>JAULJL010000010.1:4633740-5867906 GCA_030761205.1 Fremontodendron californicum
CTGATGATATGCCTTAGGAGTTTCTCTTTGATTTATAAACAAAAGAATTGAGTTGGCATGACTAATTAGACCTGCTCAAAATCGGTTAACCCGTCTGGTCTGACAGGTCCAATCCGAATTGGGCCGGATTTGAGTAAGGAATTTTATAATTCGGATCGGTCCGATCTGAATTACTATTTATTAAATAAAATATTTTTTTTTAAAATTTAATTATATAAATATATAAAAATAGTATTTTAATAATTTATAAATAGTAAAACGAGTTTACAAATCAATCCAAATCTGATCCGAAAAAGGTTTGGACAAAGGAAAAAAATTTCGAATCGCAATCCGACCTAACCTATGACTAGGTTAGACTAGGATACTTGCAAATTTGATATTAAAATTCATAAAGTTAACACAAATTATGTGAATTGACTAGTACCGAGAGAAATTATTTGAATTGACACTCGAAAAGCTGAGCCCGATGTTCTTGAAACAAGAAACATGTATCAGAAACTCCATTGGAGGAAGGTTGGAAACATGGATGACCCCTCTTGAAACCCTACAAACAATGTAGGCTATTAGCTTATGATATATATAATTAGTCCCTATGTGGGAGGAAGCATAGCCATTGTTCACAAACAGAAGAACTGACCTGCCCCATTGGGTACTTAGATTGGGAGGAACCCCACAAATTAGAGGAGAGAGAGCAAAGGAATCTGCTAATTCATTTGTTTTTATTTAGAGGCTTTGATCTTTGTTTTGAAAGGAGAATGGATAGAATAATCTTTTTGGTTAGGGTTTTGAAAGCGAAACCCACCACTAAGGTTTGGAATATATGGTTGAATGAGGAGTTGGAATCCACTTAAAGGCCTTGTTTGATGTGGGGAAAAAAAAAACACATTGATTTGTCGAATAGGGACATTAACATGGTTCCAAAGCTTTTTGACAACCTCGGCTCTTTCGTACGTGGAAAGATGGAGTCCACTAGATTGGTGCCTTAACTGAAATAAACTAAAGTCTTATTGGTAAAGCCTCAATTATTGGCAATAGAAGGAAAAAGAAGACACCTCTCCCCCATGCATCCCTCATTCTCTACTCAAATCTCTCCTCTTTGCTCCTCTTTTCTGCCTTTCCTTTTATATATTTGTTGGTTGCTCAAGACATTTTTATTTCTATTCTAGAATGAAGTCAATTGACAGAGAATTTGACTGATTAATTATTGTCACATACTCACATTTAATTCGCCATCCTCCTACATTCACGAACCATCATCAAATAGAGGTATACTCTAGCTGGCTGCATTTAACATTATCCCAAATATAAAGTCTTTCCTATAAACTTAAACAACTAGCTAGACCATACTCATTATTAATTTACATGGCTGACTTGGAGGAGTTTAGATTATTCATTTATAAATTTGGACGGATTATGGTAGAATTTGAGATCCAAATTGTCAGGTCTGACAGGATTTGGACAAGCAAATATGATGTTGATATCATACCTAAATTCAATCCGAACTTGATCCATGGACATTTCTAATTTCAAGATCACAAGATAAAAGTGTAGTGATACTTTGCACCGTGATTGGAAAGGGCTCTTCAATAAAACAATAATATATTTTCATTTACAATAATTATAGTGGGTTATTTGTATGTTGAAGGTAGACCTTCATTTCCACATGCCTAGTCCGGAATGGGTTGGTCCAGGATAGGATTTTTATAATTCGGGTTGCTTCGATCTGCTCCAAATTATCATTTAATTAATAAAATTATTTTAATTTAATTATAAAAATATATAAATATTAATATAAAAATAAAAATAATTTTTTAGATATATTAATATATTTTAAACAGTAAAACAAATTTTCGAGTCGAACTTGGATAAGTAATTTTTTTACTATTCGTCTGGCATGACCCGACCCGTAGACACCTCTAGTCGAAGGTTTGTGTCTCTTTCTTTTCTAGAATTTGTCCAGTCACATTTTTTTTTCCTTAGCATTTTTTTGAGAGGTTTTGATTTTTTTAATGCAGATCACGTTTATCAAAGTCATTTCTTCTTTAGTTTTTTTTTTTTTTGACAAATTGGTATTAGAATTTGGAAATTAAATTCTTTTATTTGAAAATTTAAACTTTTTATAATTACAAAGACCATTTTTTTCTATATTTTATTTTTTGGGCCATATTCTTTTGAATGTGCTTGAGTGACAAATAAAAAAAAGTGTGACTAAATTATTCGCTTAACTGACAAGAATATTCAAGTTGTTATTGAAAATTACTTTCATCGACAAGTATTACTAATTGTCGTTGCTGAGTTGATACTAAAACACAATTTCTAATAAGACAAGACAGTCGGTCGGTTCGGTCTAACAAAATCGAAAATCGATTTAATCGATTCTCATTAAAAAATAATAAAAAATCGATCGAATTGTACAGTGAAATCGACTTAACCGAACCGATTTAATTCGGCCGGTTTGTCGGTTAATTCAGTTATTTCGGTTAATGGCTAATGGGTTTAATTAATGAGTTGGGTTTGGGTATTATTTGGTTGGGTTTGGGTAATTAATGGGTTTATTAAATTTATTGGATTTGGGTATTTGGGCTGGGTTTGGTCCATTTGGATAAATTTATATATATATATATATATATAATTATATATTATAAATATATAAATATAATATTAAAGGTCGATTAATTCGGATGTCGGTTCGGTTACTCATAACATTAACCGAGAACCGACCGAGTTAACCAAAAAAATCGATTAAAATAACCGATTAATAACCGAAACCAACCTAACCGACCCGTTTTAACCGAATTGGGTTCAATCGGTCGGTTATCTCAGTTATAAGCGAGATATGCTCTGCCCTAATTTCTAACCATGAGTGCATATATTTTTGCTCGATTCAAATTCTCTTTTTTTTTAACTTAAAAAACAAAAAAAAAAAAAAAACTTTATACTTTTTGGAATTTCTTGGTGATCTCTATCCTCCTTGTAGGAGCTTTTTCAATTTCACTATATGTACTTCCAAATTTTTTGCAAATTTTTCTTTGGTGATGGTTAAAGCTCTATGTTTTTAATTTTAATATATTATTTTCCCTTAAATTTGGTTGAAATTATTTATACTATGTGAACATATCTTTTATTCTTATGCGTGGTAAGACAAACATAAACAGATCCAAAAATGCAAAACTAGCTTGATCAAACACCACAATCCCATCTATAACCAATGTCTATGTACTAATTACAAGGAAAAAAAAAATAGTACATGCTTCAAAGATTTAAAAAAGAAAAAGAAACGAAAAGAAAGAATCAGCAAACATTAATGAGGTTTGAACTCGGATTTTAGTATAGTTGGTTCATACAGCCATCTATAAGAGATGATATTCAACAGGTCGGATTCGAATCCTATAATCCATTTTCATATCCTGAGATTGTAATCTCTTTTATACAAAAAAATCATTAATGAGGCATATCTGGATTTGTAGTCACATCTTTCGTCCAAATAAAAAGTTTGAAGTTCAAATCCTTCATCACATCAAATATATATATATATATATATAAAAAGAAAAAGTAAAGGTTATAATTTGCATGGAGCGATCTCAAGAGGTCGTTGGCCGTACCTAAAGGCAAAAAATTAACAAAGTCATAAAGTAAAATTAAGAAGAAAATAAGAAAAAGAATGAATTCACCAACTTAAGAAATAATATATATATATATATATTTATGAAATTATATGTATCAATTGGAGTTACAACTATAATCAAATAACTTTAGTTTACATCAAGAAAAAAATAAATAAATTAAATCAATATCCAACAATCGAATATATAATTTTGAATGCATTAAGCCCATAATATAAGAATTAAAAAAAGAAACCTTCACATTTTTCATTACAAATGAATTTACCTTTGTTATCAATCTTTAAGACAATCTGGTCTTACAATTTTGGACCAGAATTTTGGTTCCTTCTCCCATCGTGCTCACCCTAAAATTACACTTGACATCCATGTCTCTACTCCAAATCTTGAAGATCCAAACGTTCAGCAACAATGGAGAATTGAACTTCAGCACTAAAGAGATTTGATGTTTTGGTTTTTTGTCGTTCATGCTCCTCTGGACATTAGGTGGCACCGATTTATCTTCGGGGCCATTTAGTTTAACATGAACAGCGTTCAAATCACCGCCGTCTTGGTACAAGCTTGGAAAATGTCCAAAACCAAGCGTTTTCGTCCAGAAAGTTAGCTTCGCATCATCTTCAACTGATCCGTATTTGATTCCCATCTTCTCATTTGGGTTCTTGACTTTCAACGTGACATCATATGTAGGCGGACTACCATCTTTATGTTGCTTGACGAGAAGCTTTGAAACAGAGAAAACGGGAGCTTTAGGGGTAAATAAACGGTATATTGCAGTCAGGGTTCCGCCTATCATAACACAAATCACAACCAAAACAATGGCAATCCATATCAAGTACTTGGCACATGCCCTTTTCTTATTCTTCCCCCGCGCCTTCGCTGCCTGACGGTAACTTTCTACGATACGGGCGTTTTCGGGAGGTGGAACGCGATAGATTTGATCTTTAGGGACTTGGACGACGTAGGTGTCTAATGGACGGCCAGGAGGAGGAGCTAGCTGCAGGTAAAGGTTGTTATTTGGGGTGGGTTTGGGTGTCGACGACTGCAACCGAGGGTGCTCGGCGGAAGGCGCGACCCACTCCTCCATGGGGGAGATGGGTTGCGAAAGAAAAGGTTGGGGTGGCAAAGCTGAAAAAAATTGAAGGTTAAGGAGAAATTTAGGGCTTGCATGGGAAGAGGTGGTTTCATTGAGGTTGATTGGTTGGTTTTGCGGTGAGAGTGAAAGGAGGTTACGATTTGGAAAGGACAACGCATTTTTTTTTTTTTTTTGAGTAAGGGAGCCAAAAAAAAAAATAGAATTAATCTTTTCTCTTTAGGTAAAAAAATAGGACTCTATTTTTGGATGTGTGATTTGGAAAAGACAATGCAATTTTTTTTAGTAATTAACAATGTTAAGAAAATTGGATCGGAAGTCAATCGGTGTGATCTTTAATTTTCGATTCAATCGGTTGGATCGATCGGTTCATTTAAACATGATTTTAAATATTTTTAAAATAATTTTAATGTTAAATAAATATTATATATAGTAAATAATTAATAAAAATATGCATTTGACTTAGTGGTATGATCTTTAGTATATCTTTAAGAGGTTATGAGTTCAAATTTCATCACTTACAAAAAATTATTAAAAAATATTTTTCTCCGATCTTTTACCGGTTTTAGTTCGATTCAAATGATTTTCAGTTCTTTATATTACACTGAATCGGACAAGTTTTTGATTCCTGATTGAATCAATTCGATTGACCGATCCAATTCGATTTTTCATCCATGGTAATTAAGAGAATTAAATGAAGAAAATATTTAGTCTTCCTCTTTAGGTCGAAAAATAGGACTTTATTTTTGGATATGTGATTTGGAAAAGGCAACACATTTTTTTTTTTTTTTTGAATAAGGGACTAGTTAAATGAACAAAATATTTAGTCTTTCCACTTTAGGTCGAAATAAGGACTTTTTTTTTTTTTTTAATGTGATTTGGAAAAGACATTGCATTTTTTTTTAGTAAGAAAGTTAAATGAAGAAAATAATTAGTCTTTCTTTTCAGATAGAAAAATAGTACTCTATTTTTGGATGCGTGATTTGGAAAGGACAATGCATTTTTTTTTAGTAAGGAAGTTAAATGAAGAGAGTAATTAGTGTTTTCTCTTTATGTAGAAAAATAAGATTTTTAAGCTAAGATTTAATTTAGTTGGTGCATGCATGTGTGATAATGATATGAAAAAGACAACATATTCTTTTGTTCTTTTGTGTAAGGGAGTTAAATAAAAAAATAATTAGTCTTTCCTATTTATATAGGACTCTATTTTTTTATATGTGATTTGAAAAAGATAACTCATTCTTTTGAGTAAGGGAGTTAAATGAAGAAAATAATTAGTTTTTCCTGTTTAGGTCGAAAAATAAGTGTCTATTTTTGTTTTTTTTTTTAGTAAGAGAGTTAAATGAAGAAAATAATTCATCTTTCCTCTTTAGGTCGAAAAATTGGACTATATTTTTTATATGTAACTTGGACTTGGTCATTTCTTAACCATATCTTGGTATGCACCTGATAATTAAATTTGGGCTTTCAAGGTTGAGACGAGACCCTACTTTAGAGATTTCGAAAATTGAACAAAACAATCTTTTATACGAAAAATATTCCAAATAAAAACTAATAAATTTATATGAGTCAAAAGAGAAATTCAAGATGAATTTGTAGCAAATCTAAATTAATAGTATTTGAACTTAAATCCTAATGTTTAGGTAATCTTTGTTCAATCTTTCAGACATGATCATGTTAGCACGTATTGTGAATATATATTGACAAATTAATTGTTTTTTTAGCTTAATTACTTCACTCCAAGATTTTATATTCTATTCTGATCATATATATACAAAAGGTAATTTGTACAAATCTTGACATTGATCTAATTTAACCTTTCCTAGAGTCTTTTGAAATGTTATTTACGCAATAAATTGGTTCTTTTTCATGAGTAGAGCTTACAAGAATTTAGAATTATAATAGAATTATCTAAATAAAGCTTTTAAAGATCATTATTTTAAGAAAAAAAAAAGTAATCTAAGTTTAATTTAATTCTTGTTAGTCTTTGTTATTTTCACAATGAAGGATTGTCATTTAGGATTCAAATTAGAAGTGCCTCCATGGTACACGTATGGTTGGGTTTGGGTCGGCTCTAACATCTTATAGATTTACGCAGGTCTAATTTTGACAATTTGGATCTCAATTTTTTGTCCAATTCTACTCCAAAAAAAAAAAAAATTTCTAAACAAAATTAAACATTGTATTTTTTTATAGAATATATTTTTTTTAATCTTTAGTAATTTTACCATTTTGTTTTTTGAAATTTATATATGAATAACTTAACATATTTTCTAATGTTTAAACTATAATATTATATAAAATATTATATAATTCAGTTTCGGACGAATTTAGGCCTCAAATGTTAGAGTTAATGGCAACATATTTTTTAAACAAGCCTAAATTTTTTGCTCAAGCTGTTTAATAGACATATTACTTTTTTCAAACACTCTAAAAAATTAAATAGAATTTTGATGAATAATCATGCCCTTGGATATGTGTAATTCAAAATCATCTTCTTGCCATTAATTGAGACAATGCTTCTTTGCTTGACACTAATTTTCACCTTAGGATGAGCAAGTTTTTTTTTTTTTTTTTGTATTATATGGAAATTTAAATTCCTTTTTCTTATTATTAAGATGAAGAAAAAGAATGCTTCCTCCGCTTGACCTTTCATCTAGGATTTTATATATATATATATATATATATATATATATTATAAAAGGAATGACTGAGTTTGTTTCACTGAGTCAAGTGACACCAACTCAGTCACTCTTTTTACTAAAAGAATCAAATATTCAATGAATTAAGTAATAATATTATAAGAGTGTTTTTGTCTTTCAATTTTTAATATAATTTTTTTTTAAAATTATCAACTTTTTAAAAAAACTACTATTCCCTTAAAAAAAACTGATATTCCCTTCAAAAACTATCACTGATTACATTTTCTTTAAATAAAAAAAAAAAACTACCATTTCCTTAAAAAAGTACCATTTTTTTAAAAAACTGCTTATATATATAATTTTACACAACTTTTTTTCACTCACATAGTGAGTGTGACATAATCTAGTTAAATTAAAGAAAAATTATTTGATAAATTATTGATGGAATTTTAAAATTTTATCAATAGATTTAATAAAATGACATTTTTTTTATAAAATATAATTAAAATATTATCAATTTTTTAATTTATTTATGAAAACTAAAATTTTCAACGTTTTAAAAATGAAGTCTAAATCAAATTATGAGACTTTTCAATTTTATATGAATTTTATTTTGAAAATTACAAAATGATAAAAAAAAAAAAGGTATTGATGACCTTTTAATTTTATATAAATTTTATTTTGAAAAAATTTACAAAGTTTTTTTCTAAAACTACCCACTTCTTTTTTAAAAAAAAAAACTACCTATACTTACAAACTATCCACTAAATAGTTTTTTTAAACATAATTTTTTACTCATTTTTTTTCTTATTCACCCACATAATGGGTGTGCCATATTCTAATATATATATATATATATATATATATATATATATATATATATATATATATATATATATATATATGAGAAGGGATCCACTTACACTAGTGTAAAACTAAATTAGTTTTACACACTTTCATAATTTTTTATACGATTTATATTTGTTTTATCCAATCGTCATATTTGATGCTTTATTCACACAGATCATACATATCGAATTTCGAGTAAATTAAAAATGTCTAATTATTTGTTTGAAGTAAAAAGATTTCAACTGTTAAATACATATTGAAAAATACAGTATTCTCGATCGATATGATAGAGATATCAGATCGATTCGATTCGAAACTTTACGTGCACAACGAGTATGATTATATTGCTAAATCCAACGGTCGTTTGTTAAAATATTAATTGTATATGAAATTATAAAAATGTATAAAACTAATTAATTTTACACTGATATAAGTGGATCAATCTTGCTCGATTATGAGTCTTGGACAGATATTTTGAAGTCTAAGTTTTGTTTGATTTCGTCTAGAATATTAGTTTATTTATAAATAAATTATTTTTATATAAATTTAATTTAATTTTAAAATATATTTTTATATTATTATTATTTAATATTATTTTAATTAATTAAATTTAATTAAAATTAATTAAACGAGTTGAACCAAACCTTAAACAAGACTTTAAAATGGTCCGCCGAATCTAATTTGACTCGACTTATAAACTTTTTTAGAACCAACATTATAATTAATAACACCATCTATAATTCCATAATTATTTGTGATTTGGAAAGTTAAACCCAAAAATTATATCAATCAAAGATGACTGTCGCATCCATCTGTCCTCGATGAAGGGCCAAGATGCAATCTCACTTTGACTATTCTGCTACTTACCACATGGTTCACACGGTACCTTTTTTTTGCCCCCTGGCCCCCCTCCACATCCAATTTTCCACATCTTTCCTCGTTTCAAATTAAAAGAATTGACCGCTCCAAAACTATAGTCCCTCTTCTCTTATAGCTTATTTTAATTATTTATTTACTTTTAACAGAATATAGTTATTTTTTACCTCACAGCTTTTGTTGATAAAATTGAAAACAAATTAATAATTGCAAAATAATAAGAATCCGAAACTAACTTAATCCAATTTATTCATGTAATTACTATTAAAAATTGATATCTAACAAATTTATGATTCAAATCTTAATCTTAGTATGGACAATTCATTTTTTTATTTACAAAAAAAATAAAAATAAAACTAAAATTACAGAAGTGAAATCAGGTTGAAGATTTTCATAAATGCGGTATTGTAGGCTAGCAACATTGGATCCAGCTCTTCTTACTAATAAAGCAATTAAAAAAAAGGTAAATTTAAAAAACATGCTATTAACATTACAATAATTGTTAAATGATCTAAAGATCAAGAATTATTTTAAAAAGAGAAATTAAAAATTATTAAAAAAAAAATTGTAAATGTAAAATTACCCTTAATAAAGAATTTTTTCTTTCTCCTTCTCCTCCCAAGTCTTGACAGCGTTAGAGTTTTTTTCCTGACCTGGATTTGTAAGAAGGTAATGTAGAGATATTAAATTTTTGTATGGCCAAAAGAAGCCATGTCAGCTACGTGAAAGGAAGGATCTAAAGGCTCAAAAGTCATTGGATTTTGGGATTGTGGGAACGATTTCATTCTGGTAATCATTCAAAATATTTTTTTTCTTCTACCTATTTTTTGTTAATTTGTTTTCTCGTTTGTTTAAATTTTTGCTTTTGCTTTTTATTTATTTATTGATTTTGGTTGTGATAAGAACTTAATTTCTGTTCTACTCTAAAGTTTGAGCTTTACAAAATATTGATGAAAGAAGAGCACAAATAAAAAGAAAGAAAAAAAAAAAGACTCGGCTGAAGCAAAAAAAAAAACCATAATAGTCGGGTGAGAGAGAAGGGGCATGAGAATTTGATAGAAAAAAAAGAATGGAGAAGGGTTGGGACTTGAAAGGAGAAGGGAAGGTTTTTTTTTAAGGTAATTTTGTATTTATAATTTCTTTTAACAATTTTTAATTTTTTAATTTTTTTTAAAAAATAATTTTTATTCATTAAATTATTTAACAATTATTGTAATGTTGATGGTATTTTTTTCAAATTTTCCTTAAAAATATCACGTGCCCCCTAAAATTGCATATTTATACACAAGTATATGGAAATTTTGTCTGGCCAGAACTTCAAAAGTTAAACCCAATGGCTAATCCAACGCAGCTGATCTTCTCTTTCTTGCTCCTCTTCCTCTCCTTCTTCTCCATCGCTCTTTCTGTAAGTATGGGATTTAGCGGAACAACGCAATGTTATGACCGCTATTTAACGGTTTCAATTTTTTTACTGTCGATATTTATCACCACAATTAATTGTTATAACATTCGTTATATCGATAAATACGACACCATAAAAAACACATACTCAATCGCAATTTAAATCTCTGCCCCGTAGTCCCCTCCGCATCCGCATCCACATCCCCATCTCTAACCTCTCTTTTTCTTGCATGCAGGACGATGAAGATTGCGTTTACTCGATCTACATAAGAACCGGATCCATCTTCAAAGGCGGAACCGACTCCATCGTCAGCCTAAGACTCTATGATCTCTACGGTGAGTACGTCGAGCTCAACAACCTGGAAGCATGGGGTGGGTTAATGGAGCCAGGACACAACTATTTCGAAAGGAGCAATTTGGACATTTTCTCAGGTAGGGGACCTTGCTTGGCTGCCCCTGTATGTGCCATGAACTTAACCTCGGATGGTTCGGGTGCTCACCATGGATGGTACTGTAACTACGTGGAAGTGACCATGACCGGCGTCCATACCCCTTGTAGCCAGCAGCAGTTCACGGTGGAGCAATGGTTGGCGCTCGATACCTCACCCTACGAGCTCACTGCCATCAGGAACTATTGTCCATCGGAGTTTGGTGCTGATCGGCGTTCTCGGAAGTCTAGCTCTAGCATCTGATGAGGTCTGTATTTAATAATATTAATTAATAAAAAAAATGCAATAATAATGATGATGATGATGCTGATTAGTGGGAGATTATGGTTTGATTTTGTATGATCAGCGGCAGTTTGGTGATGTAATGGGAAATTTTGGATCAATTTAAGATTGCAGTATTTTTACCGTGTTAATGTTTGTCGGTGGAACTTACATAGAAAAAGGTTGCCACTTGCTATTACCTTGTCAGTTGTCATAGGCCTCCTGGCCTGCCACTGGCTCATTAAATGACATTACAAGGTTATTACTAGACTTGTCGTGGCAGTAGTTAATGTTCATTAGATGAGATTATTTTATTGAAAAAAAAAAAATCCGTCATATAGTATTGGGAATAACTCAGAATTTTTTTTTTTTTTAATTTCTATGTCATTTAATTTCATATTTTTAAATTCTAGTATTATATGATTTTGTCTTACTATTTGTTGTTTCTCTGTAGATCCAAGCCATTTATTTATTTATTTATTGTTGAAATGAATAGTCTCAAGGAGATACTGCTACCTTTTTAAAATATATTTTTGTCTAGAAATTATAATACACTAAATTTCAACAGTTCATGATCAAATTAGGTCTGATGCAATGTTAAATTTAAAAATTTCACTGATAATATATAAAATAATTATATATATATATATAAAAGATTCACTCTAATGATATAAAACTGATGTGTATTTATGAAAATTTTTAATGTAATTATTGTATTTGTGTAAAGAGATTACGATATCTTACGATTATTATGATTATTACATTAACAAAGAAAATGAAGTAAAAATTAAAACGAACAAAAAAAACCCTTAAAATACGTACCGGCACATGATCGAGGTCGCCCTGGCTACGAACGTCTTCCTCCGTCCTCGTCCCATTAATAATAGGGAACATTGAGAACTAAGAAGTTGGTAACGAAAATCACCATAATGGCAAAAATCCAAATGATGAGTAGAATTAGGTAAATCATGAGCAAGGCATTAGAGTTGGAAAATGAACCAATTAAACCCAACAAAGACAAGAAAAATATGATGATTACTAATACTAAATACTTGTATATCAACACCTTTTGGCACTCGATATAATTTTTTTTTAATTTTACAAGCAAAATTAAAAAAAAAATATCAAAGTCCCATTTTTTAATTAATTATTTTATTTTTTAAAATATATCCTAAAAATATATATTATCCTGCTAATTCTATTTATTGAATCTAAAAATTTCACTAACCATAAATAACCTGATTTCTCTTATAATCCCTAAAATTATATAAAATCACTTTTCTATATTTCAGTTGATATATAATATATTGTTTTTTTTTTCTTAGAAGTTATGAGCTGTGTAGTTATTAGCTTTCTGTTTCTAGAACAAGGTGGTTCTGTTGAACGGTTGAACCTTCTAGCCTTTAGGGGAATAATCACAACGGGATATGTGTACAGAAAAATTGTTTCTTTTTCCTTTTTTAATTTTTGAAAAATTGAAGATAGATTTCTTACATTCAAAATTTCTTCTTTTTTTTTTTTTTTTTTTTTTTCTATTTCAAGGTTCAATATAAATTTTCTAAACTTTACCATTAAAGTTTCCATTCGGGACAGTCAAAATCTTCATTCATGTGCCCAAAAAAGCACCAGCAAACCAATAAATAAAAATCATCTGACAATAGAGTTTATTTTCCTTTTATCAAACAAAGAAAATGATTGAAAGAAAGTAATTTTTTCTTTCACCCTATTTCTCCTCTTTCTTTCCTACCAAACATTGTGTTAAAAGTAAGGGATTCTTTCCTACCAAACATTGTGTTAAAGGGACCATATGCTATAGCACGCAGCTGAGTTATGTAACTCCAGAACCAGAAATAACTTAACTGACACTTGAGCTTTCACACATTAGCAATATTCAGGACAGAAAATTAAACCAAGGACCAGCTTGTCATCCAATTTTACCATATCTTTTATTTTTGTTTCTATTTCTGGAAAAAGAACTTTACCATATCAGCTGAATCTTCTTCAGATTTCGAAATTCAATTCCCCCAGTCAAGTTAATGAACTACATCCTAATCATATTTGACAATCTAATTGTCCTATAAGAAACATTGAACTATATGGGAGAAAAATGGGAAAAGTTTCTTCTTTTTTTTACCCTGAGACAAGGTGGTAGGTGAAGGGGGGGAGTAGGGTTGGTTTCAATTGTTTCTAACCTGTCCAAAGTGAGAGATAAACATTACCCTGGTACAAGAGCAAGCAGCATAACCATGCTACTAAGCTTTAACTTGGTGTTTCTTCACTTCCTTCAATATTTCCTTTGATAGTTCCTCAGCATTGTACTCTACTCCAAAGCATCTTACAACCTTCATTTTTGGGTCTATCAAATACCTGAGCATTTAACAACTAAGCTGCATCAAGTTCTCAAATTAAAACAAAACAACAACAAAAAAATTTGAGGAAAAGGATGTCTTTGTGTGTCAGTGTTTGGAACATACATGCTGTGAGAAGACTCGACAAGATAATCATCTTCTTCTTCAACCTTCTTGAAATAAACACGATATTCTTGTGCTATTTGCCTTACAGCACTAACAGGTCCTGTCAATCCCACTATTCTTGGATCGAACTCTGCACTTTGAACGTAGAATTGGAGAATATATAAGCCAAAATACCTGTAATTTCAGCAGAAGTAGCTTATTATTGTCATATATTCAGTTACAAGGGCATACAAACCTTTGAGGTAAGCACAGAGTTGTGCAGGAGTATCACGCTGAGGATCGATCGTCACAAATACAGGTAAAACCTTCAAATTCTCTTTTGACTCTTGATCCAAATAAAACACAAAAATGTCAAAGAATATTACAAGACAAATAGTTAAATATAACTAAATATTGTTAAGGGATTATACCTAATGAATCTATAGCCTTGGCCATCATTTGGACTTGATCAGGTCCAACATCAGGAGACGATGTATAACCAAAGTACAGGAGAACCCAGTTTCCAAGAAAGTCCCGTTCATTAACGATCTGATTTTCTGTATTAACCAAAGTGAATGGGCCACCGATAATTGGAGCTGCCACAGCATCACAACCACAATTGTTGTCCTTGCCTGCTGAACATTAAGAAGAAGCATGTTAAAGATATAACTAGTCATGTTTATACAGAGTCCTTTCTTCATTGACAATTGGACAAAACACCATAAAAATACATACAAAATTTTAATGGATCTTTAAACCTCAAATTGAAGCAAGCAAAGAAGTATTTTGGATTACGTAAGAAGAATCACTTCAAGTAAACTTAATAAGTGGTAAAGCCTTTTGTCCAGTATATATTTATGTCCACTCTTCTTCACTCTCTTCTCCAAAAAATTCCCAAACCATCCAAATTAGATGTAGCTTTTAACAAGTATACTCATTATCTTAACATGTAGCTTCTAATAGCCACCAACATTCTTTTAGGCATGAATTACATCTTACTGCTTTGCATGGCACTGTAAGTGTGCCGACATGAACTATTGCCTTCACAAAAAAAGTATAAGTTAAAGTAACACAAAAATTTGTATTAGAAAAAAACAGCTATAGGCATATTTCTATATTATCCAGGCACATTTCCTTTGTTTTTAGATATTATTGTATGTCAACCAAAGTATATGTAGAATTCTGAAGTTAATCACAAAACTTAGGGATTAGCTTTTTCATTTTTAGCAATTAGACTCAGATTTCCTTGTTTAGTTAGTTTTTGTGTTTAAATAAAGAGATTAGAAAGGCGGTTTCCTAAAATCTCTCTAGTTTTATTCTTTTTCCTTGATTTAAGGGATTTGTTTGTTGCTAGAATTAAAGAGGATTAGTGGTAGACCTATTGCCATACTTCTCCTATATATTCAAGCAGTTTCTGATTATGAAAATAAGAAACACAAGTTTTCCTCTTTGGAATCGTCATTTTTCCTCTCTGAAATTCTTCAGTATACATATAAAAAAATTAAAGGTATAAATACATATATTTTACTACACCCTAATAAGAATCAAATAATAGACTATCTATGCACAAATTTAGTAATGCACACTGTGTCACTTGTTGATTTACTGACTCTAAAGGTTTCCATAACCTTTGACCTCAAAGTTCATTCTTATAAACAGATTAAGGTATTCCACAACTGGATATTCATTCCATACAATTCACAAACATGTATGGCCACAGACAAAATAATACATAGAGACAACTTCTAATGCCCGACTTTTCATAGTAATGATATTTCCTGGAAGCATCACTGTGGCAAATAAAACGGAAGAGCTACATCAAGAATTTCCTTACCATGAAATTCCTTCTATTTGCTACAGGTCAAAGTCATAAGACGAACATAGTCATGCAAAAGAATCCTCAGAATTTTTTGCAGTATCAAATGGACTACCAATGACTGCATTTTGGTTCAACTTAGCCTCTCTTTTAGACAACCTTCCCTAACTCCTACCCCTTTAAGAAAGTAATAATAAAGCAACAAATGCCATATGGCAGTTGGAAGACCTATTAGGCCTTTCTGAGAAAAATAGTAATATGATACTATACAAACGGCAATAGGTCAATAACTTGGGGCATTTTGGCACATGCATAATCAAAGAAGCACAATAACAAACATAAATAAGTTGAACCAAAACTGGTTGGAAGAAGCTTCCCAACAATTTCCAGCATATGTATCTAAGCACAAATGCAGAAGAAGTCACTAAAATAAGCTACTTGTAGGTAAGTAAATATGAACCATATATATGACACTCATGATCAGCCAACCATTAGCTCAAGAAAATCATTGCTTGTCTCATCTAAATATCTAATATTTTTTACTTTAGAAAAATATCAACAATAAACAAATTATGAAACTTTACTACATGAAAGAACAGAAAATGTAGAGACCATACATATCCACACAACCTAGTTTCCGACTCCTGGTCATTAACTACCAAGATTCCAACATATAGGCACGTATTTGACAACAATAGAAGATAAACAAGTACCTATCTTAACTGCTCTTCTCTCATCATTATAATGCAAAAAAGTGATCAATCCACCAAATCCTAGTAAAGTAGCTGGCTGCAAAAATAAGGATAAAAATAAGTATTAGGCTACATGTTCATACTATCCAACAAAAAAGTTCATACATAATATAACAATTAACAAAGAAAAAGTACATATCAACAAGCAATCGCAGAAAGGCTAAGGCAGCATACAATAACGTAAGCACCCCGCGAGCGAGAAGCCTGTGTTTCTACATTCATAACAGGATGACCAGTTGGCTTTCTGTAACTGTTCTTTGCTGATTTCGCATAGCCACAAGATTGAATTCTCTTAGATGGACCAAACCTACATATCCATATAAGCATTAGAACCTATAGCTTCGCCAATTATACTAAAAATTGCTCCATACCGTCTAAAAGACTAAAACTATAAACTCAAAACTTCACATATAAGGAAAACATGTCCAATTGGTAATTACAACAAAAACCCAAATCACCATTCATGATCAAAATACATAAAATATACAGAAAGATTCATTGAAGAACAATTCCAGCACCAAAACCATTTAAAAAGTCACAATCTTGGCACTAATATTAATTTACATTAACATTCAACTAAAAAAATTGCATAATGGATGCACCATGACTCAAGAATGTTACTTTAAAAAAATTTATAAAAAAAAAAAAAAATTAAAAGCATAAAGATCACAACTTTCTACCTTTTTTTGCATATACAATGTCATAAATGAAAACCCATTTATTCTAACAGCAAAAGGAAAAGAAAAACAGAAAAGAAAGATTAGAGTGTGACCTTCGAAGAAGATAGGGAGCGTCGGTGAAGTGGTGCTTGGCGGAAAAGAAAATGAAGCGAGTAATGGGCATTATTGATTTAGGCAAAAATTTAGGAGAATTATTCTTCGGAGCAAAAACCCATCTGTGATTCCTTTATATTTATGCAGGGGAAAAAAAAAAGCAGCAGCAGCAGCAGAACAGAAGGGAGGCAGCTGCTTCTCTAGATGAAATTTTCCTTGGCGGCCAAGCTTTTATATATATATATATATATATATATATATATATATATATATATATATATATATATATATATATATATACTCAGCTCTTTTAAACTATAATTAATTATCAAAAATAAATAAAATTATTAGTACATTTCCTTTTCCATTTTTTTTTTTTTTGGATGAGAAAATTTATAACTGGTTTAACACCCTAACTATGTCAAGCTCAAAACCCAAAAATTTTTACCCATGAAATCATGGTTGAAAAATCATATGGAAAGTTAAATTGACGTGATTTTCGAGTTTTGATTCAATTAATTGAATCAATTGAATTAGTTGAACATTTTAAATAAAATTTTTAAAAATAATTTTAATATTAAATATAGTAAATAATTAATAAAAATAAGTATTTAGTTTAATAGTATGGTTTTTAGTATAATTTTAAGAGGTTATGGGTTCAAATCTCATCACTTATAAAAAATATTTTTTTAAAAATAATTAAAAAAATGATTTTTTATAGATTTTTTATCGGTTGAACCGGTTTTTGCCTGATTCGATTAAATTCGATTTTATTATACCTGCCGGACCGAATAAGCCATCGATTTTCGATTCAACCATTCCGACCGACCGATCCGGTCCAATTTTTTAATCCATGCTTGAAATATTCTATTTTTTAAAATCTATGTTATCATTCTTGATTCACAATTTATAAATACTTATTATTATATATAAAAAGGGACCTTTAAATAGATTTATTTGTGTGTCAAGTCGGATTAGATCCGATTAGTAAAAAAATATGTTTATCTAAAGCCATCCGACGAGTTTGACAAACTTTTATTCAAAAATTTAAAAAATATTTTTATATTAATATTTATATATATTCATAAAGATAATTCTACTAAAACATATTTACCTTCAAATCTATCATACTATTTTTCTTTCTTTTGCAATATTAAAAGTTATTTGATTAGATCATTGATAAAAGTTGATTGGTTATTAGCATTTCTTTCGAATTAAATTAAGATTAATAAAAGAAAAGTTAATTAATAAGGAGATTTTTTCATGTTAATCTAAATTGTTCGTGTTAAAAAAATTGGTAGAGTTAAATCGATGAAGAAAAAAATTTATTGAATATAAATTTTAATAAAGATGCTATTTCTTAAATTTTATAATAAATATTGTTTTTTATAATTAATCCCACACTAATATTTTTAAGTTAAAGTCAATGTAATTGCCGCATAGATCAAATATTTTATTATGAGAGACATAACTCCAAAACAAAAACAAAAAAAAATCACATCAAAATGTAATTAGAAGTATTTATAAATTGAATCAAGTCTAATTTGATACTTGATAAAATTTGGATCGAATTCAATTAATAATTCAAAAAATTTGGATCAAGTCTAATTAATATCGCAAAAATCTCGAATCGAGTCCAATTAATATCTTAAAAACCTTGTTAAGGCTCAATTTTAAGTTATTTAAATTTAATTTAATATTTAAAAAAAATTATATTTATATTTTAAATTTTAAAATTTAAAATTAAATAAAAATAAAAGATTTACTACAAAAATATTCTAACAATGCTTATGCATGCCAAATGTACCAAAAGAAAAACCTTTTGCATCCCATGTAAGCCAAGTCATCGACTTGATAAATTAATTAAGAACAACCTCTAGCTACAGGCTAATATAATTCATCTTGTCTAGCTACAGGCTTCCAACCTTCTCCATTGGTTGAGATCGAAAGCAAATGCTTAGTCTTCATCTTATGAATTGCATTTGCATCAGCTAGATTCTGTCTTTTGGGGCAGGTTGCTGTGCAAATTTTTTATAGTCCTGAATCTATACAATCTTTTGTGCTCTTCATCTAAAGCCTGCAGCCTTTCCTCAGTGAAATCATCCCCCGGCTGCCAAGTAAATCCCAGAGTTTAACAAATCACCAAAACAAAACTTCTTTATTTAAACATTGCATGAGCAAAGCTGATTACTTCAATTGGGCAGGGGAGTAATAACAGTGGGCTTGCTAGAGTCAGCATTAATGGGCTTGAGGCCAGGCCACAAGACCCACATATCCCTTCCCTATAGCTCAATCTTGAATCTAATGCATCAAAAACCTGAGACAGAAATGTATTCAATTTAATTGGTTTTTCTTTGGTTTTGGTAATGAAATGTTGGAAGTGCAAAAATAAATATTAGTATCATATGGGGCCACAATTGGAAAGGTCAGGTCTACATACATAGTAAGACTGGAGGAAGGGTTTGTTGTTGGACTTGGTGGGGTGGTCAGGGCTCCATCTTTATATCCTTAACTCCCTTGTAAAGCTTCTTCACTCTATTTTGAATATCCCCATGTGTTTCGACTGCTGCTTGTTCTTGTTCAACAGGTTTACAGTTTATTTTCTTCCTTCAAAATTGATATCATCACAGTCCAGCTTTCAACTTTCATCTTCTGAGTTCGGTTTCAGTTCATGTTAGTTTGGGCTAGCTTTTGTGGTATAAATAAAAAAATCTAACGTTTGGGCTCATTTTGGACCCAAATGTTTCTTTGTTCACTACCCACTACCCAATTAGTAAAACCCAAATATCAAATTGACAAATTAGTGATTACTATAACAAAAATAATAATAATAATATACTACTAAAAAAAACTATCAATTTTTTAACCCACTTGTAAAACTTAAGAACTCCACCGACGGTACACCAATATATGATTGCAATTAGTCTCAGATTTGGATAAATATATTAACAAATCTCTCTACAAGTTCTTTTTTTTTTTTTTTTTTTTTTTGATAATTGGGTAAGGGGAGGGGTTGCTTGGGTTTGAACCCAAGACTTCATGCCCCCAAGACTCTTGGCCACTCAGCCAAGAGCTTGTTGGCAATCTCTCTACAAGTTCTAAACATGCTTCGACCTCATAAAAATTTAATTATTAAGTATTAAAGAAAAGTCTTCAATGTGTTTTATACTGCTTTTCTCTTCTATTTTTTAATGTATTGACATTGAATTTGAATATTCATATATACTTTTGAAAGAAAAAAAAAGTGTCACTCTCTATTAACTATTATTTGTGCCAACAACGGAATACAAACAAAATAGTTTTTCAATTTTGACAAAACTTCAATCAGTAATGGCGTGAAACAGAGGGGCTTTGGTCACTATTGAGCCCAAAAATGACAAGTGTTAGCTGTATATGACACCATCATATTTGTCAAACAACTTGGGCGGAGCCTTGGATGCGGTGCTGAAGATTAGCAAGACGGTCAACCCCAAAACCTCATCTGATTAATTAATCAAATCTTCAAAGGACCCACCAAAGCATCTATAAAATACTATTATTAAGACCACCTTTCCTCTTAGACTTTTATAATGTTCGACCCCAAACCCTCCCATCAGTCGTCCCCCCATTAGAAATTGAAATATGTTCACAATTTGAGGGAGCTTCTTGAATTTGTTTCTGCACCACTGGCACATAATTGTATAAATTCTGCAGTCATGTTTTTGTCTGCAAGCCTGCAATGATGCATGAATTTCAAGCATGGTTTTTTCAAAGAAAAACTACTCAAATTGGTCAAGAGCTTTGGGATGTTAGGTGAAGTTTGGGAATTAGAAAATAGTAGAATTTTTTAAACTTTTTAGTTTTAATCAATTAAGTTGAACAAAAATGGAAAAACAAAATTGTTCAACTTCTTTTTGGTGTCAATTTTTATCATCTATATCAACTCAGGTCCAAGACTAGTCTATTATACTTTGGCAAAGGATATACTTGGCTAGGCATCATTTTTGTATCAAATCCAATGATAAAATTTCTGACCCATTACTGATTACAAAGATGCCATAATGTATAAATTTATACTCTTCGAATTTTGGATAATTTTGAATGAGTGTCGGATATAAATATGTATTTGATACGGATATATTCAATTTTTTAAAATTTTTTAATATATTTGGAGGATTATACTACATACCTATATCCGAATATACTTATATCTGAATATGTGTCGAACACGAATATTAAAAAAATAATAAAAAATCAATAACATATTATATATATATATATATATATGTATGTATATAGTTGAGAAAATACATTTATGTG
This sequence comes from Fremontodendron californicum, assembly GCA_030761205.1. NCBI lineage: Eukaryota > Viridiplantae > Streptophyta > Magnoliopsida > Malvales > Malvaceae > Fremontodendron > Fremontodendron californicum. The sequence continues at coordinate 4,655,022 of JAULJL010000010.1, forward strand.
GGGTGCATTAGCATAGTGAAGCTGCTAGGCAGTTGACCAACAATAACATTAAAGTTATGTAAGTGAAAGTTTCACACCCAAAAAAAAAAAGCAGAAAAGCAAAGTGGAGTCTAATCATATGTATCATTATGTGTAAGTGGCGTAAAACTTAAATTAACTTAATGGGGTTAGGTAACCTTTTGATTGTTTATGAAAATCAGCTTGATGTATCCCAAATATATATGACCCACAAACAACAATAAAAAAGCCATTTTTCTTATAGCTTAAAGAATAATAATAATAATAATAATAATTTTTTTTAAAAAAAAAAAGCCCTGAAGATTCAAGTATTTTCTTTGCTTTAATTTATATATATGATTATTATTAATTGTTGTTGTAGAGCATGAAAATGCAGCTGTTATGGACATGAGTTGGTATTCAGCTAGCTTTAAAGTCATGTGGATTCTGGATGGGTGGTGAAGAATAAGACCAGAGAGCTGGAACCACCAAAAAAAAGAAGAGAAAAGAAAAATATTCTTGTAAATTAGCAGTCCAAGAAATTCTGTTTTGGAGAATATATTTTGGGGAATGAGAATTTAATTTATCTCGCTGTTGTCGTGCTTAGAAAATACCTAGGTACATGTATATATATTAATATATATTAGTATACGTAATTAAAAATAATGTTTAAACTCAAAATTTAATTCAATTGGTTCATGCATACAACCTCTTCCTTTATTCTCAGATTATGATTTTCTTTATATTAAAAAAAAAAACAATGTTGTATAGTATGGATATATTAATGCTTTTCATCGGTCTCAAAAGTTACTCTTAATCTCCATTTTCAAACAGATTCAAGCTTCAATCTATATACTCTTCCACATTAAAGATAATAATGAATCTTAAATGAACTTTATATAACTTGAAATTATTAGAAAATATTCGAACCATCCGAATATATATATATATATATATATTCTTTTTATAGAGGAAGCCGTCGTTTCAAAATAATGAAAAGAATTATAAATGTTGAAATTCGAATTTTAGATCTGTTAAATATTATCTCTTAAAAATGATTTTATATACTAATTGGATTAAGCTTTAGGCTCAAACCGTCCGAATATTTCAAATCCCAAATTAGAACTCTAAACTCTAATTGAAGTGATCATAGAAAAGAAAATTGGCAGCTTTCAAATATTGCAAAAGAGGGAAACCAAAGAAGAAAAACACTAAGTACCCAAAAAAAAACTGACTATAAAAATGGTTATATATATATATATATATATATATATATATATATATATATAAAGTGAACTCGAGCTTGACCCCAATGCCAATAGTTCAACAATATGCAACGCCAGGCCAAGTTAGGGTTTCAACTTTCAACCAAAGTTTTAATAGTACTGTTATTATGTATAAAAATAGTTACCACTTGCATTAATTAGAGAGATACTTATGTCCAAATTAACTATACTTAAACTTTCACCAAAAGCTCAGTTTGCCATTTTTATTATATATATATATTTAAGGCCGAAACTGGAAAAGGTTAGGTCAAGTTGGAGGACAACCCCATGGCAATATCTCCAAGTTTTAACAGTTTATACTCAATTTGAAGCCAAATTTGGTACATCTGCTTTTATATGGTTGGACCATCAATAACTATAAAAAGATTGTTATAACTCGTACGTTTGGTTTTATATGCTATTTGTCGGATGTGATTAGACTTTGTAATTAAAACAAGCTGCTTAATTAATTAAGCTTCTAAACTAACATGCAATTACTATTATTTATTTATTTATAAACTATTAATTCAAAGTACATCTTTTATTTAAAAATATTTATAAATCAAATCAGATTTGAATAGTAAAAAAAATTGATTGTATAGTATATATGTTTTTAGTTAAACAATTAAAAAGTATAAACTCTTTCCTATTCTCTCTCTATAAATATAACTCATACCTTCTGTCAAATTTGAATATAATTTTCAAGTTTTAACTTAAGTTGTTTCAAACAATTAATTGAGAACAAGTATGATGATGCTCAAAAAAATATATAGTTAATAATTTATTTATATTTATGTTCAAGAAAGTCTATTAATCTTTAACCATACAAAAGCTGGGCTTCTTAAGAGAGTTAGAATTACGTAGGGATTGTCGCGGCCCAAAATTATTGAGATTATTATATATGGAGATATTTAATATTCTTAATTAGAAGATTGCGGCTAAAACCCCCCATTAACATCTCATTTTCCTAAAAAAACCACCCATTTACTCGAATTCAACCCCATTCTTTCAACTTCTCGTTCTTGAACTTATCAACCCAATCTTCACCCTCAAAATCCTTCCCAATTGAATAAAACCTATCGCCCCTAACTTCTAAAAAAACATCAATTACTTGCTGGGTCATTTTTGAAGCTATCTTTATGATTGGGTATCTTTAAAAAAGAAAAGCATTTCTTTTAAGCTTTGAACTTAAAATTTCACTTTTTTGTTAAAAAGAAATTGATTTTGAACGTTTTACGTCAATTTCTAATCCATTGAGAAGTCCCTCAAAAGAACCCAATTTTTGTTTTCTTATGAATTACAGTAATGCATCCTTATGTTATGTGAACCACAGGTTCATTGAAAACGATGGCAAGTCCAATCAATCCACATTTTTGATAGCACCAATCCCTTCTCCTTGACTCAGATAGCGCCCACACCCTCACCAACACCACTGTTTTTTCTCTACTAGTTTTTCAGGCTCAAGCAACTTAGTTAAATCAGACATATTTGAGAACCTTCAATGCCACGTCCCTCTACATATCTATTTCACCCTTTGAGTGACATTACCGTATTATTATATACTACTATATATATATAACATTAAAATATACATAAATATATATATATATATATTCTTCAAAATATATATAATATTAATACATAAAATAATGAGATTAACGTACCCAAAACATTTTATTTAATGATTGATATATATATATGTATATGTATATCTATAAAAAAAAAATTCAAAGAATAAAATTCGATTTTTTTTTCTAAATAAAAGAAGTGGGATTAATCAAAGTATTCACATTAAAATTGAGATTTATATTTATGCATTTCAAACTTTGATCTTACTTTTTTTTTTTATAAATAAATTAACATGTTATGGTTTTTATGAGATTTATACTCATTAATGAAGGATTGTAACTTTAAAGCTATATACTAGTCGTCATTCACCCTGTTATATATTTAGCCAAAAAAAAAAATTCACCCAGTTATATGTAAATTATTGCAAGCATATAAATTGTGATAATATATGTATCAAATACTTGTATTATTTAATAAAAAAAAATAATGAATGAGAGTCAAATACTAGTTTAAAACAATAAACAAATTTGATATTGGATCTTTTAGTTTGTAGTTTTAGACATGAGTAGACCTACTTATGAATCGGATCGGGTCGGGCCATGGCTCGGTTTTTTTACCTTACTTAGACTTGGCTTTGGATGGGCTCGGGCCAACCTGCTGGCTCGGGTTACTTGTTCATTTAATATTAAAAAAATAAAAAATAATTTTTATATTAATATTAATATATTTTTATAATTAAATTTAAATAAAAATTATTTTTTTAATGAATTAACAATAATCCAAGTCGATTTGGATTACTCAAAATTTCATCCGTACTCGATCTAATATAAGTCGAATTTGTCGAGTCGAGCAGACTAGCCCAACCATAAACACTTCTAGACATGAGTGTAAAAAAAAAAGAAGGTTACCACATGGGCATGGACAGCAAGGACATTACGTGCAAACATGGAATACGTGAGGATTCGGATTTGTAGGGTTAGGGTTTAGTTTTTGTAGAGTCAAATACAGATCATATATATATATATATTTGATGTACTGTTAGTGTATAGATTTATATATTGACAGTGCATCCTACGATACCATGTATCGGGTTAGAGGTTAGTTATTAGAGATTAAGAGTTAGGGTTAGTGTTAGGGGTTTGTGATTAAGGATTAGTGGTTAGTTTTTTAATAAGGTGTCAATGTAGGATTCACGATCAATGTATAGACCTATATATATATATAAATAAAGGAGATTAAAAAGAATATAATTAAATTACACGTAGTATTATTTTGAACTAGCTACCTTCTTTTTTGTTTTGATGGTTGCAGCGAACTTAAGGTGTTGTTCAACTGATCTATCCATCTATATATTAACGGAGCTTTCTTCTTCTTTCTATCTTTCTTCTTTTATTTTTTTTGTCTGTTTTTGTTTCAAACAGAAGAATTTTATGATATTTTCATTAAATTAATTAAAGTGGAAGAAGATAACAGCAAAATATCATGATTTTCCGTACACATTTCAACAGAGGAAGACTGTGAAAGATTCTCTGAGGTTCTTCTGAAGCAATTATATAACCCCAGAGCCCAGATTATGATTTTTTTTCTTTTTCTTTTTGGCTTTTTAATCACTGACTTGGCCAAAGCCGCTAAGGCTGCGGCTAGGAAATTTTTTAATATTTTTCCATGTTCATTTATTAGTTTGTTATACCAAATAATCTGCAAAGGAATAGATAGGAACAGCATACTTCTTTTTTCCTATCATTAAACCTAAGTTATATACCTAACAAATTTAAACATAAGAAAAATTTTAAATTAATTGATTTAGTAATAAAAATCAAATTTTCTTTTCTTTATTTATGCAATTTAGTGACTGTTTTTATATATATTTAAAAAAAAAAACAGTTTTTTATGGGTTTTGAAAAGGAATGGTAGTGATGGACTGATGATTGTTATCATTTTCTTTTATATACCATTCAACAACCATCTTCCCAACTTTGTTTGCTTGTTACCCACCTCATTATTCCCCAAGAAAAAGAAAATTATTTCTTAAGATATTTAATTGCATATATACATATACAGTATTTTTCTTTAAAGAGTTCTTCTGATCTTCTCTAATAATATTATGAATTTTACTAACGAATATTTTTAAGATATTTTTTAAAATTAATTAATATATTATTTATAATAATAATATTATATTAAATATAATAATTGATAATTTTTTTAATATTTTAATATATTAAATAAAAATATTATTATATAATAGTATATCTTTTTCTTCTTTACATTAGAAGGATCAAAACCACAACCCTGTTATTCATTGACCAATTGGCAATTGCCTTTCATCACAGCTTTTCACAGGGGTGCCCCACCCCCTGACCTTTTTGAGTGAAATAACCACAAGCAGAAGAAGCAGCCTTTCTTTTTGAGAAGAAAAGGCTTTAGATAACCAAACTTTTCTCTCTCCCTTTTATTTCTCTTAAACAAAAAACAGATTTTACCCCCCAAAAAGAAATAGAAAAGAACCCTAGTTCCCCTTAACCCTTACAAGGCTAAAAGCCAAAAGAAAGGGGGAAAAAAGAATTAAGAAAGTCCCTTATTCATTAAAAAAAAAAGTTTACTTTCATGTTACCTCTCTTCTGCAAACCATTTAGTTTGATTGATGATCCCTGAACTTTTAATTCGTAAAAGCAAGCTAAACCACTGTCTTGCTTGCAGATCAGAGCTTTAAAGACAACATGGGTACTTTATGATAGCTCTTCTTCCAGAAGATCTTCCTCTTTCTTCTCTCTTTTATTTCCTCTCTCTTTTATATTACTTCATGCTTTGTTTTGTAGGTTCCTTCTTAAATGAGTCTGAGTAGTAAAGTTATAAGCAAAAAATCTCTTCTCTGAAACATCCCATATCTCTGTCTCTCCCTTTTACGTATTTCCTGTTTTTTTTTTTTTTTGTTTTTTTTTTTTGCTATCTTCTGGTCTGTTCTTCTTTCTCATGGATTCTGGTAACAGTGGTAGTATGCAATCTTCGAGTGGTGGCAGTGAAGAGTATGATTCACGCGCTGAGTCTATCTCAACTTTTTTGAACAATAACCCATCGAGCCATATTGGTCATGGTCCCTTGGGTAACCAACCACCGCTGCCGCCGCCGCCGCAACAGCAACACCAGAGCCACTCTTCATCGGCTATGTTCGACCCTTTGTCAAACTACTTTGAAAATGCACTCCTCAATCTTGATGTGGTTTGGTCCAAAAATCTAAGATCTGAGCCCAATTGCATTGATCTTGGTGGCTTCATGGCTTCACCATCACCGACCCAACAGTTGTTGACCAACCAACAAGCACAAAGCAGAGCCACTTTTCCTTCTATGCAGATCCCTCAAGGACAAGAAAGTGGTTCAAAAAGTTCAGTTTCAGGCACAAGTGACCAACCCAACAACAACAACAATATGGTGCGTAACCCAAAGAAGAGATCTAGAGCTTCAAGGGCTGCACCAACAACTGTTTTGACCACAGACACCACCAATTTCCGAGCCATGGTTCAGGAGTTCACTGGGATCCCTGCACCACCCTTCACGTCCTCACCTTTCCCAAGAACCAGGCTTGATCTATTTGGCAGACCTTCCACTATTAGATCGACCCATTTGGACCCTTCACCTCCTCATTATCTTTTAAGACCATTCGCCCAAAAATTCCACCCTCCCCCATTTGTTTCTTCTTCTACAGCTTCCTCCTCATTTCCTAGCTCCTCAATGGTTGATGCTATAGCTTCTATTCCTAGTACTAACCTCACTCCAGCTTCTGCTAGTAGTTCAGCTTCCATTAACTACCAACTATCATCCGAGTTAGGCTTCTTAAAGCAGCCTCAAAATCTCCTCAACATCAACATGCAAAACCCAATTCTTAACTTCCAATCTCTCCTCCAGGCCCCTACAAAATACGCACTTCCCAATTCGACCATTCTCGGAACAAAACCAAAAGGGTCCTTAGATGTTCCATCAAATGACTCCCCTCTCAAAATGGGTGTTTTAGAAGAGTTTGGTTTGAGCCAGGGCCATGTGAATACCAACCTCAGCGGGCTTCAAAACATGATATCATCAGACGGGGAATTGCTAAGAAATGAAAATAGTACTAATCCTTCAAGCTGGGGAGAAGGAACAGGGTCCCAAGAACATGATCTAAGTCTCCTAAGGTCCATCAATGGCAGCTACAACAGTAACTCCCAGAGAGTCTCAAATGGGAAAGTGAACAACTTCTCGGTTTCTTCATCGGATTTTCATGGCGGTAAAGGGCCAGAAAATGTGGCTACAAGAAGTGATGGTATGATGGAATCATGGATAAGTTCCTCAGATTAATTAGAAGTATCTAAATATTACTCAAAGGAAAAAAATGGTTTCAAGAATGAGAAAATCCCAACAAAGAATATCAAGGAAATGATGGTGAGTATATCACATTCACATGATGCATGAAAGAGAGAGAGAGAATCTTTCTTGTTCTCTCCCATATTAACCATGACTTTCGACATAATTGAAAACATTTTTTTTTTCCTTCATTAAAGTTTAAATCCCTCCTTCTAATTTAATTACATGTAAATAATAGTAGCCTCTTGATATTACATTTTCTCACAGTATTATTATGTTCATCATACATAGACGATCATGGCCTTTTTCAAAGTTGTCGTCTCAATAGTACAAAAAATGAAAAATTCCTTTTTTATATTTGTTTTTTTTTATCTGGGTTTTGACTATTATAAGGATCAGAATGTGAATGTAAAATCAGATAACGAAACCATGAAAATCTGTGTTCTTTTCTCGTACTATACATTTTCTTTGTACTGCTGTGTGAATTTTTATGTTATTTGAAACCAAAATTTGCACAAAAAGGAAAAAAATCCTAATAGTTTACTGTGAAAAAGCAAATGACCTGGAGTTTTTGTCCGGTTTCTTTGTATCATTATCTAACTCTGAATTTTTAAAAAAAAATTAAAAAAAAAGAATTGTTTTTTATATTTTTTATTTTATTCTTGTTTTAAATTTTGTACCATATTTACCGTGTAATCGAGTGAGCTGAGCGATACAATGAAAAGTTCGAGTTCGACTTCAAACTTTGAGACTTAGAACTCGATTTGAGCTTGATTGAATTTTATTTTTCTAGCTCAAAATCTACTCGAGATAGATACCAAACTACTTGAACTCAATCAATTAGACTTATTTAATTACCAAATTAAAAATATGCATGCTTTTCAAACTCGAACTCACGCTCGATTGTTTGAGTTCGAACTCAAATTAAGATTTTTTTTATATACAAGTATCAATTAAACATAATAAATAATGATGTTTTTCAAAATAATAATAATAATAAACTTACACATCAACTAAATTCAATTTTTTTTAAATATAAAAATCAATTAAAAAACAAGAACAATATTTTCTTTTCTTTTCTCGAATTTGTAGTCTATATATTTTAATATTATAAACATCAAATTAAGCACAAGCCGATTTCTTAATTCTCATGTTGATCTATGTTGATCTATTTTATGATCAATGAGTTTAATAATTAAGAGCTAGGAAGAACCAAGACAAAAATTGAATGTGTTTCATTGTAATAACTAATTATCGTGATTGTTGTGATTAATTAGTGATAAATCTGTTTTTTAACCTAATAAAGTTTCTCAAAAAAAAACAAAGACAAAGAAAAGAAAAGAAAACCAAACCGAAATATGATAGGAACCTTAAATAAGGCCCTTTTTGTCAAACTCTAGCAAAACAAATGGTTTCCCGCCAAGAGGTTATAATATTTTTTAGACCTGACAATACTGGACACGACACGATTACACGACACGAAAAAAATAACTAAAAACACGACACGAATACACGAATGTCTCAAAATCTATTTAATACGAATTATAAACGTATTAAAGTTTATATAAATATAAAATATCTTAAACACGATTATGACACGACAAAATACACGAACACGACAGAATACACGAATTGTCAGGTCTAATATTTTTGACACATGAAAACCACTAAAAGTTTCATCTATACCTATTCAAACGTTGAATTATCTTCTTATCCAATAAGTTCGACTTAAATTGGGTCAAGTATGAGATAGGTTTTTACTTTTTAATAATGCAAGATGACTTGACTCGATCCAGATTATTATTTAAATAAAAAATTTATTTTTAATTTATTTTTATTTTTATTTTTAATTTAAATTTAATTATAAATATAATTTTTTAATTTTTTTAATATATTTTAAATAATACAAAAAAATTTCAAGCAAAAAACAAAATAAAATTATTCGAATTCAACCCAGTTCATGAACACTTCTAATTTCATAACAACTTTCAAAATTTGTAACAATTTTTTGGAGGAAAAAGCAACCCCTTTGGAAAACTGTTTATCAATGTCACAAAGTGGGCAGTAATCTTTTGTATGAAACAGTGATAAATCTAAAAAGTTGGTAATCTTTTTCATATATCATTGATTAATAGATCATGAATTTCATGATCATTTTCACTTCAATAATACAAACTTTCACCTTTGGTTTAAAATTTTGAAGGTCAAATTATGGTATTAGTCCTTGTACTATAGTTAAAATGTGGATTTAGTCCCTCTACTTTAATTCGAAGAAATTTGGTATCTCTACTTTCGATATTTTGAATTTCAGTCCAATTTTAAACAGTGTCAAATTTTCACCGTTAAGTATGCTGACGTGGCGTTGACCATGCTGACGTGGCGAGCTTAGTCAGCAATTTTTTTTGAAAACTGATGACGTGGATTTTTTTCCTACGTGGCTTATTAACTTGGATGATCAAATGATGTAATTAGTCCTTGTACTTATATCAAAATACGAATTTAGTCCCTCTACAATAATTTGAAAAAATTTTGATACCTGTATTTTTGAGATTTCAAATTTTGGTCCAATCTTCAAAATATTAAAAAATAATTAAAAATATTCACATTATTAAAATATTAAAATATATTGTTTTTGTTAATATTAATATTTATTATTAAAATATAAAAATATTTATGTTTAGTTTTATAATATTAAAGATAGAAATATTTAATATTAAAATATTAAAAGATTTTTTATTTAAACATTTTAAATGTTTTTTGAATTAAAATTAAATAAAATTATTTTTATTAATATAATAATTTATTGTGTCGAATCAAACATAAAAGAGATAAAAATGGAAAATATTCTCAAACAATCAGAGAGAATAAAATGAGTGATAAGCTTCAAAGATAAACTTGTCATAGGTAGTCTGGTCAAATAACACCATGTTTTTCACCCTCTCCTTTTGCTTTTTCTTTCTCCATCTCTGTTATTACAACAAAGAAAAAAAATCAAAAACTCACTTCTTATCTAACTCTAAAAAGTAGAAAATAACTCCCATTAAAAATATAGTCAATGAAACATATAGTAAAGAAAATGACATCTTTTTTTTTTTTTCTTGTCACCTCCAAACTTTGCTGGCTTGGAAGAATGATGAGGGGCTGTCTTTCTTCGGAGCCCGAAAAAGCAAACAAAAAAAAAACTAAGTTAGATACAATCTAAAGTAAAGTTGGTTTTAAGTTTTATTGGTATAAAAAAGACTGATAAATCTAGGAAAATGAACATACAATGATATTTGCAAAAAGTGAAGAAAAAATGAGAAAGGAAGGAGGCACAATTTTTGGATGCCACGAGACAGAAAAAATGGGGAGGTGGGGTGAAAGCTTTTTCTAATCCTAAGGTTTGGTTGTTTGCTTCCCAAGACTTCCAAAGTCTCCTTACAATTTTTGTGTTAATTTTGTCTTTGAAATTGTTATCTCTTTTAATATTTGAGGTTTGACTGATTTTTTTTTTTGTTAAATTGTTTGAGCATAACTTATAAGCCAAATAAATGTTACTGTTTTAACTTTTAATAGTATAAATATTTTTAATATTTTACGAATAAATATTACTTTTTTTAATATTTATATTAATAAATTAATTTTTTAATATTATTTAAAATATTATTATTTTTTCAAAAATTATTTTTCAAAGCTGATTTTTGCAAAATAAATGAACATTAAAATTAGACCAAAATTTAAAATCCGAAAAATTCAGGTATCAAAATTTTTTCAAATCATTTTAGAGGGATTAAATTCGTATTTTGATATAAGTACAAGAACTAATTAAATCATTTGATCATCCAAGTTAGTAAGCCACATGAAAAAAAATCCACGTCATCAGTTTGCAAAAAAATTTGCTGACTAAGCTCGCCATGTCAACATGGTCAACGCCACGTCAGTATGCTTAACGGTGAAAATTTGACACCGTTTAAAATTGGACTAAAATTCAAAATATCGAAAGTAGAGATATCAAAAATTTTTAAATTAAAGTAAAGGGATTAAATCCACATTTTGATTATAGTACAGGGACTAATATCATAATTTGATCAATTTTGAACGATGAGAGAGTATTAATTAGCCTACGAGGGTTTCAAAAATTTTTGAATCTTTTTTCTTGCTCAACTAAGTAGAAAACATTCGATTCCATATCATCATAAAAAATAACAATGAAACAAGCATAGGATTTTGGGGGAAGCTTTTATAAAGGGAACCCTTTATAACACATTAAAATCTTCCTTTATTTCTTTTGTTTTTTTTTTTTTTTTCTCATCATAAGAATAAAATTCAAATGATTAGCCGTGGGATTTTGGGAGATATAAGGGCCAGGCCTTTAGAGAGAAGAGATGGGACACTTCTTTTAGCATCATGGTGGCCCCATGCTCAGTCAGTAGGGTTGATGCAACGTATCAACGTCGTAATGTAAAGATTATTTGAATTGCGTTTGATATATGAGATATTGCTTATTTTGAGAGTTTATAAACTAGCTGAAAACAGTGTGGCAAACAGGCAATAAAGTTAAAGCCATCTCTCTCTCTCTCTCTCTCTCTCTCTCTCTCTATATATATATATATATATATCTTAAGAGGATTTTACTCACAAGTATTTTAAAATTATTATATAAAATAATATTTCACTTAATACAATAAAAATTATAAATAAAATTATTAATTTTTACGATTAATATAATTTTATTACTATAATTAACCTAAAAAAATTCGACACTAATCAACAAAATCCTCTTAAAATACCCAACAAATTTGAGCCGGAACTAAAAAAGATATACAACTTTTTTGGCATCCCAATCAAAAAGGCTGGCACCATTCCCCTCCTCACTTGAAACCATTCCATCTTAGTTAACAGCACAAATGGTCTCAAATTATAAGACATATTTTATATTGATCTCTAAACTTCAAAACGTATCAAATTGGTCTTTGATTACAAGTAACATAACAAATTGATCCCTTCCGTTAGCTTTTTCGTTACCTTTACTATAGCAATCAGCTAGTGACACGTGTCACTAGCTGATTGCACCACATTTCTCTTCATTTTTTCCCTTTTTTTTTCTTTTTTATTTTTTCTTTGATTTTTTTATAAATAAATACAAAGAAAAAATAATTCATATTATAAATTAAAATGATTTTTTTAAAATATAATTAATTTAAAAAAAGTATGAAATATTTATTTACTTTAATTTTTTAAAAACTATTTTTAATTTTTTCGTTTCTTCCTTCTTCTTTTTTTTTTGGCTTTTCTCTTCTTTATAAATAAATATTAAAAACTAAATAATAATTTACATAATAATTTAAATTAATATTGTAATAATCAAATAATTAAAAAAAATATAAAACTATTTATTTACATTAATTTTATAAAAATATATTTTTTATTTTTTTTCTTCCCTTTCTTCTTTTTTCTCTTCTTTATAAACGAATACAAAATATATATATATATAAGTATATTATATTATATTATATTTTAAATTAAATTAAATTAAATTAAATTAACTTTCTAAAAATTAAATAATTTATAAATATAAAATATTTATTTTATATCTATAAGTTTTTTTATTTTTTCCTTTCTTATCTTTTCCCTTTTTCTCTTGTTTGTAAATAAATATTAAAAAATAAATAATAATTCATATTATAATTTAAATTAATTTTTAAAATATAAAATATTTTATTTACATTAATTTTATAAGAAAAGAGGAAAGAATGGAAAGAAAAAAGAAAGAAAGAAAGGAAAGGAAAGGAAAGGAAAAAAGTAAAAAATACATTTTTAATAAATGAATGTAAATAAATATTTTATATTTTATAAATTATAAATTATTTAATTTTTACGAAATTAATTTATTTATAAAAAGAAAGAAAGAAGAAAAAGAAAAAGTAAATGAAAAATATTTTTTTATAAAATTAATGTAAATAAATATTTATATTTTATAAATTATTTAATTATTAAAAAATAATTTAAATTATTATTTATATTTTGTATTTATTAATGTTTTCATTTTCCCTTTTTCTTTATTATTCTTTATAAATAAATACAAAAGATAATTAATAATTTAAATTAAATTTTTAATAATTAAATAATTTATAAAATATAAATATTTATTTACATTAATTTTATAAAAAATATTTATTTGCATATATTTATTAAAAATATCAAAAGAAAAATTAAAAAAGAAAAAGGAAAAAAAATGGTGTAATCAGCTAGTGACACGTGTCACTAGCTGATTGCTACAGTGAAGGTAACAGAAAAGCTAACGGAAGGGATCAATTTGTTATAATACTTGTAAGTAAGGATCAATTTGATACGTTTTAAAGTTTAGAAATCAATATTAAATATGCCTTATAATTTGAGAACCATTAATGATATTAACTCTCCTGCATTTGATAAAAAGCATACATTCAAGATTTTCAAGTACCCAATACTGGAACAAGACAAACTTTCGTACTTATAGAATAATATTATTATATTCCCTACCACTACCAGTATATATGTCCAATAAATAAAAAAAAACAAAACTGAATCTAAAGTCAAACCAAGACTTAAAAACAATACATATTTGATACTTATTGGAGTCTTATTGAGAAAATTTGAAAGTTAATTTATTTTTGTTAAATTTATAAAATGATCTAAAACTTGTGACGAATTTCTTAATTTTAAGGATTTATAAATAATAATTGGTAGATATAATAAATAGATAAATAATAATATGATCTCTACTTTTGTTAAATTATAATAATACATAAAATAAATTATGAAACTATTAAACTAAAAATTAACAATTTTAATTTAAGAAACCAATTTAAATATATTTAATATTAATATATACTAGGGATTTTAAAAAACTTGGAGGGGCTAAGACCAAGGTAGTCAGTACCGTATCGATAAGCGTATCATTTTTATTCTTGTATTAGTACGTACCGATATCGGTGTGTTTCAGCATACCGTTTAGAATTTACCGGTATTTTTAAAAATATTTTTTCATATATCTATATGTATAACATATTTTCAAGTTTTTTAATAAAATATATATTATATACACATGCAAATATACATCCATTACATTTATATATATATATATATATTTTTATACAAATATAAGTTTTAAATATTTAATATCTAAATTTTTTAGTAAAATAAATATTAAAATGTTAAAAAAAATAGTAAATTATTATTAATTATGTTCAATAACCTAATTTAATGAACATATATATATATATATTTTAAAATATAGTTATGAAAAAACTAAAAATGATGATGACATAAAAAATATTTATTGAAAATGGTTTAAAAATTCAAATAAATAAATTTTTAAATAAAAAATTTTTTAAAAAATAAAAAAATCAAAATATTGTACCAACTTGTACGGACTGATACGTACCGATACTGATCGGTATTGATCGGTACAGACCGATACAGGCCGGTACGACAGGTACGAACCGATATCAAAACCGAAACGGAACGAGACTCGTACCGTTTTGATTTACCTTAAAAACGGTACATATCGGCCGATATCGATACGGTACCGATAACCCTGGCTAAGACCCCTCAGGCTCTAATGTCGTACCGCCCCTGTTCAGAAAAAAAAATATGTTACTGTCTTAAAACCCTACTTAAATTAAATTAATTTGTGTTTCTCTTTTTGACCTCAAAATTTGCGGGTTCTAAATGCTTTCCTCAATGGGAGAAACAGTGTATATATATGTTTTAAAATATGAAGATATGTTGTTATCATTTCCTATGATTATTCAATGTATTTTTTACTTCACTCTTTTAAGTGGTCCACTTTTTTTTTTCTTTTTCGTTTTCAACGGTAAAATATAATGGCTTAAAAGCATGCAACTAAACCATAATGGTGCTTGAATAATGTATGTATTTTTTTTTTTTTTTCAGTTTCACATGAATTAAGGAGAGAAACGATGAAAGGAGAGGCAACAACACTAAGGGTTAGTTTAGCATTATTGTTGAAAAAAATTTAGGTTGAAAAAAGTGTATTGAAAAATTACGGTGAATTTTTTTTTAAGTGTTTAGCATTGTTATGAAAAAATATTATAGGAAATTGAAATTTCAAAAAAACTATATGTTTAAAATAATAAAAGTGTAGAGATGTGAGGATAATAAAGTTATTTTATCCAAAAGCCAGTTTTTAAAGTCTAAAATCTATATTTTTTGGCTTTTTGGTTTGGCTTTTCAAACCATGATTTCAACAGTAAAAGTCAATTTTTTTTTCTGTTTAGTATTGCGTTTGCGGTGAAAAATAATTTTTAACTTAAAAAACTGGACTAAAAGCAATGCTAAACAAGACTTAACTCTCAACCGAAAATATTGGTCTTTCCAAGACTTGAGCGAGTTTTCAGCCTTTAATGCTAGACTTTTGCTTGTGGTGTGTTTTCATTGTTAAAGGTGTTCATAAGTAGGTTCGAATTAGGTTACGATTCAAATTTTTTAAAAATGTTTTTATTTAAGTTCAATCCAAAATTTTGTTTTACTATTTAAAAATTATTAAAATTATTATATTAATATTTATATATTTTATTATTAAAAATATTTATTTATTAATAAATAATAATTCAAACCGAATCGAATCGAAAATATATGTCCAAATCTAATCTTTGAATAGCTTTACTCACAGTTGTGAAAATTAAATTAGCTAGCTAGCTAGAATTGGTAAAAGATTGGATGGTTTGCAGCAACCTGATTCATATATAGAGTTATTTTCTTTATAAAAAAAAATAGTACAAGAAAATTAATGCTGGTCGGCAAGGCTATGAATGGAAACATGTGTGGCAATCGTGGTTATGCATGCATGCATGCCGAAAACATAAGTAGCAAGAGAGGGTTAAGCCCTAGCAAGCCAGCTAGAAGAAGTGGACCATTAATGCATGTTAAAGACCATAGATTTCCCTATTCGTGTTTTCTTATTACTCACTGCTTTAATATAGGATCTAAATATATAGGATCAGACGGAAAACTAGTGAAGGAATTAAAAGTAAAAAAAAACTATTCTTAATTATTTGCCAAATTCTTGTTGTGCAATAAAGGCATACAGCTAGCCTTTTAGATTAAAAAAGCTACTGTATCATTTTATCTTTAGTTCTTCACTTGGAAGAACAAGAGATGTTTAATTGATATTTAGTGAATTAATAAAAAATATAATAAATTAAAATATTATTTTTGTATAAAGGAAATTGTATTTTCAAAATTAAAAAATGATTTTAGATATTAAATTTTGAATTTCAAACTTATTAAATGTCATCTTCTAAAGATAATTATATAAACCAAGGGTAATTTACATTTTGAATCACTGAACTTAGCATTAATTTCATGTAGGTCACAAACCTTTAATTTCATCAAATTACATAACTGAACTTCTATTATTAATAAATTAGGTCACTTATGCTAACTCTCTTGAGTAATTTCAACGAAAAAACTGATTCAGCATACATATATTTTTTATATCTCATCAAGATAATGCCTGACTGGCATTTTAACTAAAAAACTTTTCACACTGAATTTGCTTTTTCGTTAGAATTACTTAACGAAACTAGTATAAGTGACCTAATTTATTAATAAAAAAAATTCAATGATGTAATTTGATGAAATTAAACGTTTGTGACCTATATAAAGTTGATGTTAAGTTCACTGACCCAGAATGTAAATTACCCAACCAAATAAATTAAACTTCGAGTTCAATAAATTTACTCTTTTAATATATAAATTAACAAATCAATACAATAATTAGATTAAATTCACATTTGATGAAACTCTAAAAATTCAGAATCTCTCACTACGTCAAAACTAGTCTTAGACAGCATTTTTATTATAGCATTTTTCAAATGTTGTTAAAAATAGCAAAGGCAACACTTTGACAGCATTTTGCATATTCCTGTTATATATTATAATGACCAATAATTACAGCATTTTTAAATTTTTTAAAAGTATTTGACATCTGCTGTTATATATGTTATCATATAAAAATGCTTTTGGTAACACTTATAATTGCTATCATTGAGATCTTTTCCAGCAATTGAAAAATGCATGCAAATTTTTTTGAAAAGTTGTTATAAAGTAGAAATAGCAGCATTTTGATAAGTGTTATTATACATATATATGTAAAAAAATTCCTAAAGACATAAGGCTGCGGCCACATATACAACACATGAAAAAATATTGTCTTATCTTGCAGCAGCAGTTTTTTTTTTAATTTTCACAATATTTCAAAATAATGTTATATGTCAAATTTGACGTAGTATCTTATATATATATATATATATGATATAAAGCCTCATCGGAAATAGTAAAAAAAAAAAAATTTGTCTTGGTTGAATTTAAGTTTGATGTGATTCAAAAGTCGTTTTATTGTAAAATATTAAAAATTATTTTTTATATTAATATTAATATATTTTATAATTAAATTTAAATAAATATATTTTTATTAATTAAATAAATAATAATTTGAATCGGATTGATTTGGATTACAGAGATGATACCCTAACCAAACACAATTTGAGCCGAATATGTCAATCTAAACAGGTAACTTAGTCTGTAAACAAGTCTAGATATGTACAATGGGCATTTGATTAATCTCTTTGGCATTTACTTATACTCTCCATCCTACTTGTTAAGCACGAATCTTATTGAAATTAATTGGATTTTAATTTTGTCAAATTACTCAAATATATAAGCCTTTCTATCGAGAGATTTTAGTGTATTTTTTTAGTGATGTATGGTGAAAATCAATGAATAAACAAATTAATTAATTAATGAACTAAAAAGGAAAAAGAGATGTGGTTCTTTTGGAGGTTGGGGGAAGCCAGCAGAGTTAATTACTGTACAATGTCGTATTGGACATGTGAAAATGCCATTTACAGGGCTCAGGGCATTAGGATACAAAAACGTTGAAACAAAAAAAGAAATAAAAAGGAAATGCCAATGTCAACTCTTTTACTCAGAGGTGATTTTCATGAAGCCCACACTGTCTGCCACTATTATTTTTGAACTGTTAAAAAAGTTACAAATAGCAAATATTATTATATTTGTTATAATATTATTACCTATAAATAATATTTTAATTAATATTAAAAAAAATTCTAAAAGCATTCTCTAACAAATTTTAATTTACTTGATAGTAAGAGTGTGTGTATATAGTAAAAATTATATTTCATTATTGCAACAAAGGAATGATTTAAAATTAATTATTGGGATTTTGATGGCTTTCTGTACCCCATGCATGTAATAAGCAAATAATGAAGGTAGATTAATTAATGTTCAATCAAAATGAAATTGTTACTAATATATATCACCAATGACTGATCTATTTTTCATATTATTGAGATTTTGATGCTTTCCTTTTTAACATGTTGAGTTATGATGGTGTTATTTGCCTTTTTTCCTTTACCCACTTTCATTTAAAATCTTCTCTTTACTAAAACTTAAGTTCCCAAATGTTTGTTCTATTATGTAATTTTCAAAAGTAAATTTGATCATGTTTTCTAAACACTAATTTCATTAACAGATTGATCAAATTAACTCAATTTTCAAAAACTTGAATTAGACAATGAGAGATATCAATGTTTAATTTGTCAAATGATATAGACACTGATAGTTAATTATGATTAGAGATTCATCACTTTCTACCAAATAGTAATAAAAAATAAGAAATAAAAACACAAATTAAAATAGATGCCAGCATGCAAGTGAGCTTGTTTTAAATTAATTTTGTGTACAAAATGGATTGGATTTGTCTCCCAGCAAAAGCTCGTTTTGACATTAAGAAATAAGAACGTGCAGAACAAGAGACAAAGAGGGTGGGCTAACTCAAAACAAAGGCGAAGGGATTTGTTTTTATTTATAAAAAAAAAAAAAAAAAAAAAAAAAAAACTTTGTTTTCTAAAGAGAATGAAGCAGGGAGAAAGAGTGATGATAACATCTAGGATTTGGAGTTGAAGAATAGGGGTATAGGGTATAGGGCAATCGAGTAAATATGTGATTAGATATGTAATGGCAACACTCTTTCGGTGAGTCAGTCATTTCTCAGTACATCAACAATACAAAGAAATTATATTTTCATGTTTGTACAGTAAAAGTTATGCAATCATCAACAGTGAGTTATGGAAAAATTTAATAACTGAAATGTTAATTAATGTTTAGTGTTATTAGTTAAATGATGTATATAAAAAATATATATAATTAATGTATTTTTTTTTAATTTAATAAAAATTATATATCAAATATTTTTTTAAATGATAAATAAATAATTTTTAATTAGTATTTACAGATAATCTTTGATACACTAAAAAGTAAATAAATTGCACGTTGATTTATATAAAAATTAAATTATTTGTCTATTTTATAGGTTAAAATTGAATTTATTGAATTCCAGATAGAATTTTTTGCATTTAAATTTAGGTATGCTTTTGTGTTTCTTATAGGTCAAATTGTCGAATTAACCATCATATATAGCTGAACAATGTTATTTCTTATATGCTTTTTTTGTTTTACCCTTTACTTTTTGTGTCAACTCCATTTAAATTTAGGCTAACTCAACATTTATTAAAAATAAATAAATGCAAGAAAAATGTATCTTTTATCAAGAATTTTGTGTCAAGTGATTGCTTAATTTGCTCTCTCAATTAGGCAAAGTATAAAAAGTTGTTTTAAGTAAAAATAAAAAAATAAAAAAAAAAAACAAATTTCTAGTTAAGAGAGAGCTATTCAAATTCTTTTTTTTAAATAAGGGATAAATGCATCAAATATTGAATTAAATGTGACGAAACAAAAGGAATTTTTTTTGGTACTTGATGAGCTAAGGATGTCCATCAAATATTTACTCGCTACCGCTTAAACTAAGCACAAAATAGACTTTTATTAACAATACATATATCTATCTAAACACATATAAATATACATACATATACATATAAGAAAAAAAAGAATTTATTTCTCAAAATCCATTAGCAATGGAGACCTGTCCAAGGACCGGATGGATAGACAGAAATTTTATTAATTCGGGACGACTCGAATTATTTTTATTTAAATTTAATTATAAAAATATAAAAATATTAATATAAAAATAATTATTTTAATATTTTAAATAATAAAATAAATTTATGGATCTGGCCCAAATAAAACTTGGACAAAAAAAAATCTGATCATGGCTCAGGCCAACTCAACCCATAAACAAGTCAAAACGGTGAGATTGTCCGTGAGATAATACTTGCCCAAAAAGGAGCTATGGGAACAAAAGGCTGTGGGCCGTAAAAGTCTTTTTGGGCTGAGATCGCCTGCCTAATTTTTTAATTGCGTCCCCAATGTGAAGCTGTAAGTTATTGAACTGCCAATTATTATTTTGGCCGAAGAAAGCTTGGCTATTTATTTCAAGTCCAAACTTTTTTTTTTTTTTTTAATGTTTTTGAGATTAAGAACAAATTAGTTAAGGTATTATGAGTTAATATTGAATTTGTCATTATTTTTAGATTTGTTAAATTTTATCACTGCACATTTAAATTTATTGATTTTTGGAATAAAATAACGAAATTAATAAAAAATTACTATTTGCATTCATAAAATAAAATATTCTGAAAATTATTTAATTTTGTTATTTTTTGTTTAAAGATCAACTGAATTAAAAGTCTAACAGCAAAATTATTCATTTGTATTAATAAAATATTTTGTAAAAAAATTTATTATTGTTATTTTAAAAAATCAATAAAATTAGAAATAAATAAATAAATTCAACAAAATTAATGCGTAATTGTAAAACTCAATAAAATATGCTTATTGATTTTTCTTTAATTTTTAATTAATTTTTTTTTAAATTTCTTTCTATCTACATTCAATAGAGATGCAGTCATTGCTCTTGCTTCATTTCTCTGGGCTGTTGCCATCTCCAATACTTACTTCCAGGTCTCTTTATGTTTATACAAGATAGAGTCTTTTGTTTTACTAGAATTGAACACACCCACCACGTAGGTGAAAAGAAATTTGATGTTTTGAAAGGGTGGATTTTGTTTTATATGTGTAGTTATTAAAAAGACATAAATATATATCTTTCAGTTTATATTCAAAACTTTTTGGTGTGAAACCTGGGTTACTCAAAAGAAACCTCATGCTCAATGCTTCAACTTCATTTATAACCTTAAGCATACATAAAAAGATGCTGGCTATTAGTAAGTATGATGAGCAACACAGAAGTAATGAAATGAAATGCAATCCTGTCCAATTGGAAATCTGTCCTGTAATCCTGTGAAATAGTATCTGACAATCTTTTCTCATCACTAGTTAGATATCAAGGAACCCCAAGTATTAACAGAAAGTTACCTAATATGAAAACCTTATTTGACTTCTGAAGAATGCAAATGCCATAAAGAGAAAAAACCGAGGTTTAGTTCAGTTGGTTTATGTTTTTTCTCCTATCCTTACTACCTCCTTTATATAAATAAATAAATAAAAAAAAGCCACAAGGAGAACACCAAGCTGGTGGGTAACAATTTGTACCATCTAATGTTAATTGTAACTCAAACAAAATGTAACCACGAGGCAATGAGATTAATAAGTCATTTCTCCAACAAAGATTTCATTATGCAATACTCTCTGGGGAAATAATTACAGGAAAATCACTTTAATTTTCAGATTATAGTGAGCAGACACTGCTAAACCAAAACCCAGTTATCTTATTCCTTCTGCATAATCAGGTGGCATAATGTTACAAACACTTTTTTTTTTTTTTTTTTCTGGGATAAGTCTAACAAACACTCTTTATTTGATTAATTAGGCCGCAATTTCAAGAGGTTTGACTTGCCATTGTCACACCAGCCATTCAATCCCTTGTTGTCAGCTTTGTCCTTTGCCCCTATGTGGTTGGAACTTATTGGTTTCTCTCATAAAACAGCAGCCCTTTTTGTAATTGCTGGTTCACTTGGGGGTCTCTTTGGAGGGAGGATGGGGAATATTCTTGCAAAACGCTTGCCTAATTCTGGAAGAATTATTCTGTCTCAAGTAAGTTCAGGTTCTGCAATCCCTCTGGCTGCAGCTTTGCTGCTGGCATTACCTGGTGATCCCTCCACTGCTTTTTTGCATGGTCTGTTTTTTTTTTTCATCATGGGATTGTGCATAACCTGGAATAATCCTGCTACTAACCTGTACGTATTCTCCATCTATCCTGTCATTTAACTATATTTTCAAGAACTATCGAGAAAGTAACTCTTTGTAAGAATGGTTGGATTGGGAAGAAACTGAAAAGCAACAAATTCCATTGCATCATCAATTCATCATAACATGTAGGAGCCAAAAAGAGGGAGTTGGCCACTTGGCCTATCTTCCTCTCTTAAGCAATGGTTCCATTGTTCTTTCTAAAGCCTAGCAAAACAAGTTGAGTATATCATTAGAATGGTGCACAAATTTGGATTTCCAGTCTAATTATGTTGATAACAACATAATTGTGTATGAATGCTTTGTATCATTAGAACAAGACTTCCACTAAACTGAGAGAATCGTCATAGATAATTAACTGTAAGATGGTTCCATTGCATCATGATTAAGGATATAAGGATAGTTTTCATGACAAATTGCTAACATATGATGCACTGAATGAACTTTTCTGAAGTCATATATTATTAATTCGAAGAGCGGAGTTGAGTAGATAAAGGAAGTTATGGATCAGAAACTCACAACAATTGAAATCTTAAGCTTATTTGGTATGAGAGCTCCCCTGATGGCGCCTCCACTCATCATCTATATATTTCTAGGAACTGAGAGGTCCAGCATGTCTTCTGCTGCTTTATGCAGAGCAAATAGTGCAATTGAATCAGAGACCTGGAGAGTGCAAAGATGCAAGCATTAATTGAATCAGAAATGCGACAGATAGAGGCAGATAACTTGTTGGGTATTTTGAGTCAAGTTCCAATCCCACATAGCTTGCTTATGTCAAGTCAAGGAGGCTTTCACCTTATAGTATATGTCAAGTCAAGGAGGTTTTCATAGAGAGCTTAGCCTTTGGTTAAAAATCACCCACTATTCTTGTAAGAGATAGTTTATACACTTAAGTTTGTAGAAATTGTATTAAGACTATTCGGATAGTGAGTCATAATGTTGTTGAGAGGATTTGTAGCTTAATTCGTGCAAAAGTTACTTGGAGGGTTTGTAGCTTAAATCATTCAAAAGCTACTTGTAATTTTAAAAGGGTTTGTAACTTAATTTGTGTAAAAGCTATTTGTAAGAGGGTTTGTAATTTAATTTGTGCTAGGAGGGTTTGTAGTTTTGTCCGTTCAAAAGCTTCAAGTTGTAGTGGTGTTATCCCTATGAGATACTTATAGGAGGGTTTGTAGTTTTGTCCGTTCAAAGTAAAAATATTGTCTCTTTTTCTCTTCTTGTTCAAATGCTTGTTGTGGGTTAATATTTGTTATTGGGCTATCACATTTTATTTTTCCCAACATAATTCTCCATCAATAGGCCACCACTTGGAATTTCATCCTGAAGAATCAAAAGAGCTGAACAGATCAAAGGAAAGCTATGAATTTGATTGATGCGTACGAAAGGGAGGAGGAGACCCTTGATTTTGATGATATGCGGTTGGGGATTTTACCGCGGTTGCAGACGTAATAAATGTTACTGTGGTCAATTACGGTAAATATCGACCGTGAATATCGGAGGAAACCACAATCGCAAAATAATGACTGTAACATCGCGTTGTACCCGCTATTTAAATAACTGCTGATGACAACTGTCTACTTAACCATAAGCAGGCGTCGTCTCAATGTTAGCATACTGATAATTAAACCCGTCAGCTATAGAAAACTGGACAGTGCTCATATTGACTTCATATGAAACTCTAAACTCAAATTCTTGAACTTTAAACAACACAATTTCTTACAAACGATGGTTCAAGGTCTGATTACCATTCAAAAATGTTGTTGGAAGAGAACATTACTCTGATGGATTTATTATAAAACTTTTTATGCAACATAGCATTGTCACTTGCGAGTTTTTTTTCTCAAATTAAAAAAAAAAAAAGAAAAAGTAGAAATAAGAAAATCAAAGAGAGCACCAGCTCGTATTGAAGGAGGATGGCTTATCTTATCTGAATTTTTTATTTTTTAAAAAATATTTGTGTTAAATATTTATATTTGACGCATATTAAAATATGAATATAAAAATATAATTATTTAATTATATAAAAAAAATTAAAAATTAAATATATTCATATTTGACACATATTTCGATATCCGTATTTGATAGTCTCTTAAATCAAAGTAACAAAAGTGGTGTTGCAGTTGGCTAGTGCATAGGTCTCATAGCTTCCTGAGTAACATCCTAAGGTCGAGAGTTCGAGCCTCTCTACCCCATAAACTTTTAGTTTTTTCGAGTTCTCAACATTTGGAAACACTTTCAAAAACCATTGTCGGTTGGCGGTGTTTTATGGTATAGTAATCTTGACGGCTGTCTGTCTAGTACTTTGTTCCATGATTTAATGTTGCTGATTTTAACTTTGAGATGAGATGTAATGTGGCTATATATAATTATAATGAGATTGTCATTATTTGCTTTAATGGAAATTCGAAAGCTGTAGTTTTAAGCCAATCGTCAATTTATATTGATTTTGTACCCTCGGAATTTGGTGCCTTCTTTCTCAATCAATTCACCAAGCTTCTTGTTTTTTGAGAACATCAAAGTGTAGTTTCTCTCTCTTAATTAAGAACACTAATTAAGATGTTATAAATACCGAAATTATTAAGAATATTTTTTACGATTATTATATAAAAAAAAGTTTATAATATATTAATTAATTTAAAAGATGTCTTAAAAGTATTTATTAGCCAAACTCATTAATATATAATTTTTAATGTTAAAAAAAAAGAAAAAAAAAGCAAAGGAGCATAAAAACATGGTCTTCAATGGGGCGTAGCTGCCTGGAGGAAGACATCGGATCTATCAGCATGTGGAAATATGGCCAGATATTAATAAGCAATGCATGACTTTAATAAAGACATGAGAAAGTAGCTGTTTTTCTTTTTGGCCCTTCTTGGACTTTCCATATAGCCCCTCGCTCATTCACATTGCTTCTTTCATGTGACCGGTTCCTTGTAAAGCAAAAAAAAAAATTATATATTGATATTCGGGTTTAATTCAATTGATTATATAATTATTTTTATAAAAAATGACATTGAATAGATTTGAATTCAAATTTCAACATTCGTTACTTTTTTTTTTATTTTCAAACCGTAATTTTTTTTTAATAAAAAAAAATATATTGATGGAGAGAAATGTAGAGGAAGCACCTTTTAGTTTCACGCATAGAATTTATAGTGACTAACAGCTAGCTAGCTGAAGTTTATGGCATATCCTCATCTATCTCCTCAAATGATTTATATGATTGATTAGATATAAGCAGATAAAGTCTAAAAATACCACCTTTGTTTATGTGATAAAGACATGTCACCTTTAGATTCTGAGGAAAGGAATTTACCCATTCTCAATAAGATTCATCAATGGAAGTTTTTCTGGAAAAACATGAGAATTGATAAATAAAAAATGTCAATGGGAACAGCATCAGCTTTGCAAATCAGGATCCATGAGCTTAAGGTACACAAAGATGAACAGTTTTGCATTTACACTGGAGAGAAAAGGGCAATGATTTGCTGCTCTTTCTTTTATGCTGGCTGGCTTAGGAATACAAAGATGATGATTTTTTATCATATGATTCAGAGCCCTGAGAACCAAAAACACAATTTTGAATTGTAATTTAAAGTAGGATTTTATTAACGAATACTTTAATATAATAATTTTAAAAAATGCTCTAAAAATACTCGTTAGCAAAATCTTTTAAGCTCACTTTCAATTTTCTCTTTTGGTCTCAATAGTCCTTTCAAATTCTCAAATAATCAATGGAGGTAGCACATGGTCAATTTTACATGGGAGAAGAAGACCACACTAACTTCATCAAGATGCAACCATGAACATGATCAGACGGTCAAGACAGCTTTCCTTCACCCATTTTTGTGGGATCCAAGAACCATATTGGTATTCAATGATAGGCAAATGGCATTACACTCTTTTTTATGGGACCCGCTTCATGGCCTAGGATCCTCACAAAATTCACACTGTTTGGTTCCCTTTTTTCTCAGAGATCAGGAGATTGGCCTTGTCTAGAACCTACAAGTTGTTATTTTTCAATGTATTTTCCTAGATGAGAAACCAAAATATTATGCACAGATTAAGGCACTTAAGTCAACTATTTCAACTATTGGTCTCTCCTCTTTAAAAAAAATCATCATATTCCAAGATCATTTCATTTTCAATTAATTATCTGCTATATCCAGTCAAGAAATTGATGCAAATTGAAAGTCTGGAAGAACAACTCCCCAAAAATTTAAGATGAGTTGGAATTTGGTGGAACAGTGGTATATTTATGAAGTGGAGATGGGATCAAACTCTAAGCCTTTTTTTTTTTTTTTTGGGTACGAGAAAAGGTTGTCTTAGTTTGTAGTGAAGTCATAAAAATATCAGCCTTTTTCCTGTGAGAAAAGGAGTTGGCAGTGTATGGCATTATTCAAGTTGTTCATTTGAAGTTTCTCAAAAAATGATTTCTAATTTTCTAGTGCTAGGAGCTTCGTTGACCGTACAAACAAATGTATATGGAGATTTGAAGAGATATAATTGAATTTAACAATCTTGTAGTTGAATAAGTGTGAGGCTTTTCTTGGTTTGAGTATTCTTGCAAGTTGTATTAAAGGGTTTTAATGAGATATTTTTGGTACAAAGGAGATTGTATTATAAGAATATGAGAATAAATTACAGAGATTGAAATTTAAATTTTAAATATATTAAATATTAATTTTTAAAAATAATTATACGAATCAACCGATTAAATCCGAGTTTAATGAGAGAACTTTTAAAACTTCATACTATCTCTTTTGGATATTCATGTTTGAAAGTCAAACAAACTTTGCCGACTGCCTAACTAGCTGAGTCCAAAGTCCAAACTACTACTAATCGGTAATTCAAGGATAACCCTGAAGTCCCATCACATCTTTAGCATCTAATCTTGGAACTTTTACAATGGCTAGGTGAATTGATTGAATTCAACTTTAATTGGAAACTTTTTACTTTGGGTTTATTATTTCTGCATAAGCTAATGTAATATGGGAAACAAAGGTCAACCAAAAAGGTCAAAAACAAAGGCTTAATACCATAATTTATTGGTTCTGATGCAAGTTTTTCTTTTCCAAATGCAACGAAGTAGTAATTGAAAGTACTTAAGAAATCAGACTAACGCAACTGGAGGGGGAATTAGGGCAAAACTTCATAAACTTTGCTCAAGTGTAAAAAATAATGATTCGGTTTCAGTTTTGTTTTCATTTTAGTTTTAGTTTTTTTTATTCATTATTTTTTACATGTATATATGATTCATTCATTAATTATGAAAATTTTGTGAATGATGATTAAAAATATATTAAAAAATAAATTGAAAAGTAAAAAAAATAAAACCGGACAGGATGGATAGCTAGCCAAAGCTCTCATAAATAAGTAAAAAGAGAAGAACTTAGCAGTCATTTTAGTTATCTGATTTGGCTGTCCATTTCTCTCCCTTCAAAACGGTACTAATTATCAACCCAAACAACAGGGCGTGAAGGTGGTTGGTTCTTGACTTCTTGGCTTATTCTAAACAAACATTAATGTTTTCTTTTTTTCTTTTCATTTCAACCCACCATCAGTCAAATTTTCCATTCTTGGAGAAACTTATGGAATGGACGATGATCTGTGATGTAAAAATCGCTACCTAAAGTCTAAATACCATTGCTAAATTGATTTATTCACAACCTTGAAGAATTATTAGTAAGATTAAAATAGGATTTTCCTTGCTAAATGGATGTACTTTTAGGCATTTTAACACTTCTTTTTTCTTTTCTTTTTTGGCTTAGAGAGTGAGGTAGCGAGGCAGTAGCCACCGAGGGGACAGGGCAAAAACCGCGTTAAGGGTAAACTCTACAGTCTACACATTTTTTTTTCTTGGCTTTTAGCACCATGTGATTGACCTCATCTTGTCCCCACTTTTCAATTAAAGTCTTCATTTTCCCTTTCATATAAATCTACAACTATATAAAGACTATTCTTTTTAATTACTTGCTTCCAATTCCCTCTCTTTACCTCTTTTTTCTTAGTTGAACTTTAGATCCAATCCAGGCCTTAAATCATTGGATCTCCAATATTAGATCTTCAGGGCAATTCCCCTAGAGTTTCACCAATGGCTTCACTAATGTACTTCAGTTCCCGTAAGGTAATTCTGCTTTATCTTGCTTTGTTTGTGTTGATTTCTATGCTTCTTTGTGCCTCCATTGATAGTCATGAGCTTCAAACCAGTCGGTTTGGTGCTAGAAGAAGATTGCTTGAGCTTGAAGAAGAAGACGAGCAGTTGTTGCTAAAGAAAAAAAGCTCCAGTTTATCCATCAAGAACAACCAAACCAAGCTCATCAAATCATCAAACATAGCCACCAAAAACCAAACCAAAGTTATCAAATCAAATTTGTCTTCCAAGAACCAAACCAAGCTTTCAAAACCTACCAATTCAACAAAAGCAACAACAGTACTGTCTAGTAGCCTTTCCAAGTCTGAACTCAAGCAGCTCAATTCCACTTCCAAGCTGAAGAAACTCAATTCCACTTCCCTCCTGAAGAAGATTCTGAATTCCACTTCCCTGTTAAAGAAGCTCAACTCAACATCAAACGCCACTAACTCCTCCAAGACCACTTCACTTACCTCCAAAAAAACCTCGGATCTACTCAAACTAAGCCCATCCAAGAACAAAACAACCACAAAAACATTAGCAGACAAAAAACTGACCGACCCTGAATCTTCAAAACCTCAAAAGATCTCAAACCAAGGAAAAAACCCCACAACTCAGAAACAAAAACAACAAAAAAAGCAACCAAGCTGGATTGACCAAGAAGATGATTCCGATTTGGTAGCCGAGTTCCGAGATCTCCCAACCAAGTTCCAGCAAACCCTTATCCCAGACCTTGAAAAAATCTCAACAACCTCAAAAGCTTACATTACCAAATACAACA
Organism: Fremontodendron californicum; assembly: GCA_030761205.1. Taxonomy (NCBI): domain Eukaryota; kingdom Viridiplantae; phylum Streptophyta; class Magnoliopsida; order Malvales; family Malvaceae; genus Fremontodendron; species Fremontodendron californicum. The sequence continues at coordinate 4,684,276 of JAULJL010000010.1, forward strand.
ACCAATTCACGAAACAGTTCAAACCATATGTCGGCAACAAACAAGCCCCTACCATTGCCACTATAATCTCTTGTGCTTTCCTTGTAATCCCGTTACTCTTAGTTTCCCTCATTTTTAACCGCATCAAAGCCTACTTTTCACTCCAAAAAATCCTCATTTTCGTCCAAGTTTACCTCTCGATTTACTTCTCCATCCTTTGCCTCACTTCCCTCGTTACTGGGCTCGAGCCACTGAAGTTTTTCTACGCTACTTCGCCATCTACCTACGTCTGTTTACAGGTGCTTCAGACACTTGGATACGTGCTTTACTTGCTGCTTCTTTTGATGTATCTGATTCTTGTTTTCTCAACTGAGTCTGGTCTGGGTTCCAAGATGTTGGGTTTGGGCCAAACTTTCGTGGGCTTCGCCATCGGGCTGCATTATTACGTGGCGGTGTTTCATAGGGTGGTTTTGCGTCAACCGCCCAAGACTAATTGGAAGATCCATGGGATGTACGCCACGTGTTTCCTTGTGATTTGTCTGTGTGCTAGAGCGGATAGGAGAAAGAAGGCTTACTTGGAAGAAGGTGGTGAAGAGGGGAAGAAAAATTAATTAATTAATTAATTTTTTTTTTGGAGTACATTATTATTAATTTAGTTGGTCCAAAAACTTATAGTGGTTATAATCCCAGCCACTTAAAATTTGTAGCAATAAAGAGCAAAATTGCTGTCATAAATAAGATTGGCTGAGAAATTTCCAATGGTCTCCTCCTCCTTGTTATCATTTTTTTCCTCTTCCTTTTTATTTTTATTTCTATTTCTGGTTTATATTTAGATTGAAAAATGTAATTTGTCCACTGTAATGTCTTGTTAATTACTTTTTACAATAGAGAAGAGCTTTGCAATTTATTTCCCAATTCAAGTTTGTATAATTTTTCATTGTTAGAAGTAGTAGTTATATAAATGTTAAAAATAATGCTAAATGATTCAAAACTTGATGAGAGAAAATAATAATAATAATAATTTTAAAGTATCTAAATAATAATATAAAATTTTAATTATAAATATGTTTAATCAATTAATTATTATATTTTCAAAATTTTTATTATTTTGCATGTTTTTTATAGATATTACTTTTTATGTTAAATAAGAAATCTTAGATTTTGCTTATAGGTTGTTGAATTTATGGCACAAATCTCAAAATTTTGTCCACCTGGTTCCTTCAATCTGTCACTGAAACTGAGGAATCTATTTTCCTAGAATAGACTGTACAGGATGTCTCACGCGCGCAATATGGAGCGTGCTTTAATGCTTTAATGGTCTTCTTTACGTTTTATTACATCTAAATTTTAACCGAATTGGAAATAACAGTGATAGTAAAATTAATTATTGTAAAAATAATATTAAATATTATAATGATGAAATTAGATATTGTAGTAAAAAATTTAAAATTAATGGTGAAATATTTGTTTGAATAACATCACAAATTCACAACGATGATAGGAAGATAAAAATAAAAAATAATTATTAAAAATATTAATATAAAAATGTATTGATAAATTATTGTTATATATTTTAATATCATTTAATATTTAAAATTTCAAAAGTTTTATTCAATCAAAATTTCTATGTATATTATCTTATATTAAAATAATAATTAAAATTTTAAATATTAAAAATTATAAATTATAAATTATAAATTATAAATTATAAATTATAAAAATACTTCAAAATATTTAATATTTGAAGAAATAATACTTATAACAATTACAAATGTTATTTGGATAAATTAATGTTAAACATAAATATGAACATATAACAAAATAAACAAAATTTAAAAATAAAAACTAAAAAATTATGTTAGAAATATTTTAGGAAATAAAAAATGAATAATTAGGGCTGATGAGCTTAATCGCATCCATCCAAATAACACTCACAGTCATGACAAAAGTAAAAAAAAGCATCCAATTGTACCACACCGATGTTAACTAGTCATACAAATAGACCCTTAATCAATTAATTTTATTTATTCATTTATGTTGAAAATTTCAGAAAATTAAATTTAAAGGAACAAAATGATTAATAATTTTAAAATTTTATATGAATTTTACTAATAAATGCTCTTTGCAAAATTATAGTTTATACAGACATCGAGCAATTTCCCAAGTTATTGATTATACAAAATAAAGGAATACACTAATAGAGTTTAATGCATCAATATATATAAAATATATACACGATAGTATATGTATAGCTATTTATTCATCTATAATATCTTCCTTAAAAGAATTGTTGCCTTGTTTATACTTTTTAATACCATTTTTTTCATTTTTGACTTTTACTACTATACATTTTTACTTTAAATTCTTATTAAATATAAAGATAAATAAAGCGTTTAACAATTTTAAGAGTTTCTTATATAAATTTTTTATCCAAATAATAAATGTATGATTAAATGGTCAATTTGTCACTGTATTATAGGTGAATATTAAAATTTGTCATTATACTTTATTTTTATTGATATTTGGTATTGTACTTTGAAATTAAGGAAAAATTTGTTATTCTACGTTTATTTGATTGAATTTTGCAACAAAACTTTGATATTTGATTGAATTTTGCCACTCAACTTTGATTTTTAATTTCCTTTTAACACTACAGCAATTTTGGGTTTTAGTGGCATTTTACTGGAAGCGTTTTACTTAAAAACGCCGGCAGGTACCGTGTTTTTGTAAAGGAAGCGGCGTTTCTACCCTAAACGCCGCTAGAAATTAATTTAGCGGCGTTTGTAAGGAAGAAACGCCGCTAAATAAGATCAATTACCGGCGTTTAGAACAAAAAACGCCGCTAAATATTTCACAAATTACGCGGGTTTTTTTTTTACCGCTAAAAAGTCACCCGCCATTTCTATTAAAAAAACGCAGCGTTTTTATTAGTGTATTTGGCGGCGTTTGTTATAAGAAACGCCACTAAATGTTCTCATATAGCGGCGTTTCTCAAACAAACGCCGCTAAATGTATGACATTGAAAAAAATCAGAGGAGAACATTTAGCGGCGTTTGTCTCCATAAACGCCGCTAAATGTTGCAATTTAGCGGCGTTTGTCTTAGAAACGCCGCTAATGTTACAATTTAGCGGCGTTTGTCTGAGAAACGCCGCTAAATGTATGATATTTCAAAAAAATCAGATGAGAACATTTAGCGACGTTTGTCTACATAAACGCCGCTAAATATTAAAAAAATTGAGCGGCAAAATTTACCGTTTATTTTTAAAAGGAGATGACTAAATTTACAATTTAGCGGCGTTTGTCGAAACAAACGCCGCTATTTGCTGAAAATTTAATCAGTCTCAGACCCCTCTTCCTCTTTACCCAAAATACAAAGCTCATTTTTTCTCCCTCTCTCTGTCCATCCTCTCGCACCCACCAGCTTTTAGGTCAAAGATTTAAGCAAAATTTTGTTAATCTCTTTCCATTCCTAGAAGATTACTGTTTGAAGGTAACAATTTTTATGTTTTTGCATTTTGTAAATTGGAGATTTTAATTTAAGTTTTTGCATTTTTTTTTCAGGTTCTAAACATTGAATGGGAAGAGGCATTTTGACAGATGATGAACCTTGGAGGTCAATTCTTATACTTTTGCTTTCATTAACTCTAATCATTGGTTGTTTTACAAATTTGGGAAAAAATTGTAATAACTTGTAATGTTAGTGCAGGATTGGCAATAGGAGTTTTGGTCCTTGCAATTGTTATATATTTACAAGTACAAATTAAATTTTATACTACCTTGTCTTGTTTAATTTAAATTATATTTCAATTGTTATATGTTGATTATTTTGTGCTTTCTTAATAGAATTGTTGTATAATGATACTTTATAATATACTATTAAATTTTAATATATTTCTGTTATGTATTGATTGTAAACTATAATGTAAATTTATTGAATAATATTATTAATTATAATTTTTAAATAAAAGAAATTATATTTTTTTTAACAAATTCTGGAAATTTAGCGGCGTTTTTATAACACAAACGCCGCTATATTTGTGAATATTAAAGAACGAAATTCTAAAATTAGTGGCGTTTCTCGAGACAAACGCCGCTAAATGTTTCAATTTAGCGGCATTTTTTATCTACAAACGCCGCTAATTTATTCTCAAATACCATCCGCTGCAGTCCTACACTGACGTTTATAAACGCCGACAAATATCCCTACAAACGCCGCTACATTAGCGGCGCTCTTGTTTAAAACGCCGGGAAAATTCCCGACGTCGTTTTTCTCGACACTTTTAACGGCGTTTTTAAAAAATGCCGCTAAATTTTTAGCGGCATTTAAAAACGCCGCTATTATTAAAAAAAAAATGCCACTAAAGGCCTATTCTGCTGTAGTGTAATATTTTATTTAACAATTAACAACAATAAATGAATTTATAAAAATTATTAAAAATTACAAAAAAAAAATAATAACATAAGATTTTTATCTATAATCTATACTATATATAAAAGCACGAATATGGAGAATCTTTTGAACTGACGAAAATAGTCATTGTTGTTCGCTATATTTCTACATTGCCATTATAAATATTTTTTATAATTAATAAAATTTTATCTAATTTATGAGTAAGAAGTTTAATCTTATTAAAACACTTTTGTTAAATGGATTAATTTGATAATAAATAAAAAGAATTACAAGTTTATATGAAATTACTTTATCTTAAAAAAAATTATTCTTTACTAATCTTAAAAAGTAAGTCAATTTATTTGGTATAAATAAAAAAAATTAAAATTTATATTGACTTTTTTTATTTGATATAATTAATTTTATATTAATATTAATATAATAAACTTTATAATAATTTGATATAATTTGCACATAAACAAACTTTACATGTTAATGCAAAATTAGTTAATATACACTTTATTAATTTTAATTATTTTAAAATATATAATTATATAATAATAAATAAATAAATCAACGAGCATTCATGTGCAAACGCATGTAACAACAAATACTAGTATATATAAAAGTATGAATATGAAGAATCTTTTGAACTGATGAAAATATCCATTGTTTTTCATTATATTACTAATTTGCCATTTTAAATCTTTTTTATTATTAATAAGATTTATCCAATTAATAAATAAGAATTCTAATTCTATTGAAATTCTTTAGTTAAATGGATTTATTTGATAATAAAAAATAAAATAAAGGTTAAAATTCACAATGAATTACTTTATCTTCAAAATTAGAATTTTTTGTTGAACTTAAAACATAAAAATAAAAATAAAAAGTTATATTAATCTAATTTTAAATGTTCATGCAAATTTTGATTATTTATGTAATGTATAACTGTATACTTAATCTATAATTTTTTTTATAAATAAATAAGTTTCTTATAATATAAATATTTTATATTATATATGGTAATAGTATTTATTTCTTTCTTATTTACAAATATTGTTTATTATTAATAAGATTTATCCAATTTATAAATTCTAATTCTAGATTTTAATTATATGGATTTGTTTGATAATAAATAAAAATTTTATTTTCAAAATTATAATTTTTCATTAACCTTAAAAAATAAAAAATATATATATTAATTTAATTTTAAATGTTAATGCAAATTTTAATTATTTATGTAATATGTAAGTTTATGCTCAATATATAATTTTTATAAATAAATAAGTTTTTTTATAGTATAAATATTTTATATTATAAATAGTAATAGATTTATTTTATTCTTATTTACTATTTTGTATTATAAATATTGATAAATTTATCGATCATTGTTTTCAATATTGATAAGTGCTTAATTGCATACATTTTCATGTATTATTTCCTTATACTTTGAGTTTTAATTCTTAAGTTCCTTGACATTTTATTATGTTTTTATGAATTATAGTTATTTTAGATGAGATGAAGTCAAAACATGTCAATTATGATAATAAAGAGCTTATAAAGTCATAATCATAAGATGAAAAAAGATTTGGGAGTCAAAAAGATCAAATTCTTAGTGCTAGATGATCATGCAGATCTGACCTCCGGAGCTTGTTTCTAAGAAATCATTATGTTAAAGACATTATTTGAAGAAACGTCTTTCTTGACTTTTGAAGCTGACTTGAATACCTTTCCAAAAATAGTTTACACGCCTAAATAGGACAACGTATGGTCATCCAAATCAGCTGACAAAGTACGATATAATGCATCATTCGCGAAAGTGAAGTCAGCAAGCAAAAACGGACAAGACAGCAAGTTGGGGCCACAGCCCTGGGCCGTGATGCCCAGTTTCTGACCCCAAATCCTCAAAAAATTGCAAATACAAGAAAAATTCGAGAAAAGTCCAAAATTGCCTAATTTTGACTCCTAGTTTTCTTGAAGAGCAATAAAGGGTTTCCAAGACTAAAAAACTCTATAAATATCATCTTTTGAGCCACCAAAGACATGCTTTTGATTGTTTACCAATTGTCTTCTTCTTCTCCTTTAATCTCTCAAGTTTTATTTTATTTTTCTTCTTAGTTTTTTTTTTTTTTTTTAATATTCATGTTTATGTTGACAATGCCTATGCAAGGCTAAACTTTTATTTGGTTAATGGTGATTTCAAAGCCCTAGACAAGTTGTGTAATTGATTTTTAGATTTATCTATCATTAGTTTTCTATCAAAGTTGATTATGTTCTTCCATAAAAATTGTTCATGATATTGTCTTGATTTGTTTAGGTCGCGAACTAGATAGATCTTGATAATTATCTATTACTAGTTTAGGAGTCTTGATCTGTGTAATTGTCTTGATTTCTTATTCATAAGTGGCAATTTGTGATTAATGATTATGGTCAAGTTTTCGCTAATTGCAAAGTGGAACATAACATAGGTTAAACAATTCGAGTTTATGTGTTTGTTGCCTAGATTAACCTATCTTTCTTATCATAAAGCTGCCATTACATTAAATCTAGAGAGCTGATTCTAGGTTGTCTAGTGGTTAGAGATTAAATAGAGAGCTTGTTCTAATTAACGACGAACTAAGGAAAGATTGGGGTAACAGAGCTTGTTGTTATCTACGGTTGATAATTTTGATAGCTAATTAATGTTGATAGATCTGATTATTGATTCTCAATGATGTCTAGTGGTGGAGAATGATACCTTAACCATATTTTTATCATATTTGATTACTTCCCATTTACTTGTTTTCTTCTTTTGATTGTTCGCTTTAGTTTAAACTGATTTTAAAAACCTCCCCTTTTATTTTATTTTCTTTGAATTTAAGTATAAACTAATAATTCTTAAATTAAACACCAATCCCTTTGCTTATTGCTATACTTTACAATTGATATTTTTAGTGCAAGGATTAAATAAGATACACTCTTTTGAGTGCATCAAATATCATGATAGAATTTTAAAAAAATAAAAAATAATTAGAACATTTAATATAGTGCTTTTAATAATTAAATTATGTGTAGAACTCTTAGTTAAATTTTATCAAACAATAATTGCAAAGTTAGGATTACTAAGTAACTAAATCTCATGTGATTATATATATTACGACAACTTTTTATTTTAATCTATTTATCGCATAAAGTATGAAAAATGTTTGGGAGTTCTGATTTTTTAAGAATAGATAAATGTTCATGATTTTTTTATTTGGTTTGTTAAACATAAATTATTTAATAAATATAAGATAATTAACATGTAATATCACGTGCAACGCATGTGACACAATAACTAGTTTTATTAAAAAAAAATAACAGACTTGAAAAAATAAAAGAAAGACCAAAAAATTCTTTTTTATTAAATTTTGTCTTCAAATCATTCAAAATTAAAATTGAGTAACAAAATTTAATCAAAAATCAAAATTGGGTGACAACATTCAATCAAACAAAAATAAAGTGACAAAATTCAATATTGACTTAAAGTATAGTGATAAATTTACTCTTAATCCTAAAAGTATAATAATAAATATCAATCAAAGGAAAGTATAATAACAAATTTCAATATCCAACTATAATATGGTGACTAATTTATCATTTAACTCATAAATGTATTATTAAGTTTTAATTGAAAAAAGAGTTCTAACTCTTTAAATAACAAAATTTATAATTCTCATTAAATTCAATGCTCAAGTATAAACTTTACTTGTTCGTTTGCAAATGTCGGTCTAATATGTGGAACCACTTTGTATTTTACACGTGTTAATACCGAGAGTGGGAGTACGGTAGGAGAGCAAGCCAAGGTCATTTTGGTCATTTCAAATCATGGAGACCGACGGGTTTTATTGTTGTCTGTCGGTGATTGCATGGATTTTTGTACAAAGTGCTGACGTGTCTTGTCTTGATCGTAGTATGTTCTCTGTTAGATACAAGTAGTTTTCAAATGAAGTGGGTTGTACAGTAAAGTAAAACCATGGACCCCACTTGATCTCATTTTCATCATTGATTAGACAATTAGATGATGAAATCTTAACCATTTATTGTAATAAGTGACAAAATTCTTAAATAACAGGTCCCGCTGATTGTCATTATCAGGAAGATCAAGATGTTTTGATTAGGATCTTGACCATTTAATTTTGAACAAAGATTTTTTTTAAGTTTTTAACCCTTTGATTTTGATTTTAAAATTAAATTTAATAATTTTGAATACGATTCGAATATAATATAAAAAATAATTATAAAATAATATAATATAAAATATTATATTATATGATATGATATGAAAAATAATATGAATAAAACATTTATATAAATGTATTAAAATTTATATAAATATAATAATTTAAATAAGATTATAATATAAAAAATAATATAAATATAATATATGTGAATGAACAAAATTTATCTAAAACTTGTTTTTGCATTATTTTCAATAAAGAGGGGAAATCCAGGAGACAAGGCATCTGTTTTTTTACACATTTTGGTGAGATGGGTCAATGCAAAGATTCTTTTAAATTATTTTTGAATGGTAAAGACACTATTTTTCTTTTTTTCTTTTCAATTGATAAATGCTAGTTCACTTTGGTAGTTTATATATATATATATATATATATATATATATATATATTAAAAATTTTCCCCCGCTTCATTGGTTATTTTTTAATATTTATAAATTTTTAATTAAATTAATAATCATAAATAAATCTAAGTTAAATCATATTAAATAATTATCATTTATTTAGATAATTTGTTATGTTTTAACATCTTATGTAAATGAATTTAGAGTTAAAATCAAATTATTATGATAAATTATATGCAAAATATGAGATAAATTGAGACACAACACAAACACAATATGAAAAAATAATTAAAACACGACGCGACACGAAAATAAGATGAACACGACACAAATAGACGAATTTGTCAAAATTTATATAAAACGAATTAATAATGTGTAAAAATTTATAATACTTTGAACACACAAAAAATAACACGAATACGAACACGTCAGGAACACAATTTTTTCTCTAAATTGAATTATTATGACAAATTATGCAAAATATGTTATGAATTGAGATACGACACGAACACATAAAATTTTTTCTAAATTGAATCACAATAACAAACTATGCAAAATATGAGATGAACTGAGACATGACACGAACACAACATAGAAAAAATAATTAAAATACAATACAAAAAATAACATGAACACAACACGAATATACGAACGTGTCAAAATATACATAAAAAAATTATTAACATGTAAAATTTATATAAATTTGCAATACTTTGAACATACAAAAAATGACACGAACATGAACACGTCACTTACACTCAAATTTTTCTTTAAATTGAATCACTATGACAAACTATGTAAAATATGAGACGAATTGAGACACGATACAAATATATGAACGTGTCGAAATATACATCAAATAAATTATTAACGTGTAAAAATTTATGATACTTTGAACACACAAAAATAACACAAACACGAACAAATAAAGTTTTCTCTAAATTTAATCACTATAACAAATTGTGCAAAATATGTCACGAATTGAGACATGACACGAACGCACAAACTTTCTCTAAATTGAATCACAATGATAACTATGCAAAATATGAGATGAATTGAGATACGACACGAATACAATATAAGAAAAATAATTAAAACACAACACGAAAAATAACATGAACATAACACGACACGAACGTGTAAAAATATACATAAAACGAATTATTAACATTAAAAAATCTATATAAATTTAAACACACAAAAAATAACACAAACACAAATACACAATTTTCTTTCATTTTTTCTCATTTTTTCCCTCTTTCTTCTTTCTTCTTTCTTCTTTCTTCCTTCCTTTCTTTTCCTCCTTACCTTCCTACTCAAAAAAATAAACCCGAGCCTTTGGCTCAGTAGTTGGTGCATGTTTTCCTCCTCAAAAAGAGCAAGGTTCGAATCTCCTTATCCCCCAAATTAAAAAAAAAAAAAAGTCATGTGTCAACTCTAGGATCATTTGTGTAGTTAATTTTATATATACGAAAAATGCTATAGAATTATTTTAGGTATAAGTTAAGATGATATTTATGAAAAAGATAAATTAATATATATATATATTTGAATTTAGTGAAAATAGTACATTAAATAAAAAATTATTTTCTAAAATAAAATTTTAATTAATCTTAATTTGTGTTTATAGTCAACAGTTAATTGAACCATACATATATATATATATAATGTGTATGAATGTACTTGCTATTTTTGCACTTTATTTTTTATATTTAAAATTTTTTAAGAGAGGAAAGTAAGTTCGAATTAACATGAAAAAAATGTAAAAATGGTTAAGTCAAACTTGAATACTTTCTTATTTATGTATCATATATCATGCATAATCTTAGGCTTTATATATTTATATATATATATATATATATATATACATATATCATCTTAGTTTCAAAATGAGAAATAAGTTTTGTAAAATAGCCAATTGTTGGCTTACAAATTGGTGTTTGGATATGACAAGAAGTTAGAGATGAAATTATACAAGAATGGGAGAAATAAGCAAAACCTTTCATACACATTTAGTAGAAAACTAAATAAATTATACAAGAATGACACTAATTTTGATAGGTTTTATTATTATTATTATTATTATTTTTGTATAGTTTGATAGGATTATTTGATTGATTGAATCAAATAATCTGACAAATCTACCAAAATTTTACAGGTAATATGAAAAAAGAATTTTCCCAATAGAACAAGGGAAAATAAGGGGCAAAACCTATATAATATAATATAATAGTAATTAAAAGACGTAAAATTAGTGACATTTGGGCTGAGCTTGGGTCTCAAAAAAATTGTTCAAGCCCGTTTCAAAATGTTGATAGAGCCTAGTCTGGTTGTCCAAGGCTGGCCGGTTTGATTAAAAATTAAAGAGTCCAAGCTTGATCCTCAAATATTGGTCTTCCAATGCCACAAATTATTGCTTCCTTTCCTAGGTCTTACAAAAACCAAAAACCCACGAGTATAATAAAGGAGTTGCTTTTGATTGGATTCCTACATTAAATATGAACTTCATCTATACAAGAACAATAATTCATTTTCAACACTATGCAATGTATAAATAACTCCAACAATAAGTATTTAAAAGGGTTGGGGGTTGGGGTTGGGGGATTTCAAGTTTTAACTTTCAAATCAACTAAAAACTAGATTATCTGTCCTCATTTAAATCCAGATTTAATTAGAATTTATTGTGCGCACATATACATATATATATATATATATATACATTACTGATAACAATGAATTGTTGGATATCAAGTATTAATTTGGATGTATAAATACGAAATACGTATTCTATTTGAAGAGGAAATAGGTTACGAAATAGGTTGTCGTAACTACATATACAGTGTTATTAACATACACAATTGATATCAAAATTGAATGAGAAATTAATCTCATTAAATACCCATTTGAAGAGGAAGAATGTTGGTTGAAGGTGTGGTTGGTTGTCAATCGCACATAGAACCAAGATTGACTTTAACTTATAGTATTTATAAACTAGTGTTCCATGTTGAGTTGGGCCTCAAGGGGCATCCAAGTTTTATGGTAGGTGAGGACCTACACAACTTGGGATGGATCACATGTGCGCGCCATCGAACTGGGCAGGGCTGGGTCGGACAGGACTTGGGGGTCAGCAATATTACTCTTTTTGCTGCCCAGCCGGACTAACATTAATTCTGTCCAATTAATTGTGACTGTTCAGTCCAGGACCGAACCAGTCATGTCCGTATATTGGTTGTCTCTTTTTGGAATTGTCATGCCGGTTTGGTGCATGACCGACCCGGTTCGTTTCTTCGAACATGTCTGTTCTGACCGAACAGACTCCTCCCAACTGGTGCACCTTTTCCAAACAGACGTCTGTCCCTCTATAAATTCAGACTTCCAGAGTCTGTTTTTGACATACATAAATTCATTGCATTAGTTTTTGATTGAGAGAGAGTCAAGCTTTTTCCGGTTCGCTGAGTTGCTTCGAGTGTGCCCTCTAGAGCAACGTTATCGAGGAGACCTGAGAGACGATTTGCATCAATCTGCAAGCACTTTAGAGACAGGCAAAATTTGTCTTAAGGTCAGAGGTCCAACCTTAATTTGATATTAATTTTTTCAAATCAATTTCTGTAAGTGTTTGTATATTCGGTTTTTTGATAATTTATTACTACATGCTAGTAAATATATATATATATCAAGTTCCAATTTCTTTATATATATTCTGTTTATTATATAATATATAGCAAATATTTTGCAAACATCAATGTCATTTGAAGAATTTAGACAAGATTTAAAAGTAGTTGGCATTTTTTTTTTTTTTGCAGAGATAGATGATTCATATCTTCCAAGTAATTTGATCATTGATGACAATGCTTTGTAATTGGTTACAAAATTTTATGATGATTTTATTTTATACCTAATCAGGTTGGGGAGAGTATTTATTACTTGCAGGATACAACAGTAATATTCCTTTGAATGATACATGTATAAGGATCAGACCATCCATATAATCCGAGGAATTTGACTCGAATTAAATTGAATTTAAGCTATAATATTTTAAATAATAAAATAAATTTTTCGAATTCAAGGTTAGATCTTGAACAAATAATTTTTATCCAGGCCCACCCGGTCCAATAATAGAATATTGTAAATTTTTGTAATTTATGAATTTATTGACTGTTTGTGCTCCAAAAAACTGCCTTTTCTTCTATCTCAGTTCAGATAGATAGAGAATTAATAGCTTGAATGCAAGTAGCCCTGAGTAGAGTACTATATAAATTGAGATGATTTTGCTTTTTGGTTTAAATGGAGCAAATTTATCCAGCGAGGTATAGTGGGGGGAGTTTACATAATTTTTCAAAGAAATTTCAGACTAGGTTTACTCGCTTTTGTATATTTATTAAAAAAAATAAGGCAAATAATTAAAAGAAAAACACTAGGTATATATGCTATTGATTAATAATATCTTAAACAGGCTAAATTTGATAAACATATTCAAGTATAAACTATTTTGATACAAATATATTGAGACAAATGAACTTTGTGCTTAAAACAATTCTTATTGGTGAAGAAGACATGGAATTTGAAACTTTAGAAAGGTCACCTTCTTTCTTTCTCTCTCTTTCATGTATGCAAACAAAAGGAAGATAAATTCTCCAACACCATCTAATTCCAATTGCAATTATTCATTTGCCAAAACACATATCAACTGAAACACCTCAATCCTAAATTGAAAAACTCTGAAAATTCGTTACGATATATATGTAAAAACTTAAATTTATATTTGTGAAACGTCTTTTGTGAAATAAAATCGTGAGATTTTCAGATCAAAATAAACAATATCTCGTAAATTGATGGATCCCATTTTTCTTGCAAAAAAAAAAAAAAGTAGTTTGAAGTACAATACAAAAATTGCCATCAATTATAGCAAAAGCATATCCCACCTTGAGCACCCTAACCATATTTTTATGGCTTTCACACTCTAACTTCCAAAAGAAAAAGACTTCTACTAAAAAAAATGAAAGACACTGGTTTATTAATTTTGTGGCCCTCTTCAACTAACATGAAAGGCTGAAACAAGGCTTTCAAGGTCCACAACAAGACAAGACAACCTACTACAAGACTGGACTAGTTAGTTGGCTTGTTATTTCCTTGGATCTTCCCATTGTTGCATGCAAATGAAACCGTGATAACATTATTGATGCCTTGATATATTTTCTTTGGTCACTTTAGGGAAAAATTAATTGTATGATGAATTCATTTTTAAGGCAACTCTTCTTCTTACATTTTGATGATTTCACATGTCCGATTCTAAGGCTCGTGAAAAACGAAGACAACATAAAAAAAAAAAAAACAAAACAATGCAGTTGCGATGATCAATTAAAGGAAACCATATGAAAGACCAGATCATAATAAAGTTAAATACTTCTTTTTTTATATATAATAAAGTTAAATACTTGTGGATGAAGCTCAATACCATTAATTTGAAGCTCAAACCGTTAAGATTGATGCTAATAAATTGAAACTATCCAAGTTAAATAGATCTCAATAAAAATAAGCCCAAAATCATAGTAATTCACAGATGGCTAAAATGCATGAGAAGCATGGTCTTGATGCTGAGGTGGTGAGTTTGCAGCAAAAGAAATTAAGATGCAGAAATGGTGGAACCGGATAACGGCTAAGGTGATAGGAGAATAAAAAATTTAATGAAAACCCTAAATTTAATATATATATATATATATTAAAAATATAAGAGAAAATAAAAAATATTTCGTAAAATGATAATTTCATTAAGTAGATAGTAGAACAAGTATTTATCATGCTTAAAAAAAAATTGCCTTGCCTTCTATTGTTTTTTTTAAAAAAAAAAACCTTTTATTCAAAATGAAATTATTAAAAATTCATCGAGCGAGTCGAGTTTTGTCTTCCAACTAATCACTCGTGTCTCTTTCGATATCACTTCCTACTCATCTTTTATTGTTGCAGTCAAAACCAACAATCCTCTATTCAAACCATACACCTCTCTTCCTTCAAAAAGCTTAGGATTCATAATATTAATAATTAATTTAACTGCATATGTCACATAACTCTTAATAAACAAAATTATATATTAAACCATTGTGAACTTTTGCATTTTCTTTTAAATTATCATAACTCTTTTCATGCACATTTGTAATATATTTTGTAGCATATATATGTTATTAATCTGGGCTACTAGCTAATAGTTGAATTATATTAACTTTTTTTATAAAGAGATTGAAGCTTTGGGTCCTTTGGAGGCCAAAGTCATGGATTAGATTAAAAAAGCTCATAAATTTGTTTTCTACCGTTTGGACCAACATTGTTAGAATAATAATATTTCTAGCTCCTTCTTTTTGCCTCTTTTTAGTTTTATTACATGACTTTATTTTTTGATAATGAACTTTATACAGGAAATATATAAGCAAAGTCAGGTGCATTCATTTATTATATGCACTTAAAACCATAGAAATTGTATTAATTCCCTTCACCTAAAAAATCATTTTTTATTTTTAAAAAATAAAAGATTTGAATTCAACTCTTTAAATAAAAGAATACATATATTTATTATTAAACCAACCAAAAAACAAAATTAAAAGCTTAAGTAGTTGTTATTAATTATTTCGAGTAGTACGATCATTTTAACAGCTAAAATAATTTAATCTGATTCTTTTTTGGTGGTTATTGCTTATCATATATATCAACGATATAAACATTTTTAAACTCAAACAAATAAATTTATATAATATATATGCATTTATATAATAGTAATAATAATAATAATAATGTTACTTTATTAAAATTTTTATTTTATAATCATATCTACATAGATTAATTATACAAATTCTCTTGTAAATTTTAAAAAACTTTATTATCTATATATATAAAATAATTTCTCAATATTAACTTCTTTTCGATAAAAAAAAATCTATTAATAAAAATCATATTCGAGAAGGTAGGAAGTGAACGTTATAAAAGATGATTTTGTTAAAAAATTAAAAATATCCTAAATGCATTTTTTAAATTTACTATATGATCTTAAAAAATGTTTAAAGACATTCGGTAAAAATTGTAAGAAGAGAAGGGGTTTTGAGTAATTTCACTCCCCCTCCCCCCCATTTTCAAAAGGGTAAAAAAGACCAGAGACAGGCGTGTAAGCAAATGGGCCCATAGCCCACAATTAAATAGAAAAATTAATAATCCAATCAAAGAAAAAAAGAAAAGGAAAAAAAGGCTGGCCTATTTAAAAGGAAAAATCCTTCCATATAACTTCTACACGCGCTATACCCCAAAAACCTCAGCACTAGCCAATCAAACCCCTCTCAAGTGGCCATTTTCAGTGGGACCCGCAGCGCGTGTACTAAAAAATGGCGTGCGGAATTGAATATATTTTTGGTAAAAAATGGATTTTCTCAATTGCATATTTCTTCTTTCCTTTTAACTTTGATTTTCAAACATAATAGGAAAAAAAAAAAAAAAAAACACTAAAACAAAAGCATCTCCATAGTTTCAGCTACTATAATCTCTCTCTAAGTTCTTGAAAGCTAACATTTTGAGCAAAGAACTGAAAGCTATACCACAGGAAAATAAAAGGAAAAGCCTTTTACTTTTTGTGTTTTTTCAGTAACTGATTCTTCCCAGGTATAATCTTGCTTTATTTGTATTTTTATTTCTGGATTTGCTTCTTTTTTTAGTTTTTTTTTTTGTTCTAAAACTCTTTTTTTTTTTTTAAAAGTCTTAGTGTGTTTTAGTGTTCTCTTCTACTGTTCATATAAACTTCAAAGAATTGGTCTTTTACAGATTTTTTTTTTTGAAATAATAAACTCTGGGTTTTGTTTTTTACACTGGATTGTTTGATTATTTGAGTGTTTTTTCTTTTTATTTAATGGGAATTTGGGATCTTAATTAAGAACTTGATGTGATTAGTTTTGTTAATTAAAGCATAGACTTTAGATCCAATTGATTGCAAAATGTGGTAGGTGAGATCAGACTAACCCATGCTCTATGTTTGTTCATGTCATGATGTTCATTTTGTGCTTTGGAATTTGGATATATTCCAATTGAGATACTACTGTCTTAATATTCTTGTAAACTGATTGAAATAATTTTGCAGCCTTATACGTTAGAGAAGTAATGGAATTATTTTGGCTTCGTTTGGAAGTGAATACAAATGCTTAAAAGTTATACTTCGTAAGGAAAAAGAGTGAAAAGCAAAAAAAAAAAAGAAAATTTCTTAATCCATGCAATGAGTGTTTAAGTTTAGATTTTTTATATATTGTTTTTCCAATTGAATGTTCTGTTGACTAAGAAGTAAGAAGGTTCTTTCAGTTTCAAGAGCAACGGCATTTGGATATAATGTCGAAGATGCTAGTTGCTTAAGGAGCTGGTTTTGGTCATTATCAGTTTACATAGTCTGAAAAGGACAAGTGATCTATACTGCATGCTTATAGGCTATAGCCCAATAATTTCGAAACTGTAGGTTGGGATGTATGTTAGATGAAATCTAGTAGATATCAAAGAATGTGACAGAGTCGTTTGTATTTAGAAATTAGGCAATTGTCTCCAAGGGGACACCACAAGCAGTTATGTGATGAAAGATGGCTGTAGCTCAAACCCAGTTGACTATCATGTGTACAAAAAAGAATTAAAAAAATTAGGCGATTAAGATGAATCAAAGTGCTCGACTTTCAGTTGAAAAGAATTTAGAGTAATTTGTGGAAATAGTGAGTAATTCTGGATCATCGGCAACTTTATCAACATGCCTGAATGAGACCAAAGAGTACTGGAGTTGCTTTTTTAATGAAACAATTTTGTAGGTTCATTATGGTGGCTATAAATATGGAGACCCATACTTGCTATTACCAGAGAGTCAAGCTCCTATGTCTTTTCTTACTACTGCTGCAATGATGTTGTTTAAACAAATTTCTTCCTTTGCAAGGTAGATGCTAATCCAATTTATCATTGTTATACAGTGTTGATGCTTTTATATATGATTTCCCATGCGGTGATGCCATAAGAATCTTATGCCGATAACAATCTGAACATGGATAAGGTATCTCCAGATTGTCCATACCCAGGGTGCTTTTTCTGTGTTATGAAGGAAGGAAACCCAAGTAAGCGTAGAGCCAGTATTCTGAAATTCTTTAGAGATCTTCCTTCACAAGATGATGATGGTCAAGTTCTTCCTATCAGTGGCCTTTGGAATACTGCCATGGCGCATCCTAATGATCCTGAATTCATTGAGTTGGGGATTTTTGAGTGTATGTCTGCTCTAATATGGAAGGGTCTCAAGAACCGCCGCTGGCTTTCTCATGATCAAAATATATATATTCCTTATTATGCGGCACATATTATTGGATCCTACACCATGAACATGGAAGAGTTTGCGGAAAGTGCTGTGCATGCTGGTGTAATTCCTCCCTTAGTTGAGCTCTTGAGAGGGAGATTGACTTGGGTTGAACAAAGAGTGGCAGTGCGAGCTCTAGGACACTTGGCTACATATACGAGCACTTTTCCTGCTGTAGCAAGTCATGGAGAAATTCTTGAGGTCGCCATTCAGCTAGCAATGAGTTCACTGGAAATAGTTTACTCTCACTTTTACCAGTATGCTGATAGAAGGCTAAGTTATCACTGTGATCTGCTTACTCGTGGTATGGGTGGTGTTGAAATGGAGTCAAGAAAGGCTGAAGAATGGGCTAGTCAGCTGCAATGTTGGTCCCTTCAACTCATTAATTGCTTTGCGTTCAAGCCTGAGTTTCTTCCCACCATATGCAAACCTGAATTTCTTGTAAAGTTACCAGGAATGTGGGGTGGACTTGTTAATGAAAACTCACCTGCTGGTATTGGTTTGTTAAGAACCATCTGTCATCATAAGCTTGGTAGGGGACCCGTTGCCAGCTGTCCTGGCATTATTGAAGCATTGTTTAATATTGCTTGCTCATCTGATGATTGGCAGTATATGGCTATTGATTGTCTTCTTTGGTTGCTTCAAGATCCAAGCACATGTCATAAGGTATATTTCTCTCATATCTGGGTGAGAAATTTAATATAAATTCCATATTGATGTAGAAAGCTTGAGACTCTATTACAATGTGGGTTGTCTTTCCCTTTATAGCCACATTATGTGACTGAGTCTCTCTTTGACAGTGCCTTTCATCCGTAACAGCAGACTCTATTCCTTCAATGGAATCTGAGCTAAATCATTGAGCATACATGCTTCCCTAATTTATTTGAATTTCGTACCACCTTTCCATTTTTTGGATGGTTAAGTCGGGGAAAGGGAATTTGAACTGAATACCTTTTTAGATGTAAGATATGGCTAATAGGATGATATTTCATCTGGCATATCCACCAGCTTATGATGATCATATTCATATTTGTTCTTTTGAAGAACCACTGAATCAGTATCATCTAATAAGCACCATGCAGCCATCTAAATTGCTTTTGACAAAAACTTCATTGGAGAATGAAAAGAAATAAGTTGAATTCTTAAACATTTGGGAAATAGTCCTTTCTTTTTTGTTATGGCACATAGTTTAAGCTTAATCTAAAGGTGTCAGGGAGATGTAATACTTCCTTGTGTGGTCTTGCTTTACCTTGAGTTCCCCTTTTTTGAGTCATGTCTCTTGTCTTGTAAATGCAATCAAGGTACTCAGAGTTATGCCCCCCATTTTGGTGGTTGTAATTCTTTTAATTTATCAGAGATAAAAGAATCCTGATTCCTGACAAATTATAAAGCATACAAATTTATATTGATATTACTTAAGTAAGTGAAGCAACACCCACGTCGTAGTTCACTTGTTAAAAATATTCATTCATTCATTTACTGTATATCTATTTTAAGATCTAAAGTTAGAGCTATACTTGATACAACAACAGTCTTTGATAGAGAGCCTTATCTCAATAAGAAATTTCACTATGTACTTGTTTGCCTTTTGTTTTGGAAGCTATGGTATTCTCCATAGAACTCAACTCATCTATGTTTTTTGGTGTTTGTAATGTCTTAATTTATAAGAGATAAAAGAATCCTGATTCCTGACAAATTATAAAGTATGAAAATTTGTATTGATATTAATTAAGGCTCCATTTGGATGGGCGGTGAGATTGGTTTCGGTGAGATTATAAACAACGATCGAGGTGAGATTAGTTACTGTAGCGGTGAGATTGGATACTGTAGGGGTGAGATTAAAATCAGCGGTGGATATGTGTTTGGATGCAAACGCAATTTATTTATTTTTTATATAATTATTTATTTTTCATTAGTTCTTATTATTATATAATATATTTATTAATTTATTATATAATAATAAAATTTATCTTATAATTATTATGTAATAATTATAAAAAAAAGGATTAAAAAGTAAAAGACCCGTCTTTTTCTCCACTGGAGCTTGTAGCTCCAGTGGAGAAAAAGGGTCCAGCACGGTTAATCCAAAGGCACCAATGGTGCGATTGGAGCACATTTTGTGCTCCAATCACACCAGCTTGAGGGTTCGTTTGAATCCAAACAGACCCTAAGCAAGTGAAGAAGCGCACATGTTAAAATTATTTGTTCATTCATTTATTATATATCTATTTTAAGATCTAAAGCTAGAGCTCTACACTCAACATAAGCTGTCAGCTGAAGTCCAAGAATAGGTTTTAATATGTTGATACAACAATCTTTGGTAGAGTGCCTTATCTCAATAAGAAGTTTCACTATGTACATGTTTGCCTTTTGTTTTGGAAGCTATGGTAATCTCCATAGAACTCATCTTGATTTGTTATACAGGTGATAGATAAGGCAGTACCTGCTCTTGTAGACCTTGCAGAGATTACGACTCTGGGTGATCACAAAAAGCTTGGAGATTCCATTGTTAATGTTCTTCAGGAATGTATTCAATCACAAGGGACAGGACGCAGCTCTCTCAGTAACCGAACAAAAGAACTGATTGAAGAACTATTGAGTTCGAGGCAGAGATTGAAGTGGGAAAAAAATATGCCGAAGGAGGATCTCCATATTAAACAGGCTGCTGCTTTAGTGGTCAAGCTCGAAGGAAACTCTCTTTTCTCATCAGGAAATATATCTGGAGCTGCATCAAAGTACTCAGAAGCAATATCATTATGTCCAATGAGATCCAAGAAAGAGAGAGTTGTTCTCTACAGTAATCGAGCTCAGTGTCATCTTCTATTGCAGCAACCCTTGGCTGCCATAAGTGATGCTACGCGTGCATTATGTCTTCACAACCCACTGAACCGTCATGCCAAAAGCCTATGGAGAAGAGCTCAGGCTTATGACATGCTTGGTTTAGCTAAAGAGAGCTTGCTAGATGCCATTCTCTTCATAAATGAATGTTCTCAGTCAAATGACCCTGATCTCTCATTGAGGCAAAATAAGGTTCCTGACTACGCCGAACGATTAGTCAAGAAGCAGATGCGTGCAGCTTGGTTATTTAGAGAGGCAGCCATCAAACTTGGGGGTGTGCACTGTGAGGGTGATGCAGGTGACATGCATGGCCAGGATACTGATGACTCTGAATGGGAGACGGCTAGCGAAAGTGATATAGGAAATGATGGAAGGGATGAAATGGATGATGAGGATGACGATGATAGCGAATGGAAGAATGAAGATGAGAGGAAAGCGAAATATGAAAAACCCTCAATGAAAGGTAAAATTGATCATCTTAATGCTGTATAAACTTTTATTGCATTTGACATGTTTGGTGTTCTTGCATCTGTTACCAATTAAACAGTAAAAAATAATAATAACAATAATAAGAGAAAGGAGAAATGTGCTTTTTATTCCTTTTCTGATTGCTGACTAGAAAGGAAGGGGGTGGGGGGCTGAATAGAAAGGATAAAAAAATAATAATAATAAAAGGTCTAACAGCGCGCATGCCTGCTTTTTATCTTTACCTTTTATATTTATGTGATCGTTTTTTTTTCTTCCAATAGTACAAGTCAGAATTTACTGCCATTTTCAATATTAATCTACCCTTGCAGACAAAAGGAAAAGAAAGAAAACACATATTAGTATATACCTATGTTGCTCTGACTTTTCATTTTTCTTGAAGTACTCGTGTCCGACGCATATCCGGACATGGGTATGGGGATATGATATCCCACGGACCCTCCAAATACATGGAAAAACTTAAAATAAATCAAACATACCCGTGTCCGACACTCACACTCAAGTCCGAGTAACATACAGTATGCAAATTTATCCCCACCATCCCATGTCTTCCAAATTACAGGTAGAGGCTGCAGAAGAGTTGTAGTATGCAATCAGCCTACCATATATCAGGCTACTTTAAGGCACCAGTAAACTGTGACAAACAAGCAATTTTTTTGTGTTTGTCTATATCAACTTTTGGGTTTGAGGGGTTGATAGATGTCCACCTATGTTATCCGGATTCTTCATTTTTTCTTAAGTATCCATGTCCGACACCTGTGTCCGACACATATTCGGACATGGGTATGAGAGTATGATCCTCCAAATATATGAAAAAACTTTAAAAAATTAAGCATACTCGTGTCAGACACATACCCGTATCCGACACTCACCCACGAGTCCGAGTAACATAGATGTCCACTATTGGATGATTCATTTCGGAGTGTTATACGTTTATTGTTTAGGAGATTATTATGTTCTACATCTTGTCACCTTGAACTATGATGAGTAGTTTGCATTATTCTCACACTTGATTAGTTTGCAAGCCATGTGTTGTTTTTAGCTATTAATCCTGATCAATGTATTGGTTCCTCGACTTTATTTTTTACAGACATAAAGCACAGATTCAATGTGCAGCTCACAGACGATGAACCGTAAATGTTTGAAGGACAAACAGCTTAGATGTAGACGTGTAGTGAACAAAAGCTACCATGATATTTGGCATTTGTTATTTCATGTTCCAGAGTTATAGCCTAGTTGCGTTTAAAGTTGGACTCATGTCTGGCTCAGTGAAGAAGCAAGTTAGAAGGGAAGCTTGTCTTTGGTCATTGCATTTAGAGGTAAAACTCGTTTTACAAACATTTCTTTATTTTTTTTTTTTCCGCCTGATTTGTTCATGTTAATTTCAACTGTAGAAAGTGACAGATTTTGAGTGTAAAGAACCATTTTGTCTGGAGGGCGTGAAGCTTTGTGAGTGATCTTAAGATCCTTGTTTATATAAACAAACCCTTTTGAGTGTAAAGAACCATTTTTTAGTGTAAGGGTTTTTGCCATTGAACTATCATATTTGAATGATAGTTGTGGTCTCTTATGATGGTTCAATTTTTTTATTGTGCGAGAAAATTCTAGATATTCTATGTTACTCGGATTTTTCAATTTTTTTTTTAAAGTATTCGTGTCTGACACATGTGTCTGACATATATTCGAACATAGGTATGAGAATATGATCCTCCAAATATATGATTTTTTTTTATAAAAAATTTGAGCATATACGTGTTGGACACGTACCTGTATCCGACACGCACTTTCGAGTTCAGATAAATAGTAGATATTCATGTAGTTAAGAGTAGGGGTGAGCAATCAGTTAATTCGGTTAAAAAATTTCTAAAATCGAATTAATTGAACTTATATAAATGATTAACCGAATCGACCGAACCTCTTGGATAAAGCAAAATACATCGATTAATTCGGTCGGTTAATCGATTAATCGAGATTTAACAAAAAGTTTTATATTTTAATATAAAAAAAAAACTTTAAATCTAAATGTCATTAAATCAATCTTCATGTCTTAAAAAAATGCTCAGAACAAGTTAAAAGTGAGAAGGAATGTTTTTTCATGTCCTAAAAAAATGCTTCATCTTTTATGGACCTAAAAAACTTTTATGAACTACAAAAAACGTAAATTATTTTTTTTAACAGCATAAAAAATGTAAATTATTAAATCGGTTAATTTGGCTAATTGATGAAAACTTTTCAAAATCGTAATCGAACGAGTTAATCGAATTGATCGAACGAATTGATCGAACAATTTTGATATTAATCGATTAACTGACTTAATCAAATTAAATTAATCAAATTATATCGATTAATTCGATTTAACTGAAAATTACTCACCCTAATTAAGAGGATTATGAAAAGGGTACACCAATATTTGATGTCAATTCAAGCACCTTTGGGAAGGTCCAAGTAAGCCCCAATGTTTGGAGAAATTATTATATAGGCTATTTTTATCATGTCAGTTCGAGGCTTGACAAAATCAAGATATGACATTTTCCTTCATTAATCACACAAGTATTATAAAATAGTAAAGAATTTTGCTAACCGAGTGTTTTTAGAATTTTTTTAAAGTTAATTAATATACTATTTAAAAAAATATATTGTATTAAATACAATTTTTGATAATTTTATTCATCTTTTTTAATACATTAGATAAATATATTACTATATATAATAAATTTAAAAAATACCATCAGGATATTTATTAACAAAATTCAATAGTCATACATACTCACAGTCACAAACAATTTTTAATTATGTGTTGCACCTTGATTTGTGGTCCAGTTTACGAGATTATGATTAATGTAGTAGGAAGAGGTTAGATCTGACAATATTGGACACGATACGATTACACGACACGAATACACGAATGTCTTAAAATCTATGTAATACGAATTATTAATGTATCAAAATTTATATAAATATAAAATACTTTAAACACGATTATAACACAAAAAAATATACGAATACAACACGAATACACAAATTACTAGGTCTAGAAGAGGTTATGTAAACTTACTGGATTTGTGGAGCAATGATTAAAAAAAATTAGATTTGAGAATTCATATATTTGTAACGTGTTTGTATATTTTTGTATTATAATTGTATTTAAGATATATATATTTTTATATAATTTTTGATAAGTTAATAATTTATGTTATATAATTTTGATACGGTCGTATATTCTTATCGTGTTCATATTATTTTTTCATATCATGTCATATTATATTTTATGTTGTTTTTTAATTATTATTTTTTTATTCGTGTGGTGTCTGATATTTCTAGCTCTAAGAGACATGCATGTGTTTTGAATGAATTGTCATGGTGAAACTAACCATTTAGTTTGTTCAGTTTGTTGAGGTTCATCTCCTAAAATTCCCATTGTCTCAAGGGTTCTTTTAGTAAACATGGAGCTTAATTATAGCCATGGTTATAGTTATAGTTACAGTTATTCAACAGTGAATGGCTGTTCAATTTTCAATCCATTGGGGCACTCTCGCACATTTACCCCTTCTAATTTGCTATAGAAAAAAAAAAAAAAAAACATAAGCACTCATGTTTAGATATGAAAATTCGTATATTTATATTGTGTTTGTATTATTTTTTTATATCATTATCGTGTTTAAAGTGTTATATATTTTATATAAATTTTGACATATTAATAATTCATGTTATATAAATTTTGATACATTTATATATTCGCGTCATATTTTTTTTCTCTTATTTTGTACATGTTATGTTTAAAATTACCGTATTTACTTATGTTTTATCCGCAGCAGTTGATGTATGATTTTTTTTTGTCCAAAAAGTAAGGTTCAATTTTTTGTTCTAAAATTATAATAATAATTTGAAAAATAGTACTTTAATAGTTAAAATTTGATATTTTAATTTAACAAAAATTAGAAAAATAAAATTTATAAGAACATCTAATATAATAATTTGAAAAACACTACTTTAATAGTTAAATTTTGATATTATAATTTAACAAAAATTAGAAAAATAAAATTTATAAAAACACCTAAAATAATCGAAACTATTAATATTTTACTTTTCTTAGAAGCATAGAGTATTTTTTAAAATAATAATCAAAACAAGTCTGATAAAAAAAATAAGTTTTTATACTTTTATTTTTTGAGAAATAATATGTAATTGTGTATTTTAGAATTTAGACCATTGGCCTTCCCTTCATAATGTTTTTTTATTATATTTTTATTTCAGATACTTAAGGAAATTTTTGACATTCTCTCTCTCGACAAATGTGAAACATGCAAATACGATGAAACGGTCAAAATATCCAGTTTTAGTACAAAGTTAAAAGAAATATAAATTCAACTTCAAAAATTAACTTATAAAGTAAAGAGTCCAATATGATTTATAAATCACACTCATTACAAAACTTGTGTAAAGAGATGAAATATACTCAAGATATATATTTTTTATTAGAGGTTGAATTCATCATGATGCACTCAAAATTAAGAATAATAAAATAAAAGGAAGTTTTGAAATAATTAAAAGTAAAGAAAACAAGATAAGTAAAAAGCAAATAAATAAGATGAAATCAAATATATAAAAGAAATATGGTTAAGGTTTCATTCTCCACCACTAGACATCATTAAGAATCAAATTCAGATCTATCGACATCAATTAGCTATCAAAGTTAACAACCGTAGATAACAACATCCTGTGTTACCACAATCCTTCTTTAGTTCGTCGTTAAGCAGGACGAACGCCAGTACTTAATCTCTAACTATCAAATAACCTAAGATAAACATCATTAGATTCAAAGTGATAGCAGCTTTATGATAAAAAAGATAGGTTGATCTAAGCAACAAACACATAAACATGGGTTCATTCAACTTATGTTATGTTCTACTTCATAATTCTTGAAAACCCGACATAATCATGAATTACAAATTGTCACTATTGAATAGAAATCAAGACAATTACACGGATCAAGATTCCTAAACTAGCATTAGATAATTATCAAGATCTATCTAGTTGGCCACCTAAACAAATCAAGACAATATCATGAACAATTCTTATAGAAGAACACAAGCAACTTTGATAGAAAACCAATAATAGATAAAATCTCAAAATCAATTACAAAACATGTCTAGTGCTTTGAAATCACTCTTAACCAAAAAGAAGTTTAACTAAGCATAGGCATAGATAATATATACATAAAACTAAAAAGAAAATAAAAGAATGGAGAAGAATAAGAAAATTGATGATCCCTTGAGTCTCCTCCAAAAGATTATGATAGTTTATGGCTCAAAAGATAGTATTTATAGAGCTTTTAGACCTTGAAAACCCTTTCTTTCTTATCAAAGAAGCTAGGAGTCAAAGGAGTGCAAAATAGGCAAGTTTTACGAGTTTTGCGATTTTTCTCAATTTTGGAGACAGTAGGGTCTGCGCCGCGGCGCCGAGTGCACTGACTTGGTGATTTTCGTCCACTGACGTCGATTTCGCAACTGCTGCACTATCTCTCACTTCGTCGGCTGATTTGAATGATCATACGATGTTCGATTTAGGCGTATAAACTATCGTTGGAAAGGTATTCAAGTCATCTTCAAAAGTCAGGAGGAAGTTTCTTCAAATAATGATTTTAACATAATGATTTTCTTACAACAAGCTCCTGAGGTCAGATCTGCCTGATCATCTAGCACTAAGAATTTGATCTTTTTAACTCTTAAGTCTTCTTCCATCTTATGATTGTGATTTTGTAAGCTCTTTATTATAATTATTGACATCTTTTGACTTCATTCTCCTTATTGTACCTAAAATTCAAAAACATAATACAAGTAAACAAGATAAAGATTGAAAACATAACAAAAACTAAAAGTAGAAAGACATAAAATGTATATTTTATAAGCTTATCACATCATTAAAAAAAGAATTAGATAACAAATTAGGATACATAAAATAGGGACGTGGGACTTTTGACATTGCTATTTAGTTCCAAAAACATAAAAAAATAGAAAATTACAACAATGGCTTTTTTATAAAATTATAAATACAATTAAAAATTAAAATAAAAAATTTAGATTACATATAAAAATTGATAAATTAAATTAAATATATAAACCGATCATTTAACCAACAACATGATCCAAAAATTTTGATATAAAAGTGGATCAAATTTAAACATGAGATTCCAAGTTTTTATAAACTCTTTTTATCATTAAGACTAGAGGTGGCAATTGGGCGGGTTCGGGCGGGTTCGGGTCGGGTTCATTCGGGTTCGAGTTTATTCGGGTTCGGGCTCATTCGGGTTCGGGCTCATTCGGGTTCGGGCTCATCCGGGTTCGGGCTCATTCGGGTTCGGGTCCATTCGGGTTCGGGCTCATTCGGGTTCGGGCCCATTCGGGTTCGGGCCCATTCGGGTTCGGGCTCATTCGGGTTCGGGCCCATTCGGGTTCGGGTTCGGTCTGGGTTCGGGTTTGGTCTGGGTTCGGGTATGTTTTACATCATTTTATTTTATATTAGATGTAATCATTTTTACGTAATTTAAATATTTATATCTAAAAACAAATTATTAATTTATTATTATTTTTATACTTTTGCTATTATATGATATTTTTAATTATATTTATTTTTTAAAATTAATATTTGTTAGCACCAAAAGAATAAGAAATTAATTTGTTATATAAAATCAAATTTTGAAATAATTTATTATAAAAAATATGATATATTATAAATTAATCATATTGATATTTAAAATAATTGATTTGATGAACTCGAATTTCAAAATATAAATACATTATAATTTATATTCACTATAAAATAAAAAACTTTTAAAAATAAATCCTAGCTTTCATCTATTCGTTTATATACTTATAAAGTGCAAAAATTTTATGCTTATAGTCAAGATATATATATATATATATATATATATCTATCGAGTACTTATATTTTTTTCATCAGTATAAAGTATAAATTATAAAGTAGTACTAAAAAAATATTATTTATATTTAAATTATACTTAATAAATATATAATTAATATGATTATTTATTAATATATAATAAATATACCCAAAACCAAAAGGCCATAAAACCCAAAACCCAATTAAACCCACCCGCTAAAATAAAATCCCATGAAAGCCATAATCCAAATAAACCCACCCTAACCTAACCGTATAAGTATAACCCAAAATGCCAAAATAATTGAATTATTGTCAATTTTTTTTACCCTTAAGAATAATTGAATTATTGTCAAATTTTTTTTCACATCTCTAAAATTTTCAAGAATTTAAAATATTTAGATTGTAAATTCATCATGATATGAGACGTTAAAGTTATAACTTATAAGTACAAAATATAATTTACTTTTTGATAAAATTATTATTTCATCATCATATATATATATAATATATTAAATTTTAAATTTTAATTAAATTATTAAAAAAATTAGAATAAAATTAATAATTGAAGTTATTGCTTTGTAAAAAAAAAAAAAAAATTGCAATTTGATTATTTTTATTTTTAGTATTAAATTCGGGTTCGGGTTCGGGCCGGTCTCGGGTTCGGGTCCATTCGGGTTCGGGCTCATTCGGGTTCGGGTCCATTCGGGTTCGGGTCCATTCGAGTTCGGGCCCATTCGGGTTTGGGTCCATTCGGGTTAGGGCCCATTCGGGTTCGGGTTTTTTCGGGTTCGGGTTTTTGACTTTTTGGTCAAATCGGGTTAGGGCGGGTTCGAGTTCGGGTTTTCCTGGACGGGTTTTCGGGTTCGGGTTCATTTTGCCACCTCTAATTAAGACAAAGAATCTTTGGCAAAAATGTAAACTTAGCTTTGAAGAGATTTTGGTTCTTTTCACATGAACGATTTAATATATTATTATTTATCATCTTTCATGTGAAATGAATCACAAGATTTGTGTTTTATACATATATGAATAATAATAAATCGAAAAATGACGATTCATACTATAATTTTAATTTGTACTATATTAACTTTGGAATAATCACGTTAATAGTTGTATTATTTTTTTAATTTTCGTTCTTAACATCTGTACTAATAATTACATTTAAATGACAGTGACAATTACGATGATAGTTATGTTTAAAATTATATTTGTGATGAAGCTGCAAATGGTAATGATGACAAGAATTTGAATAAAAAAAACTGGCGGTAATGATTTAACTTTGAAGAAAAGTTATACTAGTATAAAAACAAAAAAATTGTTTCGATTTCATCAAAGTGGAAAAAGAAAAAAAAAAATACGAATTAGGAGAAATTAGTAAAATTGGAGAAATTTTAATTAAATTATGATAAAATACTAATTGAATAATCGTTTTAAAATGAAAATAAAACATTAAGCGAAATACGTATGCGGATTGATAAATATGAAATACACATGGAAGATTAATAATTTAAGATTTATACTAATTTATAAATATAAAATGCATATTTAAGGAAAAACTATACTATATCATTTACCTAAATCTGTCATGTTTAACTTTTTTTGCTAAGCGAATCTATCGTGTTTATTATTATATCTTATCCAAAATTATAAGATTTTTGAATCTTGTAATAAAAAATTTTAATTAAAAATCGGATTTAGCTGTTTGGTCATAGTTTGATTGGATTAAACAAACAAAAATAAGAAAGAAAAAAAAAAGTAAAAAGAAGTAATTGTTTTTTCTAAATATAGAAAGAAAAAAGGAAAAAAAAAACAATTCTACATTCGCTCAAAATTTGATTTGGAATACAAAAATGGAAAAAAACATATAAATAAGTTCCG
The DNA here is from genome assembly GCA_030761205.1 of Fremontodendron californicum. Classification (NCBI taxonomy): domain Eukaryota; kingdom Viridiplantae; phylum Streptophyta; class Magnoliopsida; order Malvales; family Malvaceae; genus Fremontodendron; species Fremontodendron californicum. Next base: position 4,714,694 of record JAULJL010000010.1, read on the forward strand.
CAAAGAGCTCAATCATGTATTCTATCATCTGTCACGCTTTCTTCTCTCTCTTTCTCTTAGTTAAAAACTCTTCTTTTTTGGGTACAATAGTTGAAGCTCTTGATGATTTTTATTATTAATATCTAAAGAAAAATAAAGAGGTGGAAATTTCAGTTACAGAGAATAATTGAGAGAGAGGTTGCAAACATTAATGGGGTTTCTAATTCTATTGTTTTGATGCGATGCCGTTTTAAGAACTTTCTGCTGCTGCTCAGGTATGCTAAAAAGCCACTCTCTAGTTTGATGTTTTTGCTTTCAGCTTAAATTTTCATCATTTTTGTTTTTGAAATTTGCGGTTTTTATTAGTTTATGCCAAGTGTTGAAGCAACAATTTTATGATTATTATTTCTTTGGAAATTATTTTAAAAAATAAGAAAAAGACTGCTTTAGTATTTTTTTTTTTCCTTCTCTTTTTTATGTGAAGTTATTTGATTAAAATATGGAAAATTTGATACACGGAAAATTGAATTGAAGTCAAGCTCAAAATATTTACGTCCAGCATTGAAGAAGTTGTAAAAATTTTATCCGATAGTGAAAATTTAGCTTTTCTCAGTCGATTTCAGTGTTGTCAGGGCGCAAGCGCACTATAGATGCTAGAAGCATTATATTGCTTGAGACGCAAGTCGCAAAATAAGAGTTTAACTTAGCAAAAGTAAGGAAACTATATATATATATATATATATATATATATATATATATATATAAAAGAGTGTGTTTTTGTATGTGTCTGTCTATTCAATTCATCTTACAAAACGTGCAAATTTTTATTTTATTTTTTGTTGGTAAATCTGCATGATTCTTTATGATCCCATATTTGTTCATATTTGTTGTTGAATACTCAAAGGTTGAGAAATAGAGAGTTTGATATATATATATTTTTTTACTATTAAAGGTACAATACAATTAATGAAAAAGTTAAAAAATAAAGAGAACTTCAATCAAGTGAATTTTTTTTTTTTTGCCTACCACTTTACAAAAAAGTATGCCTAGGTGCATTAGGCATACGCCTGATCAAATGTGCCTCGCTTAAATGGTATAAAGTGCTTTTGTTTTCGGACGCTAAAGCACAGTGCCTAGGCTTACTGCTTAACAACACTGGTCGATTTTCAAAAGTTTGAGCTGAGAATGTCAAAGGGGAAAGGAAGTAACGAATTTAGCTCTGCGAGGGCTGTTACATGTATAGATTGGAAATATTCTAGTAACTATTTCTGTTAACTTGAATAACCTTCATTCGCCTTATATTCTTAGGAACTGTGATTTTTGTTTTGGATACTTTATGTGGCTAGGAATGGTGATTTTTTTGGTGGTTTTGTCTGGTTTGTGACAGAGGGTTGGATGCCCCCTAACCTATAGTCTGACAACTAGATGTTAGAAGTTAAGTTAGAACTTGAAGTTGGTAGCATGTTGGGCGTTAGGCACAAAATAAATTTAACAACTACTTAATGAAAGGGATTATTATTAGTTTTTCTTGTCAAAGGGGAAGGGGGGGGGGGGGGGGGGAGTTGCTCAGAATCAATTAATTTATATTTTCCAAATGAAGAATGTACATTTTTGGTTTATATTCAAGCAGTGGAGTTGCAATGGATTAAGGAGGATTTAAACTAAACCAATTTCATTCAGTTTATTGATAACACTCAATTTGCCTCTGTTTTTCCTTTTAGGTCTTCATCTTTCCTAGTGTGTCAAACTTTTATAAGCATTCTACACTTGCATAACACTTTAGCTGCACATTTTTTACTTTTATCAATTTGCGTAGCTTTTTTCAGTCTTTTATTCTTTCCAATTTCTGATCACCTATTAATGATAGATCCAGATTAAATAAAATGTAGCTCTTGAGAACATCACCCAATTTTTACTTTGTCAAGATATTCTCTTCAATGTGCTCTTGTCTCTCCAATGAACATTTTACTGAACTTCAGCAGTATTCTTGGTATATCATATATGATCTTTTATATGTTAGTTGTTACTGCTTTCTTTTCCTAGTAATTTTATACTAAATACTCCATTATAGTTTTTGATATGCTGATGTTGCTTAGTTAATTTATCTCACAGACGTTTTATGCCTTGTTATTGTTGAGAATTATTTGATAAGAAGCAATACTACAAGGCATATTCACTGCTTAGAAGTTTTCATATTAAGACAAATTGAAGTATGCACTCCTGCCAACGTCTACTGTTGATGGAGCATGGTTAACACTTAACACTATTGGCTTTTGAATTGGAATCGTGAGAGCTCAACGCAAGACAATAGTAAGAATGTATTTTTTGTCCTATTTTCTAGGCAAATATATGCTTTATCTCGTTAAAAACAGGATCTGATTTTTGGAGAATCATCTTATGTTCTCTTATAACGTGAATTTGTTACAATGGTCTTTCGTTCTTCAGAGCATTATCTTTTGCTACTGATTGCATGTAGCGCAACTACCCTGCTTATTCAGTTCCAAGTTGTTGAGCATTGGCCATAAAATTCTGGAGATTTTTTTTCTTTGGGGGCAGGGTGGGGAAGATTTTAGGATGTTATAGTGAATAAGAAAAAATGCTGTGTAAAATTTCTCCACTTTTAATTTTTCCTCCTAGAGTTTATTTTCACCTGTCATCCTTCCCCTTGTTCTTTGTATCCTATTGGTTGTCATGCATAACAAATCATATCATAGGGTTATACATATTGTCTTATATAAAAACAGATATTTCATGTACATTTCTAGTGAAGAATTTTCACTTAGGCTTAGAAAGTAATTAGTGCTATTTGTCCCTCTTTCTTTTATTGGTTCCTAATATTGATTTTGGGGAATCCAAAAGCTTGAAGCATTATTATTTAACCATTGTTGTTAATGCGTTCCAGATTCTTCCCTCCTTATTTGGTGCTAATCTTTGCTACCGTGCAGGGGTTCACCTTCAACAATGCCATCTCTTCAACTGTTGCGGATAACCGAGCATGGCCGAAATCTTCTGGCGTCTAGGAGGTATTGATGTATTTATTGGTGATAATCAATTTAAATAATTATATTGACACTTCTATATCTTAGTTGAGTCAATTTATTTGTTGTATAAATGATGATAGTTGTTGCTTATTCCAAACTGTTTTGATAATGGTAACACACTAACACTGATATTTTAGATGTGTGCTAGGGCAAGTATTACCATATATCTCTCCTTTCTCCTTACTCTTTCCTCATATCAACTTCTTGGTAATGTGAGTAACGTAGAGAAAAATGTCGCTTAAGATCTTCTTTGTTTGGGATTGCTGATGAGCAGTATATACCGAAGGTGAGTGATCCTATGGATAGAAAGGCCTATGCTTTACACATATTAGAAGCTTTAAAATGTTAAAAGAATAATGCAACATATGATCCTTTTATAGAGGTTTTCTTGCATTGTAGGTTTAGTTCATGAATACCCAGCATGTTTTCTACTCTCTGTCTGCATGCATCTACTGCAATTTTGGGAACAATATTGTATCAAGACATCCACTCTAAAAGGGGTGTTCCCCAGTGCACAAGGCTCCCTGCTTTGCGAGGATTGGGGGAGGGTCGTTTATCGTGTGCAGCCTTCCCCCTGCCTTTTGCAGAGAGGCTGTTTTCATGACTCGAACCCGTGACCTTCTGGTCATAAAGGAGCAAACTTACTGTTGCTACGGAGGCTCGCCCTCAAAAGACATCCATTATATCAATTAGAAAAATCTTTAAAGTTGTTCCTTTGATTATTATAAAAAAAAAATTCAAAATTTCATAAGGAGAGTAATGTAGAGAAAGAAAATCATGATGTTTTCTATTTTATTTCAGACAAGCAGAGAGGAGATTGAGACACTCATTGTTCTATGTAGTGATTACATCCTTATAGAACTGGTATTGAGTATTGCCTTTGTGATCAGGTTGATAATAACTAAGCTTAGGGCTTTTTCACCCGTAGTTACCCTCTTCCCTTACGGGGAGGCGATTTTCTGAGGCCTGGGATCTAATCCAACATCCTGTTTATCATTGGAATATATGCAGCAATTACCTTAGCCAAAAAGAAAAGCTTAATGGTAATTATCCTGGAAAGTTTTTAAATAGTTTTTAAATAGGTTAACTACTTGGAATGAAGATATTTGTCAGAGTTAAAAAAAAAGACCAGTGGAAAATGTTTAATTTGGGTAGTGTAGGAAACCCCTATTAGTTGGGATTATTCTGTTGTGAAAATGATGTTGAAGAAAAAACTATCTTATAATGGGGCACTTGTATTTTAAGCCAGGTCCTGTTATGTCTTCCTATAGTTGTACTAAATGATAATATAAAAGATTGGACCTTTTTTCTAAAGAGAAAATACTATCTTAACTTTAATCAACCATCTTTCTTCTAAGCTTTAGTCTTTCTTCAATATAATTGCAGTTTTTTTATCTGTCTGTTACCATCCTATCAAGGTAAATATGTTATGTGGCATTCTATTATTCCTCACCCCACCTACCAGGCGGGGCTCTGTTGGATGTCCATGCTATGATACTCTTCTTGTGTTACAATGCTCAAGCCACATAACCTTTGTCTTCTCTCCTTCCCTGGTGACCGTCTAGTGTTTTATATTTTTATGGTTTTACAGGAAAGCACTACTGCTTGCTTCTGGTATTGTGGCTGCTGGTGGTGCTGTTGCTTATTTGCAATCAAGGTTTAGTAGTAAAAGGCCTGATTCATATGGTCATTACAATGGGGTACGAGATAATAGAGAAAATCCAGATGAGGTTCTTAAAAAGAATAATAATGTAAAGGGAACTACACAAAAGAAACGTGGATTAAAGTCCCTTCAGGTTTTGGCTGCAATTCTTCTATCCCGGATGGGCCAAATAGGTGCAAGAGATCTTTTGGCTTTGGTGGGCATTGTGGTAAGCCTTTCTATTTGTGTATTTCCAACATACCGTGGTTTAATATTGTGCTCGATTTCTAAGTTTCTGTTATCCTTTATGTTTTATTTGTCTCACAGCAACCTTTTTCATTGCAATTGCAAACATTATTAAGAAAATAGACCAGATAGAAAAGTTGAAGATTATTTGAGTTTTACCCTCCAAAAACGTGGCTATTTAGTTTTTTGGTGTAGAGGTGCTGCTTGACCTGGTGCTAAGTGGCATATACCAGAAGGCATTGGTTCAAATCCATCTTTATGCTAGCCAATGACAATTTGTTACAACACCAAAATATCACCCCATATTCCCCTTTACTGATATTGTAATAACTTTTTAAAATCTTTTGATCTAGAATAGGAAAAATACAAGAAACTAAAGTAAGTTACCAAGGTCTAGTTGCTTGATTTCTTTCTTCAGTTCTTTTTGTTATTTTTATGTTTAGTTGGCGTATTTGGTCCTATAAGTAACATGAGAGGGAATTGAGTAGCCAAGGCACTTTATCTATCTGCTTTTGTTATACATGCATCTGTGCAGACAGAGACCTACACACCTATGATTTTAGCTTGCACTTCCCGTGTCAAATGCATCAGATATAGCAATTGGAACAGAAAACCTTTAAAAAGGTGAATGGAAACTTAATTTCCTTCCAAAGGGATGTGACATAGGAGACTTTTGTAGCTTGAATTTTAGGGGGGGGGGGGGTGGTTCTGCTCTTTTTAAGTAAAGAATCTATCTTATACCTTTTTGCAGGTGCTGAGAACTGCTTTGAGCAATAGATTAGCAAAAATTCAGGGATTTCTATTCGGTGCTGCTTTTCTTCAGCGTGTACCATCATTTTTCCGGCTAATATCTGAAAACATTATGTTGTGCTTTCTTCTGTCGGCCATTCATTCTACTTCAAAGTACATAACTGGTACCCTGAGTCTGAGGTTCAGAAAGATACTGACGAAACTCATCCATGCACATTATTTTGAGGTAGTTTTCTGCCTTTGATGTTGGAGTAATCTGTATATTTTTTCTAATTTCTCTCCTATGCTATGCTCATTTTTTAATCTGGTTAGATCAGGTATCCTTCCTATCATAATTCATGAATCATACTTTGTTGTTCATTTGTTCCTGCATCAGTGAACTATCTTCTTTGCACATCTTTGTCAGTGGCAGGTGGAATACATGTTTGTTGTTTTATATTTAGTTTTCTAATATTCTTTATATCTGAGTTTGTTTTAATGTGCACGATACCTTTAACAAAAGCATTGTGGGACTAAAGTCTAAATCCCTCCTAGACTTAAGAAATGTTAACTTCAGAATCATATAAAATTCTATTTACTGAAAAAATCCTACTCAAGTTGTTGTAACATAGCATACATCTGAAGGGGTAATGGCACCGACTACATTTTCTATGGGTGGTCAAAGTTCTAAGGATTCTGTTCTACAATCCAGAGATCTAGTCATTTATGCTTTTCTCCAGATGCCTTTTCCCAGTTTTTTTTTTTTGCTTTCAACTGCAATGAGACTATTCATCTGATATATAAATTGCAAATTCAATCTTCCATCTCTGAGGATGATGTTGCTTTACCTTCGTTTGTTCCCTCATGTAGGAAGCACTTATCTATTGGATTACATGCATTATAAGTTTTTTTTTTTCTTCTTCTTGTTATTACTATGTTTTCTCTATTGTTTAGGGTTAACATATATAATTTCAGAACATGGCATATTACAAAATATCACACGTTGATGGACGGATTCGGAATCCTGAACAACAGATTGCAAGTGATGTACCAAGATTCTGTTCGGAGTTGAGTGAGCTTGTACAGGATGATTTGACAGCAGTTACTGACAGTCTGCTTTATACTTGGTGTCTTTGTTCTTATGCTAGCCCAAAATACGTTTTGTGGATATTGGTAATTCTTTGTCCTATTCATTTGTATTTGTTACAGGCTTACATAATTTTCTGGCAACTGCTCTGCTAATGTTGTTATTACCATAATGTCTAGTTGTCAGATTAATACATGGGATTGCTTTGCAGGCCTTTGTTTTGGGAGCAGGAGCTGCAATAAGAAACTTCTCTCCTGCTTTTGGGAAATTAATGTCCAAAGAACAACAGTTGGAAGGAGAATACAGACAGCTTCATTCAAGGTTAAGGACCCATGCTGAAAGTATAGCATTTTACGGTGGAGAAAGTAGAGAAGAATCTCATATTCAGCAGAAGTTTAAGACTCTTGTTAGGCACTTGAGGGTCGTGCTTCATGACCATTGGTGGTTTGGCATGATTCAAGACTTCTTATTGAAGTATCTTGCTGCTACTGTTGTTGTTGTTTTGATTATTGAGCCTTTCTTTGCTGGCAATCTTAGACCTGACACTTCAAAAATGGGACGGGCAGAGATGTTTAGCAATTTAAGATATCACACCAGTGTTGTAATTTCACTATTTCAGGCCCTGGGAACCCTTTCTATAAGTTCAAGACGGCTAAATCGTCTCAGGTATTTCTTTGTTGATTTCTGGCTTTTGAGAGTTGTTAGAGATATAACTTTTTGAAGAAAAACATAGGGAGGAACATTAAGCACTTTCTAAGCAACCTTTGAAATCTTACCACGCACATCCCTAAAATTCATGATGAATATGTTGCACATTCGGTAATAGCTTTTGATTTTTATAAGAAAGAACTTGAGTGAGACAGAGATAGAGGAAAATTAAACACTTTCTAAGCAACCTCTGAAATCTTACAATAGGCATTCTTAAAATTCATGATGAATATGTTGCACATTCAGTAATAGTTATTGATTATTACAAGAAGGAACGTGAGAGACAGATTTCTGGTTCATCTAATAACTTAAGTTTTATTCTTATTGTTATTTCTTTTAATATCTTCCAGTGGTTACGCTGACCGCATTCATGAGTTAATGCTCATATCAAGAGAGCTAAGTGCTGATGATAAAAAAACATCCCTGCAAAGAGCTGCAAGTAGGAATTACTTAACTGAAGCTAACTATGTTGAGTTTTCCTGTGTCAAGGTATTTGAGATGATATTGAACCATTTATGATTCTTAATATGCCTTTGTCATATTTTTTGTTCTAATAGCTGTAATGCTATCCAGGTTGTCACTCCAACTGGGAATGTTTTGGTGAAGGATCTCTCTCTGAGGGTTGAATCAGGATCTAATCTTTTGATTACAGGTTTTTCCCTTGAAAATATTGTGATTTACATTATTGCCTTTAATATGCCTTTTGTTGCCATCTCCTCGTCTTTTAGACATGCTTCTATTTTACTTTTCTTCATTCATTTCTATTATTGTATAGGAACTAGGAAGTGTAATGAGCTTTTATTGGAAATGAGAGTTACCATAAACAAGTTGTTATAGATTTTGTTACATAGTGACGATTCACAGCATGTTTTGGCTGGTTGCAATGGGGCTATGTTCTTGGAGTTTTATTCTTGATATGATATATTTACCATACCAAAAGTGGCTTAGTTTAAATATCAAACCTGGTAACAGTTCTATTTTAATAACAATCTTACTTTGTAGCATATATTTCAGTAGATATTTAATTTTGAAGTAGAATATAAATCAGTAACTGGCTTAGAACATTGAGTTTGTAATCCTCTAGATATGATTCTTATTTTCTTTTTTAAAATCCTTTGCTTTAGCTTTTAGATAAAAGCAAGAAAAGGTTCGCATTTTCCAGACATCTATGATTTTCTTTAATTTGATCATGCTCTGTGAAAACTCCAAAGCCATACTCTCTGTGAGCTATTTAAAAGATAAGGAAAACTGAATAAGAGGATTGGAGACAGGTGTAGAGGGAGAAAGAAAAACATACTATATGTTTAATTCTGGTTGCCGAAAAAGAAGCATAATTCCATTTTTTAATGAACATTCTCTTTTCACACGAGGCAGAGACCTGAATTTATGCTTTAGTGCTGGAGCAAGGATGGGGTGAAGATGGGGAATGTACTTCCTCTCTCACCTATTCATCCCCATCAACCCTTTGGCAACCTTACCTGCTTTTAACTTTTGACAATTATTAATATCCCTGCATCTGTGCTTTTTAACTGAATAGTGAAAAGTCTTGGTTTCTCACTGAATAGTGAAAAGTCTTGGTTGCTCCTTGTATATATATGTATGTATGTGTTTTATACACGCGCTCTTGGTGAATGTGTGTATATTTATTTATATATATTCTGCCCTTCTTTATGTTCATGTTTCCCACATTTAAGTTAATCCTGTTTGAAAGGGTTTCAAAGATGTGTTGTGATTTTTAGGCCAATAAAAATCTTTTGCTTTTTCTGTTCTGAAGGTCCAAATGGCAGTGGAAAGAGTTCCCTTTTCCGGGTTTTAGGTGGCCTTTGGCCACTGGTATCTGGCCATATTGTGAAACCTGGAGTTGGTTCTGATCTTAATAAAGAAATTTTCTATGTGCCACAAAGACCATATACAGCCGTTGGAACCCTTCGCGACCAGTTAATTTATCCTCTTACTGCATATGAGGAGGTTGAACCTCTTACACATAGTGGAATGGTGGAGCTGTTGAAAAATGTATGAGTTTCATCTCATAATATTTTTCTTGTTTTCTTTCTTAAAATTGTATTGGTGCTTTCTTTTTCTTTTTGAGTTTTATAGGCTACCTTCAGAATAATTCTTTACTTTGTTGTCCATTCAGGTTGACCTTGAGTACCTATTGGATCGTTACCCACCTGAGAAAGAGGTTAACTGGGGTGATGAACTCTCTCTCGGGGAGCAACAGAAATTGGGAATGGCTAGACTGTTCTACCATAAGCCTAAATTTGCAATTCTTGATGAGTGCACAAGTGCTGTGACAACTGATATGGAGGAGCGGTTTTGTGCTAAAGTTAGAGCTATGGGTACATCATGCATAACCATATCACATCGTCCAGCACTAGTTGCATTTCATGATGTGGTTTTGTCCTTGGATGGGGAAGGAGGATGGAAAGTTCATTACAAAAGGTACCAAGAATAAATTTGTGGTTAGTGCATATCTTACCATTTTTTTGGGTGTGTTAACTGAACTTCTATAATACCTGCAGGGAGGATTCTTCAGTACAAAGTGAAGGTGGGATAGATTTGACTAAACTTTCTGACACAGACCGCCAAACTGATGCAATAACAGTTCAACGGGCATTCACTGCAGCTAAAAAGGTCTTAGAACTTCTGAAACTTGGTTTTGTTGTGTGTTTGTTTTGTTTAATTGGATTTGGACCTGTTTTATCTCACTGCAAATTTTTGAGTGAATTTGTCTAGGACTCTGCATTCTCAAATCCAAAGACTCAATCATATGTATCAGAGGTGATAGCAGCATCGCCCTCTGTGAGTCATGATGTTAAGTTGCCTGTTGTTCCTCAACTCCAAAGGGTTCCGAGAGTACTGCCATTGAGAGTAGCTGCCATGTTTAAAGTACTGGTATGTTTTGGAAGAGCCTTTTTCTTATTCGCATAAATTAACCTCGTGAACTTAAAGGATGATTTGCCCATCATGGTGCCCAAAGTAGGTATCAGTATGAGTTTCCCAAAATAGCTTCTCTTGTTTTGCTCTATTAAGTAGGTTAGGTCATTGTTATGACTTTGCTCCTGCCTCCTCATGTTGAGTTCTAGCCTAAATTGAGTTTTCATTAGTGTTTCAGATCCTAGACATAATTCTATAGGAATAGTAGATTTGATTAAAGCCTTTTAGCATAGCCATAGAGTTTGAACCCTACAAAATAAGTGCTTGAAGTTATATACTTGTCTTTTTTGAAAGTGCCATTATGGATTAGTAATGATGGAGTTGACCACCTTTGACTAAATGTTCTCAAATACTATTGTATAACAATTATTGAGCATATGGAGCATTAATTTTTGTGATATTTTACTTATCTTCAATGTTTGAATTCAAGTAAACCTGGTGCAAGGAGTCCTTAATGTAGGCAATGAGCACATGCTGTTCTCATCCACTAACACAAGTTTTTAATTCTCTTATCTACATCCTTAAATTATTGTGTTTCAGGTACCTACCGTATTTGACAAACAAGGGGCTCAACTACTTGCAGTTGCCTTTCTTGTTGTCTTGAGAACATGGATATCAGATCGGATTGCAACGCTGAATGGTATTAGAAATATATTCTTCTACTTTTTGTCCATTTTAAAATCTGAGAGATTGTTTTTATTGTTACTTAAATGCATAAATTCTCAGGAAGGACTGTGAAGTATGTTTTGGAGCAGGATAAGGCAGGCTTTATACGATTAATGGGTACAAGTGTCCTTCAAAGTGCTGCAACTTCTTTCATTGCACCTTCGTTGAGGTAATTTTTTCTATTCATTATGTATTGACCTATATATGAATTACTTAAACAAAAAGAGGGAGATACAAATAGAGAAAGATCTAACAACTGTCTATTGAGTCGTTGCTAATATTACACTGTGTTATTTTACTTGCAAACTTTTGTGAGTTTTCACTTATCTGCAATATAGGCATGTATGTATATATGCTTTTTCTTCCTAATCTCTTGGTATATTGTGTTATTATCATTGATTTAGTGCTAGTGGAGTGTACCTCCAAACCCCCTTAAGAGAAATTGATATCATACTGGTAGCTGGGATTGGTTTAGCATGAATGTTTACCCCCAAACTCCAGGTCTACATGTTCTTGAAGTCTAAAGAAGGTTTTCTTGTTTTTCTCAAAAGGTACTGAAATTGCTTTCTCTGAAAAGAAATTTATCTTACTGTGCTTCCTAAATAAATGTTTAGTGAGTGCCTTAATAAGTTGTAACATTCATGTTAGTGTGCCTTTTCTTCTATACTGTTAAAAGAATGCTTTTTATGTCATTCATTCTGTGTTTCAGTATGTTTTTTTCTGCTGTATGCGCGGATTGGTTAGCCTATTTTATATGCAGAAGGCTGTTTGTCTAACTTATTGGTTTGTATTTGCCTGTAATCTGTGACTGTTAAATAATAAATACTTTTTGTGATAAACAATGTTATGGTTCGTTATTCTATGTTTGGTTCATGTCTATTCTTATTATATTTTCATTACTTCATGTCATGCTTATAAATTTCTGAGGGGATCTCTGGATCATATGAAGACAATGAATGTCAGTCATGCATTTACAATTTCATGGATAATCTCCAGCAATATTTCTACTAAGAGTTCTCTTTTTAGTATTTTCGTTGTTTTTAGTGCTTCAAATGACTTTGATTCTACTTGATTCTTGGTGGTATGAATTTTATCACAGAAGTTTTATACTCATCCCTAGCTTTATTTCACATCTAGTTTCATTCCTTCTCAGTGAAAAATAATTTTTTAAATAGCCTATTTCTTGGTTTACAGGCACTTGACAGCTAGGCTGGCCCTTGGATGGAGGATTAGATTGACTCAACATTTGCTAAAGAACTACTTAAAAAATAATGCATTTTACCAGGTTTGATCAGCTCAGAAACAGTGATGCCTGAGTACTTGTCAGGCATTGCACAGTGTTAATAATTGTCACCACTATTACCTAGAATTCAGCAATGCTAAGTTCACATCAAATGCATCTCCTTGTAGGTTTTTCACATGTCAAGCAAAAATATTGATGCAGATCAAAGAATAACTCATGATCTTGAAAAGTTAACAACTGATTTATCGGGGCTGGTTACTGGAATGGTAAAGCCATCTGTTGACATTTTGTGGTGAGTACATTATCTTGATTTATTATGGTAGCAGTATTTTTTTTTTGGTCAAATCTTGATTCTAGAAATTATATGTTCCTTTCTTCCTCCCTTATCTTTCTAAGAAAAATTCTTAACAATGCTGCAATTTTTTAGGTTCACCTGGAGAATGAAGCTGTTAACCGGAAAAAGGGGCGTTAGCATTTTGTATGCATATATGTTTCTTGGTCTGGGTTTGCTAAGGACTGTTACTCCTGATTTTGGTGATTTGACAAGTGGAGAACAACAACTTGAGGGAACTTTTAGGTAATTCGATCTCGGTTTAGAATCCATGCTAGTAATACTAACAATGCTAGATGTACTTACACATGGAAATACTTGCATGAACATGTATAATGCCAAAATGCTGATATAAACTGGTGTTTCCGAACCCAGACTGGTCTGGTAGTTTGAACAGGAAGCTCAGGAACTGAGATGGGTAGTCACAATCCAAAAGTGTTTGATTTATTCTAAGTTTAAGGACCATCCAATCCAGAGCGTGATATCCCCCTTCCCCTGTTCTTTATCCCTCTCTGGCATCTACGTTTGTTAACTGAATAGCTGGGTCAATGTGTCGCACTCTTGTTTGTCTTTTGGGCCTATTTTTGGGCTTATATATTTCATTGGTCTAGATGATGATCATTTGGGATTTCTTTGAAGTTAGATTAGATTGTGAAGATATGAGGCAAGAATGGCAAAAAAAGAAACTACAAGGATGAATATTTGTTCGAGCAAACTTGCCTACATAATGCAATGGATTGATCTGAACATTCAAAATGCCTAATATGAGAAGAATGTTATGTTGCTATCTAATTTTTATATATTTATATTTTAATTAATAATTTTAGGTTTATTATGTTATCATGTCTTAAAATGAGTTTTGCCTTGGTTAAACTTTTCAACTTTAGGTCTTGTTATACTCTTACAGTTTATTACCTGTTTAGTTTTTAAAGCATTGATGGAGATATATAATACAAAAAACATGTTCTCCCATGGGTGCATGTGTGTAATTTTGTGAATATCTGGATGTTGCTGCATACATCATTCTAATAACTTTTGCTATATGTTAATTAGGTTCATGCACGAAAGACTGCGAACTCATGCTGAGTCTATTGCTTTCTTTGGAGGCGGTGCTCGAGAAAAAGCTGTAAGATACTTGAACTTATTGTTGTGTCTGATGTACTTGAATACCAACCGTTGTTTCCATCATTGTTGATGCTGATGTAAAAATTTCCTTGTGGAAAAATAGACCGAAATCAGGAGTATATTTAACCTTTCTATGGGTTAGCAACTGGAAGTTTGAATACATCCTTACATTTATATCGCACAACTATCGTTTAAATTTTACATGCCTGGGCTGAACCCTAATAGAATGAACTCTTTTTTGTAATGTTCCTACAAATTGCTGGTTTCATACAGGCTTGAATTTTGCATCAAGAATTGTTTAAAATGTCAATCCTTGATAAGAATACCTACATGTTGCAGGTTCCATGTGTAATTAAAATAAGTTTGGTATTAATGTTTTCCAGCTTATTGTTTCAAAGGCAGATATTGTTTGATTGTCGCCCTCCCTCTCTCTTGTTTTTATATTATATAAAGGAATGTTTTACAGTGAAATGACAGCACTTCGGGCTTTTGCTCCTTGTGTAGAGAGGACATGACCAGATAATTTGTTTTATGCATGAAATCCATCTTTAGCAATTTTTGCATGGATCATGGTGCACTATTTTTTTCCCTTTTGCATGGTTTGCTGCTGCGCATGCATATGCTACTAGACCCGTTTTCCTCATAATTTCCATGCCCTCTCCCCTAATTCTATGTTTCTTGTATTAACAGATGATTGAGTCAAGATTTAGGGAGCTTCTTGATCACTCTTTGTTACTTTTGAAGAAGAAATGGCTGTTTGGTATACTTGATGATTTTGTCACAAAACAGCTTCCACATAATGTTACTTGGGGTTTGAGCTTATTATATGCCTTAGAACACAAGGGGGACCGAGCCCTAGTTTCTACTCAAGGTGAGATATCTGACTTGATTTTGTAGTACTTCTTGGTTTCTCCCTCTTTCTCTCTCTGAAAGTACTTAACTATTTTTTAGGCGAGCTTGCACATGGAATACGATTCCTGGCATCTGTTGTGTCTCAAAGCTTTTTAGCCTTTGGTGACATCATGGAGTTGCATAGAAAGTTCCTGGAGCTATCTGGAAGCATCAACCGAATTTTTGAGCTTGAAGAGATTCTTGATGCTGTTCAGTCTGGTATATCTAATTTACTCTCTCCTAATGGTTGTTTATACCTTGCATTTCTTTTTTTTTTTATGTGTATTTTCATTATTTTTGCTGAAACAACTGCATCAAAAGATTTAGTCAGATTCCCATAGTTGCTAGCATTTCTTTTGAGAGCTGTCTTTTTTAATATGCTGGTGCTGAGTGTGAAAAAGCTTTAGATAATACAAATATCACATGTTTGGAGATTAAGGTTTTATGTTGGTATCTTCTAGGTGTAATTCATAAATTATAACAATATAAATGCATAGAAGTTAGTGTGCTTATTTGATAAGGTACCAGCGGACCAATGAATTCTTACCCAAGTTGATTTAATTTAAACTGAAAGTAGGTTAACTATAACAGTTAGGTCTATGTGCATGTAAGCTGCTTACAATGTGAAACTGCATACATTGTTCCTCACTTTAGGATGTTTTGACAAAAACCAGAATACATCAATTTTTTTGGGCCTTATCAAAACATGGATTTGAAATGTAGGCTGTGTTTCAATTTGAAGTACTTTTGCTCATAATATGTATCGCATGAGGAAGAATTTCTTGTGATGTATTGCTTCTGTATGAACCTGATCTGTTTTGCCATCATAAATATTTTTGTTGATTAGCCACTGCTGCATGTCTATTGATTAGGATCAATTTCTTTTCTTACTCATCTTCTTTTGTCTTTCTATATATTTATTTTAAGACTTACTCGGTTGCCTAAATGTTTCACATTTAATCTAAAAAGATTGTCATCTAACCAGGGGATTTGAGCACGGATAAGTTGTCGCAGTCTCAAGGGAATGGTCTCTATGCTGAAGATGTTATTTCTTTCTGCGAGGTTGATATAATTACTCCATCAGAGAAGCTGTTGGCTAGGCAGTTGACATGTGATGTAGTACCAGGAAAAAACCTGCTTGTTACTGGTTAGTATAGAAGTTTTTATTGTTCGCCTTGATAGAAGATTTGCATCTGACATGCTTTTAATCTCTTAAGGTCCAAATGGGAGCGGAAAAAGTTCTGTTTTCAGAGTTCTTCGAGGTCTCTGGCCCATTGTGAGTGGAAGACATTATAAACCATCCCACCATTTTGATGAAGAGGCTGTATCGGGTTGTGGCATCTTCTATGTTCCTCAGCGACCATATACATGCTTGGGAACTTTAAGAGATCAAATCATATATCCTTTTTCTCGTGAGGAAGCAGAGCTGAGGGAATTAAAGTTGTACGGAAAAGGTAACCTACTTGCACAAGTTGCACTGCTTTCCTTAACTTTTAAGTTTCTATTTGATATCTACTATTTATTTATGATTGAATGGTATTTTTGTTCTAATGAACCATGAAAAACCATATTTTTGTTGCCAATCTTTCAGACATTTCTGGTGAATGAGTTAATTTAACTACTTTTCTAGACTCTCAAGTTATATATATGGTACAAAAAGAGGTGCCATTTAGATATGTACTGGTCTATTAAAGATTAGTTATTACAGCAAGAAGAAACTAAGCTTTGTCCCTCCATGTAGGGTGTTATTGTTCTCTGTTCAGGATCATATTCTCAGTAAGCTCAGTAAAGATTGAGGTCCTTTTTTTTAATAATTTTCATCCCTTTCCTCTTTCGTCTTCCTCTCCCCCAAAAACATAGTTGTTAACCGAAATTAACTTGAGTTTTCATGTTCCAAAAAAATAAAATTATCTGGAATTTTGGCAATTGGTATTTGCATTTTTTTCCCCTTGGGATGAGTTATCAAGGGACATAACAGTTTAAAAAGCATGGTAGAATGACAAATCCTTTCTTGTGTCTATTGGTGTCAAAGTTACCTTTTCTATATCTATTCTATGAGTTCTTCTCCAGAAACAACATATTGAATTTGTTCATGTTGTTGGGAATTGTAAACATGCAAAATTTCAGGTAAAAGATCAGCAGACACGAGGAATATTCTTGATGCACGTTTGAAAACTATTCTTGAAAATGTTCGATTGAATTATCTTTTGGAAAGGGATGAAGGTGGTTGGGATGCTAATCTCAATTGGGAACACATCCTCTCGCTTGGAGAACAGCAAAGATTAGGCATGGTAAGTTAAGCTATATATAACTTGTTGCACTTTACAAGCCATGTTTGGGGAACAACATTTTACTATTTATACCAGACAGGAGTTACTGTTGTTTGATATAAAACTTTCGGTTTTACCAGGCACGGTTATTCTTCCACAAGCCTAAATTCGGTATCCTTGACGAGTGCACAAAGTACGTAAAATCCCAATGTATTTTGTTAAAAAAACACTAACTAGTTATCCAATTTACCTGTGTTTTTTTTTTTTCCCCCATGGCAGTGCCACGAGTGTCGATGTTGAGGAACAACTTTATAGACTGGCAAAAGATTTGGGTATAACTGTTATTACCTCATCGCAGGCAAGTAGTTTCAGCAGATAGCGAATTAATGACAAACATGCAACTGATTAATCTTTAATTCAGTGGATAATAAAATATTTGGGATGTTTGTCATCTATGTTGCTCCGACTCTTCATTTTTCTTAAAGTATTTGTGTCCGACACCTATGTCCGCATATCCGAATATGGGTATGGAGATATAATCCCCCAAAGACCTCCAAATACATGAAAAAACTTAGAATAAATAAAACATACCCGTATCGAGCACATACTAGTTTTCGACACTTACACCTGAATCCGAGTAACATAGCTTGTCATGATTATCTGTGCACCACTTCCTAATACAGACATTGCAACAAAAGTTAGCACCAACTGTTACTTTTCAATTGTCATTTTTCCCTCGCAGTAATTATCTTTTTTTTTTTTGTGTTGCTATTGTATCTTTTTCAGCGGCCTGCTCTAATACCATTCCACGCTTCGGAGTTGCGACTTGTTGATGGTGAGGGTAACTGGGAGCTTCGTTCAATCAAGCAATGATTTTGGTGCAACCATTAACGTATACAAGATCTGGGGGCAAGGTAGAACCTGACTTTGCTGTTTCATGGAATCAGTTAACGACCGGATAAATTCTTTATCATGCTCGGAAAAATGAGCAAGGCAAAGGTGATATGCCAGATTCGGGTAATATCTTAATTTCCCAGAAAATTCATTATTTTTTATTGTATACCACAGGCTGATGTATTGCTCAATGCATGAGGTTGAGCCAAAAGGAGAAGCAAATTAGATCAGATTATTGCAAATATTGGTAGTTAGGAATTATTAAATGAGAACAGTGGGTCAAAGTATATCATAATCTGTGTAAGCATAAAGAAAATTTTCATCTACAGGTTTTCATTTTTACCCCTATTTTGACCCTTTTTATGGGGTAAATAAAATCCATGGCCCTTCATGTTGTATAAGAATTGAATTGATGCATAATTATTCTTGCCTTATGAATAAAATCGAAGGGAATAAAAATATTATATTTATCCCATATACACCTATATCTATATCTATTTTTTTTGAAAGGCAACAATATTATTAGAGAATAAGGAAATAACACCCGTACAAGAGATAATAAGAGATAAAATTCTAACAAAATACATGAGAAGTATTCTGTACATCTGATCCTCAACAAACAAGAACAAAAAAAATGTACAAAGCATTAAACCATAATAGCCCCAGCTAAAGACTGGAAATATAAAAAGCACAAAATCTACGGTAAGTTTTGCATTTAAGCAAAACGACAAACACCTCTTGTGCATTGTAAAAGCTCATGAAAAGCACAAATTTGGAAAGATGCAGATCCTCTTCTCAAAGCAGCTAAACACGTCATCGCAAAAGAAAGCATAATTCGAAACTCCCAATAAAATCAAGAAAACAAGAAAGGGCCGACAACTTCATACCGATTTAGCTAAAATATTAAAAAAAAAATTGAACTATTTTATTTTTTTAAAAATAAAATTTTATATTTTTAGTGTATTCAAATAAATTTTTATTTTTTTATTTATACATAAATAAATTTGTATTTCAAATAAAATATTGATTTATGTTAAAAAAATTTATTTAGGTATAAATTAAAAATTAAGAATATATTTGAATACGAAATAAAGATTAAAAATTTATTTAAATATAATAAAAATATAAAAATTTATTTTAGATAAAGTGATAAAGTTCAAAGATTTTTTTTACTATTTTAACCTACCTACTATATCTATGCATACAACTTTTGCTTCACTTTGTTTGTTCTAGTCTTTCCTTTCCTTGGCCTTAGGTTTTAGCAAATTTTGTCACTACATTTTATATCATCAAGGTTTTGTTTATAATCTTTTTATTTCTTGAATTTAAGACTTCTCTATTTTTTATCTCCACTCAACTCAACTATTTGCATTTGGCTTGTTGGGTAGGAGAATTCCAACATTATTATTTGAATAAAATTCAATGTTTAATCCAATTGATTTATGCAATTATTCTTAAAAGATGATATACAACATGTTTGAAGTTTGAATTTTAACATCTACAATCGTTTTTTCTATTCTCAAACAACAGCTTCCTTTATACAAAAAAAGAAAAAAAAAAAAAAAAAAAAAAGAAGAGAAATGCGTCAATTTTCCTAATGAGTGTTTAATTAAAAGATTTTATATTGAACGTATTTTATAAGTATTTATTTATAGAAATGTTAAATGTTGTAGTTAAATGTAATTGATTTTAACATGTAAAATGAAAATATTGCTTCAATGGAAAATCCAGTAACTATTCTTATCCGTTAGCAAAACCAAAACCAGGCGTGAGACAAACGAGACTGAGAAGAAACAAATTAATCAACATTTGGTGGGTCGGTTTGACTGATCGATCATCTGTTTTGGTACATTTGATAAGGAAGAAGTGATATATATATATATATATATATATATATATATTTGGATAAAGAATTAAAGAAGATCCAACAACGAAACCATTATTGAGGCCGCCAGCCACCACCTTTTCATTTAGCAAAGAAAATCTGATTGAGTTTTAAAACGTGCATGAGCTAAATATTATCAGATGTCTATATATATATATATATATATATATATATATATATATATATATATATATATATATATTGATTCTTGATATATAAAAATGATAAATACACATTGTAGGCTGGCATGATCCCCTTGCCAAGTGCCAACGTGTTAACCACAACTTTGAAACTTTTTTTAATTTATTTTTATATCATCATTAATTATACACCAAGCTGTAGGATCTCCAAGGGGATAAGGATAACTGTCTCTCTTTCATGAGCTTTTTCTTTTTCTTTCCAAGTTGTAAAGCCAAGAATCATTTGGTTGTGAAGCAACAAAACAAAGTACCATCAAATTAGATTTGGCTAAGATTTCATACCCACTACTTGTGTGTTATTAATTCTATCAACTTTGCTCTTTGTTTGCTTCCCTTCTGAAAAGTTATAGTTTTAGAAATGATCAATGATCAAATATCCTGCATCAATCCAGTAATTAGATTATGATTTTGGAAGGTTTCTAATCAGTTATCAAAAAGAAAACTAAAATGTCAGATAAATAATGTATGCTAGCTACGATATGCTAGTGTCATGATCCGCGCTGGTCCATGCCCAAGTCTGCTAACTAAGTCCAGTAAAGGTGTCTGTCCAGGTGGAAGTAGGTTGAAGAGTGTCCTGAAAGAGGTCTAGGGTCCAAGACAGGATGCTAGTGTGCTAGAGCTGGCCAGAAGGTTCTAGAGTATCAGCACGCCAGCCAGGCAAGCAGTCCAGAAGGTTCTGGCACTGTATCGGGTACTGTAGCAGGAACAGGGGCAGAGTGTGCTGATGATGCTAGAAGGATTTGGAGTAGGGGCTTGGAAGCTGCTGGACAATCATGACAGGGTGTGCATTGCCTGAAGAGATCCGGAACAGTCTAGAAGCCTCAAGCACTAGAAAGGCTGTAGGAAACCCTGGAAGACTCTAGAGGACAGAGTGCCCTGAATGGTTCTAGAGGATGGTGGCTGGCCACACACTTGGTTCAATGGCAGCCACACATTGTAAGGGGCTTAGGCTATAAATACCCCACCCCCATTTGTGTAGAGCATAGAGAAGTTGGATAAGCTCGAGAGCTTAGGACCTTAAGTGTACAAAATAGTGTACATAACAACCATTGAGTAATTATATATACTCTTGCCTTAACTCTCTTCTTCCTAGGCCCTGTTGCACTAAGTGTTGAGCACCTTGTGGTGTGAAGGCTCAGCTTAGACTTGGAAGAGTGCATTCCCGGATTCAAGTGCCGCATAGGCTTAGAGCTTGAGACTCAGCCCGTGACACTAGCAAGTGAAACAGTTGCAATTAACTTTTGCAAGGATCAAATTAGGATTTTCCAGCCCTTCAGGTTCAACGAGAGGCTTATTCTAATTTAACTCTAAGCTATAGATCAATCTCATGGGATCTTTCAACTTCATATTTGAATGGCAATTGCCAAAACAGAAAAAAGGCAAACTATATATATAATTAATACTAATACAATTTTTGGTGGCTTATTGTCTTCCTAGTACTAAAAACTATATTTTATCTCCTTGTGTGGATAAGATCATTCGCAGCTTCCTTAAAAACAAATCCCACATTTCTTTTAATAATCTTTACATAGCCTTTATATATTATCAAATTAGCAATTTTTTCTCTTCAATGGATGCTTCTCATTCCTTTTCCTTTCTTTGTTGTGAATTGAGAATCTTGCAAGCCAAAAACATAGAACCAAAGTCCCCTACCTCTCTGCAAGAAACAAGAGAATTCAACTAAACAGCCAAGAGATCAACGTTAAAGTCAGAGATGCTCATTTGGAATGAGTTTTTCTCTTTGGAATACTCAGGAGCTGAAAAATCTGTCAATGACCTGAAGCAACAAATTGTAGTATTTGAGCTCCGATAAAAGTGCACAATGCCAGTTAATTCTTGGAAAATGGGGAAGTCACAGTTTTTGGGCAGAGCTGAAATGGCATGGAAAGCCGTTTTTAAATCACGAGATTGAGAAATATTGGCTTACCATCAGTGAACGACCGTGTTCTTGAAAGTCTCAAGTCTCCTTCAGTACAAATATCAATGAAAGTAATTCCAAATCCAAAATAGAGAAGAAGAAGAACAATTGGGATGGCTGTGGATGCAATGATATTGGTGGAGTGCAGATTATGAAATATTTGTACTAGCCACTGCTATGGAAGCATTGTAGTTACAAAGGAGAATCGGTAAAGCACTGAAGATTATAAGTTTTTAACATTTATAATATATGAGAAAGTAAATAGAGATTCTATTCAACTCTTTAGAAAAAGGAATTAACTAGGTCAATTTCTTGAAGGTTTTTAAGATATGTAATAGTTCTTTTCTAATAAAATAATATTCCTTAATTTCTTGGTTTAACCTTGTATTTTTTTTTTTTTAATACAAGAACCTTTTCTTTTTTTTTTTTTTCTAATCCAAATCCCATTATTTTTCTCACTTGTGCTGAAGTTCAAATGATTTTTTCTTTTGTTTAAGCTTTTTAAGCTTATATTATGCAGATCATAAAACAGATGCTGTATTTTAGATTACATAGCTTGCATTGCATAGGATTTTTAACATGTAATCCTACAAATTACAATAAACAATACTTTACTCAAGTCTAGAGGTGTTCATGGTCGAATCGGGTTGGGCCGCGGTTCGAATTTTTTTCACATTCTTTACTCAAGATTGGGTATGCTCGTAAGTCCAAATTATTGTTCACAAAATATTAAAAAATTAAAAAAATATTTTATATTAAAATTTATATATTTTTATAATTAAATTTAAATAAAAAAATATATTTTATTAATAAATAGAAATTCGATCCTTAAACAAGTTTACTCAAATCTAATAAGCATTAATTGAGATGGTATACATATTAAAGAAGCTTTTAAAAATGAGTTCAAGAAAATTTAAAAACGTAAATTAAGTAAATAATAATTGAGAGACTAAGAGTATAATAAAATTTTATTAAAAAAAAAAAAAAATCTTAACTTTCATGGCATAGTTATCTTTAACTATATGCAAGTTTTTTTTTTTTTTTTATAAAAAAGTTACTTCGTTTTTTTTTTAATACAATAATTAATTGGACTATAGAATGAAAAATAATATTTTACTATAGCTTCAAATTCCACTCCGTCCAACACTTTGTCTACTTTGACACACCAAAATTTACATATAGATATCCTAATTGCATAATTTTAGCTCCAATTTAAATTGAATAAATTTGTGCATGACACAAAGATCATACAAAAAATAAATAAATTAAAACATTATACAAAATACGATACGATATAAAAAAAATAACACAAATTCAACACGAATACATAAATATATCAAAATTTATATAACATGACTTATTAGCATATCAAATTTATATAAATATATAACACTTTAAATACGTACGATTATAACAAAAAAATTAAATAAATACAATACAAATACACTAATTATCATACTAACCTCCATTTATTCATGGGATCAAGAATAAAGCTAGTGTGGTTGTTTTGATGTACTTCTAGATCAATTACCCCTCCTTCACCTACTTTGGGTTTTTTTTCTTCTTCTTTTCTTTGTTTTCAATCTAATTAAGGCATGCATGTCCTTCATGACCTTATAAAGTATGAAGTTGCCGTCTTTGCTTAAATGCCAGTATTAAATAGCCGAAAAGTAACAAGAGAAATGCAACTCCATTCTTTTCTTTTTCTAAATGAAAAAAAAAAAAAAAACACTATGGAGGAGAATGGAGATGCAAGTAATTATAGTGATATGATCTAAGATTTTGTGTGGCACTCTTCTTAATTGCTATTGATTTGTATCATTACATAATTGGTTTAGCTTATGATTAATTATTAATCTCTTAGCAATAGCATTGCTCTTGATGATTTGCATGCATAATAAGGCCAGAGACGAAGCCAGAAATATTGACGAGGGGAGCTGAAATTAGATTTATTCATGAGTTGAGACGCGACCCGAATTTTTTTTTCAACCTTACCCAAGCCTGATCCGAGTTGGGCTCGGACCGATCCGCTGGCCCATTTTACTATTTATTTAATATTAAAAAATCAATTTTATATTAATATTGATATATTTTTATAACTAAATTTAAATAAACAAATATTTTATTTATATTTAAAAAGTGATCGGAGTAGGCCCGGATCACGAAAAATCCTGCCCAGGTCCGGCCAAAGAGCAAGTACAGTCGGAATATACATATAAAGATTTAAAGTAAAAATAAAAATCGTGTGTGAAATATATCTGTCCAAGGATAGGGTTATTCGTCGGCTCGAATCGGGCCAGGCCTCGGACAAGTAAAATTTTTTACTATGTGAGCCTAACTCGATTCAGTCCATGGAAAACTCTAGTATAAAATTATTAAATTTAAATATTATATATGATATTAAATTTGCTAACAATATATAAATTCCTTATAATGAAATAATTTTTTAAAATATTAAATATTATAATTCATGTTACATATGAAAAAAAAATTAATAAGAAATAAAATCTCAACGTCAAAAAATTTTATTGTCTAATTAAAATATGCATAAAATTATTTCATATTATAAAAGGAAATCATAAGATTACATATATTTAGAAAAAGCAAAATAAGTTAAATGCACAATTCATATTAGATATTGTAATTGTTAAAAAAATTTTATTTATTTTTCCTTTATGAGTATAGAATGAAAAATATTAAACAAAATAATTAATATTAATACATCTATTTAATTGATTGAAAAGGTAAATACTAAATACAGAGAATTAAGCTAATAATAATGAATGAGGTTTAAATTAAAAATGTTATCAAATTTATTATATCAAATAAATTCTATAAATAGGGGGGCAAATTGAAGGGGTCAAACAAAATTTGGATGGGCCAAACATGATTTTATTTTTAAAATTTTAAGAGGGACCAAATTGAAAATCAAACAAAAATTGGAAGACCTAAACATAATTTTTCCCTTATATAAAAAATCTTCAAAAAAAAAAAATAAGGAGGGCCCTGCCTGCCTTCGCCTCTGAATAAGGCTTAAACTTGGTTATTTTTTGTTTCTAAAAGAAGAAAAAAAAAATTGCATTATAGCTATATAGATATATATAACCCAAAATTATCTTCTCCAAAAAAAAAAATTGTATGGAAATGCAAATCTTCAACTTAACTAAAAATTAATAAGACACTCATAGCATTTCATCTATAATATTTTATTACATAATTATAAATTATCTAATCATAATATAAAATCATGTAAGAATCCACTATTTAAAGCACATTTTTCATATAATACTTTAATGGATTTTGTGCAATTTAAAATTATAATTAATTAATAATATTACAATAATTGTAATTGATATGCTCTAATATTGTGGGTATAATGACCCATTAACTTGCTATATATATATATATATAATTCTATTTCTTGTGTATCACTCCAATATTTATCTTGTTTATCCTACCAAATGCCATTGGTTTAATTTTTAGGTGGTTATTTTTTTATGATGTGACCAAAATTGGCAGACATTAATTGCTATCACATATATAGTTATTAATCTAGTTAATTTAAGCCCCTTTACAACGTTAATCAAAATTAAAATGACTCACTCAACTCACATTAATTAATTTATTCCAATTGAAAGGGAAGGAATTAGGAAGTTAATCCCAACAAATAAACACTTCCACAAATTTTAATTAACATCTGTTTCCCATCTAGAGATTATTTTGACACATGAACCTTTCTTTTCTTGGTAGACAAATGAGGACCCTATTTCTTCAATGTTTAGGCAAACCCAAGAAAAGTGTTGCATTTTGTCAACCTTGTTATTCAGATATCCTTTTCACCATAACCTACTTTTCAATTGGAGAGATGTCTTGCAAAATGAAGAAAATTGTTTTGAAAATGCAACACTTACCTAATTCTAATTTTGAGGGCTCCATCCCATTCCAAGTTTTGACTGATTAAGTTCAAACATTGCATATTGATCCATCAAGTTTTAACACTTTGATTTTATAGTGTTTATAGCTACATCTTTAACTCGATTATTTTTTATTAATTATTGTATCTCACAAGTTATATTAATTTGTTGACCGATGATATCTCGTCCCTTAAAATTGTATTCTTATATATAATAGTTATATATATATATATATAATTGTATTTGTGTAGTAGATCAAATGCAAATAAATACTCCCAAGCATCCAAGAATTTTCACAATACTGATGTCTAATGGTTTTATGCAGAACAATTTTTTTGTTTTTTGTTTATGGAGTTGTTTGTTAATTTCCCGAGTAGAGACAATAGAAATAAAACAAATTGATGTGTCATTTTCTTTTATTGGTTATCAATCAAATCAGTTTCAAAGTAACAAGAAAAAGGTGTTTGTCTTGCAATTTAAATTAACAAGAAAAAGGTGTTTGTCTTGCAATTTAAAATTCCTTTTCACCATATCTGTAGAATTATCTTGTTAAAAAAATAATAATTTAATTTGACATGCAACACTTAACCTAATTTAGATCCAATGACCCTCCATCCATTTCCAAATTTGACTTAGATTTCATGTCAACTAATTATAAAATAGGGTTAATTACATATTTAGCCTATGAACTATAACATTTATGTAGGTTTGGT
Organism: Fremontodendron californicum; assembly: GCA_030761205.1. NCBI lineage: Eukaryota > Viridiplantae > Streptophyta > Magnoliopsida > Malvales > Malvaceae > Fremontodendron > Fremontodendron californicum. The sequence continues at coordinate 4,741,113 of JAULJL010000010.1, forward strand.
ACTGAGACAATAAAAATGGTCAATTAGGTACTCGAACTTTTATTTCGTTATTCATGTTGATCCCTTAAACTAACATCGTTAATTTAATGGCTGATGTGAAAATAATATTCAATGAAATCATGACACGTGAAAAAAATGTCACATCAAAGCCACATCATCAGCGCCATGTAAACATGGAAAGAAAATAAAAATTATAAAATAAAAATAAAAATTCAAAATAGAAAAATAGAAAATTCAAAAATATTATAAAAATTACAAGGTAAATTAAAAATTGTTTTTTTAAATCAAAATTAAAAATTTTGAAAATCTCAAATTGTTATAAAAATAATTCTGGAAATTTTTTAAAAAAATTTATAAAAAACCAAAATTCAAAAAATATTATAAAAATCAAAATAAAAAAAAAAAGGAAATTTCAAAAAAAAATGGAAATTAAAATTTTAAAAGAAAAAAAAAAGAAAGAGGGGAAAATTGGGAGGGAGAAAGATGGGAAAGGGGAAGGGGAAGCAAAAGGAGAGGGAGAGGGAGGCGTCACTGGCGTCGATCTATCTGAACCGAGACAAATCAGTGTCAATCTGCCTGGATCGGGGCAGATTGGCCTCGTGCCCATCGGCGACGCCGACGTTTCCCTCCCTTTCCCTTTCTCCTTCCTTCTCTCCTTGTTTCTTTCCCTCCTCTCTTTTTTCGAGTTTTTTATTTTATTTTAAATTTAAAATATTCAAAAAAATATATTTTAAATTTATTTTTAAAATATTTTATTATGCTGACGTGGCATTGACATGACATTTTTATCACGTGTCATGCTTTCATTGAATTTTTTTGCCATGTCAATCATTTAACTAACGGTGTTAATCCAAATGGATAAAATGCCGACAAAAATTCGAGTACCTAAGTGATCGTTTTTATTCTTTAAATATCTAACTGATAAAAGGTATATAATTCAGGGGTTAAATATGTAATTAAGCCTATAGAATATTTAAGAACTACTAAATAGTTTAGCCATTTGGGTGTGGGACTCAATTTCCTTCTTTTTTTTTTAGCCTTTTCTTTGGCCAAAGAAACATATATTTGAGATGAATGGCACCCTGTGAATTGACCTCCTTTGAAAGGAATTGAGTAAAGTATGAGTGTCAAATCCTAAGTTTCGAGTCAAAATTTAAAATTATTTCAAGGAAAGTGTCAAATCAAGCTACCGTTTGGCATGGTTTATGTTTTTTTTTTTTTTTTTATTTATTCGGTAACTTGTTTTTAGTTTACCCACGAATTTTAATTTATTTGTGATGTTTTAAGTAGGCATCTTGAGGAGGCAAGAATTTTTAATTATTATTTTCTAATAATTGAGATTTTCAAATATTGAATTTTGATAAGAAAAATTAAAAATTTAACATTCTATTAACATGTCATGTAACTGTTATATATATAATTACTCAAAATTATAAATTTTAATTTGACTTTGAAAAGGTAAATACCTAAATTAATGTTATTCAAAACAAAAGATTTATGCTTATGAAACACACCAAGTTATGTTCTTTGATTAGCATTGGTTTTCCTTAGGGAAACCAAAAAGAAAAGAAAAAATGATTCTAAATGCTCCTTGAAATATAATTGGTCCTACTCCTACAGATTCAATAAATATTATATGAAAAATGTTAATCAATATCACTAGACACTGATTAAAGTAATATATATAAAAGTTTATTTAACCGATATTTATAAACATTAATTAAAGATTATTTATTTATTATTTAAGAATTTTTTTTGCATTTAATATATTACTTTTACTGAACTCAATAAAAAATTATGCATTAATTATATTTTTATTTCTATATATATCACTTTAACTAATGTCACTAGGCACTATTTAATATTTTCTTATATGTAAAAAAAAAGTATAATTAATAATTAGATTTTGCAAACGAATGCCTTAGGGCACTCTTTAAGGTTAGTTAATATACTATTTATAGTAATAATATTGTATTAAATGCAGTGGTTGATAATTTTATTCATCATTTTCAATGTATTGAATGAAGATATTACTATAAATGGTAACTTTAAGAAGTGCCCTAAGGGCCTTAGCAAAATCCTTAATAATTTATTTTTTCTTGAATTTAGTAAAAGTAATATATTAAATATAAAAAAATTTCTTAAACTGATAATTAAATAATCCTTAACCGGTGTCTATAAGTTAAGCGGACCTATATTATATTAATTTGGGCATAAATACAAATGTGATGTTTTACCATTTGCTTTTTCAGAATATAAGGCCATAATAAGTTTGTGTTCCTTTCTTTCATGTTTGATCAAGTTCCTGCACTTAAGATTAGTTGAAAGAAAAAGGTATTAACAATTATGTCTTAAAATATATATTTTTTTCCTTTTATTTCTTTGATCTTTGAATTCTATCAATGATAGTAGCAAATTGGCCATATATATGGTTAGGCAGTGTTGTACTTATCAATTTACATGGAATATTATAACATAACAATATTAAATTATTACATAAAAATAAGCGAATTATTTCATAGATCATTATGAGTAAAGTTTTAGATTCGGATTGATAGAGAGACACATATCCTTAAAATACATTAAAAAAATCGACACTCTTTTAATTCATTTGTAGAATTAAAAAAATTTACTACCAATGTACGAATTTTAAATATAATTATGAGAATGAAAAAACAAAATTCTAGTAGTTAACTTTTTTTATTATAAAAACCCAAGAAAAAAAGGAATATGCTTTATACATTATGAGATAAGATTGATTTTCTTAATTATTGTAAGTATTTATGAATTTTGATAGTTATATATCTATTAATGCTGATTTAAAATTTATTAAAATCTTAAAAACTATTATCCATAAAATATAAAAATGTTTTAGAAGAATACAAATAATTCCAACAATTTAAAAAGTTAAAGAAACATTATTTAAAAAAAAAAAATCAATAGTATATAACTTTGCATGGGTGTTTCTGACACGTGTCATCTTTCATCAGCGTGTCTTCAGATCCGCCAAAACCACGCGCCTACGTAACCTTTAATTTAAAACAAAAGTTTGGTAATTGGTTGATATTTGATACTTTTTCTATAAAGTTTTCTATATATATCCTTTTAAGAAAATTTAAATCGTTTTCTCATATTTTCAAACATAAAAATATCTCCAAAGACTGAAGTTTGAAACTACTGTATACTTCGGCTAATACGAGGAAAAAAAAAATGGAGAGAAGCACGCCGGTTCGAAAGCCTCGCAGCTCAACCGCCGATATGCTGACTTGGACGGAGGCTCCAGTATCTGCCTCCTCCAATGCCGCCGCCTCCGCCCAGCGTTCCTCTGGTCGCTCCAACCAGGTCTATAACTATTATATTTATATCATATACACATTTATGATTATGCATGCTTGTTTTCGATACACATTTTCTTTATCTGACGAATGGTGTATTGGATAACAGCCATCGGATGGAATCAGCAAAGTGGTGTTTGGAGGTCAGGTTACTGATGACGAAGCTCAATCTCTCTTGAAGAAGTAAGATCCCTTTCTATTCTCAGCTTACCTTTGTTTTTCTTAGGAAAACAAAAATATTTTTTTTTTTTGGGGAAATTTTTTGCATCTTTAGCTGTAAATGTTGTTTCTTCTTAAGATAAGCTTGCACTATTTTTTTTTTTTTGAGTTTAAAATTCGAGTTTTATTTCCTATTATAAAAATAAAATTTTGAATTCCGTCCTTTTCTTTTTAGTTTTAAAATGTAGAGTATAAATTGAAGCGATGAGGTCGTGTTTGAGTGATTTAAGTGTTAATCTAGCTAAAGGTCCGACTTTTCTCTTTTTGAGATCTTTAATTTGTTTATTCCTTAACTGACTTGCAGTCAAAAAGAAGAAACTTTATGTCTTTTTATATGAAATTAGCATATATTGAATCATGCATTATGGAGTACTTACATTGATAACTTATGACTCATTCGTGTCTATTTTTGTATTAGATTTGGTAGTTAAGTTGTTTTTAATGTGCTTCATTTGAAAATTTGTTTTTGAACTGAGAAATTTTTTAGTTAGACATTGAAAGATAGATTGCCGTATAGACCATGACAAACATAATGTTGGATCATATGTTTTTAGGTGTTTGTCATAAATCTCAACTGTCAAGTCCAGTTGGCTAAAGAGAAACATTTAAAGTAGATTCTACTCTTGTTGTTTCCTCATTATATATCTTCATTATTTCTGGATTCTTTCTTCTCTGTCTGCTTCTTTGTTTATAACTTTCTTCTTGTTCAGTTTCCTATGTTATTCATTTGATGTTCGAGTTGTGCCCTCCAACTCAGCTCATACTGATTTAAGACTAATACTACTTAACAAGTTAGATCTAGAACTGATGTGCAAATTCCTTGGGCTTTTGAGATAACTAATTCAATTTCACGGTCATAGGTTGCATGCAATTTTATTTGAAATAGATGCCCAGCTCAAACTAATATTCAAACTTTTTGTTATCTGGTCTCTTATAATACACATTGGATTGTGGATTAACTATAATTTATTAATGCATATACTCCGAGAAATTCGACTATGTTCTAAGAATTTTGAGACTCTGCTCGAGTCTGTTGTGTGAACCAAAATCCTTTCTTTTGCATTTGTACTCTGGCATAGAGTTATGTATTATGGTACATTCATCAATGGCTGTTTTGGACATGTGTGGCTATCCGACCCCATCCGGAATTGTTCATTATTGCTCTTTCAGGAAGCCTTGCTCAGGTTACAAAATGAAAGAGATAACTGGTAGCGGCATATTTGCTGCAAATGGTACATCTGAACCTACTGCTACTAATCCTACTAATAAAACAGGATTGCGCATCTATCAGGTATCCATTTGATCTCGCTCAAAGAATGAGCATGATTGTATTCACCAGTCCTCCTGGATGTAAATTTACCATTTTAAACTTTGGTGATATGGCTTTCAGCAAGCAATGAATGGAATTAGCCAAATATCATTCAGTGCTGATGGGGGTGTTTCTCCTAAGAAGCCTACCTCTCTCCCCGAGGTAGCAAAGCAGCGAGAGTTAAGCGGCACACTGCAAACTGAGTCAGATGCAAATCGTAAAAAACAAATTTCAACTTCAAAGTATAAGGAGATCAGTGGACATGACATCTTTGCCCCTCCTTCTGAAATTAAGCCACGTTCATTGGCTGCTGCACACTCCACGGAATCAAAAGAAAGCAAAGACATGAGAGAACCTGCAACACGAAATGTGCGAACATCCGTCAAAGTTTCAAATGTGAGTTTTATCTATTTTGTGTCTGATAATCCTTTCTCACTGTTTTAGTTTTGGGGGAAAGTTAGAACAGTTCATCCAGTTGTAGTTGCTTTCTCCTATACAAGTTGTCTTGGGAGGGTTTGGCAGAATATTTGCTTTCCAATTGGTCTTTTACACCACATCCATTTGGGAACATGCACATGTTTACATAAGTTTAGGATTTAACTTGAACCTTTTAGGCAAACAAATAAAACTCCATTTTCTCTCCAATTTGCATGAATTCCTTCACTCAAATTCCATTTTTGAGTGCTCCCTCTGTTCTGCAAGTTTTGCGATGCAGAACGATTTCAAGCTCTTCCAATTTTCTCTCCATATCTTGAATTCGAAGTTTTCAGTTTTCGCCAGTCATGTAACTGCTATCAAACATTTGTTTTTTGCAATTGTTATAGCCTGCTGGAGGTCAGACAAGTTTCCTGTTAACCGAGGAACCTGTTATCAAGACGGCAAAGAAGATACATAACCAAAAATTTCAAGAGCTGACTGGCAATGGTATCTTCAAGGAAGATGTTCCTCCAGGTTCTGCAGAAAAGCCACTGAGCCGGGCTAAACTGCGAGAAATGAGCGGCAACAACATCTTTTCTGATGGGAAGGTGGAATCTAGAGATTATCTGCGTGGTATACGCAAGCCCCCTGGTGGTGAGAGCCGCATTGCCCTGGTTTAGCTTGATATATTACGCTGTCTGTGTACCAGTAGTGTCTTTGCATTACATCCCGGTTTGGGTGCAATGTTTTGACTGTGCAAGTGCCCTTGATGCCTTATGAGGACCGAATTTGGGCATTCGAGTGGCTAATGTATACGTTGTTAAATTGTAACATTTAGATCGAAACCCTAGGTGGACGGCTATTGAGTTATTTCAACAGTTTCTAGTGTTGTGTTGTTAGTGTTTGGTCTGGATTCCAGACCAACCTTGTTTGTTGCTGTGGATTAATAAAACTTTATAAAAGGCCCTTGGTCAGTTGGTCTCTAATATGTTCTTTGATTCTTGAGCATGAACCAGGATCTCAGGCATCAAATTTAGCTTTCCTATGTCTTATATTTAAATTCATGTCTGCTTGTCATTGAGATCAAAGGCAAAGGATCAAATTCCAATGCTACCGACAAACGTTAAAACTTGAGATTGACGCTTAAGAGACCAACATTAATATTTCCTAGGATAACTGCAATGTAAAATCTGGTTGGGCTTTCATATCAATTTATGAAAAACTATATACTCCCTCTCTCATGGTATATATCAATATCATTACTTTTACTTTTAGAACAAATTACCAATTTCTTTGAATTTGATCCTAAAAATTTGGGCCACATTTTTGGAGATAGTACGTCCAGGTGTCACGTATAACGTTCAAAAGATAAATAGGATGCTTCATCTCACATCCGAAAAAAAAAAAATCTTAAACTATTTAAGAATGGTGCTGCACATCCTAATAAACTAATCTTACGGGAAAAGAGTAATAACCCCGTGACACATGCACATATAAGAAGGCGGGAGCTTTATAATTGTACCTATTTGCCAAGTAGGGCTGTTCACTATTCGGTTTTAATCGAATTAACCGACCGAAATTTAATTCGGTTCGGTTAATCGGTTAACCGAATAAAGTTCGGTTCGGTTAACGGTTAAAGGTTAAAAGTTTTGAAGAATTTCGGTTTTCGGTTAATTCGGTTCGGTTAAGCGAAAATAATCAAATTACACGAATTAACCGAAATTCTTCAAAAAGTCATTATTTAATGCGTTTAGATAATTTTTTTTTTTAAATTAATTTATAAATTAATAAATAATTTTTTTTTTTGATTGGTTGGACTTGGATGGATAATTTGGATACAAAATCATGTAAAAAAATAGGTTAGCAATATAAATTTCTTATTTATTTCTGTTAATTCGGAAACTGACCGAATTAACCGAAATAATTTCGGTTCGGTTAATTAACCGAACTAACTATTCGGTTCGGTTAATAGAAAAATAATTTCGATTAATTCGATTATGGGTAATTCGGTTCGGTTATTAACCGCCGAATGAACACCCCTATTGCCAAGGAAAGAGGAAAAGGGTTACTCAAGAGGCACTCCCTTAATGTCCTGTTGACATTCATGCTCCGAAATCAATTTTTCATCTTTGGATCGGATCTGGTGCCTTGTTACCTCAAAAAATACCAAGGAGCTTACAACTATTGCTATATGGATTTTTTTTGGATGGATAACTTTAAAATCCAAAATATAACCAATGATTCAAGTTCCAGTCATGTGTAAAAATTGCTTACTTGATAAACGCCTAGCAATTTTTAGTTAGGACCTAATAGCCTAATATTTCTATCAGCTGCAACATTCACTAGGGGTGACAAAACCCGATTGGTTTCATGAATTTTGCATCGATCCATTTCGAATGAAGAAATTTAAAAAAAAAAAAAAAAGTGAAGACGAGATTCTATACTTGCCTTTTAAAATTATTATTTTATCATTTAAAATATTCTATATATTCTTTTTATATTTTTAGTATATATATTAAAATCATATAATACTAATATTATATATATTAAAAAATTATATATACTAAAATTATGTTCATGAATAAATTATAAATTTTTATAATATTAAATTAAAAATAATTAGTAAAAAAAATGAGATGAATTAGCGTTGAGTGTAGAACGGTTATGAATATAATCGATCTTCATGGAGACGGATGTTTTTAATATTTATGCAAGAGTGGGTTGAAAGTTTATAAAGCAAGAAGCCTTCTCTCATAGTCTCGAGAAGTATCTCCAGTGATGGCTTTTTCCAGAGGGAGTCTAGGGGTGAGTAAAAATGTCGAAGAACCGACTAAACCAAACAAATCGATATTATTCGGTTTTTTCGGTTTAGTCTTCGTCGGTTAATTTGTTCGGTTAAAACGTGTTTAATCAGTTGGTTCGCGATTTAATATTTGTAAACCGAATCGATCGATTAAACCGACAATAAATAAATAATATTAAAACCCAAAATCCAACTTAAAATACCCAAACCCAATACCCAAATGGCCAAACCCAACTCAAATTCAAAATACCCAAAACCAAATGGCCACTCCCAACAACCTAAGCAGCTAAGCCCATCCCAACAACCTAACCCAACTCAAATTCCACAGAATCAAACCTACTCTCCGATCCCCTTTCAGTCGACCTAGTTCTTCTTCTTCCCTCTTTCAGTCGACAGCCAGCCTACTGTAATTGATGGTTCGATTTCTTTTCTTTTTTTAACCTCTTTTGGTGTCTCCCAGTTGACATTGTGCATGGATCTCTCCTGCTCCCAACATCTCTTTTTTAATTGCTTTAGCAACATGATTAATTTGTCAATTTAGGTGACCTAGTTCTTCTTCTTCCCTCTTTCGCTCTTTTATCATTTCCCATGTGACATTGTCACATATAGCCTTCTTATCATTTCGTTAAGGGCTTTGGCATTATGAAAGATATTGTACTTTAATAAAAAAAATTATTATTTTTTTAAAATTTTAATTAAAAATAAATTTAAAAAATAAAATATTTAAATATTTATTTTTTAAATTTTTAAAAAATAAAATTTAATTTTAGAAATATTATTTTTATTTTTCATTAAAAAAAGTAAAATAAAAAATGTTTAAATGTTTATTTTTTAAAATTAAAAAAATTTATTTTTTAATTAAAAAATAAATTAAAAAAATAAAATGTTTTTTTATCAAAAATAATTTTGTTTTTATAATTTTTTTTCTAATAATTTTTTTTTTTAATAATTTTTACTAATTATATTATTTAATAATTATTATATTATTGATGATATTATTGTATTATTGATGATTCAAATTTACCTGAACTATTTTGGCAAAGGGACACCAGAATGAATGGTTACAGAAACATAGCTTTATTACAACTAATACTGTTTTACTACAAGAAAGAAGAGTACCTTAATTAACATCAAACCCTTTCAAGCTAAACACACAAAATAGAACATACAACTTAAACTAGAGCATCCCTTCACATTTTGCACAAATTTTGTAATATAAATTAGGCACAAAAACAACATGAAAAAGTGACATTCTTCAGTGATTTTCAATCACCCTAACATTTGGCGGCCTCTATGGAACTTGAGCTTCTTTCCTAATACTAATAGTGACAATAAGCATTCCATTCTCCGTAAAACCCTGAATCTGATAACTCGATCCTTGCATTATCAAGCAACTTGAACCTGCTCATGAAGTTACCATTTTCAGTGCTTATCTGAAGCATCCTGTCATCATCAATGAAAACTATGACTTCATCCTTGGTGACCCCTGGAAGGTAAGCTTTGATCACACATGGGCTCTTGGGGTTTATCTCCAGTTGAGTGGAGTCCCAAGGGATGGGAAAATTTCACTGGAGAAAACCAGGGAAAAAAATCAGTGAAAGGGTTCCAAAGATCAGAGTTGTTGAATGGATCCCATAAGTCTAGAGAAAAAAGATTGCTGACTATGTTTTGTTGGCCACTGATTGAGACAATTGACATGTTTCTGGTGGGTTAATTGTTAGAATGGGACTGAAGGAGAGTGAAGGGAGCTCTTCATTTTTGGGGAGAAACATGGGAAACAGTAATGTTTTTATGAGGATGGTAAAACTGAATCCGTCCAACGAATTTTACATCAATTCGTATTGGATGAAATTTTTTTTTTTTTTAAATGAAATTAGGATAGAGCGAAAAGATTTTATTAAATGTTTATTTCGTTTCATTTCGTCTTATTTTTTAAAATTATTATTTTATTTCATAAAATATATTTATATATGTTAGATATATATTAAGATTATTTTTTAGATTAAAATCATATATATTAATATTTTATATATATTATAATATTAAATTAAAAATAATTAATAAAAAATAAATGAAATAATTTAAAATGATTATGAATATAATCAATATTTATTTATGATAGTGAAAGATTTTAACATTTAAACAAAAATAAATAAAACAATCTCGCCAAGTCCCGCAGTATTGTCATTTCTAATTTCTATGTTGTGTATGCACCTTCTGGTTTCTAGAATGTATGTGGGCTTTGGAGTTTGAACTGAGATTAAGCCCAGTCTAAAACACTATTAGATTTCTTTTTGTTTTTATTTTTTATTTTTTTATAGATAAAGCATTTGGGAGAACTTGTCAACTGTCTAACAGTAACAGCTCTGAAAGAGTCCAAAGGCCAAAAAAAATGTTAACAGGGTAAGCACTTAACAACGTTAAACATACTCTTTCTCTTTCCTTTGTTCTGGCTACCAAAAAGAAAGAGGAAGAAAACTGGGTTTATAGTTTCTCCATAAAGATAGATATCGTATTATTATTATATCACATATGGTAGTTTTCTAGCTGAATTTGGTGTATTGGGCAATTTGGTAGAAGCCAACCCAAAAAAGGGGTTTTTTTTTTTTTTTTTTTTTGAGAATAAGAATGGAATATAGAATCAGACCCCACTCAAATCGACAAAAAAAATTGGAACTTGTGGTGTAAAAATCTCATCTTTGTGTATATTGGATTGGATAATAAAAGGGAGGAAATGGGAAAGAAAAAGTCTTTGAAGAGCAAAGCTGTTCACGTTGTAACTGATCTTACCACTGGCCTTCTTAACCCCATCTCTGATAAACCCTCCAAGCCTCCCCATCCTCCTCCTGTAAGTTTCTCTCTCTCCCCCTTTTTTTTTGCTGCTTTCTCTGTACATATCTTGAAAAGGCTTATTTTTTGTTAAGGTTATTAATGTTTATGATGATGATCATGACGATGCTGCCATGTTATGTTGTTTGGTCAACATCCCTGATAAAGTTTGATTGTGGGCAATTTAGATGTAGGTTTTCTTTTTTATGCTCGTGATTGTTTTGATTTTTCATGTTTTGAAGGTATTTTATTGGGTTTTGTGAGGTCGCATCTTTTTTCCTTTTTTTTTTTTTTTCCGGTTAATCCTTTCCTGGAATTAGAATTATTGAACTGATTGTTGAAATTCTTTGCCAGAACTTCAGGTATGGTTTAAAAGTGCAGGTTTTATTGTAGGCTTGCTATTGTGATTTGAAACTTTTCTGCAATAAGAAAACTTGCTTACGAAACCTCAACCTTGTCCAATGAGGCGGATGACTATTGACTAGTTAATGTGTTTTGAAGTATTACTATGTTGAGAGCCTGCAATCAGTGTTCAAGTTTTAACTGTAAAGATTTTATTTCTGGTAGGAAAATGTGAGTGAGTCAAAAAGAAGTCAACTAGAGTCAATCAGCAAAGAGGATGATGGGGATCTAGTTGATGGCCCTGATACGTCTTCCTTTACTGCATTCCTCTATTCGCTATTGTCTTCTTCGGAATCAGGTCACAGTTTGAATCTGGATGAGCAAAAGGATAATCAAGAGGAAACTGGTGATGAATCTGACACAAGAATGAAAGAGAATGGTGGAAGGAAAAGCTTACTTTCTAAGGGTAAGCAATCACTTAGAGCTTTTTACCAAGCTACTAGGATCAGTGGATACAGAAATCAAGACAACAAGGGTGATTCTGGCGAGAAAAGTGATGACGAGGGTGATGCTAAATTTGATGGACTTGAGATGAGACATGTGCAAAATGTTAAGGAACGGTTGGATTTGGAAGATCTTCCAGAAACTTCTGAACCATCATTGCTTCTTACAGAGAAAACGAGAAATGCCCTTTATGCATCACTTCCAGCTCTTGTTCAAGGGAGAAAGTGGCTATTGCTCTACAGGTGAATGGCATTGTTTTTCAGTTTGATGGATTGAATTTGGTCGTTCTTTGGATATGTAGTTTTGCTTATATTGAGAAACAATTATTGTTCTTTCATTGATATATCTCTGCTGGCCTTCACAGTACATGGAGGCATGGTATATCACTGTCAACATTGTATAGAAGAAGCATGCTCTGGCCTGGCCTCAGTTTGCTGGTAATGTTTAAATGACTTTCTCCTGGAGATTACTTTTTTTCTTTTACTTTTATAGCATATTTCGCACGCCTTCAATGCCCGCCATACTCTTATAAATATGAAACAAACATTTGCATCTCGGTGAGCAGCAATGTCATTTCTATGGTCCAATGCAGGATATTAGTCCTCTAGGGACGCGTCTATGGATCCCTGTATTCTTCAATTCTTTTTCCAATTCATATTCAATTTTGTACTTGCCTTTTACCTTTCAACCAATGATGTGTAGGTTTCAAATCCAATTCTCTTTTATCTATGCTTGAATTGTGAATTTCATAAGCTATAACATACTTGATGTATGATTTCTCATCAATGTTATTGCCCCAATGCAAGTCCTTAGGCAAGGAAGTCGATTTAATTTTACATGCATAATTATTGTGCTTCTGGTAAATTTCGTACTATGACACATATGTAGTGCACAACAATTTTTGAAACTTTCTTTTGTCTCCCAGTTCAACTTTAAGGTTGCCTTTTGGTTGAAATTACTATAATTATATCTCATTAGTGACTATTAAGAGGTTCTCAATTTAATCTTCTATTACGGTGCAAAAAAACTGTTATAGATAGCTGTGCAAAAAAACTGTTATAGATAGCTTCTTGCAGACGGCAATATCATCTGTTGCTACCTAAAACGATTATAATCTGCAGAATTTTCTCAGTTTTTTTTTTTTTGGGTACAAATGAGGCCGCAGCCTAGGGATAGGGGAAGGGGTCCCAGATGTTGGGATTCGAACCCTAGATCTGCTGGATGCCATCTTTTAAGAGTGACTGCATGAACCAACTGAACTAAGCTCAGGGTTCTCAGTTTTGGTTTTCTATCCTTCCTTTTTCACTTTATTTATTTATTTTTATATAAATAGTGCTTGGGCATCTATGAGTTGTATTTGGACTTCAAGAGTCCTAGAAAGACATCAATTTGGTCCATGTCTACTTGAGAATAGGAAATTATTGAATTTTTCACTGGAAGCTTAAGCTATTCTTATTTCAAATTGTGTTATAATTGTTCATATTAATGATTTGGCTGCATTACTATTTCTTAATGTTAGCATGCATCTAGGCATGTTTATTTTCTGTCTATGATTAAGCTGTTCCACTTAGATCTATGGGCTGGTGACATTTATTTTCTCTTAGGTTGTTGGAGACCGTAAAGGTGCAGTGTTTGGTGGTCTGGTTGAGGCACCCCTAAAACCAACTAATAAGAAATACCAGGTGATGCGCGAAAACACTTCTTGTATCCAGCAGGTATTTCTTATAAATATCTTGTTGACTTTACATCTTGAACAGGGAACAAATAATACCTTTGTTTTCACCAATAGACCGGGTGACCCAGTTATATTCCGTCCGACAGGTATTCCCATCTTTGTCTACCGTTTCAAAATTGTCACAGTATATTGATTCCTAGCTGTTTAGACATCAGAACATGTGGTCTGAAAAGTTACTATCGCATGAAGATCACGCGTGTATGTGTGTGTGTCTCAGAACATAGTATATTGACAGCTGAAATCTATGTTGTTCCGACTCTTCAGTTTTCTTGAAGTATCCGTGTCCGACGCATACCCGGACATGGGTACGGGAATATGATCCCCCAAGGACCCTCCAAATACATGGAAAAACTTAGAATAAATCAAACATACCCGTGTCTGACACTTACACCCTAGTCCTAGTAACATAGGCTGAAATGACAAATAGCACTCATGCATGATTGACCTAGCCTGCAAGGGGGCTTGGATTAATTATTGGCTCTTCCAGCTTTCTTTGGTATTTAAAACAGTTTCTCTCTGAGTACACTTGGTAGATCTAACTGCAAATACGGAACAGGTGCGAATCGATATTTCACTCTGTGTTCCACTGAATTTCTGGCAATCGGTGGTGGTGGCCATTTTGCACTCTATCTAGATGGTGATCTGTGAGATATCTGTCCCTCTCTGGTTCTTTTATATAAGTTTGATGCTGACAAACTAGTCAATGAAACCCTGCTTTCTGATATATTCAAATTTTTATGCAATTAGTTTGAATGGATCTAGCTCATTCTCAGAAACCTATGGAAACCCCTGTCTTGCATTCTCCGAAGACTTTGAAGTTAAGGAGATTGAGGTATGTTCGATGCACGATACCCATGTCACCGTTCCGTTTGCATTCATGAATTCACATTTGACTTCTTCGTAATTCGATCACGAGATGTCATCTTAATAGTACAAGTTCATTAACTATATCCTTGTTCGTATCGTAGTTGTGGGGCTTTATACATGGATCAAAATATGAGGAAAAACTCGCTTTAAGCAGAATAGAGATGCCTGGAATTTGCCGGTGGTAAATATTAAAACGTCCTTCAAGCATCAGGCTGGCTGTCGTATCCTTTTATGATGATAGATCACCGGCTGGTTCTCATATGATGGTTTTTGTTCGGTACAATCATCTTTTGCTGTTTGCTGATTTAACTAACAACTGGAATGGGAATCTTTCTTTCATTGTACATGTCATTACTGTTTTCGTGTGCTTGTACATACAAGAGCTTATGCATATACTTCGTAGTTTCTGTCACAAGCTGAATGTTACTCACAATATATGGACTACGCATTATATTTAGAGTCCGTTTTTGATATATTGGCATTGAAATTTTTTAACTTTACAAGCGAGATTAAGAGATTGTCGGATGTCTCATTGTTTTTAAATATATTTTAAGGAGTATGTGTCACTTTGTTAATCCTGTTCGTGGAGTTTAAAATTTTCACTTATTTTTTAACAAAATCAGTGGGTCAATTCTTACTCGTTATTTTGCCTGGTTTGGAGAGTGATGATCACTTGATGATGCACTTGCATTCTACTGCAGTTGTGATGCATAAGTTTTATAGAGACTGCAATCCTTTTCCATTATATTTTCACCTGTGATATGTGCATAAATCTTGCTCATGGTCAGATTGGATTACAATCTTAAAATTTTCAAATTTCCTTACTCAGACCCGATTTTGGACGGGCTCAGACCAATTTGCCAATTTGGTTCACTGTATAAAAAAATAAAAATAACTTATTTTTTTATTAATATTTATATATTTTTATAATTAAATTTAAATAAAAAATATTTTTTATTAAATGAACAGTAATTCGAGTCGGATCAGTTTGAATTATAAAAAATTCTATCCAAATCCGATTTAATATGGGTCGAGTTTCTTGAGCCGAACAGTTTACCCGGTTTATGTGCATTATACCGTTATTCATTTCTACCAAATGAAATTTAAGTTGACATCCAAAGATTTGAACTACCGAAGTAAATGTTGGAGAAATTAGAATTTCCTATGGGATTTTCAATATAAGTTGAGATGCGAGGGATTAAGTCTTAATTTATCACTTTACTAAGAGTGGTGGAGTAAATTTACTATTCAACTTTGAAAGGTTGCATATTTATATTATATTTTTTTGTTTGGTTGAAAAAAAAAAAAAATTTATGCTAATAACATAAAGCAAAGAAATATTTTACAAAATATTTTCTAGATTTTGAAGGAAATTAAAAGAATTCCCAATTTTTATTGTACCCATTCAAAATTAGGTGATAGAAGAAAGTTCAAAGTTGGAAATTTGGAAACTTCCAACCTTTTTCTTTCTTTCTGTTTTGTTTTTTTTTAGGCTATGCATGGAGCAAAATATTGGAAATAAATTATTGAAATAAGTGGAAACAACATTAAACAACTTATTAGTTATTACAACCTGCATAAGAAACAACTCTTACCTAACCAAGAGCTCAATACCAAAAGGGGGAAAAGAAAAGCGTCTTCCAACATTTTGATTGAATCTGTCACAAAAATTACTATCAAAATTACATGTAAAATGCTTTTCATTAGTGAATCATTAAACTATGGCAGTTTCTTAGAACATATATTATTGTGAATGCTTCTGTTATCCGAACTTTTAATTTAAAAAAAAAAATAACTATGTTCAATACTTGTGTCCAAGATATATTCGGATATGGATATGAAGTATGATCTTTCAAATATATGTAAAAACTTTAAAAAAAAATTGAACATATCCGTATCTAACACACATCTATATATGACACTCTGAATCCGGATAACATAAGTCAATGTTGGTTAGCCGGGATTAAAAAAGTTTATAGTCAATGCGTTTTGTTCTTTAAACTGAATACAGAATTTAACAACTGCATAACTAATTGCCAATAAAATAAATACCTTCTCATTTCAGCAATGAACTTGGTCGTACTACTCAGCTGTCAAATAAAGATGCTAAAATCCCCGTACAAAACTATTGCAGTTTTCTCCACAATTCATTTTTGTATCTTCTGGGGAGAAGAACCATCGATCAGATCAGTGGCATTGACATCTGCTGCTTCTTCATAAGCAGAGGCATGAACACCGAGAGCAGCTCGACCAGAAGGATCGGGATTTTTTGACCATGTTGCATCCCATTCCACTGCTTTAGCAGTACTGCATGCCACACTTGGACCTCCTGGAACAGTTGACCTTGCAGCATTCTGCTTACAATTTGGAAGATTAATCAGCAATATCAACAAAATTGAGCAAAAAAAGGAACAGACAAATATAAATAATTATACTAGATGTGCATTTGGTTCAAAGAATCTCGGAGAATTTCTTATAATCATATAAAGCATCTTTTTATCCTTGTTTGGCCTGAATTAGAGTCTCACGTGTAATAATCTCACGCTATCTCGGCTTTTTTACACCTTTGTTGGCCAAGAATCCCACTTCTCCTTCATGGATAGGTGCCTAAAATTTCTAGCTGGGAGCTGAGGGACATAAGGTTCAATGCATTGTGACAAACTATGTTGCTCCTACTCTTCATTTTTCCGTGTCCGACGCATATCCGGACATGGGTATGGGGTTATGGTACTCTAAGGACCCTCATAAATAAATGGAAATCTTAAACAAAAAAAAAAAAAAATGAATATACCCATGTCCAATACTCACACCTGAGTCCGAGTAACATAAGAGACAAAAACAATCCTACTTGCCCCCCAAAAATTTGGGAATGTCCTAAGGCCAACAATTGCTGGCAGGTAGACAAACTAATAGCAGAAAACTACAATAACATGGCAAGCATCCCAACCATAATAGATTGCTGAAATGTGGTTTTCAGTTTATTTTGCTTTCCTTTCCAAAAATAAAAGTTGGACAAGGAGGAAAAGCAAATCTATGACAGGTTGAACTCAGAATTTCACTATGGAAAAATAGAATGCAAATCCGCTAGAGAAAATCTAGATACACAGAAAAGAAACGTATGGAAAAATAGAGAGTGCATACGACACCTTAGGAAAAAACTTCTCAAATATAGTTCTGTAATAGTATCCCTCTTTTGTGGTTGGAGTATTCTCAGGGTAGATAAAACTCGCATTCATCAACATTGCATCGGTGACCTGTCAAGTTCAGAAACAATGGATTGTTCCTATGCAGCCAAGTGGAAAATGTCTCAAAGAAGAAGTACAAACAAATAAGCCTACCTGTTTGCCCGCATGGTCCTTCAAACCGTCAATCCAACTGTACCCAACTCCATCACTGAACTGCTCCTTCTGCCTGTACAAAATGTGCTGAAACAGAGAGAAAAAGAAAGCAGTTTCAAGAACAAGAATTTCTCCCAGGAAATTTTCCATCAGAACTCATATTGAAACATTAATGCACTGAAGAAATATATATCAAAAGGAAACAGGACCCAAAAAAATGATAAAGCCCCAGTAAGTTTGCTAGATGGCAGGAATGTTCCGTAAGCAGATTTACCAACCTTCGGCAGATATGGCTTCTGATCATCATCAAATGCATTACGTAAGACCCACTTCTCAATCCTTCCAAGATCGGGCCTTATCTGCAAAAGATTTTATGGTAATAATAATAAGTGTACATTCCTTTTTTCCCCTTCTTGAAAAAAAAAAGTCCAAATACATACTAATTTTTACAACTCTTCCTTGACCAACATGAAAAAGTAACTAGTATTGATCAAGTAACCAGGCCCCTATACCATCGGCATCAGCTCATTATCAAATAAAAGAACCCAGAAAATCCACTACCTTCTTTTTTTTCCCTTTGTGAAAAAAAAAAGCGTCTAAATACCTAACCAAATTTTATAACTCTTCCTTGACCACAACTAGTATTGATTAAGTAACCGGGGCCCCATATCATTGGCATCAGCTCATTATCAAATAAAAGAACCCCGGAAAATCCACTACCACCTTACACTCCAGATGAAAGAACCAAAAGCTAGAACATATCTTGCATTTAAGAGTGGAAAATGGCATCACACTACAATGTGAAATCCCCACAAATGGACAAGTGAAACCAGGACTGATAACCGTGCAGCAAAAACCAGAGATAGAGCAATAAACAATAAAAGCTAAAATGGGAAATAACCTCTGTATTCAGTACTATTCTCATGTGATGGCATTAAAACTTTTGTCCAATTTAATCCAGTATAGACGGACACAACATTCCTTTTCTCAACAGTTAAACTAAAGAATGTAATGTAAATGAAAGATATAGAAATATCATACCATTTTCCACTCTGGGTCTATACTCATTGAGATATTGATGAACTCTTTATCTAAGAAGGGTACACGAGCCTCAACTCCCCATGCTGAAGTTGATTTATTTGCTCTCAAGCAGTCATAAAGATGAAGAGCTTTGATCTGTGGAACTAACACCATCAGAAGGCAATCGATATACAACAGGCAGTGAGATAATCAAGCCTAATATATGGATTCCTCCAGTTCCTTAATTAAAATCCAGGAAAACTAAAAGTAATGGTCATCTGGAATACCTTTCGACATGTTTCTTCATGAAACTCCTCTTTGTTAGGTGCTTTATGAAAATACAAGTAACCTCCAAAAATTTCATCAGAACCTTCCCCTGAAAGAACCATTTTCACTCCTAAAGATTTGATTTTTCTTGACATAAGAAACATGGGGGTGCTGGCTCTAATAGTCGTTACATCATATGTTTCAACATGGTAGATGACTTCCTCCAGAGCGTCTATCCCTTCCTGATAGGTCAAAATGGGAGAAAGAAACTTAATCATCAAAAAATTCAAAAGAACATATTCCTCTTTCTTCCTTTTTTTCAAATGAAGCAGGAAATTACCTGGACAGTGAAATGAAACTCATGGTGACGAGTTCCAGTATAATCTGCTACCTCTCTTGCGGCTTTAAGATCAGGAGAACCCTGAATAGCAAAATATAAAAAATATTAATAAAGCGACAAACTCAAGTTATATTTCAAAACTAAGATAAAGATAGAGCTTGTTATTTGAAGCTGCAGAAATTTATCCTAACTAGAAAGAGATTGGATGTAGATATTATAAGTTAATTTGCATAGATTATTTGCATATTACCAGTAGCAGCAATTGCAATGCAAGTATACAGCATTCTTCAATGAATATTCAAAGAATTTGATTTAACGTAGCAACATATCTAATCAACAGGCATATCTTTTACACATTAAGGCCACATGAAAGTGAGAATTAAGACCTTTAAACCAATGCAGAAGGTGTGCAACTGTGACCCCCACTGGCAAGCAACTTCTGAATTGGCTAGGTAACGGGAAGCTACAGCAGCAACAAGTGATGAGTCCAGCCCTCCAGATAAAAGCACTCCAAATGGGACATCAGTCATGAGCCTCTTAAGCACAGCCTATATAAAATAAATTTACAAGGAAAAGTTAGCGGTGACACATAAAAATGGCACAGCACAGAAGTAACTCCAACATTTATTGATTTAATGTCACGGGAACAATAACAAATGCTAGATCTATTGCATGTGCCTCTTCAAGCATTCAGACGACTGATACACAAACAAAAAAAAAAATTCTTCAACAAACATTAAGAATCTTAAAACATTTTCATTAACAATTTTCCTTGTTTGAATCATTCATGGCTAAATAGGCTGGTATCAGAAAATAGAGAGAGAGACAGACAGACAGAGAAGTACTGGAAAAAGAAAAAACAGAATTAGAGAAAGAGCCATACAGTTAGCATCAAAGCTTCCAACTCTCAATTAGAGGTCATGCTGAAATCTTAAGACCTAAGGTAGGTGGGAGATCTCCTAAAATTAAGGGTATATTAAACTAAGAAAAAAACTAAGAACCCCCTAAACTGAGCTCTACTGCTGTTCTATGGCAATGCCAATCTCCTAAAAAAAAAGTGGTCAAAAGAAAAGAAAAACAATAACAAAGCACCCAGAAACTAGGCTGACCTAGCCAATTAGGGGGAGGTAGGAGCCCTAATAACAGGGACTTAAAAGATTTCAACCTGTCTATTGGTTCTCCTACCATATTCTGAACAATGCTTTACAGCAGTAGCATGAGACTGCTAAGTAATGCCATGGTGACTACTTACTTCACAGAATAGTTTCAAGTGAGTGTTATGCTTTGCACCCATGTTTTAGCAAACTGAGTGAAAATAATGACATGCAATTCCAAAGTACTAACAGAAAACTAATAAAATAAAAACAAGAACACAAGGAGGTCTAAAGCATGCCTTCTCAAAGGCCTCTCGTAGAACTCTGGGATCATATGGAGTTGAAGGTATCTGCTCCGAGTACCATGGGGGGTTATACCATCTTCTAAGCCCTCCTGCAGACATTTCAAATGCAACAAATAAAGGGCAAACATCAAATTCATATCAGAACAACTAAGAAGAGAAGAATATCATGTACCATACAAATTTTAAATCCTCCTTCAGAAGTTCTATGATCAATTCTTAAGCAAGTTAGGAACTAAAATATCCAAAGAAAATGACCTTGCTTGCTCGAATATATATGGCCCGGAAGGAAAGACATAAATCGTTCACAATCATCACTCAAAGCTTTCATCTCAGAAGCAAACCATACCGAACCTGCGAAGGAAATTGCATTTAATTAGTCTAGAAGTATTCATCCATAAAAAGGAGGAGGACCAAATAGAAACCAGAATTATAAATGGAAAACTATTAATCAAGCACAAACAAAAAACTAAGCCCAAAGAATCAAATGCAGCCAAACTTGAACACATCTGACACCACAAGCTAGTTTTATATTTTCATGTTTCCTAACTATAACAAAAATTGAATTTTCAAAAAAAAAATATCATAAGTGCGAGGAAGAATATAATTATTCCTAAGATCTTTAACAAAACTTCTCTTTCTTCTGCAAAACCTTTAAGGGGATAAACCTCTGGCTTTTTGAAGACGTTGGTGTTTGAACCCTAATCTATGGGTCTGCCACTCCCTGAGGGGTGGTCAACCATTGGAACCAAGACCAGGTTCACGAAACAACAAGCTAATTAGCCTAATAACTAACTAGATTTTTGCTTACAGTATACATCTGAATAGAACCATTAATCATAAACTTGCTTGGATATTGACACAAAAGAGTAGAGAAAAGGAAACTTCTTTTAAGTCCATATGCCACTAACAAAGTATACTATAACCAAGACTTAATGGTTAGTGCCTACAAGAAGGGAAAACCACGTACCATCCAGACCCCATCCAATATAAAGTGGGGTAATGCCAATAGCATCTCGAGCTGCAATGAAACTTTTGTCACGAGTATCAAGAAGGACAAACGAGAACATGCCATCCAGCATGTCTACAAAATCTTCTCCATATTCTTCATACTGGCAAAAAAACAAAGGTAGCCAAATTGGTACAGAGGATACTATTAAGTAAATGACGCTATGAAATGTGAAAAACATACAGGAAAAGAAAATGGTGTCAATAACAGAATTTAACATCCAACCTCTCAAGTACTTACAAGATGAGCAATCACTTCACAGTCACTTCCAGTTCTGAACTGATGGGACTTTAGCTTCTCTCTCAATTCTTTATGGTTATATATCTCTCCATTAACCTATAAACATCAAAACATGAAAGTAAAATCAAACATTGCATTCTAATTGAAAATGGCACCACAAAGTTACAGTAAAAGTAAGAACAAAGAAAATAAATATAGATAATATTTGTTGTTATTACTGAACATGGCAAGATGAAGAAAGTGGATATCATCTATTTTGCTTTTACTATTTATTTTTTGCTTCCAGAACTAAGAAGAAAAAAGTGTGTTTGGTTACAAAAAGCATACGAATTTTTAAATTTTTAAAAATTGAAAATTTAACTTTTATCAATAGAAAAATGCATAATTTTACTTTTATATAGAACTATTTTATTTGAATCAATGTTATATTTTAAGTATTTGTTCATTATTATTATTATGTATGATTTTGTTACTTTTCACCAAGTAGGAAAAATCTTGTGCTCCGTTTGGTTGTTTCTTTTCTTTTCTTTTTTTGTTATTTACATTTCTTATAAAAAATGTAGCCATAAAGCAAAAGTAAATGTCAAAAAGTAAAATCATAAGAGTTCATGTTTGATACGCTGACAGTGGAATTCTTTTAACTCCACAAGCAAGTTAAAAGGTTGTCACATATCCCACTTTCTTTTTTTAAATTAATTCTTTAGGAATCTATAATTCCACTATTAGTGGAAGTGATAATTCCTCTTATAACATAAGAGTAAATCATGCATTTTTTGTTTTAAATAATATATAATCTTAAACTTTAATTATTGAAAATATTCTTTACTTTTATATCCAAACTAACATTTTAAGTTAAAAACAAGTAGCACAAGCCAAACAGAAGCTTAACAAAAAGAAACCCATACACATGAAGAACAGACATCCATGTAATTCAATAAAAACATTATTTGTTCTCATGATTATATCCGCCATTACCAATGTCTCAAACACAATATGCAATTACATTTCTCTAATTTTCAATATTTAATAAATTAATTAACTATTTAAAAAAGAAAGAAAAGAAAGCATACCGTGACAATAACAGTCTTGTCCTCGTTATAAAGGGGCTGATCGCCTGAAGTCGGATCTACGATAGCTAAACGCTGATGAGCAAGGTAACAATCTTGATGGCAATGTAATCCACTCCAATCAGGACCTCTATGCCTTAATCTGAACTCTCCATTTCAATCAAAATCAACAATCATTTTCACGTATGCAATTTTTATTAAAAAAAAATAAATAAATTAAAATGCTAAAACTAAATAAAAAATCACCTCCGAGACAGTTCGATGATACGAGAGCGTTTAGCTTGAGAGTTGTTAACGCAGCCAAAGACTGCAAGTATTCCACACATGGCGGGCGTTTGTTGCTGCCTGGGTTTTGGAATGAAGGGTGGAGGCCGCTGAGAAGGAATCAGTAGGAAAATGCGAGTGGATTTTGTAATTTAAATAATACAGCCTCCTTCAATCACAGCCGTCGATTTTGACTAGCTTTTTTCCAAGATTCCATTTTTCTCTTGCTTTCTGCCAGTCACCAAATCTAGAATCTGTTCACTTTTAAATTCTTTATTATTAGGGTTTTGGAATTTTGAGAATTTCTTTTACTTTTATTAGAGATCCCGAATGGTGGGGTCAATATCCTTTACCGTACAAATTTTCATTCGTTACGTGGAGTTGCTTTCTATTTTATGCACCTCAGATCATCACCGTTCGATTCTTCATCAAATGGGTCTCTTGTGAGTTGCGATGTATGGGACCAAACCTGGAGTTGGTTCATTGCTTTATTTTTTTGTTAATAAAGTTGTCAGAACTTGCAAGATTCAAATGGAATCTCTTTCTTCTTCGGACCAAAAAACGGAATTTTTTAATATAGTATTAAAAAAATTCAGAATCTTTCAAGTTCCGGTTAAGAAAGAAAATTAATCATAATACATCCTTATTGCTTTTATATTTTTTTCAATAAATTTTGTTAATTAATGTTTTAAAGATATTTTTTTAAATTATTATATATAATAATATCTTCGTTCAATATATTAAAAATAACAAATAAATTATCAATTTTTATTATAAATGATATATAAATTTTGTTAACAAATATTTTAAATCACTTTATAGAAAAATAGGATGCTCAGGTAAGGTGTTTTGCAAGTTAAAACTACCTAAGGTCTCTATTATGGATGCTGCTTGTATGTTTATTTTGGCAATCTTTTTATGTTTTATAACTGCTATGGTATCTTCATACTAAATTATAAGCATAATTGTCTTCCTTCTTTTTCCAGATTCCGGTTGTAACCGGTGGGATTCTCGTTGGCCTTGTACCAGCCTTGCTGGTGGAGTGAGAAAGGATAGAGTATTTTTTAAATGGCTGCAGGTCGACATAGCGGCTATTGAATTGCATATGTTGTAAATTATTGAGTAAACAAAATCTCAATTTTAAGCCATTGATATCACTTCTTAATTAGTAATTTCACTAATCCATATATTGATATTAGGTCGATACTGTATCTCGATCATGGATTTAAATAATAATTGCAACGTGATGTTACAGTCATTATTTTATAATTTTGATTTTTTTTTTGCTGTCGATATTCATCACAATTAAGTGTGAATTGTGTTAGTGGTCTGTCGCAGTTAAACTCACGATAATAAATTATGACTTGTGAATAATTTTTTTCTTTTATAAATAAAAAATAATAAAGTGTCATAAATTATTTTAAAAATTATTAAAAAAAGTTACAGTTACAGTTATAATTATAATTAATATATTTTATTGTGTAAAATGAAAGAAAAAAAAACGACCGTAATGATTACAATGATCACAATAACATTTATTATATCAACAATCGCGATAAACACGAAATGATCATTTTTATGTCCGGAATCACAATTTAAATCCTTGGTACGGATTATCTGCTGCAACTGAGGGCACTGATACAGAGCTGAAACTTATCCCTTGTCTACGTATCTAAGGAATAAAGATTTCAAAATATCATTTTTGGGGTATCATTAGAGTTGGAAGGATTAATCATCTCTTATTCAATCAACATCATTCTCTCAAGGATATTTATATAGTCAATGAAGAAGTAGCTTAAATAGTAGTTTATATAGTTATTTTTAAAAAATGTTATTTAACAGATTTAGAATTCGAATCTCGACATTTATAATTTCTTCGCTTATCTCATGTTACGACCTAAAAAAAAAAGAAGAAGGCATAGTATACTTGCTTTCATCAATTTCAGGACGTTTGAATTGGGTATTGATTCCGACTGAAATTGGGAAGAAAAAGAACAAGGCTTTGATGTAGTCTTACATTTTTTTTTTGTTCAGTATGTAGTCTGACATTTCGAGCATTGTAAAATTGTATGAATTATGAAATGGTTAATACACAAACAAATTGATTTTTTACTATATATTTTTTTTTATGATTTGGTATTTAAAGAAAAAATTCACAATAAAATATTTAGATTTTAATTTCGTCATGCACGTTAGTCTAATGCCTAATGACATGCTGACATGTGCATTTTTACCAAATAAAAACTTGACACATGATAATTTTGACACATCAGCAATGCCACGTCAGTATTTAAAAAAAAAATTTATTTTTTAATTTGCTTTTTTTGAATTAAAAAAATTTTAAAAAATAAAAAACTAATCTTTTTCTAATATTTTTAAATTTTCAAAAAAAATAAAATAAAATCTTCTCTCTTTTTCTCTTTTTCCCTCTTTTCCTAAGTTAACCCTTCTTCTCTCTTCCTTCTTTCTTTTCTCTCTCTTCCCCGACCTATCGTCGATTTTGCCAGCCCGAGGTAGACCGGCGACCGATCGACCCTTCCTCTCCCTTCTTCTTTTTCTCTCTTCCTCTTTCTTCTTTTTTTCATTTTTTTTAATTTTTTTTTTTATATTTTATTTTAAAAATGAAAAAATTAAATTGTTGATGTGGAAATGTTGATATGGCGTTGACTTAGACTCATGACGACTTTCTATTGGTCGACCAGACCATATCAGTATTAATGTAACAGCGTTAACCACTTGAGTAATTTGATTGACAAAATACAAATTCAAATACCTAATCGTGTTTTTTATTTAGATACCAAATCGTAAAAAAAAAAATAATAATAATAATAAAAGGGGCAATTTATGCATTAAACCCATTATGAAATAAATAAATAGTCATTCATGTGGATGTGAAGTATCTTTATGGCCCATTAATACTAAACAGATTTCTAGCCCAGCCCAAGATATACCTGCTAGGGAAAAAGAAAGCAGAGCAAGCACCAAGGAAGCCAGTCTCCTTCTGCAAAAGCCTTACAAAAACCCTCTTCCATTACCATTTCGATCT
The DNA here is from genome assembly GCA_030761205.1 of Fremontodendron californicum. NCBI lineage: Eukaryota > Viridiplantae > Streptophyta > Magnoliopsida > Malvales > Malvaceae > Fremontodendron > Fremontodendron californicum. The sequence goes on from JAULJL010000010.1 coordinate 4,767,460, forward strand.
TTGAGCTCCATAAAAAAAAAACCCAGAGTTGCCAAAATAAAAAAGGGTAGAAAATGGGGAGTAGATTAGGAAGACGAGTTGTCCACTTCGCGAACCTTCCAATCAAGCTACTAATGCCAAACACTTTCAACAACATCAGAGAAATAGCTCTCAAAACCATCCCATCGGCATCCAAGATCGAGATCAAACGCGTCCTCGAATCCCTCTACGGTTTCGACGTCGACGAGGTCCGTACTCTCAACAGGGAAGGCAAGAAGAAGAAGCGCGGCGGTTTCTTAATCGCCAGACCGGATTACAAGAAAGCTTACGTTACTTTAAGAACCCCTCTTTCGATATCCGAAAATCTTTTCCCTATTAAGGTTATTCAAGAGGAAAAGGAAAGTATTAATAAGAATAGTAAGAGTAAGAGCGTTGTTGAAGAAGGGGAAAAGAAGAAGCATTGGCTTGATGGGAAGATGAAGGATGGTGGAGCTGAGAAGGGGAAGGGGAAGGCTCCTTACGCCTCGGGTCGCAGAGGAGGAGGCGGCGGGGGCGGCAGCGGAGAGGTGAAGTTTCCTTGGAGTAGCATGAGGAGGGCTAGTTAGGTAGGTAGGATTTCTGAGGATGTTTTTAATAAGGGTTTTAATGGGAAAACTGGACTATCCATGAAGAATGTTTTTTTTCTTTCTTTCTCTTAACGTTATTGATGAGAAATTATTAATGACGCATATTATTGAAGCATTATGAAATGGGGTTTTATTTTTTTCTTGTTTGAATTTTTGTAATTTAGTTTTTGTTTGATTGATAGAGCATAATTAGTAGTGTGGTTCTTGTGGTTATCGCGCAAGGCTCGAGTGTTAAGGAACTTGTTTAACCAAAATGGAATTGATAAACATGCTTTGTGGTTTAGCATAATTGTTGATCAAACTTATATGAATCCTCTGTTGCCTAGTTCAGAAATCGAATGCCTGCTTGTTTTCTGTTTCAGTTGAGACACATTTCTAGCTGCTCGTTTATCAGTCCTAAGTTGTTTTTTACCTCGTCTATTGCTGTAATAAAGCATTAGTAAGGAAGACTATGTTCGAGATTGAGATTTATATGGCTGAAATCACAGATCTTTTTCCATTATGAACATGTTCTATGGTCTAATAACAGCAGAACCTTCGATACTTGCATGATGGAGATCACACTTCCCTTTCCTCTATGAATATTTGCTATGGTCTAATAACAGCATATCCTTTGAGATTTACATGACTGAGATCACAGTTCCCTTTCCATTATGAACATGTTCCTTGCATCTTTCATTTATAAGGGAGAGATCCATTGATGTTTTATAGGCTAAGGTGAGGTATTATTTGATGATAACATCCACTCTAAATCTTGTGTAATAAGCTGGTCAAAGATGGAAAACTAATGCACATAATGCTGTTGAGGCTATTGGTTGGGTTGAGCATTGACATTACAAGATGCTTACTGCGAATGAATTTATCACATTGATCGCCTACGTCTAAAGCTGAGTCTGAAGCCAGCTGGATTTTGCCTCTGCTGTCCATCTCCATTGTCATCACTTTCTGCCTTCACATGGAAAGACTTCTTAATCTTCCTCCAATTCAAACTCCAACCCGATGCATTCTTGTGCTTGCTGCTTATCTTTTCGTACTCTTGTTGCAGGTCAGAGTAGTCATTTTGTAGTTCTCCCATCTTTGTCTTTACATTCTCCAGTTCTAATTTGAGGTTCTTTATCTCTGTGTTTGTGGATGGTCGGTGTTCCTCTTGTTCGGAATTATCATCTCTCGTTAATGGTTCCTTACCTTGCATTGCCATCCTCATCTTTGCTTGCTCTGAAAATAAAACCTGCATGTATTAAGTTGATGGACCATATTAGCTCTCAGAGATGAGTTTTATGCCTGGCGAGCTTGTCTACTATCAGAGTGTCAATAGCTTTTCTTGATGCGCCTTCTCTTCGTTCTGATGGCATTTTATTTCACTATCATGTTATCAGATGCCTGTGATCTAGATAATTCTGATTTCTTGTCTGAATTCTCTACAGTGAAATCTATAAACTGCTATTTTGGAATCACTAGATAGTTTAATTCTTGGAAACATCTAAACATTACCTTTTGGTGTCCACAATTGTTCTGTTGACCCTGTGATTGCCTTCTTCTCCAGTGAATGATACGCACGCGCGCACACACACACACATATATATGTATTATATATATTGGATTTTTTTGGTTTTAAGTGATCTGTGGTTGATTTATCTCTTAGTTTTGTGCTCTTATAGCTCACTTGAGCTTTTCCTTCTATGGATGTGCACTTATATCAGGTGGTATTTTGGTGTTTTCACTAGATGATAAGCTTATCAATGAAAATCGTTTGTATAGATGTGTGCCTAATGCAGAAGACCTCTCTCTATATTATACTTTTCTGCTGCGATAATGGGTTACCACAGTGGTAATTACCGTTTGTAACATGAAGATCTACTAACTAGCATTATAACAACCATAAAAATGCTCGCACTTGTTTACTTGTGGATTTGCTCTTTATTTAAAGCTTTAAGGAACGCTTTCACAGGTATGTCAGATATATTTATATTGCAAGCTGTTGTTATTCCTGGTCTAAAAAGTCTAATCTAACTTCAGAATAGATCCCTGAAGTTGCAGGATTACCTGTTACTCTTGGTTTACTTTAGAACCATGAATTAGTAGTTTTGTTTGACTCTTTAAGAATTGACTCATTGAGCTTGATAGCTATACAGTACAAACTCTTCATAACTCATGGGAGATACTGATGCAATGAAAGACTTTGAATATGAAGTTCTGAAATAAGTTACCTGGACAACAGTTCTTAGGGGCAACCGATCATTTTGTGCAGCATGCATGCATGCATCATATGATAGTTTTTCACAGTTCATTATTTTGCACAATCTTCTGCGATCATGCTCAGATAATGAAGGATGAGTCTGAAAAGGATATCAAGAATTAAATATTAAAGATCAAATATAACAAATGATTTTAAAAGCATAAGAGGTTTGGCAAGTAACCTTGAGATAGATATCAATGGCTCTATAGAGACCATCATCACATGGTCGAGCATTTTCTGGCAAGGATTCAGCAAGAACTTGAAATTTTGTGATGGAAAGATTTGGATCCCTTGCTACTTCAGCTAAGTAATTGTCCAATAGCTTACTAACATTTGTTTTCCCTATATTTTGTTGCTGTTGTTGTTGTTGTTCATGCATCAAGAAATAGTCCCAAATCCTTTGCACCACGTCAATGTTGTGCATTGTTCGCCGCTCAGGTGAACTGTGGAAGAAGGTATATGAGTAGGAATATAATGCAGTCTAATTGCATGGTTATAAAAGGAATTCACTTTTGGAGAGTTTCTTTTTGGATAAGCATGCTAAATTTTATAATCTACAAATGAGGTAGAATGGTAGAATACTCACTTTAGCATTATTCCCTGATCTTCATTTTTATAATTAGGGATCAGTAGATCGTTTACATTGGCATCTTCCAGCATCATTCCAATTCTCTTTTCGAGATCTGATATCAGAGCCGGTGATGCAGAATACACCATGGCTGTTTTCAACATCTGCAACAAGAACTTACATGAAACAGCTCCATTTTGAGAAGGAAGTATGCTTACCAGGCTTTCAATAATTGTTCTTTGTTCCTTGTTTTGTCCAGCACTCTCTTCTTCCTTCCTTCTCAAAATACTGAACTGCAACTCACTCTTTACAAATCCATATCCTCTCAGTCCTTCCAGGTCCTCATCCATGCCTGGCAGCCACTTATCTGCATAATTCTTTATGCATTTACCTATGATCTCTGCTTTTGTTCCTTTTGCTCTAATTGCTGTCATAATCCTCATGAAATGATCAATGCGAAGGGTAGCCACATCATCAAACCACCAACTTTCTTCACTAATTACATCCCCAGTTGATGAGTTCTCTCTTGAAGCCTTATAAGCTATTGAGTCACAGCATCTTCTGACAACCTGGAGGTTTTCTGGCCATGGAGATAGGGTTTCACAAGATTTGAGGACGGTAATAGTATCTTTCCAGGAAGCCAGGACTACAAACGTTAGAAAAGCTTCTGTTTTGGCTATGAGATTTCCGTCTTCAAATTCTTCTGTCATCTCTAGATATTCGGATGCACATCTTAGTGCAGCTATATTATTGGGGTTTAAGTCTACTGGGAGACCATAACAAAATTTTAGAATCATCTCGAATGTTTCTGATCCACCTGGAAAATTTTCAAGCTTGAGATCATGCCCAAAATTTGAGATTGAAGGCTGAAGTTCCAGCTGCCCAATGTAGCCACATTTTGATACCAAGGGATACTGTTTCAGGAGAAAGTTATGAGAGAGCTAGTAGTTTGATTCCAAGGTTGGTTCTTCATCTTTTTATACATTAATTTCACGTTGATAAGATTATTTTGTTAATTGATGAGTAAATTGAAAGAGTAACTAGTTTCTTTATCTTCCAACTTGGCCAGAGAATATTCAGAATTTTGTCTCTAGGTAAAAGTTTGAATCCTAGAAATCTGAAATAGTGATAAATCAGGGTTATTTGCTAATTATCTTTAGTGTATATATATATATATATATATATATATATATATATATCATATCATATCATATCACAAGGGATTTTGAATGTTATACAGTTGCCTTACTTTTTGTTTTCCTCTATTTGTGTTCTTATTTAATGCGTTTATTATTGAACCCTTCTGCAGTTTAGTTTAGCTAAAAAAGGGTTCAAATAAAAAAGGAAAACAAGAAAAGAAAGGGTCTGAATCCTGATAGTTATGCTGGTCATATTGAATGTTACACAAAATCTTCTTTTTTTGTTTGCAAGTTACCTTGTGAACATTGAAGATTACTTCTTGAACTTGGATTGCTAAATCTGTGGGGATTTGAGATGTGGCAAACCTGCATTTCGCCCAAAAAAGAAAAGAAACATGAGCTGCAGAGATATACTTTGAAACAAAATGGTAAATAGCTTGTGCATCTCAACATTTTATTGATAACAATTATGTTGTCAATTCTAGTTTTTGTTTTGGATTGAAGCTTGAGAGTTTGAATAGCAAGGAATACATGTTTTACCATGAGAGTTCTTTCCTTTCGAAGCTATCAGCTGCGATGATGAGTTTGTTTGGAACTACGATGCTTTGATCATAAGCTTGACGATCAGTAGCATCGGTGTCACTTCCACCAGGACTTCGAGGCTGAGGCATTTGAAGAGATTTCTTCATGGTAATGCAGCTCTTCCTGCAAAAATATGCTTTGAGTTTCTAATACTGTTTAAATGGGTGAAGAGCCTATGAAACAAAAGCAGGGTGCAGTTTGAGTAAATGTGAGAAGCAAGTCTGTGGCTGGAAGGGACAGATGGTCAAGTTGGTTGGTGGCCTGCTCACTTCACTGCTTTTTCTTTGTCTTTGTCTTTAATTAGAGAAACTGTTGTGAGGAAATAGATGGAGATTAATCAAGGTTTTGATGTGTTATAATTGAAGGGAAGGGAATGTTGGCTATGATTTGTCAATTTCTGAGCCACTTATGCTTGGATCATTATTCCATGATGATTATGTGGCTGACACACTATTTTCTCACATTTATTATAGTAGTGTGAGTCCATGTCTTTGATCAGGAAAGTTCTTTGACTTTGAATGCCAAGCATATTTCTGAAAACAAGCCATAGTAATATTGTTAATGTCAGTGTTATAATTCTTAGTACATGGAGCATGCTCAGACATTATGAAATAAAGAACATAGCAAAAAGATTAGATTAGATTTAGATTCATTCATATGAATGTCTAAGAAAAGTTTGGATGCCTGCCCCTAGGCCCTGCCCCATCATCCTCTATATATCCTTCCTCCAATTCATGTCTTTTGACTATTCTTTTTTTTTTCCCCAACTTCTTATTTTTAATAGAAATTTCTTTCAATTGAGTAACATGTTGCCTGAGGCTGAGTTGTTCCACTTTGCCTTCGCTTTTTATTTTTTTATTTTTTATTAATTGACAGAAACAGAAATTTTGAATTATATTTTATGTGTTTTAAAGAATGAAAAGCATATTACATTATTTATATACAGTAAAAAATGCTATTCTAGGTAACTCACTAATTACATAATAAATACAAATAAAGACCAATCCCTAAGAATTAGGGATTGTTGACTAATCCCTAAGAATTAGGGATTGTTGACTAATTAGGTACAACAATCCTTAAAAATTAGGGATTGTTTTCTCACACTCCCCCCTCAAGCTGGTGAATGGATACAATCCATTCCAAGCTTGCTGGTTATTTTCTGAAAAACATCTCTAGACAATCCTTTGGTGAGCACGTCTGCAAGTTGATCATTAGTAGAAACGGAAGGAGTATAAATTAGGCCACTATCCAGCTTTTCTTTAATAAAATGCCTATCAACCTCAACATGCTTAGTACGGTCGTGTTGCACTGGATTGTGTGCAATATTGATGTCTGATTTGTTGTCAGAATAAAGCTTCATTGGGCCTTCCCACCTAACCTTTAGATCTTCCAAAATTATCTTCATCCACAATAGTTCACACATCCCAAGTGTCATTGCTCTAAACTCAGTTTTTGCACTGGACCTTGCAACCACATTCTGCTTTTTGCTTCTCCAAGTTACGAGATTACCACCTAGGAAGGTGCAATATCCTAAGGTTGATATTCTATCAACTATGGATCCTGTATAATCCGCATCTGTATAGGCTTCAAGAGTCCATCCTTCTCCTTTCTTAAACAGAATTCTTCTTCCCGGTGTACCCTTCAAATACTGCAAGATTCTGTATACTGCTCTGAGATGTGATTCTTTGGGATTGTACATGAATTGACTCACAACACTAACAACATAAGCTATATCGAGCCTGGTATGTGACAAATAAATTAGCTTCCCCACAAGTCTCTGATAAGAACCTTTATCCACCATCATATCTTTTGGAACATCACAAAGATTGTGGTTTGATTCTATAGGTGTCTCAATTGGCTTACATCCTCGTTGGCTTACATCCCCGCTTGCCTGCATCAGCCAATAAGTCTAACACATACTTTTGTTGTGATATAAAAATCCCCTGCTGAGAGTGAGCTACTTCAATACCAAGAAAATACTTCAATCTGCCTAGGTTTTTAATCTCGAACTCCTTCACTAACTGTTTCTTCAAATTCTCCATTCCTTCAGAGTCATCTCCTGTTACTATAATATCATCCAAATAGACCAACAATACTGTCACTCCCCTTGATGCTGAGTGTTTCACAAACAAAGTATGATCACCTTGGCGCTGTTTATATCCCATACCCACCATAACTTTGGTAAATCTCCCAAACCAAGCTCTTGGGGATTGTTTTAGTCCATATAAAGCCTTTTTTAGCTTACATACCACTCATTTTTCTTCATTCGAGCCAAACCCAGGAGAAATCTCCATATAGATCTCCTCTTCAAGATCTCCATGTAAGAAGGCGTTCTTGACATCAAATTATTGTAACTTCCAACCAAAATTCACAGCTATAGATAATAAGATTCTAACAGTATTCATCTTAGCAACAGGAGCAAAAGTCTCCAAATAGACTATGCCGTAGGTTTAAGTATACCCTTTGGCAACTAACCTTGCCTTATACATTTTCAAAGTACTATCTGATTTGTATTTAGTTGTGAATACCCATCTACACCCAACTGGTTTCTTACCTTTCGGCAGCCTCACCAAGTCCTAAGTCTTGTTTTTCTCAAGTGCTTCCATCTCAATCTTCATATCATTTGTCCAATTCTCATTTCCTAATGCTTCAGATAATGTTTTTGGGATAGAGATTATATTTAGGCTAGTAAGAAAGGCCTTGTGGTTATGAGAAAGATTCTTATATGGCATGAACAAATATAGAGGATGTTTAGTACAAGTTCTGGTTCCCTTTCGAAGAGCAATTGGAACATCATAATCTTTTTGTTCAAGTGTTTCAGTGATGTTATCATTGAGTGAAGTAATTACATCGACATTACCAGGAGCAGAATTGGATTATTGGACCGGCACAGGTTGAGAGATTGTTACTCTTTTCCTTGAGTAAACCTGTAATGGACAAGTAGAGTCTTGAGTTTGCTTTTCATGTAACATTCCTTGTGACTGGATTGTAAGAGACTCGACTTCTGACTGTAAATTTGACTCGGATAAGTTGTTTGGCAGAATGTTGGGCTTGGATAGAGTGTCTGGCAGAATGTTGGGCTCAGATTGATGAGAGACAGCAGTTGGATGAGCGACAGTAGTTGGAAACTCAAGGAGAAAAAGGTCTTTGTCCTTATCTTCGATTAAGGATCTCTCCCCCTGAAGATAAGGACTATGAAAGTAATGATCTTTTTCGACAAAGGTGACATCGGCAAACACATAAAATTTTCTTGTCGGAGGATGGTAACATTTGTAGCCCTTTTGAGTGGAGGAGTAGCCAACGAAGATACATTTTAGAGCTCGAGGATCAAATTTATTTCTGTTTTGAGAATGCACATGAACAAAGGCAACACAACCAAATATCTTTGGGACAAGATTATTGGATGCATTAAAGTTTGGAAAGAAATGTGTGAGAACCTGCATTGGACTTTTGAAATCAAGAACTCTTGTAGGAAGTCTGTTGATAAGATGGGCAGCAGTTAAAACCGTTTCGCCCCAGTATTGTTTTGGGACATTTTTTTTGAAACAAGAAAGCTCTTGTGCTGGCTAGGAGGTGACCATTCTTTCATTCGGCCACTTTATTTTGTTGAGGTGTGTTAACACAAGAAGACTCATGTATGATGCCTTTTTTTTTGGAAATAAGGAGAAAGGAATTGATTAAAAAAGTCTTTCGCATTGTCAGATCGAAATCTCTTTATCCCAACGTCAAATTGAGTTTTGATCATATTGTAAAAGGTTGGAAATACTGAACTCACATCAGATTTATTTTTTAATAGAAAAATCCAAGAAGCACGAGTGCAATCATCAATGAATGAAACAAACCATCATGCCCCAGAAATTAGCAACAGGGGAAGGTCCCCAAATAGCAATATGAATCAAGGTAAATGGAATAGATGTTCTTTTAAAGTTGATTTGAAAAGAAGTACGTTTGTGTTTTGCAAATTCACAAACATCACAATGAAAATTTTCAATGGCTAAACCTTTGAACAATGAAAGAAACATTATTTTAAGGACATTAAAAGATGGGTGACCAAGACTAAAGTGTTGAAGCCATATCTTATCTTTATTGGATTTGAATTACTCAGAAAGAAAGGATAATGGTGACAAACCCTTAACTCTATTTTGTCCATTCGATTCTTCAAGGTAGTAGAGGCCATCTCTCTCTCTATCATGTCTAATCATCCTCTTCGTGCCTTGTGATGGAAACTCAATTAAGAGTTGTAAACCCAAGTGCAGGTTATGTTCAAGTAATAAATTCTCGGGTGTCCGAGGTCGAACCACAGGGAAGCGTATTAGTAAGTATAAGTTTATAAATATATAAGAAAAAGAAAATAAACAAGATATTAGGGAATCAATAACAAAGAAAGTAAACAAGATATTAGAGAACAAAATAAACAAAATAACATAAAAGCAATTAAACAAGATATAAAAAAAACAATAAGAAAAGATGTTGAGGTTAGAGAATCCACTCTTGGTGTTATGCTAAGATTAATCTTGTTTTATTACACAATTGAAATCCACGCATAAGGGAGGTTCCAACCGGAAGGTTTAGCAATTCAGTCCAAATTGTCCAACGTCCATAGCATATGATATATGTTCATTTGGTGTCCTCAAAACTCACAAAAAGAGTCCAAGCATTCCTTATGCCAAGGTATATGTCTACAACAAATCAAGGTTATGAAACCAAGCATTTACTGTGCCATTTTCATTGTCAATAATGAATCAAGATCCCTACTTTGCAAGTATGATTTTAAACCAAAAGAAAATATTATCTATACTAGTGTTTATAAATTTTAGCTCATGTTTAAAAGACTAACCTTAGCATTTACCAAGAGCTTCACCTCATCACCTCAACAATATGATTAGCAACACATACTAGATATGAATAAAATGAAAAGAAATGTAAGAAACATAAGTAAATAAAGAAAAAGAAAACTAGAGAAAGAAAAGAAGAAGAAAACTTAGAGAATTTTACTACAAAGGCTAATATCCTACCAATGTATCAATGTATCCCCATACTCATCCAAGGCCCTCTATTTATACACATTTTGGAGGGCTAAATGACAAGAGACAAGCTTTACAAATTTCAAAGGTAGGTATAATAGGTGGGTGCATTTTTCTAACAATTTTCGTCATATTGTATGACAATTCTGATCAGCCAGCTTGATGGTCGATTTTGTCAATGTTGGAGGCTCGATCTGATAAAATGGTCTTCTAGAAAAATATACCCCTATCAGTTACGGATCCATAGCCGTTGGAATCAGATCATTTGCGCACGTGTATCGGGAGATATGGTCAAAATACCAAAACGGTGCAGAACAGACGTCATTGCACATCAGCCAACTTGATGGTCGATTTCGCTAGGGAAAACGACTCCGTTTCAAGAAGTGTAAAACATGAAAAAGATAGATATGCCTCTTAGCTTTGCAGGGATACAAAGTTCAGCCTTATTGCTTCAGTGAAACTCGAGATATAGCTGATATGGCAAAAGGTGTCGGAACTGGAACTGAACTGGATTTGCCCTTAATTCTAGTAATCTGAAATCACTCAAAGAAACTTGTGAAAAACACCAAATTACATAAAAATATAAAAGATCATAAACACAATTAGACTAAACAATAATAACTCGTATTTGACACAAAACAATAATAAAACATAACTAAAAACTATATAGTTATACGAGTTATCACACCCCCATACTTAGATTGTTGCTAGTCCCTAGCAACGACTCAATAAAAATAAAATAAGAAAATCTAATCTAATCCATTTTCGTAGGAAATCACGGTGGCACTTAGCATGTGACACAAGCCTTTAAACCCCTAGGTGTCCCTAGTGGACGAGTTTAGTCTCGTGAGGGTTTACTAGGACGATACCCACAAACATTGAAGACATAAGAAAAACTAAAAATAATAATTATAACTAATCCTTCCAATATAAATTAGAGATAATCATTGGACAAGTCTTAAAAACTAATCAATAGCTTAAAGAAATTCACAAAAAATCTTGCTTGAATGTAAATAGTTTGAGTTAAGCCAATAATAACATAACATATTTCAATCAAAATAGTGTATATTCAAACTTAATCTCAACTTCTCACATGGGATACTCTCTTGATTTTCACTCTTTAAAGTAGTGGTAAAGTGTTTACACTCAATCAATCTCATGAAAACACTTCTACCATATGCTTGCTTGTCCACCTATTCTCCACTATTTAGATCATACAACTTCATAAATCAAGAGGTCTTTATTCAAGGTTGTAATGGGGCCAAAGGGTTATAATGTGGTTAAAGAACAAAAGGATAAAGATATCACAAAGGTTCCAAAGAGTTCATAGATTTTAGAGACATAATAAGATCATACAAATAAAACTTCTCAAAACTCTTATAAAGCACATAATAACATAGGCTAAATATTCATGTTGAGCCTTTGCATCATTCTAACCAACTTTGTAACATCTTTTTCTAGAAGTTCAAGAGAAGATTTTTTTTTTTTTTAATATGGGAATGTATTTGACAATGATCCCTTTCTTTTTCTCTTGACTTTTTCTTTTCTTCCCCCACACTTATCTTTTGTTTCTAACCCAAATTTTCAAATAAAAATATCCCTTGTTTTTTTGCAATATGTCTCAAAATATAAAATTCATCTTTAGAACAAGGGTAAGGATATAAGCATATTTAGGCTAGGTGTAAGTTGTGGTTACCAATAAAACATCATATTTAATGTAGGCTCAAATTGGCTCACTAGTGGGGATGTTCTCGTAGAACATTAATAATGGATGGCTGTTTGGCTCTGGTTATAATCCTAATGCCTCTATCATATTCATGTTGTCACATGTATCAATATAGTATCAAACGGTTTAAAGCAAGTTCTAGAGAATCATGTAATCATAAGAGCACTCAAGAAAGAAATTAGATTGATTTGTATAATGCATCAATCATTATAGGCTCAAAAACTCACAAAGATGATTATACAAGTCAGATTAAGTCTAAACATGCTTCTTTCTCAATCAACATATCATATTAACATTGGCTCATAAAAAGGTTGACATCAAGCTCAATTCTCATGAAAATCTTCTCACTAATAAATCTGTTTTAGACTTATGCAATTCATATCTCATCATTGTATTGAAAGTAACTAAAAAAAACACACTAAGTCTAAACATGCTTTTTTTTGTTTTTTTGTTGTTTTTTTTTTTTTTTTTTTTTTTTTTTTTTTTTTTTGTTTATTTGAAGAAGAAGATTAAATCAAACTGACAAGGTATGTCTCAAGTCTCCCTTACTCAGACCTTGTTCAGAATGAATACTTCTAAATGTCTTAAAACACAACAATTTTTTTTTTTTTTTTAAGCAAAATATGTCCCTTACCCCCTACTAAAATATGACATTGTCCCCAATGTCAAATTTTAAAGGTAGAATTTAGGAGATATTACCTGCAGAGGTTGCTAACCACTTATTATAACTGAGACACAACAAGCAAAATGTTAGATAATGTCACAAAGACAAAGTGCAATCCACTCCTTGCTCGTCCATATCTCTTTTTCTTTTTCCGAGCGTTTGCGAAACAACCGTAGCAGATAAACACTCATAAGCTTGTAGCTTTTTGAGTAAATCTTCAATGGTTGTAGCAGAAATTATGGTTCTCCTTGCCTCTGAAAACATGAATCCATTATCCACAGCATTATCTAAATATGAAAGTAAATTACTAAAATAACCATTAATATTAAGCAAACCAATGGGTTTCTTATTTGTGACCAAAGATGACCAAGAAGCCACGCAAGCTATTTCTTCCAATGTACCCAGACCTCCTGGTAAGGCAATGAATGCATCGGCAGAATGGTACATGATTGTTATCCGTTCAGGGATACTCCAGACTTGTATTTCCTTACCCACGGTAGGTCCACAAAAATCTGTGAATAGTTTTGGCACGATTCCTAGAACTGGACTTCCTCCGGCGTGTGCTGCTGTAGCGACTGCTCCCATTAGACCCGTACTACCGCCTCCATAAATCAAGTGGATCTTTTGTTGGGCAAGTATTACTCCAACTCTTATGGCTTCATCAGCGAATATGTTATTTTTCCCTGGATAAGCACCTCCAAAGACACAAATTTTTTTAATGCGCTGGGACGAAGTGCTTTCCATTTTTTTTCTTTTTCGAGTGCCTGAAAGAGAATGAGTACATGGTGTAATATATAGAGGACTGAGTAGTGAATCAGACAAGAGTAATAATGTCGCCGAAAGTGTATTTGACCTGTCAGAAGAAAATGTTAACCTAACAAAAGATTTTTGCGTGATTTCAGGAAGAAAATCAAAAAGAGAAGAAAAATCAACCGTAAAAGTCAAAAGTAATAATGTCGCCGAAAGTGTATTTGGCATCTTCCTCTGGTTTTACGTCCAGAAACGGCTTAAACGCCTTCTATGAGTCGAGGATATGCTTCCCATCCAGTTTTCTTACAAGCTGGCAAACAGGGTCTTTTATCATCAGATTCCCAAGATGTTGCCATTCCCTTTGGAATTGCGGCCATAAATCAAGAATTTCTCTTTGTACATCTCCACTAGGATGCGTCTCAAGAGAAAGTTGGATATTACCCAAATTCTCCTTACTCAGTCCATCCTTAATGAATTCAATTTTATCATCTCGATTAGAGGACGGAATCCCAATAGAACGACATTTACCGTTACACGTCCATCGTGCACACTTGTGGCAATTTGAACTCATGCGCTTTGCTCGTCGCTTCTTTGCATAAGTGCTTCTACCTGTACCTGGTAAATGCAAAACAGGAAGATATTCATCTTCACGTACCTTGGCTTCAATTATCCAACGTATGTCTTCAGGAATCCCTTTGTGCATAAGCATTCTTAATCTTTCAAATCGAACTTGGTAAAGCTTCAGTAAAATATTCCGAGGAAAAGGAGGAAATTGTTTCTGCAATCTTGTGAGAATATCATCCATCTTGAAAAAAAAAATGAAAAAGAAATTGAAAGAGAAAGAGAAATTTATATACAATATCAGTTTTGTGGGTAGCTGATGGAACCGACTTAAATAATCACGGAGTACCGTTATCCGCCATTTAACCGGGAAAAAAAATGTTTGTTTTTTTTTTTTTTTTTTTTGAAGATTAGTAAAAATTATATTTACATCTAGTTATTTTCAAAACAAGGATCAGAAAGAAAAACAACCTCTTCTTGAGTAACATGATTTTCTAAAAAGAGTTTGAGTCTTTGTCCATTTACCTTGAATACGTTACCATTTTGAGGATTCTCAATGTCAACTGCTCCATAATGATACACATGCTTAACCACAAATGGGCCAGTCCATCTTGATCTCAACTTACCAGGAAATATGTGAAGTCTAGAATTATAAAGTATAACTTTTTGCCCAACATCAAATGTTTTTCTTGAAATTAACTTGTCATGAAAGGCTTTAGTTCTTTCTTTATGAATTTTAGAATACTCATATGCATCATTTCTGAGTTCCTCAAACTTTTGTTTCCAACAATGCTTAACCTGAAAAGAATTTAACAAAGAATCAGTGTGTGAAATTTCTGAAGCATTATCAAACTCACATTCAATTAAATAAGCTTCTAAAGGATCATGGAATGTGGTAGTGGTGAGAAGTTCATGGACAAGTTCTTCAATGAAATCCACTTCATGTACTTCTGAATCATCACCAGGTTGCTTGCAAGTGTTGAACACATTTAATTCTAAAGTCATATTTCCAAAAGAAATGTTCAACATACCATTCCTGCAATTTATCAGAGCATTAGAAGTTGCAAGAAATGGACGGCCTAATATAACAGGAATTTGAACATTTGGATTTGAAACAGGATGTGTGTCCAAAACAATAAAATCAACAGGGAAGTAAAAATTATCAATTTGAACCAAAACATCTTCAACTATCCCTCGAGGAATTTTTACAGAACGATCAGCTAGTTGAAGTGTAACAGGTGTTTCCTTGAGTTCACCTAAACCTAACTGTTGATAAACAGAAAAAGGCAAAAGATTAACACTAGCACCAAGATCAAGCAATGCACGTTCTATTCTAGTGTTTCCAATGATGCATGAGATTGTTGGACATCCAGGATCTTTGAATTTTGGTGGAGTAAGGTGCTGAATGATTGAGCTCACACTTTTCGTCAGAAATGCTTTCTTTTGTACATTATGTTTCCTTTTAACTGTGCACATGTCCTTCAAAAATTTAGCATAAGATGGAACTTGTTTGATTGCATCCAATAAAGGAATGTTAATCTTAACTTGTTTGAAAAGTTCATAAATTTCTGCATTTTGATTCAAATTCTTTATTGTTTGCAACCTTTGAGGAAAAGGAGCAGGATGCATACCTTTTTCTTTGTCCAAATTTTCAAGAAGTTCAGACTTACCATCATCCTTACCAATACTTTTCGGAGGGGAAGGAGGATCTTGGTCTTTTGATGGAATCTTTTTGTCAATTACCTTTCCACTTCGAAGAGTTGTGATAGAACTGGCATTTTCCTGTTGAGTTTCATTGGAGCAAGAAACAAGACATTGAGTAGAAGGGTTAGGCTGAGGTTGAGCAGGAAACTTACCTTTTTCTTGAGTGCGTAATGAAGCTGTCAATGTAGACAAGGTGTTTTTGATCTCATTGATGTCCTGTGAAGTTTGGTTATTCACATTTGCTTGTGTTTGCATGAATGCTTGCAATGTCTCTTCCAAGGTTTGTACACGTGAAGGTTGATAGGAAAAAGTGTTGCCCGGCTTTTGAGATTGTGGTACCTGAACATGATTATTATTCCGCCAACTGAAGTTGGGATGATTTCTCCATTCAGGGTTATACGTTTCAGAGTAAGGAGAAGGAAAATGTTTTTTAAATGTGTTTATGGAATTTACTTGATCATGCAACGCTTCTTTAAGAATGGGAATGTTTGGACATTCAGAAGTGGGGTGTCCCATGATTTCACAAATTCCACAACTTTCTTCATTTTTAACCGTTTTGACTTCTTTTACTTCTCTAAGTTCCATGGCTTCAATCTTTCTAGCCAAATTAGCTACTTTAGCTTTTATCTCATCTTCTTGACTAAAATGATATTTTCCTCGGTTAGAAACAACATTAGATCTATTGGAACTTTCAGAGGAATTATCTGTGTGCCAGGCTTGAGAGTTATCTGCCAAATGGTCTAAGTAGTCAAAGGCTTCTTCAGGTTCTTTTTCTAGAAACTCACCGTTACACATTGTTTCAACAAATTGTTTAGTTTCGGGAGTTAAACTTTCATAAAAGAAACTAATAAGACGCCATTTTTCAAAACCATGATGTGGACAAGAACTTAACAAATCTTTAAAACGATCCCAGCACTGAAAAAATGCTTCATTTTGATTTTGATTGAAATTTTGAATCTGTCTTTTCAAAGCAGTAGTTTTATGTGCTGGGAAAAATTTTTTTAGAAACTCAGTTTGTAATTCTTGCCATATGCCAATTGACCTTGGTTTTAAATTATGAAGCCAAATTTTTGCTTTATCTTTTAAAGAAAAAGGAAATAATTTTAGCTTTACAATTTCATTTGTACATTGTTGGTCATTAAAGGTGACACATACATCTTCGAAGTCTTTTAGAAACGAGTAAGCACTTTCCGATTCCAACCCATAGAAATTTGGAAGCAAAGCTATCATACCTGGTTTAAAACGAAAGTTGTTTGCATTGAGAGGAAAAATAAAACAAGAGGGTGATGAGCTTCGAGTTGGTTGCAAGTAGTCACGCATGGTGCGTACTTGTCTGTTCTCATCTTCAGCATGAACACTTTCATTGTCAGCCATGGTAGGAGTTGTATTAGAAAGATTACCTGAAAAAGTTTCACAATAAAATCTAACTAAACGACGAGATCTAAAATCACGTCGCCAAACAAGCATAAAACAAAGTTAATATACAAATTAGGCGGTATAACCAGCCAATGAAAATAAATATACTTATAAACTTATATACTTAGTATTGCTTCCCCGGCAACGGCGCCAAAAACTTGATGGAAACTCAATTAAGAGTTGTAAACCCAAGTGCAGGTTATGTTCAAGTAATAAATTCTCGGGTGTCCGAGGTCGAACCACAGGGAAGCGTATTAGTAAGTATAAGTTTATAAATATATAAGAAAAAGAAAATAAACAAGATATTAGGGAATCAATAACAAAGAAAGTAAACAAGATATTAGAGAACAAAATAAACAAAATAACATAAAAGCAATTAAACAAGATATAAAAAAAACAATAAGAAAAGATGTTGAGGTTAGAGAATCCACTCTTGGTGTTATGCTAAGATTAATCTTGTTTTATTACACAATTGAAATCCACGCATAAGGGAGGTTCCAACCGAAAGGTTTAGCAATTCAGTCCAAATTGTCCAACGTCCATAGCATATGATATTATGTTCATTTGGTGTCCTCAAAACTCACAAAAAGAGTCCAAGCATTCCTTATGCCAAGGTATATGTCTACAACAAATCAAGGTTATGAAACCAAGCATTTACTGTGCCATTTTCATTGTCAATAATGAATCAAGATCCCTACTTTGCAAGTATGATTTTAAACCAAAAGAAAATATTATCTATACTAGTGTTTATAAATTTTAGCTCATGTTTAAAAGACTAACCTTAGCATTTACCAAGAGCTTCACCTCATCACCTCAACAATATGATTAGCAACACATACTAGATATGAATAAAATGAAAAGAAATGTAAGAAACATAAGTAAATAAAGAAAAAGAAAACTAGAGAAAGAAAAGAAGAAGAAAACTTAGAGAATTTTACTACAAAGGCTAATATCCTACCAA
This sequence comes from Fremontodendron californicum, assembly GCA_030761205.1. Taxonomy (NCBI): domain Eukaryota; kingdom Viridiplantae; phylum Streptophyta; class Magnoliopsida; order Malvales; family Malvaceae; genus Fremontodendron; species Fremontodendron californicum. Next base: position 4,785,396 of record JAULJL010000010.1, read on the forward strand.
TGTATCAATGTATCCCCATACTCATCCAAGGCCCTCTATTTATACACATTTTGGAGGGCTAAATGACAAGAGACAAGCTTTACAAATTTCAAAGGTAGGTATAATAGGTGGGTGCATTTTTCTAACAATTTTCGTCATATTGTATGACAATTCTGATCAGCCAGCTTGATGGTCGATTTTGTCAATGTTGGAGGCTCGATCTGATAAAATGGTCTTCTAGAAAAATATACCCCTATCAGTTACGGATCCATAGCCGTTGGAATCAGATCATTTGCGCACGTGTATCGGGAGATATGGTCAAAATACCAAAACGGTGCAGAACAGACGTCATTGCACATCAGCCAACTTGATGGTCGATTTCGCTAGGGAAAACGACTCCGTTTCAAGAAGTGTAAAACATGAAAAAGATAGATATGCCTCTTAGCTTTGCAGGGATACAAAGTTCAGCCTTATTGCTTCAGTGAAACTCGAGATATAGCTGATATGGCAAAAGGTGTCGGAACTGGAACTGAACTGGATTTGCCCTTAATTCTAGTAATCTGAAATCACTCAAAGAAACTTGTGAAAAACACCAAATTACATAAAAATATAAAAGATCATAAACACAATTAGACTAAACAATAATAACTCGTATTTGACACAAAACAATAATAAAACATAACTAAAAACTATATAGTTATACGAGTTATCACCTTGTTCATGAAAAACACAATGAGAAGGATAAAATGTCACACTACAATTAGAATCGATGGTGAGTTTCTGAATTTACACAAGATTGGTGCATAGTTTTGGAACATGAAGAACATTCCTAAGTGTAAGGCAATCACTAAAAAAAAAACATCTCCTTGACCAGCTACAGTTGTCACTGATCCATCAGCTATGGTTATTTTTTTATTGCTAGGACAAGGGGTATAGGAGATGAATTTTTGTGAAGAATTGGTCATGTGATATGTAGCTCCCGAGTCAATGACCCAGGAATTTGATGATACTTTATCCGAAGCATTAAAACACGAAAAGAGGAAACATGAGAAGATTGAGAAGAAATACTTGAGAACACCAAATAACGAGTACTTGTTGTAGGCGATTTTTCTATTGTCCCCAACAGACTCCTTAATTTCTCAATATTTTCTTTGTTGAATTCAGCATGTAGGGATTGTTTTCACTGTTTGACTGTGTGGTTGCCATATGCTACTGTCCTTGTCCCCTTGGCTGTCCACTCTTCTCTGACCATGTTTTATTCATGGTTTAGATAGGGCAAATAGGCTGAACTGGTTTTTTTTTTTAGGTTACAGCAATTAAGGCTGAAAAGAAAGGCTGGAAAAACCAAAAAACCAGATTATGATTCCTAGAAAAGAGCCTCAAGCTCTGATACCATGACAAAATCAGAAATTCTGAATTGTATTCTACGTGTTCTAAAGAATGAAGAGCATATTACATTGTTTATATACAGTAAAGAAAATGTTACTCTAGGTAACTCACTAATTACAGAATAAATACAAATAAAGATTAATCCTTAAGAATTAAGGATTGTTGACTAATTAGAGATTCTTGACTAATCCCTAATTTCAATCCCTAAGAATTAGGGATTGTTGACTAATTAGGTACAACAATCTTAAAAATTAGGGATTGTTTTCCCACATTAATTATGTAAATATAAATATAGTATAAATTATTAAATGTATCAAAATCCTAACTAAAAATAATACATGTATTAAACGTGTCGTGTTAATCTTGTTTAAACATATTATGTCGTGTTTATTATAGTGTTTTTATATTTATTAAACATGTCATGTACGTGCCGTGTTTTCATACCGTGTTCAAAATTATAAAGTCTAACATTTTCCTTTGCTTTTGCTAGACCTGATAATTTATGTATTCATGTCGTGTTCATTTTATTTTTTCGTATCATAATTGTGTTTAAATAATTATATATTTATATAAATTTTGACATCTTAATAATTCATGTTATATAAATTTTTGACACATTTATATATTCATGTTATTTTTACGTGTCATATAATTATATTGTGTACAAAATTATCAAATCACTTTACCTTTGTCTTTGCCATGCAATGAATTTATTTATGATAATTGAAGCCTAACTGCCAACACAACTTTTTTCTTTGAATTGCTTTACACATGCATTTTGAAAAAAAAAATTACCGTAATTTTTTTCCCTTTAAAACACAATGTTTACTTTTTTAAAATCATAAAATTTCCCACCCAAATAATAGGGTGTGCCAAAAATCTAAGTAATAATTAACAGTTTAAAAAAAAAAAAAAACCTTAATAAAAACTCATTTATTAATATGTATCATCTTGAATTGTTGATCAACTTTATTCAACCTTTATTTCTTAAATTTGATCACACCTTTTTTATTCCAAAAATAAATAACTCATAAAATTACTTTCTAAAAAACTAAAAAGATGAAATTACCAAGAGCCCCACCAAAAAAAAACTAATCTTGTAATTAAAATTTCCGTCATCAATTCATTGAACATTAATAAGAAAGAAAAAGAAGGGGGGTAAAATTGGAAATAAAAAACTAGTTAAAAGATTTTTTTTTTTTTTTTTTGATAATTGGGTAAGGGAAGGGGTTGCTTGGGTTTGAACCCAAGACTTCATGCCCCAAGACTCTTGGCCACTCAGCCAAGAGCTTGTTGGCTAGTTGTACTCGTCATAGTTGGCGGTTTCTCGTGCCCCCTATAGAAGGGATTAAACTCGTCTCAAAGCTTTCTTTCATTTTTCTTCTCTCTTGAAAATTTCAATTTCAATTCCATTTCCATTGAAATAATAATTGTAACAAAATTTTCAATTTTTTCTTGGAGATTCAGATCTCATACTCTCGGTTTACACGCAAAAATAGAGAGAAGAAATTGAAAAATGGCGACGGTGTCCCCTCTGGCGAAATACAAGCTGGTGTTCTTAGGTGATCAATCCGTTGGCAAAACCAGCATCATCACCCGCTTCATGTACGATAAATTCGACACCACTTACCAGGTAACTTTTTTGTTAACAATTCGACGTGATTTTTCATTGATTCATGCAGATTCAACGAAGTTTTGTCCATTTCTTAGATTCCTCTGTTTCGTACATTGTTTGAATTTGATTTAGTTTCCGTATTCGGTTCATTGATCTCTCCGTTAGATATATATTGATCTGGAGTATTAATCACGGATGGAATATCGTCTCTGATTTTGTTGTTGATCTCGAGCGAAATGATCGTAGTTTAAAAAGGCTTGATTTGTAACGTACAAGGAATTATGAATTTATGATCAAATTTGCGTAATAGCTTTTAACAGATCTTGATTTTTTTGTTGTTGTTGATTTCTATCTTTAGTTTAGATGTTTTTTTATCTATGATAATTATTTCTAATTCATTGAATTTGAATTTTACTTCCATCAGATCGTAGAATACGTGAATTGAGGGTTTATATGTATATTTTCCTTGATATTTTAAAGCTTTTTGGAGAAGAATTTGCTCATGATTTATTGATAAAAATCAATTGCAGGCCACCATTGGAATTGATTTTTTGTCAAAAACAATGTATCTTGAAGATCGAACGGTTCGTTTGCAGCTTTGGTAATATAATTTCTTACTTTCCTATCTCTCTCTTTAACAATGTAGATCTTGGATAACTATGTTGAACGCTTATTTTATCTCAGCTCTAGAACCATGGCTATTATATGTTGGATGAAAAAAGCAATCAAGCATATTTCTTCTGAACTTATGATTTCATTGCTTATATTTTAGACTACAAATTAGTTCCAAAAAGAGCTTACATTTGTTGTAAGGCAGTTATAATTTGTTGTCAGTGATGGAGCTTTAAAGTGGTGGGTGATGGTCATGACATGAGAAAAAAAAAAAAAAAAACCATTTTTGCTTGTTGAATCCCAGCATTTCCTCTTCACGCGGTTAGGAAATGTGACAACTTTAGGAAATAGAAACTAATTCATTTCTGTTGTGCACTTTATCCTCTTAAAGAAAACTATCCATAGGGTCAATTTCTATTTTCTAATGAACACATCTCAGTGGTCTGTTCTGTTTGATAATTGAGTATAGTATAACATGCGAATTAATCTAATTTTCTTGGTTTTTAGGATTTCATATACTCTTCAGTCGTCCAATTTTCTTGTCTCCATTTTAGTTTAATCTTATAATTTCACAGGGATACTGCTGGGCAGGAGAGATTTAGGAGTCTTATTCCAAGCTACATCAGAGATTCTTCTGTTGCAGTAATCGTCTATGATGTAGCTAGTGAGTATAAGCTAACCCAAGTACTTCTCTTCTTTTCAAGTTCATTAAACGAGAGACCATAATGGAAAGCTTTTGTTAATTGACTCTATGATAATGCTTGTAAACAACTCTCTCCCATGATAACCAATAACCATTTACATATTCTTCACTTGGCTATATCCTTGCAGATAGGCAATCATTTTTGAATACTTCTAAGTGGATTGAGGAGGTACGCACAGAAAGAGGCAGTGATGTCATTATTGTACTTGTTGGGAACAAAACCGATCTGGTTGACAAAAGGTTAGTGATGAGTTGGAAAATTAAAATTTGTTAGATTGATTTTCCATATTACTGGAATTAGATGAGCTTCTTTGCTTGGGTTTATTCAAATTTGTAAAGTAAAAATCGTACTGAGAAACCAGTAAAGTTGATTCGCTTAATTTAACTGTGTTTTTCTTTGTTCACATTGATAATATGCCATTTAGGTTTAAGTCTGAAACTTTTAGGGAATATCTTTTAGCAGTCTTACGACTCTTACCTATATCGTACGAGTAATTCCTTATGTTGTTTTCATTTATACTGTTTGATGATTAAACAGGCAGGTTTCTATAGAGGAAGGAGATAACAAGGCGCGTGAATCTGGAGTCATGTTTATAGATACCAGTGCAAAAGCAGGATTCAACATCAAGGTGAAAAAAACCAACACTATTTGATATTTATAACAAAGTATTACCAAGTCTTCCATACATATCTCTTTTTTGTTAAAGAGTCACTGCAGTTTGGAGACAAATTTTCTTTGCTTGTAATTTCTTTTTACTATAATTTATTCCAAGAGGGAAGACTTGCTCATGGGCCGAGCCGGACTGCAGTTTGAAATTTTTTTTCTTTCTTACCCAAGCCTAGCCTGATTTATTATTCAAATAATAATAAAATTTAAAATATCATTTTTATATTAATATTTGTAATTAAATTTAAATAAAAAAATTATTTTTTTAATAAGTGAACAGTGATTCAGGTCAGACAGACCCGAATCATAAAAACTCCTATTCAGACCCGGTTCAATACAGGTCAAACCTGTCGGGCCAGACGGGCTGCTTGGTCATGAGCAAGTCTAGGGGGAAGTATTGTTAATGTTGATCTGCTGTCATAGCATGCTTGAGCTTGACAAATCATGCTTTTCTTTTGATGCAAATTGGCATTCTTTACTTTGTCCTCATTTTGTTAATACACATTCTTTGTTAACTTCCAGTTCTACTGTGAATGTAAAATTGCAGCCTCTATTCCGCAAGATTGCTGCTGCCTTACCAGGGATGGAAACTCTTTCTTCAACAAAACAGGAAGACATGGTCGATGTGAACTTGAAGCCCACCGCCAATTCATCCCAGAAGACGGAGCAGCAAGGAGGGGGTTGTGCATGTTGAGAGAAATGTACTATTTACTAAAGCTTAAGAGATAAAAAGAAGCATTCAAGCATTTTCTTCAACCATCAAATACACAAGCGAATATAGCAAAACACGGTAAAGGATTGCAAAATCTTTTTTTGCTCTTCAATTTACAATCCAATTTTTGAATATTTTAGGAAGCTAGTCTATGCTTCTGGTCCTACGGTAGAATGTTTGACATCTCTTTATTGATTTATTTTTCCACGTAGTTTATGGAACTATTCTTCCATGCATTACCAATGTTCCCAGTATTTTATGTCTCAGAAAAACAGCCAAATCGCTAGAGGGGGAAAAAGAAAAAAAAAACAGAAAAAACCATAGCTCAAATTGAGGGCTCTTAGTGGTTGATTTCATGATTTTGGAGCTAGCGTTTGACCATTGAACTAGACAACTGACTCCTCCATTGTAGAATATCTAATAGATCAGAAAAGAGACCGAAAAAATCGATTTCCTAAGATTACTGTTATAGATAGAATAATAGAAATGGGTTTGCATTTGATGCATTGTCAATATATAATTATATTTACTGACAATGAATGTTACGGTGACATTTCATCGAAAAAATAAACTTTAAACTCTAAATTTAAATTTAAATTTTAACAAGTGGCATGTAGTGCATTATCAGTGTATACATTGCCTTAAATATAAATCCAATAAAAATATATACGAAAATATGATATGATAAGAAAGCACTCTTAGTTTAGTTCGGTAGAACGTGGGTCTCCAAAACTCAATGTTGTAGGTTCAAATCCTACATAACGTAATTCCTCTCTTATTAGGTCGAAAATTACATGAATCCTCAAAAAATTCCAAGAACTCTTGTTATACATTCGTTTCAGCTCTCAGCTCTCTTTTCTAGGTTCATCGATATTGAATCAATCAAACGCACTATTAACACTTGTTCCACTTTTGGAAATATCATTAAATCTCGATTTTTCATATATAAATGTAACTAACATATCTCTTTCGTAAAGAATTTTTCCATAATGTCCATGGATAGTTGTTCCCGGAATTGTCAAATAAGGCTTAGCCGATTTTATTATTACAAAATCAACTTGAACAATAAAAACTTGACCCGATTTTAGGTGTGATCCGCTTTTGGCTATATATACATATGAGCACGACACGTTTAATAAATATGAAAATAGTGTAATAAATATGACATGATACAATACGTTTAAACATGATTAATACTATTAAGACAAAACGTTTAATACACTTATTGTATTCATATTTAAAATTTTAACAAATTTAATAATTTATATTATATTTATATTTTATACAATTGACATTAAAAAAAAAAAAAACCCAAGGGATTGACATTTGACAGGTCTAAGTACGGCGTTGAGTTAATAATATGTTCAACTTTCAGAGTAGACTAATGGACAAACAACTCACTAATAAAGTTTCATCAGACTAACTGAAGAAAATTCTCTAAAGTATTATGTTACCCAGATTTAAAAATGAATATTAGATATAGATATAAATATATATTCGATACGTGTATATTTAATTTTTTAAAGTTTTTTTATATTTAGAAGATCATATATTATATTTATATTTAAATATATATCGAACACAGAAAAAAAAAAAAAATCCAGATAGTATAACTAAACGATATTAAGCTTCAACTGAGCTATCACATACTTATTAATTACTATATTTAAGATTTAGTTAAAAGCTGAGTGAGTCTCACCTGCATTTAAAGCTTGCTAGTCTCTGCAACACCTTCTGCAAATGCTGTAATTCATGGAGATGTAAGATTAGCCCAAACAGACATAATTATTTGGAACTGCAAGCTTGAAAAGTTTCATTACTCATTTTCTTTTCTTTTCTTTTCTTTTCGTTTTTTTTTTTTTAATTTATTGTTTGAAATCACGGTTATCTGGTATAGACATAATCATCTTTTAATTGGTTTCCTTTTGATTATTTATTTTTCGATTTACTTTTACTTTGTATAAAATTCTTAGAATAAATATTATATGAAGTTATTGATTGAATTTGAAAGAGTAAGTAAGAATAAACTTAAAAACTAAGATTATTATAATGTGAGATAAAAGAAAATGGGCACAAAATTATGTAGGGCATTTCAGTTTCAGCTTTGCAATAGGCTATGGAAAAATACTATATTCCATGAACCAGTTGCACAGTTGCTGAGAGCGTGATTCTTTTTTAGATTTTGATCCCTTTCAATTGTTTTATGCCCTTCCCAATTGCCCATGCCAGCCCCCACTACTTGGATGAACAATTTTCCTATTAGGAAAGGAAAAATATAATTTTTTTTTTTTATTTACAAATGAGCAGCTATGCTGCTTATAATTTCCGGGCCATTGGCCTAGAAATTCCTAAAAGAATTTACTGCATAAAATTTCGTAAACGTGGTGGGAATTTCAACACCTCAACGTTATTTGTACCATCATTGAAAGGCCATTTCATTAAAAAATTGTATAAAAATTTACCTTTTTAAAAATATGTTAAACCCTTGCAATCTCAGTTCCTATGAATTAATTATTAGCACTGATAAATAATAGTGTGCAAAGAGTTTTTATCTTGTAAAAAGTTTGTAATTTTTTTCACAGAAAGAATTTGATTTTAATAGCAGTCATCGAATGCCTCATTCTCATGCGAATTTTAACCCCATTAAAATTGCAAAAATCTCTACTTTAATAATAAAACCTTGTCCAACTCTTTGGGAAAAACCAAAAACCCAATACCCATCACAGTCTTGAGCAATGCCTCCTACAACTAGCTTCTTCCGATTAAATAATGCAGCACCATCGACATCCGCAGGAGGAGGCTGCCACGTAATAAGTCGTATTTGGCAAGTCTATTAGTTTTCTTAAAAAAAATAAAAATTCTTTTGCTCTAAACAGTATAATATGGGAGGCAAAATATAGCAAGCTAAAAATTTCCTCAAAAATACATTTATTTCTCCATTTCTATACATGCCAGCAAACAAAAACAAATAAGATAGGTCACGGAATCACCTCATCAATTATGATGTTTTTCCTTGATATATATCAAGTAATTTTTAATCATAATTTTTAAAAACATTTAGTTGTTAGTTAAGATTAGATCATTAGAACAAATATTTGAGTAATAACTAATAGTATTATTGTTTTTTTGCATTATCTTACTAACTCTTAATTCTTAGTCTTTCTTCTTCAAATATAGCTATTTGCCTATTTTGATTTAATTATTTGTGTGTACAATTATATTTATATGTATGCATAATATAAATCATAATATATTTACATATTGAATATCAAAGCTCATCGAATCAATTGTTTTAAATATCAATATGATAATATATCATATTTTTTATAATCAATTATTTAATAAATTGATTTTATATAAAAAATTAATTTTATATTCTTTCTATGCTAACAAATATTGATATTAATATACACATATAAGTAAAAAAAATCATATTATACAAAACTTACTAAAAAATAATAATAATTTATTTTTAAATTTGAACATTTAAATTATGTAAAAATAATTACATATAATATAAAATAAAAATAACATAAAACCTAAGCCCAAACTTGAAAAATACCAAAACTCAAAAAGTCCTAAATTTGATATGACACTAGTTTGAAATGACTTCACCCAAATTTTTCTGAATTTGTCCAATTGACATCTCTAATTAAGATTTGAATTTTAAATTTACTTAATGCTATATTTAAAAAAAAAAAATAATATAAATCAACTGAGCTACACTGTTTTTGTTAGAATTAAGATGGATCTCTTTTTCAAAATAAAAAAAATAATAATAAGGTCACTTTTTTATTTTTTAAAAAGTTGAAAAATATGAAATATTGAAAGAAAGCACATGTGTCACATGCTAGTTCCATTTCACCAAACTGAAAAATCATTTGACCTCGTTCGCAGTCCCAAACCCAACAATAAAAAGCAAGAAAAAGAAAAAGAAAAAAAAAACATTTACACACAACCAAGAAAGAAAAGAAGTCAAAAACTCGATGAAAGCAAAGTAAGTGCCAGCCTCGGTTATGGTTATGGTTATGGTTATAGTTATGGAAGGCCAAGTCGGAGAATCATCGCCAGCATCTTTCTCCATATTCCTCATCACTATCTTATCATTTATTCCATTCCCTCTTCTTCTTCACGCCTCTCTCACTCTCCTTTTAAAACCCACTTCGATGCTTTCTCTTCCTTGATTTGATTTCCTTCCAAACCTCGCAAATTTAAATTTTCTCTAATAATTGGAGTTTTTGCTATTTCTTTTTCCTTTTTTTGCTGCAATGTACGGTGTAGATCGCTGCTTGTTCATTGACTCGACCAGGGCTTCACAACATTTGAATCTTAATCGTCCATTTTTGCTGGGTGGCTTGTTTCTCAACGACAAAACACTGCCTTCCTCGTTTGTTTCATTCATTTCACTAAAGACCCATAAATGTTTTGTTGATAAAAATGACAATGTGTGTTTCGTTTCTGGTTTTTTGGGTGGTGGGAAGAGTAGTAAAACTCTGCGTCCTGTGAAGTCGAGGAGAGGTGGTGGCAAAGGGGGCTGGTTTTTATCGGTGAGTCTGTCAAGGGAGGAAGGGTATGTTGGGGAATCAGGAGAAATTTGGGGGCAAAATGGGGATAAGAATTTGGAAGAAGTGGAAATGGTGGAAGAGGAGAAAGAGAAGGTGAAAGTGAAAGTGAAGAAGGGATCAGGTGCTTTGAATACCACCAAACATCTTTGGGCTGGTGCTGTTGCTGCTATGGTTTCAAGGTTTTGGCTTTTTTCCCCTCTTTTTTATTTTTTATTTTATTTTTTTTTATCTATATTTAAGGTTTATAACGAGTTTTATTTTGTTATGAGAAAATTTGTTGGGAAAATGTGGATGGGAAGAAAACGATGGAAGATTTGTTTGTGTCTTAATTTTAACTTTTGTTTCAGATGGAACATTAAATGACAAAAATTTGATGGTATATCTTCACTGTCTTAGACTTTTCTTTTTTGGTGCTATTTGGCAAAGTCTGAAAATGTAAGAACTGACTAGTCAGAACCCTAAATTATATGTGCTGAAATTATAGAACAGCTTGATAAGTATGAGAGCTGGAATCCGAAAGGAATGTAAGTTATTATTTATATGGCAAAAAGTTTAGAAGAAAATGAGTTGATTATCTGATAATGGTTTAAAGATTTATATTCATTTTACTTAATATATTACCCAATAGTTTCAAATTTAATGTTGAATTGAAAGCTTTACCAAGCACACCTGTTACATTATGGTGCGGAAAAAGGATTTATGGTTTTACTTTAGCTTGTACTTTTTCATCTCCTATGTTTCAATGATTGTACCTTAACTGCTTGCTATTTGGTTCCGATCGTTGAATTATTATCAATTGAATCACAGTTTGTAGCTCAAATAGTTGTTTGCTTTTGTAACAGGACTCTCATTGCTCCTCTGGAGAGATTGAAGTTGGAATACATAGTTCGTGGTGAAAAGAAAAGGCTTATTGAACTAATTAAATCGATTGCCGCCTCAGAAGGGTTGAAAGGTTTTTGGAAAGGGAATTTTATCAATATTCTTCGCACTGCTCCTTTTAAGGCTATCAATTTCTATGCTTATGATACCTACAGAAGTCAACTATTGAAATTGTCTGGAAATGAGGAATCCACAAATTCTGAGAGGTTTCTTGCCGGTGCTGCAGCCGGGGTTACTGCAACCTTGCTCTGCTTACCAATGGACACCGTATGTGACAATTTAGGACTTCATTATTTGGTTACATGTTAGCCTCCCCTTTTTGTATTGTGTGTGTGGTCTGGTTCGCTTGTGGGGGATTTTTGGAATTTGATATCTTCTTGTTTTGAAGTATTCTTAGTATATGTTTTTAGATTTGGCTGCATGATCTGATGGGAAGCAAGGATGGGACTGGAAGTAGCATACTTCTGTGAGTTTACTCTACTTGCCCTTATACGTAGTGTCCGTACAGGGGATGATCCTCCTCTTGATAGCTCCCATCTCTTCAATCTTTATGGCTTAAGTGCTGTTGCCTTTACTTGTGATATCTGTTTCCAAGATTTCACATGATGCCATGATTAAGCCATCTCTTCTATTCATCAAAACTTGGATAATAATTCAGTGTCTGAAACTAAAACATGTAGTTTCTGTTGCAAGAATGTTATGCTTAAGATTATCTGATTTGGATTGGGGTATGGGAATGTTTTGATGTCTAATGTAGATTATGGGATGCGATATTTCCTTCATGTATGCGTGGCACTTTTAAAGAAGTCCATATACTTTGTTATTGCATAGTAATGCTCCTTGTTTTTGGCACCTGTTCAGAACAAGGTAATAGTAACCCAACTTCTACACAGTTTTTGTAGATGCAAGTCAGCGGCAGGTTTAGTTTTGTAAATACTTTTTGCGTAACATGTCAGATGAAATTAATTGCATCCTGTTCCATTTCTTCAACCGATTTCAGTTGTATTAGATTCTTTCCAATTCGATGTCTATGCCTTCTTGAGAATTTCATTCCTTCTACTTATCCCACATTTTGTGGACAAAGTAGATGGTCTACGTGTACCCTTTTTATACCCCCTTTCCGATACAGTTGGTTACCATTAAGATACTATTTGAATAGTGACTCTGCTGGAGTAATTTTCATTTGTTGTGCTGTTAACATTTTTTTCTTGATTATGGTGTTTCGAATTGCTCTCCTGTTAAAATCATCGCTAAATCACCTCTGTACATGCTAATTGCAGATAAGGACAGTAATGGTAGCTCCGGGTGGGGAAGCTTTGGGTGGTTTGATTGGTGTTTTCCTACACATGATTCAGACTGAAGGGTTCTTTTCTCTTTACAAGGGACTAGTCCCCTCAATTATAAGCATGGCACCTTCAGGTGCAGTCTTCTATGGTGTCTATGATATATTGAAGTCAGCCTATCTTCGTTCACCTGAAGGGAGAAAAAGAATTCAAGACATGAAACAAGGTGGTCAGGAACTGAATGCATTTAAACAATTAGAGTTGGGTCCTATTAGAACATTACTGTACGGGGCAATTGCCGGTGCATGTTCTGAAGCTGCTACATATCCATTTGAAGTTGTTAGGAGGCATCTTCAAATGCAAGTCCGTGCGACAAAGTTAAGTGCATTGGCAACTTGTGTCAAGATAGTTGAGCAAGGTGGAATTTCTGCTCTTTATGTGGGATTAATTCCCAGCTTACTGCAGGTACGAAATAAATTGTCTAGTAAATGGACTATTGTTCTATTTTATGAATTTTTCTTATATCTATTTCACTAATTAGTTGCCTTAATTATATAAGTAGTGAGTGGAATATTTACTATTACCAAATTTAAACTGTTTTTGAACTTTCAAAGGTGTAAAGCTTCGACTGCATGGTATCTGATTGACTTGAATTTCTTCCCGAAGGTAGAAATTGTTATAAAGATGGCGGCAAAAAAAACTTTAAAGAACTTGCATTTTGAAGTATATTAACAGATTGTTTACTATTGATTTTTTGCGTGCATCAGTTGTTGAGACACATATGGCATGTGGAAAGAAATGCAGATATCTAGGCCATGGATGCCACACTGCTTGTGTTTTAGGAGGGCCTATGAGACCTCAAAACAATTCAGAGCCAACTTTTTGGCATTCTGGTAGCTAGAGTAGTTGGAAGAGGACTTAGAATTAAAAAAAAAGATAGGGAGGATTTTATAATAATTTTCACTGCAAATGTCTAGGTCATGGATGCCAGGCTATGTTACTTCGACTCTTCATTTTTTCTAAAATATTCATGTCCGACACCCATGTCCGACACATATTCGGACATGGGTATGAAGGTATGATCCTTCAAATATATGGAAAAACTTAGAAAAAATTGAGCATATCCCTGTCGAACACATACCCGTATCTGACACTCAGTCCCGAGTCCAAGTAACATGATGTCAGGCATAGCATTAATATGCATAATTCTATGTATATTAAACTCACTCATATCTACATACATACACACACACCCACGACCAGTCACCCGCACATGTGCTCCTAGCCCCTTCTTCTTCTTCTTCTTCTTAGTGCAGCTAACTGCAAAATGATACATGTAAATTAACCGATGGCAGAGTTTTTTGTTTGGACTTTAACACCAGTTTGTTAGTAGATGAACTTCCATTTCTTGACTTCTTTTGTCCAAGTTCTTGTATGATTTTGAAACAATATAGGATTGTACCAATCTGTTGTTTCAAATTTCTTAAGTTTCTTTCATTTTCTAACTTAAATTCATTTCATTGCACTACAGGTATTACCATCAGCTGCCATAAGTTACTTCATTTACGAGTTCATGAAGATAGTTCTAAAGGTGGAGCCAGCATAGACATTTTACTTTGGGATTGATTGAGGCTGCTGGGGGTGGAGTTTTATTTCATGAAAAAAAAGAAGCCTAAGTCAACTTCAAATTTACCTATACCATTTTACAAAACAATAGATGGACAATAACCATTCTTGTTTCTAGCAGTTATTTGTAAAATTCAATTGACATGATGTTGTTCAAACAATTACTATTGGATTATTATGAAAATAACTCATAACTTTTCTATGTTTATGCTAAACATGTACTGTAGCTATATATGAGTAATCCAAGAAAACAACAAAGAAAGGCTGTGACATTAATTCTCAGTTTTTTCTGTGTTTAAACATAGAAAAAACTGCCAGGAAAAATTGGCAAAGCAGGCAGGAAATTCTAGAAATCTGGGCTCAAGTGGGCTGATTTGAAAAGAAAAAACTGCCAGAAAAAAAGAAAATTGGCAAAGCTGGCTAGAAAAGAAAAAAAAAAACTGAACCTTTTTTCATATATATATATATATATATTATGTTATTCCCACAAATTTACAAGAATTCCCATAGCGCATCCAGCACTGATATCATGGCCAAATATTAGATCTTGCAATATTGAAAATGACACATAGAAAAAAAAAATAATAATTAAAACACAACATCAAAAAATAACATGAAAATAACATAAATACATAAATATATAAAAATCTATATAATATAAATTATTAATATATTAAAATTTATATAAATATAAAATATCTTAAACACGATTATGACAAAAAAAAATATGAATATATCATGAATACACGAATCGTCAAGTTATCAAATATGTGAAAATCTCTTATATTTCGACCAAAGAATGTACCATATATATATATATGAAGAAAAAAAAAAAAAAAAAACTAGGCTATAAAAGGAAACAGTCCTAAGACCTACATTCTAATTACAGGACAAACACAGCCTCTTGATCCCCTCATCTGCAAACAACCTTTTTATTTGACATTTACTGATTCTAACATATCTGCACAGCCTGTCTATTTTTGACTTTTACTGATTCTAACAGTAACTCATGGTAAAACGAAACCCTCTTCTCAGCTCTTCTTGTTTGCATCAAGACTTTCATAAAATAAGATATACCCATGATCTGTATTACTCGAATTGTCATGGGCTGACCCAAAAAATGTCTGAACTGCGGACTCATCAATCATCTCCACGTTTTCATCATCAAAAAATAACCAGTGGTTATGGCTTTTCACCAGGCTAACATAGTGTCCGTGGTTAGGTCCGCTTCCCACGTGAACAACTACGGCAAACAGAGAATACTCCGAGTCCGCGTCTTCCACGGTATTGCTCAGCTTCAGCTCAAGCGGAAACACAACGCGGTAAGAGAGCTTCTTGTACCGGCCAAGCTGCTCGATGTACTTGAACCGCTTCAAATGGATAACCAGGATGTGAGGAGGCTTCTTTATCTTCATTCTCTTCTGGGCTTCTTGCAAACTTCAAGCAAATAAACATCATCCATAATTATTCCTTTCTGCATGTTTATCATTAAAATGATTGTATGATATGCATCTTTGGAACCATCTAAACATCATTAAGCTTTAAGCTTTGTATCAAGTTACAAACTATTTATGAAGACAACACAATGCACCATGCACGTTTGATTTTTGAACCATTACGAAAAAAAGGAAAATCATGAGGTATGCATGTTTTGCCTCTTTCTCTAAACTAATATCTCATTGAAGTCCATGACCATAATTGACCTCTTTTACTAACAAAACCTCACTTTTACATATTTGGTCTTGGTTGTCCAGTCTGAAAATCTCACACAGGATGACAAGAGTCAAGTGAAATATCTGTTGTCAATGTAAACGACTTTAAAAGATGAATCCTAAACCATGTGAGAAACTAAAACACATCAAGTGAAGCAAAAAATGCGTATATAGGAAAATTACCTACAGCACTTGTCACAGAAAAATTTATCCTCAGCGTTCAATGTCTCAGTAGAACTAAAATTTTTCAAACAGCTAGTTATTGAGCTGTTCTGTTCAATGTCAAGGCTCAAGTCAAAGAAAGTTTCGTCTCTCGCTGTCACTGTCTCACATCGCAAGCATCTGGTCTCATTGGTAAGTATTCCCTGTTTCAAATTGCCCCATGAGAAAAATGAGATTCTTCCTAAAATACATGAATGCAAACACACAGAAACCCCCACACACACAGAGACACTCAGAGAGGAGGGAAAAAGATTGTCAATAAATAAACTGACAATTGTATAGCATTCATTGTCAACAAAGCATAGCATTCCTTGATAAGCATTGTCAACAAATAAACCGTTAAAGGGAAAAAGATAGAGGCAGTCACCATTTCTTTGTTGTTATCTTATGGATTATAAATGTGATATCATAATTATATATATATATATATATATATATATATATATATATAAAAAGAAAAGCAGTACTGAAAGTACCAATATTAATTGAAGATGCAGTCTACATACAAGGACGCACAAAAGAGGTTAAGCTATGATGTCCTGAAGCATTTCCAGATAGTAATGCTTGTATTTAATTCACTTTCTCTGTCCATCAGTGCATAGATTAAATTAATTTTTCTGCACAAATACTTTCTAGACCTAATACCTTCCTACAATTTTGGACATGTCGCTGAGGTTTCAAGTTTCATAGTATCTTAATTTAGATATAACCTGAGCAAAAAAATAACTTGATTTCATCTCTATTTCATGCCAAGCAAAGTAAATAAAGCACAAAACAAGAACGACTGATCAGAATATAGGAATACAACTAGCAAACTCACCTGAAAATTCTTGTGTACCCAGGTAACCAGAGGCTCTTTTTGAACACCATTTGCCTGAGGATTCTTTGGACCATTTGCCGTCTTTTCAGATGGTGATGAAGTTTCAGCCTCATTTTTTGCTGCTTGAGCCTCTTTCTCCAATATGTCGACAAGTTCATTTAGCAAAAAGTTCAAGAACTCATGAGCATCCTACCAAAAAAAAAAAAAAAAAGAGAGAGAGACAAAGAATTATTCTCTTCTGCATTTTCCATTAAAGATAATAAAGAAAGACAATATTTAGTTGACATGCCAGGAAAAGGCTACTACATTATACTAACTGAAACCTTGAATCAAGCAAAAGAGATGGTCAATTTAGAGGAAGAGAATAAGGTACTTGATGCCAAATAAATAAAAAGCACTCTAATACCTGGTGCATATAGCTGCGGAAAAGCTCATTTTGTTTCTTCAATCTCTGTACAAAGCGCTTTGGAGCAATGACACCTGTTTTCTTCTTCTGTGAACTTATCTAAAACATAAAGAACAATCAACTGTTGGTCTCAGTAGTAATCAAGTAAAAACCACATATGTGGCACGAGTAACTATGGGAGAAGGGAAGGAAAGATATACTAGTCATTTATTATAACATTTGCTAAAAACAGAAAAAAGCATCATCTACCCAACTACAGCTAAATTTAGACTCTAAGAGTCAAAAATAAAAAAACTCAAGCAAAACATTTTTCTGGGATCTAAGCAATTTCCTAAAGGGATAATACTCTGCAATTATTGAAGTATCAAACCAAACCTTTAAAAAAAAGGAAAGGAAAGGAAAGAAATAGAAAAAGAGAAGCAGTTATGAGCAGGGAACTCTTGCACAGGAACATAAAGCAGATCATACACACTGAATAAAATCTGAGAGGATTTACAGATAAAAAATGACTTATCTAAGTTAAAAAAGATTTTTAAAAATTGCACACACATCGTTCCTTCTTGCATGAAGCCAGGACCTCATGCGAATGTGATAAGAATTTACAGTAATAAGCCATTTAACAACAGTATTAATCTTAATTTATGATCACATCCTGTTAAAAGGTTACATAATGAATCATCTTCATCACGAAGATGATATATTGAGCTTTCATACTTCTAACCATTGCACATGGGCTATTAGCGTGTCTAATAAAAAAAGAAAAAATTATAAAATGAATCAAATCAGTCTATCATTCTTGGAAACCAAGGTCAAGACTTGACATTGCAACTTATGTGCATTGTTTTGGTAAAAAGAAAAAAGAAACTAATGCTGATATATGGTCTGAACATCATTTGAAAAGAAATTCTTTGACTTTTCCAAAAAAACACATGGCAACACCATTGGCTTACTATAAGACAAAATACCACCTAGGCAGAAAAAGCAACCTACTCTAAAGAACTAGTGGTTGCTCATCAATAACACTACACTTCTAGCGGAGTTATTACCTGTGTAAACAGATCTGCCAAGCATGTCAGTAGATTATCTTCAGCATCAGCACCATTTTTATAACTTGAATAATATTCTAGCAGCTGTTCACGAAATGGGACACAAAAATAAAGTGCCTGAAAAAAAGAATGAGAAAGGGAAATGAGACATAGGTTGAAGCTGAGAGGGTATTGTTGCCCAACAATTTCAAATACAAACATCCAACACTCAAAACGTTAACATAAAACTATTAGGATTACCATATCCTTCCCAAATAACCATAAATGTGCTAATCCTGTAAAATTAATTAGAAAGCAAGGAATAAAATAAAGTATCAGCAAATATCTCAGAGTACCATATAGCACAAATGGAAAAAAAAAAAAAAAAAAAGGTCATAGGAACTAAAGAGTCTGGTAATGAGTATATAGCACTTAAAAACTACAGTTGCATTCATTCAGAAATGACTGTTCAGACAATTCAAATGTTGTGTAATCTAAGTCAACCTATCAACAACCCATGAAACTTCAAAATCCAAAAGATATGATACCATGTATAAACTAATCTAACCAAATAAATTTCAAATATTTCACATAACTCAACTTTACAACAATCACCCAGCTTAAATGAACGGAGGAACAAAAGCAATATTAAAAATATTAAATATAAGCATGAACAATGAAATCTAAATTATCTAAATAGTAATGATGAATTGGATAATCATTTATTTTATCACCAACATCCAAATTCCAACCCCTAGACTGCTTTCCCTTTCTAATATTAGTTGATATCTATCATGGCCAATATTTGGTCTAAACCATCTCAGCAAGCATATCTAAAATCTAAACCTTCTGATTTCAATCTAAATTGTGACAACCACGTCACCTGAATGCAAAACGGCATGTAATTACCCGAGAAATTCACTGCTAAACATGAAAAAGATAGAATCGAATCCAACCAATTCAGTCCTGGATTTTCCCAAATTTACTTGCTTCCTACTGCTATCACTGAGTCAAATGAACACATTATAAAAACATCAACAAGGGATAACCAGAGAAATGATACAGCAATCAAAAATTACAAACCTTCATACTTGCAAAGAAAATAATAAGAAACATGTACCACAATAAATTTGCATAAATGTAAAAATATTAAAAATTTGTTCAAAGCTTAAAATTTAAAATGAATCAAATTCAAAGTATTGGAATTAATTAAACTATCAAATTCAACATAATTTTTTGAAAAAGGAAAAAAGACAAATCGAATTAGATTCAAAATTGAATTGTAAAGGAGAAGATAAAAAAAATAACCTGCAAAACGCTGTTACAATAACAGGTGTTACCAAAGTTTTCAAGGCCAAAATATCGTTCGCTTTCAGGGAACTGGTCGCCCAAAGCTTTCTCGAGTTTTGAACCCGCCGCGCCCATTTAATGAAATTAAGTTTGTCTACAACCTCGAACTCAGATCTTCTTCCGACCGATTCAACTCAGCGATTCTATCTCTCCATTCACGAGTGTCTCTATCTCTCTCCTGTTTGATTTGAATTCGTTTTAGGGTTTTTTGGTGGAAGGGAAGAAAAAAATAAACTGTATTTTTTTTTTTTTTTTGCTTTTCTATTTCCCGTTTGGGGCAGTGAAAATGAGCCAAATAAAATGAGGGTTTGGTTTTTATTTTGTTTGAAGAAAATAAATAAGAAGAAAAATATTGGATTTAATTTAATCAATAAATTATAGTAGCAAAACGAAAAAAGGGACGGGGAAAAGTAAAAAGAGAAATTAAATAAAAATAAATTACTATTGACGCTTTCTTATTTGCTATTGCCAGTGCCACTCAAGGTCACGTGATGATGCCAAGCTGTAAAACGAAATACATGGGATTTTTGATGAATTGTGTTATAAATAGAGTTTTCTCTTTTTCTTTCTGGTTTCAATTTTTATTTCAGTTTTTTTATATGTTTTGTTTAAGTGATATGATTTGGATAAGATTTCTTATGTTTTTACAGTTTTTTTTTTTTAATCTATACTATTCTAAAAAAAAAATTAAATTTGGTGTCACGAATTAAAAAACACCAACTTAATAAAAAAAATGTTCAAAAAATCAAACTATAAAACAAATGAAATTAAATTAAAAAATAATTTAATAAGTTTTTAAATTTTTTTTTTTAAGACAATCACTCAAAAAATCACTCACATAATTAAAAACTCACAACTCTCTCACACAACTATCCACTCATCTTTTTCTCCACAAAAACTATCCAATTTTCTTTATAAAAAAAAAAAATACCCAATTATAATAAATACTTACTTTCCCAATTATAAAAAATACTTACTTTTTTTAATTAAAATAAATGAGAAATATTAATTGATATCTAGTAACATTAGTTAAAGTAATATATATAATAAGAAAAATGTAATTAATATATATATTTTTTGAATTCAATAAAAATAATATATTAAATACAAAAAACTTTCTTAAAGAGATATAAATAAACTTTAATCGATAGACACCGATTAAGTAAACCCAAAATAAATAAAGCATATGGTAGGTATAGTTAAAAATAAAAAAAATAAAAATACTCATTGTATTAATATTTGAAATTATGATTTTATTTTAATTTTTTTATACTTTTTCAATTAAATTGATGTAATTTGATTTATATTATTAAACTCAATTAAATATTTAATTATTAATATGAATATATTAAAAACCATCAAATTATTTATCAGCCCATCGCATTTAATGAGAAAACATTTTTATAATCAATTATAACTGTTAATTAACAAAATTCTTTGCTTGATTAGCAATGACAGATAACTAATTGTAATAATTTTTTTTTTTTGGGAGTCAAATCCAAAATAAAAACAAAACAAGAAAAGAAAAGGAAATTGCATTATCATTCTCTTTAATGAAAAAAAAAAAAATAGAAAAAAATTGCCTTATCTACATTCCACAGTGAAGTACTAAAAACGCGAGCGAGCTTACATTACAGGGAAAAAAGCTACGAAGATAAAGCTGAAGCCAAAGAAGCAAAGATGTTGAGCCTCTCAATTGCTTCCCCAGCAACAGTTACTTTCCTTCCAAAACCCAAATCTTCAATTCCTAAAACTTCCTTCACTGGCGTCACAATCCAGCACTTATGTCCCCAACGGTTGCCTTCTCAGACGACCTCGTTTCGAAAACCATCTCCGTCGTCGTCGGTGGTAATGATGGCAAAGAGAGAAGAAGAAATGAAGGAAATAAGAACCAAAACGACTGAGGAAATCAATGATGAAGTGGTTGAGTTAAAAGGAGAGCTTTTCATGCTTCGTCTTCAGAAATCGGTTCGTAACGAGTTCAAGTCTAGCGAGTTTCGCCGTATGCGCAAAATGGTATTCTTTTTTCCCCCCACATTTTGTCTTTTATTTTTTTTTCCCCTTCTAACAGCTGAATTGGATTTCAAATGGGATTTCAGAATCTGTGTTTTACTTAGATTTATTTAAGATATAGAGAAGGAAATGAAGGGACATTTGAATTCCCATAGAGGTAGAATCTCACAAGTTTCCACAGATAGGGACTATAGAACTTTGCTGAGAACACACAAAAATGTCCATGTTTCTTTTTTTGTTTTTAAATATCATAAAAACGTTAATGTTAATTGTGATTCAGGTTGCCAAAAATCTAAACTTTGATTGGAAGTGAAGAATGATGGATATATTTTGTTTAATCGACTATAAAAAATTGTGATATAATCACAAAACCTGGAAATTTTTGTGGAGTGGTGTTGGCATTGCAATGCCTTTGCCTTCAAATTCTCAACCAAAGAAGCTTAATAGAAAGATGGGATACTTTGTGTTTTTAGTAGCATAACCATGATCAAGTTATCCTTTTTGGATGTGCTTATGTGTGTGTGTATCCATTCAGCATTCTTTTTGTTTTTAAATTTTGTTGGTTATAAGCTTTTTATGTTTTTTTATGTAGGTTGAGTAGTCAACAGGTTCTGTTTTCTTTTTCCTCTCAAATTTTGGGTGTCTTTCTTTGCTTAAGTTGTATACGAAACCAATGTTGTTATGGCCAAATGGATGGTCCTCTTATGAAATTAAGAAGGGAGGCTAGGGCCTAGCCGCGTAAGGCTTGGGAGGAGAAGGGGTGTAAAAGCCTTTTATCTGAAAGGAGGAAATGTTCTATTATTCATGTGAAACCATGCTTTGTTAGAAAGTGGGTGGGTGGACTGTACAAGTGGTGGCTTTGGTAGCCTGTTCTTGATGAATTTGTCGCCTCTAGCTGGTTTTCCACTTTTTCTGTAATAATTGTTTTCCATCAAATTGGATTCATTCCAATGTCAAGAGCGTATGATGATGGTCAAATAGTACATAGACGGAACCATATAAAAGGACCTCAGTTTTACTGAGTTTGCTGAGGATATGGTCTTAATTGGAGGAGAGTGTTGTAATATGATCTATATTGCTAGCTGACCCGGCATAGTGGGAAAATTTGGTTGCCCTTGTCGTCGCCGGTGGATTGAGATTTTGTGGCTTTATTTGGATTATGGTTAATTCAGCTGCTTTTTGAAGTAATCCTTACTGCACTACTTTGTGTACTGGGTAGATACAGTTGATGGACTGTTTTCTTTGCCAGATATTTTGATTATGCTATTTTCTTGCTATGCCCGGGTTTAGACTTTTTGTGGTCGAAAAAAATATGTCTAAAGATTGAGTTGAAGCAGAGATTAGATACTAGTATGACACTTCTCCAATCAATTATCAAGATCATTGTTTGGTAAATCAAAGCAGTATTTGGACTTAATGACTGAGACCCTTTGCCTTGTGTCTTATTTACTTAATATATTTAATAATAATGGTATTATCCTACGCATTTTATGAGGAGCGGCTGTGAGGGTAAAACAAAAACCATATAAAGGTAACCTTTAAACTCCTTAAAACTATGTTGCCTAAATATGACAATTACCTGAAATGTTTGCCTCAGCTTCATGTTACCTAAAATTAAATTATGCTGATAAACAATTAGTAGCCATTTAGGTGTGTTCTGGTTTCACTTATGGGCAGTTGCAACTTGCAAGAGGATAGAAGCTAAAATGAAGTCATTTAAGCGTAGCTAAGAATTGATGTGTGGTAGGAGGAAGGATGTGTTTCATAGTTTAAAAATGCACTGGTGAAACATAAAATCATGCTGATATTGCCAAGATAAGTTTCTGCTGACTGTAGTTTAGCATGCTCCCCTTTGTTTGCATGTTAATCTCTTTATAATTTTTTTGTTTAAGCTTTTATTTTGGTTGAGGGACAGAGGGGGTTGTTATAGGATTTCTTCTACTGTTAAAAGTGCTTGTAGCAAGCCCATTCGAAAGGTATTTAAAAGGGGTTGATTCTGATCATTTTACATATATCATTTGACCTGTCAGTAATAGTATAATTCTTCACGGTGCCAATTATATGTGGTGAATTCAATTAAGGACAATATACATGGATTTTACATACTGTGATTCCAGTTCTATGGTTACATTCTATGTTACTTGGACTCAGGGGTGAGTGTCGGATACGGGTATGTATCCGATATGGATATGCTCAATTTTTTTCTAAGTTTTTGCATATTTGGAGACTAATACCCTCGTACCTATGTCTGAGTATGTGTCGGACACATGTGTCAGACACAAATACTTTAAGGAAAATGAAGAGTCGGAGTAAGATAGGTTACATTGCAAAAGGAAAAGACAAGAAGGCAGATAATTGATGATGCTTGTCTTGGGATATTGTAAAGCCACACCTAGAAACTTTCCTATACTTGTTCTCCTTTTAGTCTACGAATTTCATGGTTAACTTTTTGACCCTATGCTTATTCTGTCCAAATTTTCAAATTTACAAGACTCTGGAAATCAAACTTTAATTTTGTTCAATCTTTGGCTAATGTCTCAGTTCCTTTCTCATGTTATTGGGATCATTCAAGTTCTTTTTTTTGTTTGTTTACTTAGTATTGCATGTCTGAGGCACTGAGTTATATTTATCTCCTTTATAAAGATTAAGGGTAGTTTTTACCATGAATTTAAGCTTTGAAAGTGTTGTCTTTGATAGATTGCTCGCATGCTTACTGTTAAACGGGAAAGAGAGGTTGAGGAGGGCATCAACAAGCGATTGTCAAGAAAGCTTGATCGGCAATGGAAGAAAAGCATTGTTGTGAAACCACCCCCATCTTTGAAGAAGTTGCGAGAGCAAGAGGCAGCTGAAGAAGCTGAGAAATCTGCTGCAGCTTGAGCCAGCCACTCCAGATTACTTCACCATTTTCATGGCTTCAGAAGGGCTCTATTTTACACCATTTTGTGCGTAAGGTTGTTGTTGTTGAAGCTAGGATAAATTCTAAATGGTTATAGTTTGAGAATTCGATTTATAAATCTCGAATTTGAATTTTAAGAGAAAGTAATTTTATATATAAAAAAAAAGTTTTTAAGCAATTAAAACTTGAGTGAGATTTTAGACTTGGAAGTTCTTGGATTTAATCAATGATGAAAAAACAAGACTAGATCAGTCGAATTAGGAATTGGCAAGTTGTCTACTTCGATATAATATATAAAATCGAAAATATCTTAAATCGATAAAAAATCGATTTTATCGGTGTAAATATTTTTGTAAATGAAAGGATTTGAATTTTGAAAATTTGAATTTTATATTACATATCGTACTAATAATTTAAATGTATATTTTTATTAATTATATTTAATATTTATTTAACATTATTTTTTTAAAAAATTTTAAATTATTTTAATTAAATTGATCACTAAAAATATGATTTGACCTTTTAACTTTGGATTTAATTCTAATAATTTTTTTTTTTTTAAATCCTTAAATTCTTTCTTGCCTAATTGAACAAATACCTTCAAATCCAAAAGGAAAAAAAAAAAAGAGAAAAACCCCTCAAAAGGCGGGAAAAATTCATAATCGAACATTGGCATCGTTTTTCTTCGGCAGCGTCCCTGCTGATTTACATTTGCTGCAACCAAACCAAAAGTATATATTAAAAAAAAAAAAAAAAGGGGACAAAACCTTAAAATCATTATGGAAGAAGAACGGTCAGACCCAAATCTCCCAACCAAAACCCTAGACCTCGACTCTGATTTACAGAAAAAACACCAAGCCATGCTCGATCGCCTCTCCAATCGCCACCAAGCTCGTTTAGACAACTCAGTCGCTCGCCGATCCGACTCAACCAACTCCTCCGAGTCCACCTCCTCTTTTCTCTCCCGCTTCTCCGACTCCAAGCAATTCATCGACTCCCAATTCGCCGAATCCCGTCTCATTGCTCAATCCGATCCATCTCGCCTCAAATCTCATTTCGCCAATATCTCCTCCTCCATATCGGACCTCGAAAAACTCGTCGCTGAGAACTCTTACTTCCTTCCTTCTTATGAAGTCCGCTCTTCTCTCAAAACCATCTCCGATTTAAAGCTAAATCTGGAGATTTTAAACTCCGAATTGATCCCCAAAAAGAAATTCTCCTTCAAAAACAAAGCCACAACAAAAAAAGAACTCCCCAAAGAACCTGAACCCGTAAAATCCGAGACCGTTTCAGCAACCAATTTCAAAATCCCTAATTCCCCAGGGTTTAGAAATAAAACAAATGAAACCCTAGTTAAGAAATTCAAGGGGACGGAGATTGGGGAATTTACGCTATCTGATCTGGATTCTTGCGAAGTGAGATTAATCGGCTGCTGCAATGCGGTATTTATGAACAGATTGAAGAACTGCAAGGTTTATTTGGGGCCGGTAATTGGGTCGATTTTGATAGAGGAAGTGGAAAGGTGTGTTTTCGTATTGGCTTCGCATCAGATAAGGATTCATTTGGCGAAAAGGTGTGATTTTTATTTGAGAGTGAGGAGTAGGCCGATAATTGAGGACAGCAATGATGTGAGATTCGCGCCGTATTGTTTGGATTATGAAGGGATTGAGGTGGATTTGCAGAAGGCAGGTTTGAGTGAGGAGACGGGGAATTGGGGGAATGTGGATGATTTTAAGTGGTTGCGAGCTGTGCAGTCGCCAAATTGGTGTGTTTTGCCGGAAAATGAGAGGATTGGGAAGGTTCGGGTTGATGATTTTGAGAGCGGAAATGAAGGTAGTTAAAGATTGTTTTTGTAGTGAGGGTCATTGAATTATTTGAGTTGTTTTGAATTCTGGTCTTGTTTGAATTTATGTTTGCTGTCTCACTTTTTTTTTTTTTTTTTTTTTTAAATAGAATTGGAAATGGAAGTGGCAAGGGGTCATTTTTATTGTTCTGTTTATGTGTTTCTTCTTCTTTTCTGTTTTTTCTTACAAGCTTTTCGATTAGCTTTGTCGGACTCATGGCAAATGAAAGATGAAAGTTATTATACTGATGAATGATGATAATCTTTATGTTTCTGCTTTCCGTAATTCTGGTTAAATGCGTGCCTGCAGTCGAGGTTATTACTTTGTATGATTAGGACTAACTATTTTTGACATTTTGGAGGTCTGAAGAATCTTTTATAGTATATGTTTTGCATTGAACCCTGATTAAAAAGTCTAATATATTGGTTTACTGAACTTTGGCTGAGTGGTTGGTTTGTTTGTCCCACTAAATTTCCCTCATTTTCCAATCATTTTCCTCACAATGTGCAATATAAATAGGGGGAATTTGGAGGTGGCAATTAAAGGTAAATGGAGATTAGATGAGGCAATTTGGGTGTGGTTGAGATGATATGTTACCAACTTGTTTGGCTTTCTGGAGTTTGCTGTTGGAACCTTAAATCTTCTCCTTTTATCTTTTTGGTGGAATGAATTAGCCATCTAGTTAAAAGGCAATTGTTTAAGGTTCCATTTAAGTACTGTGATTGAGAATTTATTACTTAAATGATCTTTGCCTCTAATTTCTGTATTCATGAATCATGATTCATGCATGGTTTGGAGTTAATGGTGCTTGTAGTCACTATAAGACGAGTTATTTTTGGAGCAGGCCTGCTAGAGTGTTCTTAAAAGACATGCTCCAAAGGCAAAGGTCATAAAAGAGAAAAAAAAAATTCCTGCCTCTGTAGGTGCATCTACTCACCCAGTGAAAGGAAAAAGGAAAAATCACACATTTTTTCTCCACCTCACCTTCACCTTTTCCTCAATCTCATATCTCTGCTATTTTAGATTTCCACCTCTAAAATCTCAGTCCAATTGCAGCTCTCAGGTAATTGTTTTCTTTTCTTTTCTATATTATCCCTTTTTTTCCTCTCACTTTGCCTCCCTGTTTCTTAGAGCAGTTCCTGGGCTTTGAAGAAGATGCGCAATGTGCTGCACTTTGCAAACGAGGACAGGCATGCGTCTAATTGATCACAATGTGTTATTTATCTTGGGGTTTGATTGTACTAAAAATGGAATTGTTATTACCCCATATAACTTTATGAGATCGAAAGAGTTTAAAATTGTTTCCAGTAGCACTTCAATAGGCTGCTTATCTCATCGTCCAGGAGTATGTTTTGCCGTCCGAGAAGAGAAACTGTTTTAACTTTGGAGCTTCTTCGACATTTCTCTATGATTATTGATCCTAGCTCAAGAAAAGTCTAAGTCATGGACTTTGAAGTTGCAAAGGTGCATGAACATTAGAAACGATGTAATTAGTTTATTCCTAGTTTGAAGTTGTGAACAACTCTTTGTTTCTTAATTACATTTTATTATATAAACGTTCATGATTAATTTGGCTTTTCAAGAATTCTAACTTTATATGTTTGAAGACCTTGTGAATTCATTTTCTATGTTTCAGTGTAGTCATTGAATCAGATTAAAGAAAGTGTTACTTTATTTTGTGTCCCTTAAGTTCTTCCAATTCCAAGAAATTGAGTTTGAAACCAAAATATCCCAAATTTCGATCCCATCTTTGTTTTCGTGATTTGTCTCTGTCTTCAATTGAATTTGCTTCGAGAGTCGCCATTGCTCATAGATAGATGCAGGTAATGCGCCTTTTATCGCAAGTGTTTTGTTTAAAGGTAGATTTCTTGTAATGGCGTTTAAATTGCGACTGGGACATTGGCACATTGCCTACCAACTATTTGTCTATTGCTCCTTTTGAGATCCATTCTAAAGATTGGGCACTTTTTCGCTGTTCCTTGGATCAGGGATCTCTTCTGCTTGACTTGTTTCTTAGAGCTAGCTTGTTGATGATTATACGGGCACCATGTGATTTCATGCAACGAAAAGATTAATGACACTTTTGACTTTATGGTCGGTTCACGCTATTATAGACAAAGGGTGTCTTATCATTTTTACTATACTTCTATATTACTCGAATTCGAATGTAAGTGTCGAACACGGGTATGTATCGGACACATGCATGTTCAATTTTTTTTAAAGATTTCTATGTATTTGAAGGGTTATTAGAAGATTATATCTCCATACCCATATTCAGATATATCAGACACGAATACTTCAAAAAAAAAATAATCGGAGTAACATAGCTACCGTCATTCAAATTAAAGAATTAGATGTTTAAAAATCTAGGTTCCTCTTCTTAAATTATACTATCCCAATATGGTTTTCTGAGAGACTATATCAAAGATTCTTTTAAGGTAAGATGAAGTCATCGATACTAATATATGCACAGATGTCGGTGTGAAACCCTGTATTTAGTCAAATGTTACAGTGATGTTTTCTTTGAACATTGTCAAGATTGGCTGGCAACTTACACTTAATTGTATGCAATTAGTTCCAAACTCTTAAAAAAGTCTCCCCCTTTTGATCTGACACCTATTTCAAGTCTTTCATTTTTATCTTGCATGAGTCATCCATTCCTGTCTAAAAACTTACGTTGTTTTGATTTTTTATTTTAAAAAAAAATATTTGTATTCGATATTTGTGTTTGACGCATATCAAGATATGAGTATGAGAGTATGATCCTTCAAGAATCCTCCAAATACATGAAAAACTTAGAAAAAATTGAACATACCCATGTCGAACACATACCCATATCCGACACTCACACTTATCCGAGTAACATAGCTAAAAACTAGTTCTCATAAAATATGATTGTCAGCAGGGCACTAGCACTTACCAGTTAGTGATCAGCTCTTATTTTAATAGGAAATAAGTTCCCTTGGCCTTCTTTTAACACGATTCAAGCCAATCTTTGTAGGTTGATTTCTGCTTTTAACTATAAAGTTCAAAGCTTTTTATCTGTATATATAGGTCCTGTTGTGGGTCTTTACAGGCTGATCTGGTTCCTTGATCTCGTGCTTAGCTCACAGTCCAACAGAAGGGGAACAGAGCAAAGCTAGTAAAGGTTTCCGCATAGTAGCCTCGCTCTTGACTACTTTGATTTTAGTGCACAGAAAAATCATATGCTTCCTTACCAACTCCCACCATGTGATCTGCATGCACTTTTTCTTTTCAGCTTTGACATGATTTAATTTTAGTATTTTACTATACTTATCTGTTAATAAACAGATATTGATGATGATGTTCCTTATATCTCCTACTCCAGCCATGTGACCTGCTTTTGCATGCAACGTTTATCTTCAACTTTTGAATATATTCTCTTTTACTTTATCTTAGCTACTCTGATTTCATGAACCAACCTCTCTGGCTCTTGCAGTTTTCATAACTAGTCCTTGCTTGACAAAATATTTGCAGGTTTCTCATACAATTAGTTTTCAGTTTCTTCCATCTTAATTGCCTTATGCTTTCCCAAATTTAAGGTGGTGTGGAGACTGGAGACAGTTTTGCAGACTACAATTTCTGAGGTATGTTTGGACTTTTCTTTCATTTTGTTGTGGTTCAAACCATTGAATTATTTTTCAAGAATAAGCTTAATGCACTATAATATATTGTTTTAGCTTAATTACTGCATTTATGGGAAAGTAATTTTTATGATGAAACGTCACCAAAATCAAAGTGCGAATTCTCTGTTAACAAAAAATAGGGGTTCTTAGTTAACCTGTCAAATGCAATATTATTCTTGATTGTTAGATACTTGTATGCGTATTTTGAATACTGTTTTAAATATTCTGTAAAATTGAACTGAAAATATTAATTTCCATCTAAAAAAAAGATGCAAAATCCAAGATATAATTTCCACACTTTCTGCTTCTGAGATCAATAGCATCAAAATAATAGGGGTCTATACCTTTTCCTTTATTAATGAAACAGATCATTTTGCCACCAATCTTTGACTGTATATGTATTTTTGTATGCACTAATTGCTTAAAATATACTAGAAACATTTACACTTATTATGTGGGTTGAAGAAAAAAAGAGTGTGAAAAAAATATTTTAGAAAAGAAAAAAAATTAAGTCGATAGTTTGTTAAGGAGAAGCTTTGGGTAGTTTTTTAAATTTTTAAGTAATTTTTTTAAATTTAAAAATACGTAAATAATTTTAATATTATTTTTTTATTAAAATTTTAAATAAATTTTTTAATTGAATTAATATCTGATTAACTCGTGATACCAACTCAATTAAATTTTTTAATATTAGTATAGATATAAATAGTTGCACGAGGCCAGCATAATCTCTCAGGCCTTAAGACCTGGGCTAGTGTTAATCCAATATAAATTTAATTCGGGTGTGGGTCATGAGCCTCTTGCTAGTTCATTGGAAGGAGTAAAGTAGGGTTAATTAAGCTAAAAAGGTTTAATCATATCTGGCTTCTTCTATTTATAAGATTTGGGCCGAGGATGAAATGACTTAAACCAAGATTTCTTCCTTAAACATCAGTTGTAATTATAGAAAATAAAGAGGGAAAATTACTACAAAGAGAAATAAAGAAATAAAGGCATTAAAATATTCTCCATCATTTTTCATAAGCTATGGTGATATAAAAACTTAAGTTTCCAAATACTCATTTCTAGTTAAATCATTTATCAAATTAGTAAAATCTTACTCTATCAAAAACATGAAGCTCTCACATTAGTAGGTACTATAAACCTAAAACCAGCATCAAATAACTTTATTAGAATTCTGAAATTAAGTATATATATGGATCATTTCATTAGTGCTATGTAATTCTAAGGTTTAGAAAGTGGATCAGTAAACCAATGTTAGCCATAAAATTATCGTTTTCTTTTAGCGTCCGTTTTCTATACATCGCAATTTCACAAGAGAAGTTAAGAAACTAACAAGTGTTTTTTTTTTTTTATATTAATTTCTTAATAATTAATATATCTTACATGAGTATGTATCATGTTGCTAACCCGATTGATAAAAATTTTATTGATGATGAATGAGATAATTTTTTTTTCTTTAAATTGCATTCTCCCAGACATTCCAAAGCTTATTTTTCCCAGCAAAAAGAGATATGCTTTGGAATATCCTGGAGAATGCCATCTGTTTCATACTCTAAATCACTGAAGTTACTAAGTTTGGAAGCTAGCTAGTTCCAGTTCTATTTCATTCTCTCGCACATTAAGTGGCCTGCTTATAACATTCTGTATTTAATTAAACATAATTAGCTTGGAAATAGATATAGATACCTCATACAGAAAATTTCTGACTGACTTCCATGCGGATCTTGTGGAGTATGAAATACCTATTTTGATAATCAAACCTAACAGATTACTCACATAATGGGTTTTCCAGGATGGGTTGTTGTTTATAACTACAGCACAATCAAGCAAGATGGTTACAGTTATTCTTTGGCTGAAAATGTTTGCAGTTATATAAATCTAGGTTATTAATAGATTTTACAAAGAAATTTACTGGGTGGTGAATCATTCCTGTTCCTAATTATACTTTATTAATTGATAACCAAATTTATAGCTGGACACCAAACAATTAATATGAAATGGACGAGATTGATACCTCATAAGTAACTAGAATTATTACTTTGTGATGATATATAATATTATATCAATCTTATTTCGTATGTTGAATCACATGAATTTCATTAATGTTTATAATATTGAAAGAAATTTACTGGGTGTAAACTTTAACCACTATCCACCATAATCTTGGTCATGAAGGTTACACTCAATAGTACTCTTTAAAACTTTAAAAATTTGAAAACAAAACCTTCGATATATGCTTGGTGTTTTGTCCTCTTATTGCCTACGGAATTTTGCTTCTTGGGTTTCTCTATAAGATTGTTGGCTACCGTTAAGTTGTGTTATTTTACATCTGTTAAATTTTGGGTTTCTTGTAATTTTATATTTAAGTTGGGCTTTTTATTGCCAATTGATTTTAGGTTAGATGCTTAACATGGTATCAAAATTCCTGTGTATTTTGTTCTTCTTGCCTAAACCTTATGCGAGGTTGACCACCCCTTTTTAGGCTATTCACGAGTAGGCCTTTGTTGAGCTACACGTGTGGGGAGTATTAAGTGGTGTTATCTCAATCTGTTAAGTCTTGAATTTTCTGTCGTCTTATATTCAAGTAGAACCCCTTCACCTAGGTTGGATGCTTAATAACTACCTTGTAAATCTGATATTTCAATGAAATCTATGCATTTAGAAGAAATGCTAAAACATACTGTTACATTTCTTCAATTCTTAAATTAACAAGCTAAGCCTTATTTTTTCCACTAACTTGTTAAAACTTAAAATCTTCGTTTTGGACTAATGTCTATAACAGCTAATTGTACATAAAGTTGCTAACATTAATTTCTCTAGTTACACACACAGAAACGAAAATCTAGATCCTGAAAGAACAAAGAAAAATGAAGTTTTGTTGCTTAATGAACTATAATTCATGCTTGCACTTCTGCAGTGCCAATTGATGAAAAGAAGGTTAATTTAAAAACTAGCTAGTTTGTCACTATTTTAGGTGTCTAAAATATGTGTAACCAGATATTATTGCTTCTCTTGCTACTTCTATATATTAGTATTTACAAATTTATTGATCAATGTTACAATTACTATATTATGCTCATCCTTGTTTTGTTGTTATTTTCACTGCATAATATGCATACATAACATAGATTTTAGATGATTACTTATGGAGTTCCTTGTCCCTCTACGAGATTGAGTAAATACCTTAGCACTGTAAGGTGTATTAATTAAACTTGCTTGCTTATTTTTGCTGCTTCCCCATACTAACACATACGCTTAGTAATGAATCTGTGACAAGTTTTCTGATCTATACTCGAATGCTATCTTCTTATTAGAAACAGTGGAATAATTTGAATTAGCAACAAATTTAGATTATTCTTACAAAGTTGGTGGTATGTTTTTATATGTGTTTTTATAACATGCAACTTTCAGTCTCACTTTCTTT
This sequence comes from Fremontodendron californicum, assembly GCA_030761205.1. Taxonomy (NCBI): domain Eukaryota; kingdom Viridiplantae; phylum Streptophyta; class Magnoliopsida; order Malvales; family Malvaceae; genus Fremontodendron; species Fremontodendron californicum. The sequence goes on from JAULJL010000010.1 coordinate 4,818,788, forward strand.
CACTGTCCTTAGCTGTTAATCTGATGTCATTGCCGATGAGAGTTGAGCCAACAAATAATACATGGTAGTTGATGGCTAACAATGATATAAAGATCCCTAGTGTTCCAAAAAAATTATCAATTATGCTTTATCATAAATATTTGTCATATTATATGTTATATTGTATAGGAACAGACCTACTTAAAAGTCGGGTAGCCCGCCCGGTCCGACAGACCTGGTTCGTATTGAGTAGAGTTTATTTTTGATTCGGGTTGGCCTGGCCTGAATCACTGTTTATATAATAAAAAAATTATTTTTATTTAAGTTTAATTTTAAAAATATTAATATAAAAATATATTTTTTAATATTATTTAAACAGTAAAACGAGCTTACGGGTCGGCTTGAGTCCACCCAAGGTTGGGCTTGGGTAAGAAAAATAGAAAATTTTCAAGACGCGGCTCGATCTGGCCCGTCCCATGAGTAGGTTTATATAGGAATCACTTCATCTAGATCAATTCACAATTACTTTATTTACTCCTACTCCTATATCATTGGGCATAACGGTTGAGAAAACTATATCCAATGGTGGCAATGAAAACAAGGAGTAATCAAGAAGCTTTAAAAATTTTGATTAAAAATATAGTTCAATATTGACCCAAAGTTCAAGTGTCATTTCAGAAGAAATCATAGTCTTAATCGGTCTTTGTCATAAAGTAATACAAAAACCTTATATATGATCAATAACTGTGAGTGCATGAATGTCTTAGGGAAAGTGAACCTTTCTACACGTAATTATCATTGAAATGGTGAAGATATGATGAAATTAGCATAGATTTTCAGACCCCACTTCAATTTTTTTTTCCTGATTTAATTTCTATTAGGTTTGTTGGGTTATGAATAGTTGAAAAGAGTGAAGTTGGTGTGCCATGAAAGCTCGCAAATGCAATTCACGTGTACTGGACGTAATATAAGTATTTCTTCTTATTAACTGTTTCTGGTGACCACTCTATTGCAATTCTTTTAATTGTTTAATAGAGCACTGAATTAATAACAATGTGGAGAAGCAATAATCTATGTCAACTTTGACTAACAGATCATGATCAGGATCATTGATTTATTATCAGTTCATCATATTGGGAAGTTCTGAGAAGATGCATGAGCTCCGCTGATGGGAGATGCTGGACGGACCTCCATGGCAGATTGCAAGAATTAGGTCGATTTGAATCTTTGGTACGTTTTCTAAGTCAAACTTCATATGTTCATACTCAAAACCATTTCATTTGGTTCGTACATTAGAATTAAAATAAACTAAGGTGACACAAAAGAGGAGTAGAAAGAAAGATTGCTGTCGCTAACGCTTTGAAAATAAATCCATTTTAAAGAACTTTTATATTCTTTCCATCTCTAGCGAGTTCAGTGTTTAATTGATCTATATATTTTAAGGGGTTGTTTTCCTTTCTGCATGGAGATGGAAAGACCCAAAACCAGAAACGTGGCAAAGGAAGTGTAGAAAGTCCGAGTTTAGATGTATTGGGTAGAAACTTAACTGGGGAAGCAAATCAGTTGTTTATCTGACACTACAACTATGGTTTTTTTTTTTTTTTTTTTTCTAATGATATAAAATAATAAGCTGTTTAGGTGACATCAGTAAACTCTCTAAATTCTTTATAATTTAAACCTGCTTCTTTTTTATGTGAGGGGCTGGTCCACCCGACAAGGAACCCTAGTTGAAGAAGTAATCTCTCTGTTTCCCTCTAAAAAAATGAATTTTCTGCTAGTTTTCTTGATGAAGGTGTTAATCTGTTTTCCCCTTTCTCTGAACAAAAAACATGGTTTCTTTTGTGGGTAAAACTTGTGCTGTCAGGAAAAATGAGGTAAGTGAAGGAGAAAAAAAGGTGGAGAGAGAGGACATGGCGGTGTTCTCAATTCTCATTGTTGTTAGTTTGACTCTTGGTGGCCATTGATGTGATGCTTTATAACGAGTTTAGGTTAGAAATAGCTAACTTGTCAAGTAAGAAAGTAGTGAGACAAACAAGACCCTGAGTTATTGTTTATATACCCAGAGCAGCCATTAATGTTAACAACATCTGCAAGATCATATCTATGATATCAATATTCTAGGTTGAGTGTATATATATATATATATATATATATATATATATATATATATATATATATATATATATAAAAGGTTAGATCAGAAGTTTTTAAAGCTACTTTTGCTTGTTTGGTGTCATTTTCTTTCTTCTTTTGTCTTCCAAAATTCTGTGCATTATAATTTTCATGGACTTAGTTTTTTCCTATATTGCTTCAAATTTTTTATTTTTTTAAAATATCCGTATCTGATACTCGTATTTGACGCATATTTGAATATGCGTAACGAAGATATGATTTTTCAAGAATCCTCCAAATACATGAAAAAACTTTTAAAAAATTAAACATACTTCTATCGAATACATATCCGTATCTGACAGTTACATCCGAGTTCAAATAACATAGGTTTCTTCATCAGCTTCATTGAATGAATTTCCATGATTTACTATTTTTATCCCCTTTTTAGTATGTATCAACCCATTGACTTGGGGACTTTCTTCCTCTTCACTACTATTTCTGTCATCTTCGGAATTTGGAAATAAATGAATATGTTTGAACTGTAATCCAATAATAGCTAAAAGGAAATTAAATAGGATATATATATATATAATTAACTTAGGCAGCTTTCTTTTCCTCCTTAAAGATTGTGAAATATGCTTCAGGCATCAAAATACTTGTGTGTTCTACACGAAAAAGCATGGAAAACTTGTAGTTATAAAGCCATGGAGGTTGACAAACAAATATAGATGAAATTGCATGCAACTAATTTCTGTTTCAGCATCTACATAAGTACATTATAAATACGTATATATACTGTAGTGTCGAGCTCTAAATGTATATATGCATGAAAATACATTCGTTTTTTCCTCTTCATCTTTCTCCTTCGTTAGTCAGAACTTGTGTTATTAGGATTCTTTATATTTTTTTAAGTATTTATGTTCGATACTTGTATCCAATACATATTTGAATATAGATATGAGATATCATCCTTCAAATATATAAAAAAACTTAAAAAAAAAAAAAATTGAATAAACCACACTCAACCTCAAAGATAACATAAGTCAGGACAAAGAAGAAAAGGACGAGTATCCTAATCAACCAATACCATTGACGTGTTCTTAATTAGGGTTAAATTAGAAGAATGTCTTAAGGGTTTCAAAATATGGTGGAAAAGTTAGAGAGTTTGCTGCAACCCCCTCCTCTAACCATCTCCTTATTTGGTCAAATGGGTCACCATCGATTCAGTTGCTATCTAGCTTTTTTAACTTTTCTTGCTCAAACTGAGATTCTGATGATAAACTCTCGTACATACCATCACTTAAATAAGTATAAATCTGCATCATTTTTCGATTTTCCAGCATTTAAATTGGCATCAAAATTGATCTAGCAATCAATCTTTTGTAGGCATGAGACCACCTAATTATCCCATAAGATCATATATTCTTATTTTAATTTTGAGTCAAAAACCAGTATTATTTTTAAATCTAAATTTATTTTAAATAAAATGGGGAAAATTTTCACATAGATATGTATTTAATTCTCTTCCTCGTATAATCATACATGTTTATACAAAGACATGCATATCTATACATATGAGCATATATATATATAATTAATACAAAGTACTAGTGAGATTATATATTGATGTGTTTGGTTTGAAAGAAAAATCATAGTGCACACGTGGAAAGAGACTCTTAAAATGCGCAACAGAGAGAGCTCAAACTCTCAACATCTTTCACAATACAAACAGACAATTAAGACAATGATCAGATGCCCTAACCCTATAATTACATCACACAATGAAAGTTAACCTATTCCTACCACCTTTAGTATGAAAAATAGTATTATTTTGGAATTTGGACCCACGGTTTTCGCTGCAAATTATTGCATGGTATACTGTGTAAATTAATGGTATATATTATAGGATTCGTTTAATCGGTGTTTATAAATATCAATTTATAATTATTTATTTATTATTTTAAGAATATTTTTGTATTTAATATATTATTTTTATTAAACTCAATAAAAAGTTATGCATTAATTACATTTTTATTTTTATATATATCACCAAACCAGTCCTACTAGACATTGATTAACATTCCCCTACATTATATCATGAGAAATTATTTTATCTATTTATAATATCAGTTGAGTTTTTAAATTTTATAAGACGGATTAGCAAGATGAAACATACTTTTTTAAGGTATATTAAAAAATAAAAAATTTAAGTAAAAAAATAAAACATGTGATAGTCTTTTAACTCCACTTATGAAATAATTTTTTTTTTTTTACCGTCAATAAAAAAATTAAATGAACTCTTATATTATTGCATATATAATACATTATTTTAATTAAGTACTTTGTGAATGTGATGCATAATTCCCATTGTTTTTTTGGATATGCTTAAAGATGCTCTACATTGGAGAAAATCATCTCTACATGTTTAGTACTGGTTTTGATCATTAATATATAAATAGAGCATTGCTAATTTTTCTTACATTTATAATTGTCAAACACCATCACTGAATAGATACAATATATAGCATTATTTATATATAAATAAAATCTCTTAGACAATTATTTTTTGTGTTTACTTGAACAGTACAATGTCGGACAATAAATATCTTTCACTAATTTTTCATTGATTTTATTTTATTTTTATAAATATCAGTAAATTCTAATAGATAGACTAACCAAACAGAGTAAATTAAAAAAATAATGGGATTTGCATTAAGCAATTAACTACTATGATATATTAATTAGCTGAAGAATGCATTTTCTTACATAGAAAATAATACTGATAACTTAAACTCATTGGAATTGCAACAATGGAAATAATTTAGGAAAGGATAAGGAAACAGGTGTACATACTCATTTTTTTCACCCATTTTTAATTTTTTTTTTGGTGTTATTCGATCGGTTTCGATTAATTTCGAATCGAATTAACTGAATTATATAATTTTATTTTCATTAACCAAATTGAATTTATACATTTCGAAAATCTAACCGATCAAATTTAATTTAGTTAAGATTTTGGTAACCGAATAAAAACATACATTCAAGTTAAATTATTATATTTGAAACTCTTAATTTCTCATAATTCAAAATTTCAAACAAATTAAATAAAATAATCCAACAAAATATTCAAATATTAAAATATTTAAAATCTCTAACAACTTAAAATATCATCCAAACTCCAAACATTAAACTTATGTTTCATAAAACATAATCGATATCTTACATTTTAGATTTTACAAAAAAAAAAAAAAAAAAAAAGAAAAAGGTTGAGTTAAGAAATATTTCGGTTAATTTAGTTAATCAATTTTTTAAATCGAATTAATCGAAAGCCAAATTCTTCCAAAATCTCTTTCGATAATCAACCGAAATTATTCGATAACCAACCAATTAATCATATATTAAATTGATTCAATCGATTGACTCGATTAAAATCGAAATATAAACACCCTACTTCTCCCTCGAAGTATTTAGAATGGAAAACAATGAGAAGAGACTACTCTGTACATTTTGATGAAGATCATCAAAGCCATCGCCATGGCAGAGATATTACTTAAATTAGACAAATATATAATTGGTGAGGGTCAAGCAAATAGAGACAGGCTGCCATGGAGAGAAGGAAAACCCAGCAGATATCAGTGGGCTAGCTAGTAGTAAATTTAGCTAGTGCGTAAGCATATATAATCAAGCTAGCTAGCTAGCTAGAATATATATAAACACAAAAAATATGAGGACCCATCTGCATAATATTTAATATTAATACGTGAAATTGTATAATGATCCATGCAATAATCAGTGACGAAATAAGAGGCTGTGTTGCGTGCATGGGATGGGTTTCAAAGATCATGGGTGACGCGCCACCTGTTTGATCTAATGCTGACTACTGACTGCTGCTTTGAGTAAAGCTCTTGTTGATTTGTTTCTTTGACTATATTAATCATTCATTTAATCAAATATAGGAGTAGTTGATTACTGCTTAAACACCCTATTTGCCCCTTCAAATCTTTACTTCACCAACTTTGCCCTTCCATATACTATGAATTTATTATTTATATTTATTATACTGTTTTCGTGTTTATTGAACGTGTCGTATCCGTGTCTTGATGTGTTTATTATATTGTTTTCATGCTTATTAAAAATGTTATATATGTGTCGTGTTTTTGTATCGTGTCTAAAATTATTAAGTACAACATATGCTAGTATTGAGCCCTGTATTCGTATTTGAATGTAGGATTAAATAATTTTTTATAATGTATACATTATGTATTTTATGCTCGTATATGTTTTTTTTTTTTTGGGTACAATCTCATCTAGTTGTTTGAGATTCAATTATCAATCAATCTTTACGTAACTAATCAAGTTGATCGTGTAAATTGAAGCATTTGTGGGTATATATGACATTGAAATCTATTTTAATAAAGAAAAAGGATTTAAATTCATTTTTAATAAAAAAAATATATATTTATCATTGAATCGTTCGAAAAGTTGAAGATCTATGCAATAAGTGTGAAAGCAGCCACTCTTCTTGACCTGCTTATATGACATTTTCTAAATGTCTTGGCTTTATTTCATTATAGACTGATGAATTATTCATTCATATATATTTCTATGAGAGATTGCTTTAATGTTTTTTTTTTTTGCTAAGCCCAAAAAAGATTCAATTAATTAAGATTGCAAAAGAGATGCTTTACTTTATATAAAACATGGAAAATGATGATGAGTCAAAGATAGCAACCTTCTCAGCAATTTGGCTGTAATATGTTTGTAGGTCGCCATTGATGTAATGGAGTTCTTTTATGAACACAAAAAAAAAATAATAATAATAATAATAATAAATAAATTGAGGGTCCACTTAGAAAAACTGAAAACACAAGGGTCAAATTAAAATAGAATCATTTACAAATTAATTAGTGCAATAGAAGGGAAACTCATTGACAAATGAGTGACAAAGGGTATGGTTGAGATTTTATGAAAGAAAAGGGCAATGTTTGTTTCCCCAAACAAATAGGAAACCAGCACGTCTGCTTTATTAGGGAACAGAAAACTCTATAAATATAGTAAGCTTCAGTTCATGGTTGGATTGGAGGTAGGCAAAGGCAACTGCCAAGTCTTAAGGAAAGAAATTAAATTACATAGATATTATTGAAATGGGAAGGTCTCCTTGTTGTGATGAGAGTGGCCTTAAGAAAGGTCCTTGGACCCCTGAAGAGGATCAAAAACTTGTCAAATATATCCAAGAAAATGGCCATGGTAGCTGGAGAGCCCTTCCCAAGCTTGCTGGTATGAATTGAATCTAGCTACTAGCTAACTCTTCCACTCTCTTTCTCTCTATCTCCCAGCCTGAGATTATTGTTTCTTTGTTTATAATTTCCCAGGTCTTAACAGATGTGGGAAAAGTTGCAGGCTAAGATGGACAAATTACTTGAGGCCTGATATTAAGAGAGGGAAGTTTTCCCAAGAAGAAGAACAAACAATTCTCAATCTCCATTCCATCCTTGGAAACAAGTAAGAATTTTTAGAAAAAACCATTTACTTTAATGTCATTATTATTTTAGTTTTGTTTTTGCATGTTGAATTAATCATGTATATAGACTGATTTTTTTTTTTCCCCTTGTTATTATTCACAAGATGGTCAGCAATTTCAAGCCACCTACCGGGGAGAACAGATAATGAAATAAAAAACTTTTGGAATACCCATTTGAAGAAAAAACTCATCCAAATGGGAATTGATCCGATGACTCATAGGCCTCGAACTGATATCTTCTCAAGCTTGCCTCATCTGATAGCTTTGGCCAACCTAAAAGAGCTTATGGATCAGCACCCTTGGGAGGAACAGGCTATAAGACTAAAAGCAGAAGCTGTTCAAATGGCTAAGCTCCAATGCTTGCAATATCTTCTTCAAACCCCAGCTTCCATTAATATGCACAATACTTTCACTGATATGGAGACCTTTAATCTTTCAAACTCACTTTCTCCAATCAAGGATAACTCAGTTTTAAGTTCAGTACCCCAGCTGGATATAGCAGCTGCTGCTTCTCTTCAAGGTTTCCATGATTCAATCCCTTTCCCTCGTTTACCAGACCTACAAATCCCTTGTGAATATCCAACATCTAGGAGCAAGGATACGGCTCAAGCTCAAGATCACACAGTGTTGACACAAGGAGATCAGAATACATGCAATTCACCAATATGGCTCAATAATTCATCTGCAACTCCTTCACCTTCTGTGATTCCATCTGTAACAGAGGCTTTGATAAACAATTTGGGGGATGCTTCCTGTTCTTCAAGCTATGAAGAAGCTGCTCCTTCCGTTTGGCCTGAGGATCACCTGCTCTTTGAATACCCTTTGTTTCATGAGCTTGCCTAGCTAGCTTAATTTTTTGAATATGTTAATTTGAAATCTTAGAATCTTTTCTGTGTATCTGTTTCTGCACACATACTGTTCATTATATAATATGATTATATGTACGATCCTTTTATTTCTAAAACATCAAAGACTATGTTAATTAGAACCCAGGGTTTAGTCCAATTGGAGAGACATCCATATACATATGCATGTTTCAAGACATTACTCTATCGTAATTTCTTGTATTTCTTTTAGCTAATTTCAAGTCAAAATGTGCCATCCTTTAAATTTCAGGCTACATGGTACTATAGGGAAAAAAAAAAGTTCCTTTTTCTTCTTCCTCTTGTCCCCTTTTCCCTTTTTCAGCAGCTGCAAATTAACAATGATAAACCTATAGCTCGATCATTCAAGCTGTACAGCAATGGTGGTACAAAAATAAACTGGTAATCTCAATTACTATAGAGAAGTGCACCTAGATACCAATAACAAAAACTTCCTATATGTTGATGTCTTTTTCATGGTTGAGTTGAGTAAGCTCCGAGTTTGTCAAATGGGAGATGTTGGTAAGCTCTGCAATAATAGAAAACTGTCAGAGGTGACTTGGTTTTCGGAAACGTAACTCCGGTGCCCTCCGAACTATCCTTGTAGAGCTTTACCAACCTCCCATCTAACAAATTCAAAAGCTTATTCAGCTCAACCACAAAAAAATTCTTTACTTTACTTTACTTTCCTTTTTTTTTTTTGGGGGGGGAGGGGTAGAAGGAACCTAGATAGAAAAACATAGCTAGTTTATGTTCATATTGCTTCAAATTAGCAAGCAGTGTTTTCTTAGAATTTAGAAACTTGTTGACATTACATACAGATCGTTTTCATTGAACATACAGTTTCATTCATTTAAATTGCTAAGAAGTTTTTTATGGAAAAAAAAAAATTGCTAAGAAGTTTTAATTTAATGCCATAGCACTGCTTTTGGAACATTTCAACAAGTGATATTTCAACACTACAAATTATTTTTGTTTGACTTCATGTAAACAAAGAGAAGTTTTGATGAAAAAAACAATCTACTTTTTAGGTTCAGATTCAGACACGATAAGCTCGTTCTTTGTCTTGCTGTTCACACGAAAAATAAATATGTTCTTCTTTCCTGCTTGATTCCTAGCCATACTTTTGATGTTTATATACTGTTCCTTAATTATTTTATCAATTAAATAATTAATTACTATATAATTTAGGGTAAGTTAGGATCAAGACATTGACCGATCCTTATGATCCAACCACTCTAGAAGAATAACTGGAAATGAAAAAATTCCATTGATTTATTTATTTTTTGTATAAAAAAAGTTGTAATCTTGGGATAGAAAAAATTGATGCAGATATTGAGATTCGAAACTTAAACTTAGTAAATGTTACTTTAAAGAATGACTGTATGAACCAATTAGATCAAGTCTCAAATTCAATTCGATTGATATATTTGATCACAATCTTGTTCATCAAATAAGTACTTTTATGTGGGAGAAAGGATCCAGCTCTCCTTTTTTTTTTTTTCATTTATTATTCTTTAATATGTTTAATCATCATTCATATGTGTAAAATTCATATTTTATGAGTAGATTTTACTTAAGATGTGTATAGTATAACAATGAACATATATTAAAAAATAATTGAAAAAATGTACATAAAATATAAATCCGTACAAATTAAAATTTGATTACATGTGATTTGGCCTTTGGGTTAGTAGCTTTGTTAATTTGAGAGAGAGAGAGTTGACCAAGAGACATTAATGGCAAAAAAATTTAAAGTAACGTAAAAGGATTCTCAATGATAAGGGGACCCAAGTAGTTAGGAAACCCAAAAAAGTTAAAAAAAAAAAAAAATATATATGATTGGTAAAAAGAGATATTGGGGAGACAGCGGCCATTAATTCGCCACACCATATCATACGTTTTTTTGTTTAAGGTTTAATTTGATTTATTGAATTTAAAAAAATTATTTTATTATTTTAAAATATTAATAATTTTTTTTATATATTTTTATTTATATTTTTTAAAATTAAAATTAAATAAAAATATTTTATTAATTAAATAATAATTTGAGTCGGATTAAATTCGACTTAAAAAAGAATATCCAAAATCCTATTAGTAAATAAATCTACATAGGAAATATCACTATTATATGTTAGAACTTATATAAGAAAGTCCCACATCGGTGGGAGCAACGAAGGAGTTCCTCCTTGAAGGCTATATAAAGAGCCTTAAGGAGAAGTATTAAAACTATCCCAAGAATTATCTCTTTCTCTCTTGTATACTTTCTTATATTCTTTGTGAGGTTGTTCTCTCCTAGTATTTAGAGAGAGGTGTTGTAATATTTTCTCATAGTGAAATTCTTCTAGTCTTGCCCCGTGGTTTTTTCCCTTTATTCATTGAGGGTTTTCCACGTTAAATTTTGTGTGTTCAGTTCCTATTTTCTCATCTCTTATTTTGGTGTGAGACACTATTCCGTCACTCTGGTACCTAACAGTGGTATCAGAGCCATTGGTTCGTGGTCCTTATTCCGCTGCAGTGAAAGTGTTGGTTCTTAGTATGCTCTGTGGTTGCAGTATTATCTGATCTTCCACATCAGAAAAGAATTATTCTTGTTGCTGGAAATAAAGTGTGGTAGTGTGAAAGTGTCTAGGGAAGTTCTGGCTAGGAAAGACTTGGTATTTAAGTGTGTCTATTAGTGACCCACCTCTCTTTCCTGGGAACCTACCTGGTGCACTATTCACGGGCTACGGTCACTGTTCCAGTATACGGGCTATTCAATTGTACTGTACTATTCACAGATACGGTTACTATTCATACGTGTGGTTGTATACTTTTGCAGTAATTGTTAACGTATACTGGATTTGTTCTAGTGTACGACATACGTACAATACTGTTCACGTATACGGTACTATTCACGGTGAAATAGTGTAACTCGCTTCAGTTCGTGTACAACCATGGCAGCAAAATTCGAGATAGAGAAGTTCAGTGGGAGAAATTTCTCCTTGTGGAAATTGAAGATAAGAGCAATTTTGAGGAAGGATAATTGTCTAGAAGCAATTGAAAGTAGACCCACAGAAATGACTGATGAAAAGTGGAAAGAGAATGATGACAATGCTGTTGCCAATCTGCACCTAGCAATGGCGGATTCAGTTTTGTCAAGTGTTGCAGAGAAGAAGACTGCAAAGGAGATTTGGGATGTTCTAAACAAATTGTACGAGGTGAAGTCACTTCACACCAGAATATTCTTGAAGAGGAAACTCTACACTCTTCGAATGAGTGAATCCACGTCGGTAACGGATCACATCAACACTCTGAATACGCTATTTGCTCAACTCACAGCATCAGATTTCAAAATAGCGGAAAATGAACGTGCGGAACTTCTACTTCAGAGTTTACCAGATTCGTATGATCAACTCATCATCAACATCACAAATAACAATGTTAGTGACTCTCTTCACTTTGATGATGTTGCCGGTGCTATTCTTGAAGAAGAATCCAGGCGCAAGAATAAGGAGGAAAGGTCAGAAAATTCAAAGCAAGCAGAGGCTTTAACGGTGATGAGAGGCAGATCAACAGAACGTGGCTCCAGTGGGAGTCAGAATCATGGTAGATCAAAATCTCGAAGAAGGAAGAATCTTAAATGCTACAATTGTGGCATGAGAGGGCACTCGAAGAAGGAGTGTTGGCATAATAAGAAGGGTGGAGAAAAGAATTCTGAAACATCAACCTCCCAAGGTTGTGTTGCAAGTACCTCAGATGATGGAGAAATCTTGTATAGTGAAGCAGCGACTAGTTCTAAAGGCGGAAAGAAACTCAATGATGTCTGGATAATGGATTCAGGTGCGACATGGCACATGACTCCACACCGAGATTGGTTTTGCACTTATGAACCTATTTCGGAAGGATTTGTGTTCATGGGAAATGATCACGCCTTAGATATTGCTGGAGTCGGTACCGTCAGATTAAAAATGCATGATGGTACTGTTCGCAAAATTCAAGGGGTACGACATGTGAAGGGCTTAAAGAAGAACTTATTGTCAATTGGACAATTGGATGACCTCGGGTGCAAGATCCACACTGAATGTGGAATATTGAAAGTAGTGAAAGGAAACCTTGTGGTGATGAAAGCAGAGAAGATCACAAGCAATCTATACATGCTTTTGGGAGAGACGTTGCAAGAGGCAGATGCATCAGTTGCAGCAGCCAGCCAAGAAGAAACGACGATGATGTGGCATCACAGATTAGGCCATATGTCAGAGCGAGGCTTGAAAGTCCTTGCAGAACGCAATCTCCTGCCCGGGCTCAAGATGGTCAATTTACCTTTCTGTGAGCACTGTGTGATAAGCAAGCAGCATAGATTGAAGTTTGCTAAAGTAACTACAAGAAGCAAACACATACTGGACTTAATCCATTCTGATGTGTGGGAGTCACCAGAAATATCCCTGGGTGGAGCAAAGTATTTTGTATCATTCATTGATGACTATTCCAGGAGATTATGGGTGTACCCAATCAAGAAGAAGTCAGATGTGTTTCCAGTATTCAAGGAGTTCAAAGCACAAGTAGAGCTTGAAACTGGGAAAAGAATCAAGTGCTTGAGGACAGACAATGGAGGAGAATATGTAGACGGTAACTTTCTAGCATTCTGTAAGAAAGAGGGTATTATGAGACAATTCACGGTTGCACATACGCCTCAACAGAATGGTGTAGCAGAGCGGATGAACAGAACTCTCCTAGATAGAACAAGAGCCATGCTGAGAACAGCGGGATTGGCCAAATCTTTCTGGGCAGAAGCAGTCAAAACCACCTGTTATGTGATAAATCGATCACCATCAACGACGATTGGTTTGAAGACGCCTATGGAGATGTGGAAAGGAAAGCCAGCTGATTATTCTTCTCTACATGTGTTTGGATGTCCTGTGTACGTGATGTACAACTCCCAAGAAAGAACAAAGCTGGATCCAAAATCCAGAAAATGTATATTCTTGGGTTATGTTGACGGTGTTAAGGGGTATCGCCTGTGGGATCCCACTGCCCGCAAGGTTGTTGTCAGCAGAGATGTAGTTTTTGCAGAAAATGAACTGCAAAGTGAGCAAACAAATGACAACACTTCAAAAGAGACTGCTACAGTGCAGATGGATAGAAATTCTCAAGAAGATGATTCTTCTGAAGCAGAACCAGAGCATGAGGTACCAGAACCAGTTGAGTCCGAGGCTGTAGAAGTTCGACGGTCAACTCGTGAGAGAAGGCCTCCAAATTGGCACACGGAGTATATTACGGAGAGCAATGTTGCATACTGTCTTTTAACAGAGGATGAAGAGCCATCAACTTTTCATGAAGCTACTAGTAGCCCAGATGCTTCTCTGTGGATGACAGCAATGCAGGAAGAAATTGAAGCTCTTCACAAGAACGAGACATGGGAACTGGTGGAATTACCACGTGTCAGAAAAGCCATTGGTAACAAATGGGTCTACAAGATCAAGCGGGATAGCAATGATCAAGTAGAACGATATCGTGCTAGATTGGTTGTAAAAGGATATGCTCAGAAAGAAGGTATTGACTTCAACGAGATATTTTCTCCAGTTGTCAGACTTACTACTATCAGAGTAGTGTTGGCTATGTGTGCTGCATTTGATTTACATCTTGAACAACTAGATGTAAAGACGGCTTTTCTACATGGAGAGCTTGAAGAAGAAATTTATATGCTCCAACCAGAAGGTTTTGTTGAAACAGGCAAAGAGAACTTGGTTTGCAGGTTGACCAAATCTCTGTACGGTCTAAAGCAGGCGCCCAGATGTTGGTACAAGAGATTTGATTCTTTCATAATTAGCCTTGAATACAACAGACTGAGTTCAGACCATTGTACGTACTACAAGAGGTTTGATGATAATGATTTCATTATTTTGCTGTTGTATGTGGATGACATGTTGGTGGTAGGCCCCAACAAAGATCGAATCCAAGATTTGAAGGCACAGTTGGCTAGGGAGTTCGATATGAAGGACTTGGGACCCGCAAACAAGATTTTAGGGATGCAAATTCACCGAGACAGAAAAGACAGGAAAATTTGGCTTTCTCAAAAGAATTATCTGAGGAAGGTCTTGCGACGCTTCAACATGCAAGACTGTAAGCCAATATCTACCCCACTTCCTGTCAATTGTAAATTATCCTCAGGTATGAGTCCTAGCAATGAAGCAGAGAGGATGGAAATGTCTCGAGTACTGTATGCATCAGCGGTGGGAAGCCTTATGTATGCTATGATATGTACAAGACCAGACATTGCACAAGCAGTGGGAGCGGTCAGTCGATTTATGGCAGATCCTGGTAGAGAGCATTGGAATGTTGTTAAGAGGATCCTTAGATACATTAAAGGAACCTCAGATGTTGCATTATGTTTTGGAGGATCAGAACTTGTTGTCAGGGGTTATGTTGATTCAGATTTTGCAGGTGATCTTAATAAAAGGAAATCCACTACTGGCTATGTGTTCACACTTGCAGGAGGAGCGGTAAGCTGGTTATCTAAGTTACAGACTGTTGTAGCTTTGTCTACTACAGAAGCTGAGTACATGGCAGCTACCCAAGCATGCAAGGAAGCAATATGGATACAAAGGTTAATGGAAGAACTCGGGCACAAGCAGCAGAAGATTATTGTGTATTGTGACAGTCAGAGTGCCTTGCACATTGCAAGGAATCCAGCCTTTCATTCCAGGACAAAGCATATAGGTATACAGTATCACTTTGTTCGAGAAGTAGTAGAAGAAGGAAGTGTGGATATGCAAAAGATTCACACCAAAGACAACCTAGCAGATGTTATGACAAAGCCAATCAACACTGACAAGTTTATTTGGTGTCGATCCTCCTATGGTCTATCAGAAACGTAAGCAACATGGAATGGCAAGACAGAAAGAGTGGTGTGAAGATATGATTGGTTTAATCAAATCTTCAAGTGGGAGAATTGTTAGAACTTATATAAGAAAGTCCCACATCGGTGGGAGCAACGAAGGAGTTCCTCCTTGAAGGCTATATAAAGAGCCTTAAGGAGAAGTATTAAAACTATCCCAAGAATTATCTCTTCCTCTCTTGTATACTTTCTTATATTCTTTGTGAGGTTGTTCTCTCCTAGTATTTAGAGAGAGGTGTTGTAATATTTTCTCATAGTGAAATTCTTCTAGTCTTGCCCCGTGGTTTTTTCCCTTTATTCATTGAGGGTTTTCCACGTTAAATTTTGTGTGTTCAGTTCCTATTTTCTCATCTCTTATTTTGGTGTGAGACACTATTCCGTCACTCTGGTACCTAACATTATAAACCTAATTTTTACTTGGAAAATGCTATGAAAACGTGTACCAAACATAATCTAGAAAATTGTTGATGTTTGATGGGAGTTGTACCTTTTTTCTAAGAACAGGAAGAGAATACTAAAACACTTTTTTTTTTTGGATAATTAGAGAATACTAAAACTCGAGTTCAAATATTTAGTATAACTTTGTTTAATTTCGTCTACAATAATTACTTGTGATTATTAAAGTTACTTTAATTTTCCTCAAAATTTAATTTAAAAGTTTGTAGAATTTAAGCATGTCTAATTGATTTAAATTACTGTTATGTAATATATATATATATATATCTTCCACCTATATACATGAGTTTATTTTCCAACTAAAAAAAAGTTTATGTTATTTAGGATTCAAATTAATGTGGATAGCTAGGTTAAGAATGTTCTAATTATATATATTCTTTTGGTTCATAACTTTATCTAATTAAGGTAGAGAAAGAGGATTCAAAAACAAAAAGGAAAAAAGAAAAGAAAAGAAAAGGAAGAAAAAAGGGTGCATAATTATCTAATTTTTTAATTTGTTACATTACAAATGATAACTCCAAGATATATAATATCTTATCTGTCCCACTTTTTTGTCCATGTTATTCTATTTTATGTCTCAAAATTATGTATTATTTTTTCAATAACCTAATACTCTTATATTTTTTTTTCTATATTTCAATATTATTTTTCATGATTTTTTTTTTTAAATTTGTGGTATTAAAAATCATGAAATATTAGTTTTATAAATAAAAAAAATTAAATTTTAATATAAAATATGCTAAAATCAATTTTTTAAAATTTCGTGAAATTAAAAAAGGAACAAACAATTTGAGATGGAGGTAATAACAAAAAAAAAAAAAATTAAAATATATTTGGAAACTTGAACTTGAAATAAAGGATTTTGAGTCTCAGTTTTAACACTATATTTATGCAATAGAACCAATAAAATCATGATTATGCATAATTATATATTTGTGAATTCGTCACATCTCTACTAAGTACTGAATTTGAAAATTTTGGATGGTAAAGTGAAATTTGAAATTAATAATTTACGCAATTTTTTAAATATATACATATGTATTTTAAATATTTAATTAATTATTTATATATCATGTAAAAGATGGGCACGAGGCTAGAAGAAATTGCGCAAGTGAACCAAGGGTGAAGACCAAGACTTTGAATTTTGAAGAAGAATAGGAGGATTAAGAGTAGAAAACAAAATGTAAATTACATGACTAGTCACCTAATTTTAGTTTTTTTTTTTTTTTTTATTTTGATCACTCAATTATAAAAATTAACGAATTTAGTCATCAATATTTTTTAATTTGAGAAGAGAGTTTTTTTTTTTAGGGTTGGAAACAAGGGTTTTTTTTAGAAGATCAACTTTCTATGTTTCTCTCTCTTCTTTATCTCTACTTGGAAGAACATAAAAAAGCTAAACATTTAAAAAAAAAAAAAAATTCCGATACCACGTTCACATGCTTTTTTAAATGACATATTCACGTCATATGATCACCGGTATCATTTGTATCAAACCAAATTAATATTTTTTTTCTAGCGGTGAAGTGATTACAAAAATTAATTAAAAAATATTTATGATTAAATTATTATTTTCTATAATTTAATGATTCAAATAAAAAATTGATACGACTAATTATGTAATTTATCCAAACAAAAATACCTGCCATGTTTTATAATGAAAAAACATATATATTAGGTAACTTTGCATTCAAAATTAGGTGATTTTGGTAAGAATATAGCTATTAATTTTCCACTAGCCTTCTTCCCTAGAGACTAATAAATAATATTTAATCTATGGAGAATGAGGTTGTTAATTGTTTGATGTCTTCAATTCAATTCAAATCCATCCTTTCTTATCTTACTTTTTGATTTTTCTCTCTTACAAGAGTTAAAACTTTATCCACTTCATAAAGAAAGTTCCACTTTATCATAAAATTAATGTTCTTTAATTAGTAAATTAATGTAATATATTATTGATCAGGATGCTAATGCTAGAAATAGAGGTCAGAAAAAGTGATGTTCAACCGAAGACTTTTTTCACTTTGGAGAATTAGAGCCCAAAAATTCATAGCCTGGAGCATAACAGAAGAAGAAGTCGACTTTTATGCTACATATTTTCAAATTGATGGGAATAAGAATAATGACAGTGGCTTGGAATGTGAAAGTTGAAGTTTGAAAAGATGCGAGGTTAATTCGATTGGTTCATGTCATCATTTTAAAAAATAATAATAATTAACATATTAAAATTAAAATTTCAGTATTTGTAGTTTTTTTTTTTTAAATTATTATCTCTTTTATATATATATATATATATATATATATATATATAATGAGGTTTGTGTTTCTGCCTTCATGGAAGCTAAAATCGTTTAAACTAAGTTCTTGGCCGTCACTGATTCATACTGGAGTAGTTTTTATCATTTTACTTAAATAAATTTTTTATTATATTTAAATAAAATTTTAATATTTAATTTGTATTTAAATAATTCCTTAACATAAATTGAAATTTAATTTGAAATGAATGTATATTTGAATACAAATAAAAAATAAGAGTTTATTTGGGTAAAATAATTTTTTTAGTATTTTTACCAAAATTCAACTTAAATGTATAAGTTATGAAGTTAAAATTCAAGAATAAATGTTATTTTGTAGGATCTCCAACAGTCCCACATATGTACAAAGTTATATATATATATATATATATATATATATATATATATATATATATACTAGAATATTTGCCCCACTTCTTTAGGGGTTTGGATTGTTTTATATAATTTTAATGATATTAGTCAGTAATTATTTATTTAAATATTTATTTAATATTTTATTATATATTTATATATTAAAATAATTATATTTATTAATATAAAAATTAAATATTTTAAATTACATTTTTTTTTACAAATAAAATTTTTATTATTAAATTAGTTTTAAATAAAAAAACATAAAACTATAAAATTTAATTTTTTTTAAATCAAGTAACCAAAAAATAAAACTTAAAACAATTTTTTTACCAATCAGTTTTCACTTTCTTCGATTGTGGAAATACAAATCGACCAATTACCTTTGCTGGTATTTTTCTTCTTCTCAAAAGATAAAAAATAATTGTAAAATCTTATTTTCATATATAATTTTTTATATTTCCTTATTAATAATTATTTATTATAATAATAGTCGATAAAAATATTTTTAGTTAATTGATTCATTTTATAATTTTTTAAAAGCTTTTTCTCTCTTGATTACACGTTTTTCAAATATATATATATATAATATCAAAAAAAATTTATAATTTTTTTATAATTTTTTTTTAAATTTGTCACAAATAGGGATGACAATTGATTGTATATCTACAATTTTTTAAATATCTCAATATGAATTCGCTTATTATCCGCTTACTATCTGAATCCGCATCCGATTTAAAGAGCAATATCCACCGGATATTCGAATCCGCTAAAATCCGGATTTATTAAATCATTTTTAAATATATATATATATATAAAATTAAATAAGAACTAAATATGTAAATGGAGCGAATAACGGATTCGGATATCCGACACTATCCGAACCAAAATTAAAACGGATTTGAATAATAGATATCGAATGGTTCATATCTGAATTCGCTCCGAATTCACTACGGATAGTAAATTCAATATCTAAATCCGTAAATTATTTAAATCCGTAATATCCGAATCCGAAAAAAATGGATCGAATCACAAAAGTAAAAAAATTATTTCCTTATTAAAAATTATTTATTATAATGGCTATTTTTAATTGATCAATCTATTTTGTAATTTTTCTAAAACACTGAAAAAAAGACCGATATCGCTTTCAATATATAATTGTAGCGATTATAAATTTAGATATCTGACACTATTCGGACTAAAATTAAAGCAGATTCGGATAACGAATATTCAATAGTTCAAATCTGAACTGCTCGAATCTGATGAGAATAGTAAATTCTTGAATCCGTAAATTATCTGAATCCATAATATCCTAATCCGAAACAAACTGATCGGATCATAAAAGCTAAAAAAAAATTATATTTTGTTATTAATAATTATTTATTATAATGATCAAAATTAAAATGGATTCGGATAACGGATATCCAATATTTATATCTGAATTCGCTCTGAATCCAATGAGGATAGTAAATTCAATATCTGAATCCGTAATATCCGAATTCGGAAAAAAAAAAGGATCGGATAGAAAAAAATATATTTCCTTATTAATAATTATTTATTATAATAATAAAAAACTATAAATATTTTTAAGTGATTAACCTATTTTGTACTTTTCCTACAAAACTCCAAAAAAAAAAAAATTTGAATCCGTAATATCCGAATCTGAAAAAAAATGGATCAAATCACAAAAGTAAAAAAATTATTTCCTTATTAAAAATTATATATTATAATGGCTATAAATTATAAATTTTTTAATTGATCAATCTATTTTGTAATTTTTCTAAAACACTGAAAAAAAGATCGATATCGCTTTAAATATATAATTGTAGCGATCACAAATTCGGATATCTGACACTATTAGGACCAAAATTAAAGCAGATTTGGATAACGGATATCCAATAATTCATATATGAATCCGCTCGAAACCGATGAGGATAGTAAATTCAATATCTGAATTCGTAAATTATTCGAATCCGTAATATCCGAATCCGAAAAAAATTGATCGGATCATAAAAGATAAAAAAAATCATATATTTTTATTAATAATCATTTATTGTAATGATCAAAATTAAAACGGATCGGGATAACGAATATCCAAGGATTTATATCTGAATTCGCTCTGAATCCAATGAGGATAGTAAATTCAATATCCGAACCGTAAATTATCCGAATCCGGGAAAAAAATTGGATAGCAAAAAATATATTTCCTTATTAATAATTATTTATTATAATAATAAAAAAATATAAATATTTTTAAGTGATTAACCTATTTTGTAATTTTTCTACAAAACTCAAAAACGAAATTTATTTGAATCCGTAATATCCGAATCCGAAAAAATGGATCGAATCACAAAAGTAAAAAAATTATTTCCTTATTAAAAATTATTTATTATAATGGCTATAAATTACAAATATTTTTAATTAATCAATCTATTTTATAATTTTCTTAAAACACTGAAAGAAAAACCAATATCGCTTTAAATATATAATTGTAGAGATCACAAATTTGGATATCCGATACTATTCGGACCAAAATTAAAGCGGGTTCATATAACGAATATCCAATAGTTCATATCTGAATCCACTCGAATTCGATGAGAATAGTAAATTCAATATCTGAATCCGTAAATTATCCAAATCCATAATATCTGAATCCAAAAAAAAAACTGATCGAACTATAAAAGCTAAAAAAAATTATATTTTTTATTAATAATTATTTATTATAATGATCAAAATTAAAACGGATTCGGATAACGGATATCCAAGGATTTATATCTGAATTAGCTCTGAATCCAATGAGGATAGTAAATTCAATATCTGAATTATTAAATTATCCGAATCCGTAATATCCAAATCCGGGAAAAAAATAGGATAGGAAAAAATATATTTCCTTATTAATAATTATTTATTATAATAATAAAAAATTATAAATATTTTTAAGTGGTTAACCTATTTTTAATTTTCCTACAAAACTAAAAAAAAAAAGACACTTGTCGCACTGTAGACCCTTAGGATAGGTTTAATATATTAGGCATAGAGATATAGATATCACATGATGCATGTTAGCGTATGTGTACAAAGTTGTTCGGTTTGAAAGCAAAAATAAAGCGCAAGTCTAGTACAATTAATATCCGATGATGAAGCTGCATAACATTTGAAAGGAAGAGATGTTATGCGGTTGCTTCCTCTCCAAAGATACAGTTGGAGTTGGAGAAAGCTGTTAAAATTGAGAAACATTGCTCGTATTTTCATGCAGCAATAAAGAATAAAGTAAATCAGGTTTGGAAGGAGCTGAGGCACAAGCAGGACAAAGTTGATTGGCATCGACTGGTTAGGTATCAATTCCTTATTTCCAGGCATTCGTTTATTGCTTGGTTGTTAATTCTGGATAGGTAACCAACACGATCCAGAATGAGGCACTGGAGTGGCCAGGTTTCCCTTGAGTGCATGCACTGCAGGACAGAGGATGAGACTAGAGATCACATATTTTTTCAGTGTTGTTATTCTAAGAAATTGTGGGAGATGATACTACTTGCTTGTGGCATTACAAAGGCAGTAGGGACTTGGCAAGAAGAGGTTGCTTGGGCTGTCACAAGGCTCAAGGGGAAGGCATTGATCACTGTTATATTAAGACTGGCCTGGAATGCTTACATTTATTTCATTTGGCAAGATCGAAACAGGAGATTGCATGGAGGTCAGGGTAGGCAGGAGCAAGATATTTTCTTCTTAATTACAAGTGTTGTCCGGGATAAATTGATAGGATTGAACAATGTAACAAATGATCCTATAAATAAGATGCTATGTGAGTCGTGGGGGTTAGGATCTGATATGTTGGGAAGAGAGTAGATATACATGCACAGGTAGATGGTGTCTGTACAAAACAGTGTTACTAGTGTCTGTACATAACAACATGTATTCTTTATAGCAATTTTTACTGCTTTCTGGATAAATAAAGAACTTTACTTATCAAAAAAAAATCCGACGATGACATCTAATTAATGATGATATATTAGGATTCAAACTTTAGATAACTAAGACAAGTCATTATGTGAAAACTTAGCTTTTATAAACACATGTTAAGGAAAGTTGAAATATTATTGCATAATTTTTTTAATTTATACATTTATATGAAAGTTAATTGAGTTTTTTTAAAAGATATTTTTTAAGATTATCATATTAAATAATTAGTTTTAATTTCGTGCTATACATGAATGATGATTTTATTTTTATATTATTAAAATTTTATATACATAAATTAAAAAAATAAAATTATGAATTTATAAAAAAAAAAAATTGCATTTACTTCAAGTTTAGAATCTTAAGTATGATTTATGTATTGCTTAACTATATATAGAAGAGGAATTCATTTACACCAGTGTAAAACTAATTTATTTTTATGCTATTTATTATTATTTTATACGATTTATATTTATTTAATCCGACCATTGTATTTGAGACTCTATTAATGTAGATTATGCACGTAGAATTTCAAGTTAATTAAAAATGTCTAATTGTTTGATCGATATAAAAAAATTTAACCGTTAAATATATATTAAAAATCAATATTCTCAATCGATGTAATAGAGATATTTGATGATTCAAAATTTTACACATACAACGGATACGATTCTGTTGTTAAATTCGACAATTTGTTTGTTAAAATATAAAACTAATTACTTTTGCATATTAATTGGGCATTGAAATTCTAAAAAAATATAAAATTAATTAATTTTACATTGGTATAACTTGACCCCTCCTTATTATATTTGCTTTATATGTCATATATTTATTTTTTTGCGTAAAAATTTTATCTAATTATTGAATTTCAAAAATATATTGAATAACGCAAATTTAAAAATTATTTTACATGTCATGAAGATAAGTTGTCTAGGTAGGCATCTATACATGATGCACAAGATATTAAATTTATGGAATTTGAATATAAATAAATTATTAATTTAGAAATTATTATTCAATTAAAAAGTACTTTGACATATATAATCAAATTATTATTCAATTGTTTAATATAAAAAGAATTTATTATGGATGTTATTCAATCTTAATATTACATTACATTCTAATATAAATTTATTATGTTAGAAAGTATAATGAAATATTTTAAAAAATGGGTTAATATTGTTTAAAAAGGTAAAATATTACTTAATTAGCAAGAGCAACTATCCTTGACAAGAAATTGATGTATGAGATTTGACCAAAATCCAACACATATTTCAGCAGGCCTCATAATCAGATTTTCTTCTACTAATATGCATGCCATGCGACTTTAAGACTAATGGATCCATAGAAGAAAATATTTAATGCAACTTGTTCATATAAATAAGTCTTATTATTGTACTAAGCTTAATTAGTAGAGTAGGGCCCTAACTAAAATTCATCAAACATATAATTAAAATGATATAATATAAATAAGTCTATTATTGTACTAAGCTTAATTAGTAGAGTAGGGCCCTATCTAAAATTCATCAAACATATAATTAAAATATATATGTAGTTGTTGGTAACATTGAAAAATTGATGGTTGTACTTGTATTCCATAATTCTATTATTTTTTCATTGTAATGATTATGTTTCAATTGTAGAATTTATCTGTTTTTTTTATAATGAAATTTTACTTATCTAAAAAAAATAGACGGTTGTCCACGGATAAATTAATGAAAAAAGGATGTTCAACAATTGCGTGATTAACCTCACTCTAATTCTACTAATTGAAATTTTTTTTGCTAGTACTAAATTTACAATATATATATATATATATATATATATATATATAAGAATTCTGCTAATGAGTACTTTTTAGGGTTATTATATAAAATAATATTTTCTCTCATTGCATTAAAAATATTAAATAAAAATTTAATTATAAATAGTATATTAATTAACTAAAGAGTATCTAAGGACATTCGTTAGCAAAACTCTATATATGAACTTCGTTTTTGATACACTCGGTGAATTTTTTTTAATTCCACAAGCGAATTAAGAAGTTACCATATGTCTCATTTTTTTTAAATTATTTTTAAATTATTATCCTGTACACTGATAGTGAAGTTTTTTTTAACTCCACAAGCAGGGTTAAAAAGTTGCCACGTGTCTCTAATTTATATTTTAAAAAATAAAAACAAAATACATGAAACACGTCGCCATTTTTTAACCTCGCTTGTGGAGTTAAAAAAAGTGGAGTTAAAAAACTCCAAGGTTAGTGTACAAGATAATTATTCTTATTTTTTATGTTTTTATTATGAGAAATTATCTCATACAATGCTAATGAAGTTTTTAAACTACACAAACAAAGTTAGAAAGGTGACACATACCCTTAAAATATGGTAAAAAAAAGAGAGGCATGTGATAGTCTTTTAAGCCCGTTTGTAAAATTAAAAAATTTTATTGTAGTGTATCAAAGACGAACCCTTTTACTATACCTTAAGAATTATGTATCACCCTAATCTGAAATCTAACAATTTCACTACCAACATACATAAATACATATATGTGATTATATATATATATATATATATATATATATATATATATATATATGTTAGAACTTAGAATGTCTTCGGCTATTGTTTTCTGGTGGGGCATCTGGATTTGATTAATGTGATTAATTAGGAATTAATCTAATAATCGCTAGTGATTCTGTTGAGCGTATAGAACAACTTGTGGTTGCCCTCTGATTGGCTAGCTACGATTATTGAATTCCTTAATTGGGCTGCTCACTTCTTAATTTTGCCTATAGTCTCTAAACGTTCAACCTTTTGATCAATGTCATCCTCAAGATAATTAAAGCATCTAATGAATCAAAGAAAATTTGCCCAACTAAAAACTATAAAGGAGTTGAGTATCGTGTTTTAGTAACTCCTCTTGAGTTTCTTTAAGCTTCGTGTAGTTGATTTTTATTATTATTATTTTTACTTTTAGTTGTAAAAATAGAAAATAATAAAAACACGATATTATTGGATAAATAACGCAAATATAACAAGAATAAATGAATGTACCAAAAAATTACATAAATATAATTATAGCATAAAAATAATACAAATACGAAACACGAATTATTATGTATGAATGTACGAGCGAAACGGAGTTTGGTGCTAACCCAAACTCAGCAAATCCCAAAGGCCATGCGCCCAATGCACGTTGTTAAAAGAAGGGGGTTAGATGTTGGGCCCAATAGGCCCAGTTAGCGTAAAGCTAACTTTAAGCGGCAAGAGTGGTACTGGCTGTGTGAATCTTTTCTTTACGTTTATATGAACTTTTTATTTGATTACTGATCAGTTGATACTGTGGACAATATACTTACTTCTTGAAACTATCATGTCATGAATTGTCATCTAAAAGAAGATTCAATTTTAAAGCACTATATTTTGTTTATTTTGCTTATACATCCAAGCCTTGATCGATTCATTTAAACCAAAGTAATTAATTAATGGGAAATATTAGAAAAAATTTAGATGTAAAAGGATGTTGCTTTCAATCTTTATTTAGCAGAATAAAAATTTCAAAAACATTTCAAACTTGAAAGACTGGAAATCTAAAAGAAAACTACAATATCAAACCAGCAGGCAATCTATCTAATACGTAGGAGCATAGGAGGACGTAGGAGTGTTCAAACGGTTGGTTCGATTAATAATCAAACCGAAATTTTATTAACTGAATTAACTGATTTTTTATGTATTTTAATCGTTAACTGAACCAAATAAGAAGATATGTAAATTAACCGAACCGAAATACTTTAAACCTATTTTTAATACATGATTTTATATATCTAACCAAAATGCTAAAACAAGCTAATTATACTTTATCCATAATAAAATATCCAACAAACCAAAATCCAAAAGCAAAACATAAAAAAACTATAATAAAATTCAAATATCAAACATATTAAAACATAATAAAACACTAAATCCAAATTCCAGTTAATATGATTAATCCGGAATTAACCGATAATAAAAAATCATCAAAAACATCTATAACAAAACCGAAATTTTTTTAATTAACCGATTAACTGAACCAAATTCAATTTCGATCAATTAATTCGGTCAAAACCGAACAATGAACACCCCTAAAAGGACGTAAGAGTATTATAATTAAGAAGGTGGATACGATGGACGTTGATGATGATGACAAAGATAAGAACATTCGCAAACAAAGCGATCATCGTTGAGTTTGCATTTTCCCCAAGCCTTGGATTTGGATGCTCTAGAGCAGATTGCTGCTCACATTCTCGCTGCTTGCATAGAAAAGGTGATGCTTGTGGTGAAGGATTGTCTTCCTTGCATACCTTTAGACCCTTGAAACTTTCACCTGTAAAATAATTATATATAGCTCAAATTAATTATTAACTCTTTGTCACGAGTATTTATGATCTTTGAGAAATAATGAAACAAAATTTTTGACTACGACTGAATCAAAACCTTCATGGAAAGAGAGAACAATGGAGAGGATCATCAAAACTACTGCCAAGGACTTCATCTTGAGTTGATTACTTCAAATGGAATAATTGAGTTATATTTTGGGAAATTAAGAGTTTCGATCCTTTTATAAAAGAGAATTAATTCTGGATATAGGGAAAGAAATCTGGATATTTATGACAAATTAAAAGGAGAGATTAACTGAAATCTACATGAAGTTTCAAAGCTTAACCCATTGCCAAAGACACTTGTCAAATTAATTAATTACTAGTTATAAATGGCCAATGATGGTGGCTGGAATTTAGATTCTTTATAATGTTAGTAATTAATCATAGGATTTTGCTAACAAGTGCTATAAGAGCACTCGTTAAAGTTATCATATATAATAATATCTTCATCCAATGCATTGAAAATAATGAATAAAATTGTCAACTTTTGTATTTAATAAAATATTATTACTATAAATAATATATTAACTAACCTTAAATAGTGCTCTAAGGACACTCATTAACAAAACCTAATAAATTATATTCGTTTAATCTCAAGATCGAACTCAAGACTTTAAAACTCAAATTCTCAAAATTTTAATCATAAAATTCTTTTTTTTAAGAACAGATACAAAATACAATATGATGGTAGAACAATAAGGTTTTAATGATGTGCAATTGGAGCATGCACGTCAAAAATTTATAGTTGAATATAATCATGAATTAGTGAATCTAATCATGATAGTTCTTGATTTAGAAATAAGTAATTCTTCTAATAAACTTCAGAACTTTTTCATAGCATCATTCAACTATAGCCAGAGTCTTTATGGGTTAATACTTATCAAGAATCAATGAATTAATAACAGTCGTGTGATTTGTTAAAAAAATATTAAAATACTTTTACTTACAATAATCAAGATTGGTTAAACACAAAAAATATCAAAATTGAGCAAGGCCAACTTGAGAAAGGCTTCATGTTAATTTACTAATTTGGATTTGGAATGTGAAGCCCAACTCGAGCAAGGCCTGACCCTTGTTTACACATTCTTTTATGCTGGGTCGAGTTTAGAAAAGATCTTTTTTGAAAGTCTAGCCCAATTTGGCCCATTGATGACCTCGACGGCTCAAACTGCTTGAACTACTTTGAAAAGTTGAAGAACTACTAATAGAGATAGACAGATAGTGGAGTTTTTGCTATGAAATTGGTCTTTTGATTACCGACTTTGCTAAATTATTCGCATTTTCAGTCGTAATTAAATCTGTCAAAGTATCGGATTACTCGTCCAAATTGACAGGCTGGCTCGTATCAGATCTGGACATAAATTTTTCTAATTCGAATCGGTCCGATTTGATCCGAATTATTTTTATAAATAATATTTTTTAATTATAAAAATATATTAATATAAAAATAAAAATAAATTTTTAATATTTTATGAACAACGAAATGAACTTTCGAGCCGATTCGAATCTAAATAAAAAAATTCAAGCCGTTACCCGGCCCGACCAATATACCAGGCTCTGCAAAATGGCGTCATTCACACTAATTTCCTCTGCAAAATGGCGTGCTAATCTGCTAGACCAGGCTGCCTGTCTCTCCCATTAACATGGCAAATGCAATTTTGATGCTTTCAGGTCTGCTTATTGCTTCCCAACTAATCGATTTAGTCAAATTTTCTTCTTATTTTAATACAGTGGGCAAACTCTTCTCTTTGTTTCTTTTAAATAATGTCTGTTTACTTGACTATTACTATTAGTAAATCTTAAAATTATGTACTACACTATTTTTTTTAATTAAACTGATTCAATAATATCTTCATCTTAAGAACTATCATCACTATGTAGCTTGACTGGTGCGAACTGTAATATGAAACTCAAATTCTCTATAGACAAATTTTGGAATATTTCGGTCAATTATGAACACGGTAAGCTCTAATTACTCTTTATAGAAATAAACTATAAAAGAATATAAAAACAAAACTGTGACAAATTAATCCAACATTATTTAGAAAAATCAAGTATAAAATGTATATAATAAGATGCATTGCTCTTTTAGTCTATTTAGTATGGACAAATTGGATTAAGGGCTCAAGATACTACTAGGACTCACCTAATGTGTTTTTAAATTTGTTAATGTAATTATTATTATTTTTTAATTTTCAAGAAATAATTAAATTATAATTTTATAATTAATTCAAAATTGTAATTATTGGTGACTAATTGTATTAGAATAGTTGTTTTGTAAAAACACAATTCTTACTAAAAGTATTGTTATGTAATAACACAATTTATGCAAAAAAACATTTTACTTTACATTATAAAAAGAACTTTTCCATTATGCCATTTTTACTATTCTACTCGGAATATTTATGATTTTGTTGTATTTTGAAAACATTATAAAACCTAAAAAGAAGTATTTTTTTTTTCATGCATCAAAGTTAACATTCTAATCTCTTTTTTCCATTATATATTTCTAACATTTTGCACACTTTGTGGTAATTCAACCAAATTATGAGCATGGATATTAATGGAGAAACTATAATGTTACAACAATATTTCATTTTAGCTAAGGTCTAGGTTACAGAAAAGTATAGAAATTCACTACATTTTTATTAATTTAGTGACTGAACAAGATTGTAGGTTAATGCCCGTGAACCTCAAATGTCTTTATTTTTTTTAATGAAAAAAATAAAAAAATAGATTTAAAGGTTCTTGTACAATCATAAGTACTAAAGCTCTATAAATTAAAATAGGATCTTTACTCTAATTTTCTTGTAAGAATATTGGATACATCAGCCAATAAATTGAGCTAAACTTTTGTCTGATGCTTCATATTACTGAACACATGCTTATTTTCGTCATCAAAGTTGTTTTTATATACAACTCAAGATTTAATCTAATTAATTTATTAAATCATTAATTAATTTTACACTAATATATGTGAATTTCTCTTCTATATATATATACATATATATATATATTGGTCGGAAATTTTTTAATAAATATATAACAATTTTATAACTTGTTTGTTGATATATAGAATAAGATTTTTAAAATATATATATATATATTCATTTTGTTCTACTTCTCACTTATAATTGACATGATTTAAATATTCAACATAGAAAAGGGAAGATATATTGGCAAATAGACATCAATATTAAACTTTTATATTTTTAGGCAAAACAAATATTCCATAAATAAAACATTCTTTTATTAAATGACAAAAAATTATATTCCAACAAGTTGATGCTTGCAGATTTTTTTTTTTTTTTTTGGTTCTTTGGATCAATGATTATTCAAAAAAAAAAAAATTAAGACGTTTTTGTTGTATATTATGATTTTAAAGTAATGCAATAAAAAAAATAATAAGAAATAAAGAAATTTAGATAAGGTATTTTTAGAAAACATTCTTTAGGAAAATAATTTTCTTATTATAGGGCAAATGGATTTTTGGAAATGTTATCAGATTCTACTTCAAAAAATTCTTAAATACACATAAACCTTTAACCGAAAAAAAAGAAAGAAAATGATCTAATTCTTGACAGATTGGATATAAAGTTGTGTTAAAATGAATGTTAATGAATTTATTTATATGTATCAATCGGTATTTGAAATACTTTTTCATGAATAGACATCACTTGAATAAAAAAAATCACTTTTGAAATAAAATATTATATTCAAAAACATATTTTTTAAAGTTTTCATATAGTACATTCAGATGCTGGATTTATAACATTTGAATGTTCAAGGCAAATTTCACACAATATTAAAATCCTATAACGCATTTGAATGCCTATCTCAAAACATCCGATTGCCCAATGCAAATTTTCAAATAAAAATTTGATCATTCAAATTTACTTCAAACATTCGCATCCTTTTACTTATTTTTAATTTCAAAAATTATTTATTAATTTTTAAACATCATTTTCTTAACATAAATCCAATATACAAAAATTATAAACTTTATTTTATAAAAATATTTAATAAAACACTTAAAAAATATTTATTTTGGTAGTATATACAACAGTTTCTATTTGAAAAACAACTTGCTCAGTAGCCGCCAGAAGAGAATTTCTGGCCCTCTTTTCTTTTATTATTAATTATTTATTTTCATTATTTAAACAAAAATTAAAAAAACTATAGGTCCAAGATAAAGAATGTCCAAATCCAACGATGGCCCACTATTTCCCCTGGCCCACAGCCGCCACGCCACTATTAAACGGTCAAGATTAATCTGAAATCCACACGTGTCAATCCAGCGTACATATTCAAGCGTTTCAGCTTGCTCTTTTGTCTTTTTGAGAGTCAAATATAATGACAAAAGCTTTTTCACATACTCTTATCTTGAGCTTATCAACTTCACTTCCCCCCAAAAAAATGTCGAATCCCGGAGAACCTTTTCGTATATCACCGGAATATTTCATCGGTGGAGAGCCCTCTCTCCGGCAACAAGAACCGATCGGTTTTGCCGATGCACGTGTCCCACTTTTAAACCTCTCAATGGTACAAAGGAGAATGGATTCCCTACACCACTTCCTATATCAATCGGTCAACAACAACACCTTGATCTCCAAAGATCAAATGGACCTTGTTTCCTCCGAAATCGCCTCCGCCGTCCAGCAAATTATCGTCAACGGCGCCGCCCTCCTCTCTTGTGCCCAAAAAACCCATTACCCAAATCCGACTCCGATACCGAACTCGACTCCAGAACCGAAACCCGAGTTCAACGATTACGATGAAGGAGAGTCCGAGATAATCGAGTTAGACGCGGTCGAGTTGCTGTCGGAACATTTACATTTCTGCGAAATTTGCGGGAAAGGGTTCAAAAGGGACGCCAATTTACGGATGCATATGAGGGCTCATGGGAATCAGTATAAAACTGCCGAGGCGTTAGCGAAAAAAACAGAAAATAAATCGGAAGTGAAGAATTCGGGTCGAAAAACATTGTTTTCGTGCCCGTATGATGGGTGTAATAGGAATAAGAAACACGACAAGTTTAGGCCGTTGAAATCGGTCATTTGTGTGAAGAATCATTTTAAGAGAAGTCACTGTCCGAAAATGTACGGTTGCAATAGGTGCCATAAGAAGAGATTTTCGGTTTTGGCTGATTTGAAGAGTCATTTGAAGCATTGTGGCACCGGGGAAGAGAGCAAGAAGTGGAAGTGTAGTTGTGGGAATAGTTTTTCTAGGAAAGATAAGCTTTTTAGACACGTGTCGTTGTTCGAAGGGCATATGCCAGCCGTGGTGGCGGAGGAGGAAGAGGATCGGAGGTTGAAAGGAGTGGTGGCAATGGAGGAAGATGAGGAGCAGCAAGAGGAGTTGATGATGGAGAGGGAAGGGTGTTTGGAAGATGGGTTTTTTGACGGATTGCTTCATGAGTTTGGGTCTTTTGAGAATTACTACTGTTTGCAAGATGTGTTGGGACCGTCTCATGGTGGCTTGTAGCATTTCGAGAAGGGGCTAAACCCTGGACCTTGACCTTGCTAAGAACCACTACTAAGACAAGCTTAGATTCTTAAAATCAGTGCTTTTGGGCTGTACTAGTAGTTTTCCCTGTTTAGCTGGATGCTTCATGGATTCTCTGTCTATGAGCCAAATATAATAAATGAAATTGTTTTTGAGCTTCTTAGATCAACAGATGATTACACGGTTTCATTAGAAATGATCTGTTTTCTTTATATCTTATGTTCCTTAATTGTATTGAATGGAGTGGAAAAAGCAGATACTTGTATCGATCGACCCCAACAAGTTTGGGATTCAGGCATAGCCCATAGCTGAGTTGTGTAGAATTTGGTCCAAAAGAAGAGGTTTAAGAGCTGCACAGGCTTCCAAGTTTTCTATGATTAAATCCTTTATATAATTACCGGCTCAAACTCTTATTACATGGAGTTTCTAATCTTTCAAGGATGGTCTTCATCTCATGATTAGAAATGAGATTCCTGGCCTGGCCAGATTAACTGCTGCAAGTTTTCCTGTTACCATTTAGTTCTTGCCCAAAGTTTCATTACCTTCATGGTCCTTTGTATCTTCTCATTTATAGCCATAATTGATGAAATGCTACTGCTTGGGCTATGCTTTTCAGGTTCCTATGAAAAAACTATAAATTTAATAGAGAAAATCCAGAGAAATCCAAAGAAAGAAAGAAACAAGGAATCAAGCAAAGAATCGAATTAATCAATCAAAAACAAGTAGAAAATGAGAAAGAAGAGCGAACTGAGATTGAAAATTGTTGGAGAATAGAAGGCGAATTTTTATATAGATCAGCTAATGTGCGTCGAGAGAGTTTGCTAACCTGCGCCAACCCATTCGTTCTCTATGCTTTCGAGTTTCAACTCTCTCTTTTCCCTTATCGATCTTTCAGGATAGGGGTGAGTGTTCGATCGAGTCGAGTCGAGTGAAAAAAATTCGGATTAGTCGAGTTGACGAGTCCTATTTTGTCAACCAAACTCAATTTGAAATTTTAGCGAATCGAGTCGAGTTAAAACAAATTCGAGTCTAGTCGAGTCGAATAATTTATTCGAGTTAAAATGTTATCTTGTAAATGTTGATTAACTAGATCATGTTACTGTTATCTTGTAAATGCATGTATATCTATAATTTTGAAATTTAGTTCTATGAAATTACAAATATATATATTTTTTTGTGTTCTATCTTTTCTTATAAATATAACTATCAAAGACTTGTCATACTAAATAAATAGCCTACTATTGACCTTTAAAAAAAGAGAATTCATTATCTTTTGAATTTCATCGTTTGGTTAGCTTGGTAATGTGCATGATATCAACCAAAAGCTTCAATCTTTAACTGAATGAAGCATTGAGTGATAGCCTTCCCCTTTTGAAACTCAAAAAGTTCAATGTAAACTTTCAATCTAGACTTGTCAATTTCAAAGGGAAAAAAAAATGAATGATAAAACATTAAGACAATAAGTATGCAGTCAACAGTTCATGTGGATTTATTTTTCTACTAAATGGTGACAAACAACAAAAATAAATGACCCAACAAAAATGGGCTAAAGAGTAAAAAGGGAAGACGAAATAAGGAAAACGCAAAACTCAAGCTTAGTATCAAACTCAAATGAGTAAAACGACGTCGTATAAAAATATCTTATTCGGATTTTCGAGTTATTCGAGTTGTATAAATCAAATCCTAGCTAAACTATATAACTCAAATTATTTAGTCGAGTTGATCCGAAAATCCGAATAACTCTAATAAACCGAACTATTTAATTCAAAATTTGAAATTTTTTTCGGTTTTTTCGAGTCGAGTCGGATTTTGCTCACCCCTATTTCAGGATTCTCATTCCTCAAATTTCTTATATTAGATTTTTTTTTAAAATTATTAATGTATGAAAATTTATATAAATATTTAATACGAATACAATATGAATACACATATTATAAAATCTATATAAAAATTCTTTTATCTGTGAATTAAAATTTCTTAATACCTTAAATCAGAGAAAAACTTTAAGAAGTAATAAGAAGATGACATGAATAAGTAAGTCCGTAGATTTAGCACTCATTGCTTAATTTGTCAACTCCATATATGATGGTATTTATAGGCCACATGAAGGAAATTAAAACGAAAATTGGTGATTCTGAAAACAGATAAAACTTTAAAAAAAAAAAAATTGGTTAGCAAATTAATGGAATAATTATTCTAATTAGATTTTTGGAAGATTTTGATAATTAATTGAATATATTAAATAGATTTATTTAATAATTAACATAAATTTAGACATTTTCCTTCATGTAAAAATTGGTTGTCCAAATATAAAAATAAAATATCTGGTTTCAGCTTGACAGTCTCACCCCAAAATATCCAGTTTTCTTCCACTTTTGATTCAGGCTCATACACATGGTGGTGATCTATCACTCTTATTAATTCCCAGCAAAAAAAGCGATTTAATGTCCGTATCAAGCTTGCATCATAGCTTCTATCATGCAACATCACTGTGGTAATCAAGATCCGTCAGCAATTTGCAGATAAATTTTTTGGTCAATCAAATGATTCACGGGAATGTCACTTCTTATATGATTATACTTATACCCTTTTTCCCTTTCAAAATTTGCAACCCTCAAATGTCTGATGGGCAGAAACCGAACTTACCGAAAAATCAGGAAAACACAATCGGTAGTTATTTCTCTCCCAATTAACAGGATCTGTAAATATGGTACTAAATTGCACAATATATATATATATACTCCAGCAACACAAATTCAACCAAGGATAATCACAAACAACCAATCACACGAGACACACAATTTTTACGTGGAAAACCCCTTTAAATCAAAGGGTAAAAACCACGGGACTTAAGAGTCCAGTCAAAATCTCCACTATAATGATAGTGTGTTTACAATATCACAATAATTCAGCTAACACAATGAATACACAACTCTAACTTAGCTATCAACAAGTGATATTAAAATCAAAGAGAGAAAGTTGAGAAATCACCCCAAAAAACGTGACTACTATTCGGACACAAAGCAGGACGTTATAGTGTTCAGATGAAAATTCTCACCGTACACAATCAGCATCTACGTATCCTGTAGCCACTGCCAGAAAATCAAGAAGATCGGACCACGGATGAACCTCCGATCGACGACTTGATCAAAACTGTGCAACTCACTCTTTTCTCTCTTCTCTGCCGCCTCCCTCTCTTTTTCTTTTTCTTTGGTTCTGACTCCTCTCTAGCAAAATACAATAGCCCATCAATTAAAAGGGCTAAGGGCAGAATGGGTATTTCCTCCACATAAGAGGGACCCATGCCCAACAAATCTCCCCCTCCCGACTATGTGGAGGTGTTCGCCATCCCGGCGATCAAACAACATATTTCAAACTTTTCTCTTGGTAAGGCTTTAGTCAACATATCAGCACCATTATCATCAGTATGAATTTTCTCAAGTTCTAACAATTTAGCATCGAGAACATCTCGTATCCAATGATACCTTACATCGATATGTTTAGACCTAGCATGAAAGGTTGAATTCTTACCAAGATGAATAGCGCTCTGGCTATCACAAAATAAAACATACCTCTCTTGGGTAAAGCCAAGTTCTTGCATAAATCTCTTCATCCAAAGCAACTCCTTGCACGCTTCGGTCACTGCAATGAACTCTGACTCAGTAGTGGACAATACAACACATTTTTGCAATCTGGATTGCCAAGCCACAGCTCCCCCTGCAGAAGTAATTAAGTAACCCGAAGTGGACTTTCTGGAGTCAATGTCTCCAGCCATATCAGAATCTGTATAACCAACTAGAACAGGTTTCTCATGGCCGAAGCAAAGTTTCAAGTTGGAAGTACCCCGAAGATATCTCATAATCCACTTCACTGCATTCCAATGCTCTCTGCCTGGATTAGAAAG
Organism: Fremontodendron californicum; assembly: GCA_030761205.1. Lineage (NCBI taxonomy): Eukaryota > Viridiplantae > Streptophyta > Magnoliopsida > Malvales > Malvaceae > Fremontodendron > Fremontodendron californicum. Next base: position 4,855,048 of record JAULJL010000010.1, read on the forward strand.
AAACCGACTGACGGTGCCAACAGAATGAGCTAAGTCAGGTCTTGTGCATACCATTGCATACATCAAACTACCCACGGCTGAAGCATAAGGAACCTTCTGCATGTCTTCCTTCTCTTCTCTTGTGGAAGGGCTCTGCTTGACACTCAATCTAAAGTGTGTAGCAAGAGGAGTGCTCACCACTTTAGCTTTGTCCATACTAAACCTTTGAAGTACTTTTTCAATGTACTTCTCTTGTTTATCACTACCACCTTTGTTCTCTTTCCTCCACTTGTAGCAATATTTCTTGATATGGCCCATCTTGCCACAATAATGGCACTCAACATTTTTAAATCTTGATCTTGACTTGCTTCGGCTTTTATCTCTACCCATTTCATTTTTGCTCCTACTTCTCCCCCTATTTTCAGTAACTAGAACCCCAGACTGTGATGAAGAACCCTGAGACTTTCTTCTCACTTCTTCATTCAAAACACCATTCTTGGCAAGTTCCAAAGTTACTACACCATTAGGAGCAGAATTAATAAGTGAAACCCGAAATATTTCCCAAGAATCCGGTAGAGTAGCAAGCAACCAAAGGCCTACTACTTCATCCTCAAATTTGATGCCCATACCAATTAACTGATTCATAACTCCTTGAAACTCATTCAAGTGATCAGCCACAGTTGTTCCTTCTTTATACTTCAGTTCCATCATCTTTTTAAGCATGAACAACTTGTTATTGCCAGACTTTAAAGCATACAAGTTTTCAAGCTTGTTCCACAATGTGCGTGCATGTGTCTCTTGATCAATGTGATTGTAAACATTTTCCTCAACAAATTGGCGAATAAAAGCACACAGCTGCTGATTCTCAAATTCCCATTCCTCATCACTTTTAGATTCGGGTTTTTGAGTAGCAAAGACAGGAAGATGCAAAGACTTCACAAATAACAGGTCTTTCATTTTATTCTGCCACAATTGATAATTTGTGCCATTCAAAACAATCATTCTACTTGTGCCAGCCTCCATAATTACACAACAACACAACCAAAGCTCTGATACCAGTTTGATGGGCAGAAACCGAACTTACCGAAAAATCGGGAAAACACAACCGGTAGTTCTTTCTCTCCCAATTAACAGGATCTGTAAATATGGTACTAAATTGCACAAGATATATATATATATATATATATATATATACTCCAGCAACACAAATTCAACCAAGGATAATCACAAACAACCAATCACACGAGACACACAATTTTTACGTGGAAAACCCCTTTAAATCAAAGGGTAAAAACCACGGGACTTAAGAGTCCAGTCAAAATCTCCACTATAATGATAGTGTGTTTACAATATCACAATAATTCAGCTAACACAATGAGTACACAACTCTAACTTAGCTATCAACAAGTGATATTAAAATCAAAGAGAAAAAGTTGAGAAATCACCCCAAAAAATGTGACTACTATTCGGACACAAAGCAGGACGTTATAGTGTTCAGATGAAAATTCTCACCGTACACAATCAGCATCTACGTATCCTGTAGCCACTGCCAGAAAATCAAGAAGATCGGACCACAGATGAACCTCCGATCGACGACTTGATCAAAACTGTGCAACTCACTCTTTTCTCTCTTCTCTGCCGCCTCCCTCTCTTTTTCTTTTTCTTTGGTTCTGACTCCTCTCTAGCAAAATACAATAGCCCATCAATTAAAAGGGCTAAGGGCAGAATGGGTATTTCCTCCACATAAGAGGGACCCATGCCCAACAATGCCACCAGAAGCGAAAATTCCCGATTGATTTGTATACTGCATATCCGTGAATTCAAAGAAGAAAATTAGTCTGCAACAACTCGTACTAGGAAAGTTATTAGATCATGCTTGTATACTTACATACTTATCTTCATGCAGCAGACACAACTAATTGTCAACTCAGTTTTGCTGGTTAATTTATATATATATAGGAATTTTGATTGTGAAATTAGAGGAAAGATTTCAAGCTTTTTAAGTTAGAAGATTTGATGAATTAATCATGACAGTATCAATTGAAGCTTTAGCAATGGCAGGGGTTGATTATAATGAATGGGGTTTGGATATTGAAAAGTGGGAAGATGATGATGATTCGGAATGGCCTCCCCCGCATTTACTAGCTGAAGAGGTTGAAGAAGAGGAACCGGAAAGGGTTATCAAACAGGGCATCCAAATCATCAACACTGGCTCGCTAAGCCAACCTTGGGAAGATTTTTATGCCAAATCTGATCAAAATGCTACCAATGAAGCCACTGGAGACTGCAGTACGCATCGAAGGGTGTTTGAAGGCAGGATTTTGGTTGAGAGGATCATACAATCGTCGAGGTCAATAAAGCTGATGATCAGATACATGATCATGCTATTAATGATTGCAAGGATTGTTGGAAGGAAGAAATTTCTAAAGCCATCTTGAATCTCGATCCCAGGAAAAACAATTCTTAATTTCCGGTTTACGATTACAGTTGCAAGCTATTAAATTCATCTATATTACTATTTTTTTTGTTCAATTTTCTTCTCAATTTTTTTTTTTTTTTAAAGATTTCTTCTTCGATCTTGTATAGTTTTATTTAGCAATTGATGGCAAGGCAATTGTCAAAATGTAATCTGAGCCTATTTTTCCTTTCCTTTTTTTTTTTTTTAAATAAATAATTCCGAATTTTTTTCTGTAAGATTCAATTCAATGATCCACCCATTTTTTTAGGCCTTTCAAAGAGAGAAGGATGTGAAAATTTACAGAGTATTTTCTTTTTTTTTTGTGTGTGGCTAATTTGCTTCCAATTAGACTGTCAAAGTCGGCGGGGATTTGGATATGATATTTTTTATTTGTATTGATTCGATTCGGTCCAAATTAATTAATAAAAAATATTTTTATTTAAATTTAATTATATAAATATTAATATATTTTAAATAATAAAATAAACTTTTGAACTTTATTGACCGAACCGAATCTTAGATAAATAATTCAGGTATATACTTTTGTTTTTAATAATACGATTAAAAGTATCTCAAACTTTTGTTTTTATATACTTTTGTTTTTAATATACTTTTGTTTTAATAAAAGTATCTCGAACGATTTCAAAAGCACACTCTTTAAAATTCATATGTTGCAAAGCTTTGAAAATCTGTAATGCTATTGCTGATTTACTTTAATTACTTTGTTATGCTGGTATATTCCTGATAGGTGTTATTTAGGTGATATTATTAAGCGTTCTGTATTATGAGTTTTGCCTGTTCTTAACTGGAGACTCTGTCTTGCGAAACGGTTATTTTTTTCTTACTTGCGTTGCGTCATTGCTATAATAATCAATAGATTAGTACCACCGTACCAGAACTGGCTGCGTACGTGCGGGGTTGACATCAAACTCAGCATTTGAACAAAATGAAAAAGAAAAAGAAAAAAATAAAATGTATTCACGACTCACGAGAACATTGCTTTTGTATGATGTTTATCTCAACTGATGTCAAGCTCTTCTTCCTTGTCTTGAATGTTGAATAAACCTTTCCTTTAATCAGCCAAAAGAAGAAAAGTCTTTAAATATCCGGACACAAGCTTTCCTATTTTCATCATGCAGTTTGAATAGAAGCTTTGGCAATGGCGGCAGGGGCTGATTACTCGGAATTAATGGGGCATATATGGCTACTGAAGAACTGGAGCTAACTCCACCCCCATTTACTTGCTGATGAAGAAGCAACAACAATCCCAATGCATATATAATTTCAGCTATGGTTTTTCTTCAAACCATTTCAGTTTTTTTTTGCTGCATTTATTCATTTTTTCTTGTCCATAATATACAAAGTTGGTTTTGATTTTGATTAATTTTGGTGATTTTTGGGGTTTTTGTTCGGAATGTCTTCTATGATTAATTATGATTCCTAATTAACGATACTATATGATATAAGAAACCATGAGAAATTTTCTTATTTAAAAAAAATAAAATAAATAATATCATGAATGGTTCTTGAAATTTATCAAATTTGTCAATATGGTATTTGTTTAAAAATGTCTTATTTAAAGTTTCACTCCCTGTGCCATTGTAATATCTGTCTGTAACACCATTAAATATTAGTGAAGTGGCTTTTATATCCAATGAAAACTTGACACGTGACACCATATAATAATGCCACGTACATTAACATAAAAATTATTATTTTAAAACATAATGAATCACATATATTAACTTAAAAAAAAATTAATAATTTAAAAAAATTAAAATAATAAAATATTTTTATTTTGTATTTTTTTAATAAATATTTTTAAAAGAACAAAATAATAAAATATTTATATTTTTAAAAATAATTTTTCTTTTAAAAAAAGTTCAAGTATTATAAATTATTTAACAAGTAATTTTAAAATATTTTATATTTTAAAAATGATTTTAGTTAAATATTTTAGTTTCGTAATTTCTTAAATTAAAAAAAAAGGTATTAACTTTTAAAAATATAATTTTATTTTTTTAATAATTTTTTTTTAAATTTTTTAAAAAATACAATTTTAAATATTTATATTTTTAAAATTTTTTATTTAAAAAAAAAATCAGATATTAATTTCTAAAAAATCATGTGTTGTCAATGCCACATCATCATCATCTATATTTAAAGGTGTTAAGTCAAGTTAATTACCACATTAATACACGGTTTGATAGTACAGGTACCACATTGAATATTTTTAAAGTACAGATACTACATTGACAAATTTGATAAATTTCATATGCCATTCATGACATTATCCAAAAAAGAAAAAAGAAAACTCACCATTCAATGGTCAAAGTATTTGGGAGATCCTACACTATAGCATCTAATGCAAATTAGTCCCTATACTATAAAATTGGGTAATTTAATCCTTAATCTTTTAAAATTAGAGCTGCTCATGGGCCGAGCCGGGCCGCGGCCCGGTTTTTTTTTATTTTCTCAGCCCAGGCCCGGTTCATTGGAATAAAAAATAATTTTTTTATTTTTTTTTAATTTTTTTTTATAATTAAAATTAAATAAAATAATATTATTATAATAAAAATTACTGTTCCGGGCCGGGCCGGCCCGAAACACAAAATATCCTGCCCAGGCCCGGTCCGATACGGGCCGGGCCTGCCGGGCCGGGCGGGCTGCCCGGCCCTTGATCAGGTCTATTTAAAATTGAAGCAAAAAAGGAAAAATCAGTAACTGAGCTAATGTGAAAAGTTAAAAAAATGATGTGGCATTTAAAATCTGTTAAAATACTGACGTGCATGTTAAATGCTGATGTGACATTAATAAAATATATTATTTTAAGATGACGTGGATTAAATAAATAACCAAATTGTTGCAAATGCCACTGTACTCGAACCCAAGCTTTCTTCTATGATTTCTCTAAATGAGATTTTATTTAATCCACGTCATCTTAAAATAATATATTTTATTAGTGTCACATTAGCATTTTAACAGATTTTAAATGCTACATCATTTTTTTAACAATTCATGTTAGCTCGGTTACTGATTTTATCTTTTTGCTTCGATTTTAAAAGATTAAAGATTAAATTATCTAGTTTTATAGTATAAAAATTAATTTATATTAAATGATATAGTACAAAAAAAAAAAAAACTTTCCCGATACTTTGATCCTATTCGTTCAATTGACATACAAAATTAATTTATGGTGAATTTGACAAATCTATGCTCTCTCAATAGAATCCTTGCATGTTTTGATTAGATTAGAATTAACTCAAAATGAGAAAAATGCTTCGAAATTCAATATAACTCCTCCACTCGTCCAATTTTATTTTTCTTTATTTGACTTTTACAAAGATAAAGAAAAATGCTTTAAGTAACTTTAGTGTATTTTATTTTATTTTATTTTTTTATAAAATTGATGTTTCATTATTTTTAATATGTGAAAAATATGTGAAAAATAAATTTTAAATATATTAAAAAAATAAACATGTATTTTAGATGTTCAAAAAAATAAAATAATTGGAACATTAAAAAAAAAATGAGACGAAATGAATAATTATCATTATTAATACTACTTCAGTATGATCAAAATATAAATTTCAGTTATTAAAAGAAAGAGGATATATAATTACACCTGTTCAAAGATTGGGTGTCGGGTCTGGATAAGGATTTTAATAATTTGGATCGGCCCGGTTTGATCCGAATTACTATTTATTAAATATAAAATATTAATATAAAAATAAAAATAAAAATAATTTTTTAATATTTAATGAACAGTGAAATGAGCTTTCGAACTGACCCGACTCGAGTTTGGATAAATAAAAAAATTCGAGCCGTGGCTCGACCTAGCTCATGAACATGTCTATATATAATACATTAAACTCAACTCTTTGTATCAATTATTATAGGCTTTCCAAAAGCAAATGGAATAAAAGATCAAGGTACGTTGGGGTTATTAAAAGTTATCATGTTAGTATTCAAGAACACGTCTGAATTCGGAATGATATGAATAAGAATTGTTTATGTAATAATTTTGTTTAAACATGTTTACTGTTTATTTATTTGTACATATACATAAATCAATTTTATGCAAATAGAAAATTAAAAAAAATAAAAAGTTGGGATGTTCTTTATCATAATTTTTTTTGAGTTCTGAGAATGTAAAATGTCGGTATAAATTTAAAAATGGGGTTTTTCTTTTTCTTCGTACTAGTTTATTCTACACATATTTTATATGTGAATGATATAATAAGTTAATATTATTTATTTTAATATATATAATTCATTATTAGATACTTTTTTTTTGTTTTTGATAAATGTATATATTAGATTTTTTTTTTATTTTGATAAAAAATTATATCAAATGATATCAAAATTATTATAAATACTATCAAAATTATATTAAAAGTTATCAAAAATGTTATTAAAACTATTACAAAATTATATCAAAGGTTACCAAAATTTTATCAAAAGTTATCAAAACTATATCAAAGGTCCACAATTATATCAAATTAAGGTTACCAAAATTATATCAATGATTATCACAATTATATCAAATGTTAAACAAAATTCGATCGAAAATTACTAAAATTATATAAAAGATTACCAAAATTATATTAAAATTTCCCAAAATTATATCAAAGATTACCAAAATTATATCAAAAAATTATATCAAAAGTTATCAAAACTATATCAAAAGTTATCAAAATTATTATAAATGATATCAAAATTATATCAAAGGTTATGAAAACTATTACAAATGTTATCAAATTTTTTACAAAGGTTTTCAAAATTATATCAAAGGTTACCATAACTATATCAAATGTTACCACAATTACATCAAGGGTTACCCCAATGTTATATCAAAAGTTACCAAAATTTTAAAAATATAGTAAATATTTTATTAATTTAATAAAAATTAAATATTAAAGATAAAATAGTTAATTTAATAAATTATCAACGGCATATATGTCGTTCACTATATATAATTTTGAAGTTGGTACTTTTATATATAGTATTGAAATAATACTTTAAGGTTTTCCATAGCCTAATAGTTAGATAAATAATATTTTGATTCTTCACAAATAAATATTTTTTTAATATTATTTCAAAACCTTATTATTATTGTTCTTAACAATAAATTTGGAAGTGTTGTTCTCATAAAAAAAATTTAATAAAAAAATAAAAAAATAGATAAACAAAAATTAGTCAATTTTTAATTTAAATAAAAAAGTTATTAATTAAGAAAAATATACTTTAATAAGGATTTTAATGTTTAAAAAAATAGTGAATATTTTATTAATTTAATAAAATAATTAATAATTAAGGATAAAATAATTAATTTAATAAATTATTAAGGGCATATATATCGTTCACTATTTATAATTTTGGAGTTGATACTTTTATATGTAGTAAGAATTGATTGATATATGATTTAGTCTACGTACGTAGCTTGATCCCTCTATTTCTCCTTTGTTAAATTCGAATTTAAAACTTTCAAATTGAAATATTAAATTTAAACGGTTGTAATATCTCAATTTCACCGTCAGTGTACTGAATAATATATATATATATATATATATATATATATATATATATATATATATATATATATACCGCTTATCTTATTAGTTACGTCAAGCTTAGGAACAAACAATGATGTTCTAATATATGTTTAATAAGAACGCATACTTAATACTTGACTTGGAGAGCTATCAATTTGCATTGCATGCATCGTGTTGACTTTCCTCAATTCTTTGATCATTGGTCAATATTTCTATAATCAGCATTGTCCGGCAGGCAAAAGACTTAGGATACTTTGGTCAAACGTACAATCACGAGAATGTTACCTCTTTTTATGAATTAATAATAATAATAATAATAATAATAATAATGTAATATACTCTCAAACTAACCCACATTATCCCTTCAATTTGTCTAATTTTCCATCAAGAGAGAAACATCCACCTGATTTCAGTAGTTTCAGGAGGCTAGCTAGCCCGTGAGTTTTAAGAAGAAAATTAGTCTGCCTGGAGGGAAGTAATTGAAGTCTATAAATACAAGATTTCGATCTGGACGTCATTGTAAAAAAATCGAGCCATCTCAAGTCCTATTAGAATCATATACTCAAATATCTAAAAGAAGTGAAGTTATAAACATTCTTAGCTATATGTACAATTCACATAATAGCATGTCAGTTTCAATAGAAGCTTTAGCAATGGCGGGGGTTGATTATATGGAATGGGGTATGAATATTGAAGAGTGGGAGCGTGATGACGAGCTCCCTCCGCCGCATTTACTGGCAGACTACGAAGAAGAAGGAGAAGAATTCATGAAAGGGCAATTTGAACAAGGCTGCAGTTGTATTAACAATTCAAGTTTGCCAAGCTATAATAATAATCATAATCCAGAAGATGATAGTGCCCGTGAAAGAGTCAGTACTCATGAACTTCGCTATCCAGAAATGGTTCAATGGAGAAGTACAATAGAAAAAATATGGTTCTATTTCATGTCAATAGAAAAAATGGTGCGAACCATGATAAAGCTGTTGATGATCTCATGGATGAAAGAAGATTGAACGATAAGTCCTCGTGATTTACCGTCAAGATGAACTATATTCTTTCTGTAAACAAATTCTGAAGAACTTTTGTTTCTTTTTTTTTTTTTTTGCTGCAATTTGTTCATTGTTAAATTCTTTTGATGTTCATTAATTTTTTTAGTCATTAATATCTTGAGAGAATCTCCCTAGAAATCAGCATTGATATTCAGAAGTGTCCTTGGGCCTATAATCCATGCCTTGAACATTTATCTTGGCAAAGCACATGAATCAGGAATTCAGGATGGAAAACTGGTCTCTTTGTATATATATATATATATATATAAGCCTTATTTACTTGAGAAGATCATGCTTTTCTAGTTTCTGTTCTATTTCTGGAGGTTGAATTCTTCTTTTGTTGTCTTCTCCATTTAAAATTAATGAAGTTTCTCCTCACGTTTCTATTAATATCCATTGTACTTCTAATATAATGAATGAAAATTTTATGGATTAAAAAAAAAGGGGGTGGGTTTATTTTCTGGTATAATTGAATGAGATTCCATACATCTATAATCTATATAATATATATAAAAACACCAATATAAATCTTTTGAAGTGACAAAAATGATCATATTGTTATCCACTATATTTTTAAATAGTCATTGTAAATATTTTTTATTATTTATAAGATTTATACAAATTTATAATTAAAAAATTTATTATTCAAAATACTTTCGTTAAATGAATTTATTAATAAAATTTATCTAATTTATTAATAAAAAATTAGATTTCTTTAAAAGAATTTTCTTAAATAAATTTATTTAATAATAATTAAAAATTTACATTGAATTGTTTTATCTTCAAAATTCTAAAATAGAAAAGAGTTAAAGTTTACATTGAATTCTTTTATTTTCATAATATTACTTTTATATTAACATTAAAATAAAAAATTTATATCAATTTAATATAATTTTTGCATGAAACAAATTTTACATATTAATGCAAATTTCGATTAATATACATTTTACTAATAACCCAAAGATCAAGATTTAAGAATTAATTTACAAAATATGCAAAGTAACAATAAGATTATGTGATGACAAAATCATGCATCTACACTTATTCATAGTTAACACTTTCATTTATGACCTTCGTGGGTTTAAGATTTTAGATGGAGTGCTAATTTGTTTTTGCTAGGTTTAGTAATTTATATTTTAGATGGGTTCAAGTTATTATGACTAAAAAATAAAATACAGTATTGTTATATTCTAATTAAGACACTTTTTATTTAAATATAAGACAATCATATATATATTTTTAATCTGATAAATTAAGATTGATAATTTTTAGAATAAAAAGTAGTGATTCGATAGAACTTAACTTCGAAGTAATTCGAGTAAATTCTAAAGCTCTATCCCAAAAATTTGATAAAAAACAAATAAATAAAATCTATCACCCCAACAGTGGCGTAAAATTATAATTATAATTATAATCTTCATTCTTTTTCCTAGGTCTTTTCAGGTTGAGTTTTCTAATAAAATTATAATTACTGCTCAAGTATAGCTCACGAGAATGTCATTTTAATGAGTTAATTAATTTATATTTTCAAATCAATCCCTCTTTTCTTTTTCCAAAATTTGACACTAAATAAAAATTATCGTGTGACATATAGACCCACCACTTAATAACAAATGCCATGTCAAATTATTTTAAAATATATATATATATATATATGAATTCATGCATGTTTAAGTAAAAAAAAATAAATTGTCGCGTATTGATGATTTGGTTGAATCTATAATTGACGTGATAGGAGGTTTATTAGTTAAGGAAATTTTTATACGTAGCCAAAGTTGGCATATGGATTCTTAAATTAATACCTTAAACTTGAGGAACGCAAATCGTCTGCCCCTCCCTCTGTCTCCCTTTGTGCCCCAGCATTGATATAATTACACGTGTTCATATCATAAAGCTTTGTTTGATTTTAAACTTTTAATAAACAAAACGGTAAATAAAAAATTAGAAGCTATAAATGAAGAACAACAAAGTAAATAAATAAACATAGATATTTTCTCATTCCTTTTTACTTTTAATTTTTAATTCTTTTTACTTTTCTTTGATTAAAAAAACAAGAAAAATATTTTTAATAAAAAGAATACTTATTCTCTTGATTTGAAAAACATCTTTTTATCTCTTAAAATATGACAAAAATATGTTAATCATCTCGAGATGTTAATTACAAAATTAAATTTAAATGAAAACTAATATATTGAAATGTAGTAATGATTTTTAAACTTACTTATAATTGAATATTCTTAGGATTTAGAATATAATTAGATTAAAATATTTATTTAAAATATTTAATTTGTATTTAAATTAAATATATTTTAATCAAAATTTAATTTGATAATAATTAAATATAATTTTAAAATTAATAATTTTTTAAAAAAAATTAGTTAAAATAAAAGATAAATAAGTAATAATTTTAAATATATATATATTTGTCTTGAAATTAAATTTAACTTAGGATATATAAATCTTTTCATATAAATTTAATTTAAGAGTTAATACCAAGGTAGTCAGTACTGTACCGGTGAGCGTACTGTTTTTATTCTGGTACTGGTACGTACCGGTATCGGTGTATTTCGCCGTACCGTTTCGGATTTATCAGTATTTTTCAAATATTTTTTTTCATATATATATATATATATATATATATATAGCCTATTATCAAGTTTTTTCCTAAAATATATATTATATACACATGCAAATATACATCCATTACATGCATATATATGTTTTTATGCAAATATAAATTTTAAATATTTAATATATAAAATTTTTAAACATCAAATAAGTAAAATAAATATTAAAAAATTAAAAAATATATAGTAAATTATGATTAATTATGTTCAATAGTCTAATTTAATGAACATATTTTATTTTAAAATGTAAGTATGAAAAAAATAAAAATGATCATGACATAAAAAATATTGAAATTGGTTTAAAAAATCAAATAAGTGATTTTTTTAACAATTTTTAAAAAAAAAATCAAAATCTTGTATCAACCGGTACGGATCGATACGTACCAGTATTGACCGGTACGGGCCAGTACGTACCGGTACAGACCGATAAAGGTCGGTACAACTAATACAAAAATAAAAAAATATCTTAAAAACGATATGTATCGGCTGGTATCGATACGGTACCGACCACATTGATTAAGACATCAAAGTTGTTAGCATATGTTTATCAAACCTTGAAAAAATAATAAAGTATTTTTTCGATCTAAGCGATAAGTATATTTTTTAATAAACTTAAAAATAATATATATTTTTTAATAAAACAAGTTAATTAAAATTTTGAAAATAAAAATAAATTAAAACTGCAACTGAAAAGGAATAAAAAAATATTTGGATTTATTTTTTTCTTTGCTACATTTAGAAGCTTTTTATTTTTATTTACCATTTTGCTCAATTAAATCTTAAAACCAAATAAGAACTTACATGAATAATAAACTGATCGCACGTGTAATTAAGTGAAGACTAGGTCACAAAAGGTGGCAGGAAAAAGGGGCAGGGGATTTGCGTTCCTACAAATATCACATGAAATCCATAAAAAGTACCTGAAGACCTCTCTATGTTGGATTAGTTAATATCGATTTCAAGAATTGACAAAATTACGTGGATAAAACAAGCAAATAAACAATCATCCATTGCATTCACATGCCTTAGATCGAATCGACCCAGTTTAAAATTTTGGAAATTATACCTCTGGATTAAATACAAACCAGAAATGAAAAATTATTCACACCAAAAAAAAAATTAATTAAAGACAAGCATTAAAATATCTACTATAGTTTTTATGAATAACAATGTCATAACAAGGTTTAAGGACTTAATACATCCTTAACAACAAGTAATCCAAAGTAAAGAACAACAAACAAATTAAGAATTCAAAATGCTTTGAGAATTTCTTTTGCAATTTGCAAGATTACTAATTTCTTGAATCTTGACTGTTAGAACTTATATAAGAAAGTCCCACATCGGTGGGAGCAACGAAGGAGTTCCTCCTTGAAGGCTATATAAAGAGCCTTAAGGAGAAGTATTAAAACCATCCCAAGAATTATCTCTTCCTCTCTTGTATACTTTCTTATATTCTTTGTGAGGTTGTTCTCTCCTAGTATTTAGAGAGAGGTGTTGTAATATTTTCTCATAGTGAAATTCTTCTAGTCTTGCCCCGTGGTTTTTCCCTTTATTCATTGAGGGTTTTCCACGTTAAATTTTGTGTGTTCAGTTCCTATTTTCTCATCTCTTATTTTAGTTGTGAGACACTATTCCGTCACTCTGGTACCTAACAGTGGTATCAGAGCCATTGGTTCGTGGTCCTTATTCCGCTGCAGTGAAAGTGTTGGTTCTTAGTATGCTCTGTGGTTGCAGTATTGTCTGATCTTCCACATCAGAAAAGAATTATTCTTGTTGCTGGAAATAAAGTGTGGTAGTGTGAAAGTGTCTAGGGAAGTTCTGGCTAGGAAAGACTTGGTATTTAAGTGTGTCTATCAGTGACCCACCTCTCTTTCCTGGGAACCTATCTGGTGCACTATTCACGGGCTACGGTCACTGTTCCAGTATACGGGCTATTCAATTGTACTGTACTATTCACAGATACGGTTATTATTCATACGTGTGGTTGTATACTTTTGCAGTAATTGTTAACGTATACTGGATTTGTTCTAGTGTACGACATACGTACAATACTGTTCACGTATACGGTACTATTCACGGTGAAATAGTGTAACTCGCTTCAGTTCGTGTACAACCATGGCAGCAAAATTCGAGATAGAGAAGTTCAGTGGGAGAAATTTCTCCTTGTGGAAATTGAAGATAAGAGCAATTTTGAGGAAGGATAATTGTCTAGAAGCAATTGAAAGTAGACCCACAGAAATGACTGATGAAAAGTGGAAAGAGAAGGATGACAATGCTGTTGCCAATCTGCACCTAGCAATGGCGGATTCAGTTTTGTCAAGTGTTGCAGAGAAGAAGACTGCAAAAGAGATTTGGGATGTTCTAAACAAATTGTACGAGGTGAAGTCACTTCACACCAGAATATTCTTGAAGAGGAAACTCTACACTCTTCGAATGAGTGAATCCACGTCGGTAACGGATCACATCAACACTCTGAATACGCTATTTGCTCAACTCACAGCATCAGATTTCAAAATAGCGGAAAATGAACGTGCGGAACTTCTACTTCAGAGTTTACCAGATTCGTATGATCAACTCATCATCAACATCACAAATAACAATGTTAGTGACTCTCTTCACTTTGATGATGTTGCCGGTGCTATTCTTGAAGAAGAATCCAGGCGCAAGAATAAGGAGGAAAGGTCAGAAAATTCAAAGCAAGCAGAGGCTTTAACGGTGATGAGAGGCAGATCAACAGAACGTGGCTCCAGTGGGAGTCAGAATCATGGTAGATCAAAATCTCGAAGAAGGAAGAATCTTAAATGCTACAATTGTGGCATGAGAGGGCACTCGAAGAAGGAGTGTTGGCATAATAAGAAGGGTGGAGAAAAGAATTCTGAAACATCAACCTCCCAAGGTTGTGTTGCAAGTACCTCAGATGATGGAGAAATCTTGTATAGTGAAGCAGCGACTAGTTCTAAAGGCGGAAAGAAACTCAATGATGTCTGGATAATGGATTCAGGTGCGACATGGCACATGACTCCACACCGAGATTGGTTTTGCACTTATGAACCTATTTCGGAAGGATCTGTGTTCATGGGAAATGATCACGCCTTAGATATTGCTGGAGTCGGTACCGTCAGATTAAAAATGCATGATGGTACTGTTCGCAAAATTCAAGGGGTACGACATGTGAAGGGCTTAAAGAAGAACTTATTGTCAATTGGACAATTGGATGACCTCGGGTGCAAGATCCACACTGAATGTGGAATATTGAAAGTAGTGAAAGGAAACCTTGTGGTGATGAAAGCAGAGAAGATCACAAGCAATCTATACATGCTTTTGGGAGAGACGTTGCAAGAGGCAGATGCATCAGTTGCAGCAGCCAGCCAAGAAGAAACGACGATGATGTGGCATCGCAGATTAGGCCATATGTCAGAGCGAGGCTTGAAAGTCCTTGCAGAACGCAATCTCCTGCCCGGGCTCAAGATGGTCAATTTACCTTTCTGTGAGCACTGTGTGATAAGCAAGCAGCATAGATTGAAGTTTGCTAAAGTAACTACAAGAAGCAAACACATACTGGACTTAATCCATTCTGATGTGTGGGAGTCACCAGAAATATCCCTGGGTGGAGCAAAGTATTTTGTATCATTCATTGATGACTATTCCAGGAGATTATGGGTGTACCCAATCAAGAATAAGTCAGATGTGTTTCCAGTATTCAAGGAGTTCAAAGCACAAGTAGAGCTTGAAACTGGGAAAAGAATCAAGTGCTTGAGGACAGACAATGGAGGAGAATATGTAGACGGTAACTTTCTAGCATTCTGTAAGAAAGAGGGTATTATGAGACAATTCACGGTTGCACATACGCCTCAACAGAATGGTGTAGCAGAGCGGATGAACAGAACTCTCCTAGATAGAACAAGAGCCATGCTGAGAACAGCGGGATTGGCCAAATCTTTCTGGGCAGAAGCAGTCAAAACCACCTGTTATGTGATAAATCGATCACCATCAACGGCGATTGGTTTGAAGACGCCTATGGAGATGTGGAAAGGAAAGCCAGCTGATTATTCTTCTCTACATGTGTTTGGATGTCCTGTGTACGTGATGTACAACTCCCAAGAAAGAACAAAGCTGGATCCAAAATCCAGAAAATGTATATTCTTGGGTTATGCTGACGGTGTTAAGGGGTATCGCCTGTGGGATCCCACTGCCCGCAAGGTTGTTGTCAGCAGAGATGTAGTTTTTGCAGAAAATGAACTGCAAAGTGAGCAAACAAATGACAACACTTCAAAAGAGACTGCTACAGTGCAGATGGATAGAAATTCTCAAGAAGATGATTCTTCTGAAGCAGAACCAGAGCATGAGGTACCAGAACCAGTTGAGTCCGAGGCTGTAGAAGTTCGACGGTCAACTCGTGAGAGAAGGCCTCCAAATTGGCACACGGAGTATGTTACGGAGAGCAATGTTGCATACTGTCTTTTAACAGAGGATGGAGAGCCATCAACTTTTCATGAAGCTACTAGTAGCCCAGATGCTTCTCTGTGGATGACAGCAATGCAGGAAGAAATTGAAGCTCTTCACAAGAACGAGACATGGGAACTGGTGGAATTACCACGTGGCAGAAAAGCCATTGGTAACAAATGGGTCTACAAGATCAAGCGGGATAGCAATGATCAAGTAGAACGATATCGTGCTAGATTGGTTGTAAAAGGATATGCTCAGAAAGAAGGTATTGACTTCAACGAGATATTTTCTCCAGTTGTCAGACTTACTACTATCAGAGTAGTGTTGGCTATGTGTGCTGCATTTGATTTACATCTTGAACAACTAGATGTAAAGACGGCTTTTCTACATGGAGAGCTTGAAGAAGAAATTTATATGCTCCAACCAGAAGGTTTTGTTGAAACAGGCAAAGAGAACTTGGTTTGCAGGTTGACCAAATCTCTGTACGGTCTAAAGCAGGCGCCCAGATGTTGGTACAAGAGATTTGATTCTTTCATAATTAGCCTTGAATACAACAGACTGAGTTCAGACCATTGTACGTACTACAAGAGGTTTGATGATAATGATTTCATTATTTTGCTGTTGTATGTGGATGACATGTTGGTGGTAGGCCCCAACAAAGATCGAATCCAAGATTTGAAGGCACAGTTGGCTAGGGAGTTCGATATGAAGGACTTGGGACCCGCAAACAAGATTTTAGGGATGCAAATTCACCGAGACAGAAAAGACAGGAAAATTTGGCTTTCTCAAAAGAATTATCTGAGGAAGGTCTTGCGACGCTTCAACATGCAAGACTGTAAGCCAATATCTACCCCACTTCCTGTCAATTGTAAATTATCCTCAGGTATGAGTCCTAGCAATGAAGCAGAGAGGATGGAAATGTCTCGAGTACCGTATGCATCAGCGGTGGGAAGCCTTATGTATGCTATGATATGTACAAGACCAGACATTGCACAAGCAGTGGGAGCGGTCAGTCGATTTATGGCAGATCCTGGTAGAGAGCATTGGAATGTTGTTAAGAGGATCCTTAGATACATTAAAGGAACCTCAGATGTTGCATTATGTTTTGGAGGATCAGAACTTGTTGTCAGGGGTTATGTTGATTCAGATTTTGCAGGTGATCTTAATAAAAGGAAATCCACTACTGGCTATGTGTTCACACTTGCAGGAGGAGCGGTAAGCTGGTTATCTAAGTTACAGACTGTTGTAGCTTTGTCTACTACAGAAGCTGAGTACATGGCAGCTACCCAAGCATGCAAGGAAGCAATATGGATACAAAGGTTAATGGAAGAACTCGGGCACAAGCAGCAGAAGATTATTGTGTATTGTGACAGTCAGAGTGCCTTGCACATTGCAAGGAATCCAGCCTTTCATTCCAGGACAAAGCATATAGGTATACAGTATCACTTTGTTCGAGAAGTAGTAGAAGAAGGAAGTGTGGATATGCAAAAGATTCACACCAAAGACAACCTAGCAGATGTTATGACAAAGCCAATCAACACTGACAAGTTTATTTGGTGTCGATCCTCCTATGGTCTATCAGAAACGTAAGCAACATGGAATGGCAAGACAGAAAGAGTGGTGTGAAGATATGATTGGTTTAATCAAATCTTCAAGTGGGAGAATTGTTAGAACTTATATAAGAAAGTCCCACATTGGTGGGAGCAACGAATGAGTTCCTCCTTGAAGGCTATATAAAGAGCCTTAAGGAGAAGTATTAAAACCATCCCAAGAATTATCTCTTCCTCTCTTGTATACTTTCTTATATTCTTTGTGAGGTTGTTCTCTCCTAGTATTTAGAGAGAGGTGTTGTAATATTTTCTCATAGTGAAATTCTTCTAGTCTTGCCCCGTGGTTTTTCCCTTTATTCATTGAGGGTTTTCCACGTTAAATTTTGTGTGTTCAGTTCCTATTTTCTCATCTCTTATTTTAGTTGTGAGACACTATTCCGTCACTCTGGTACCTAACATTGACTTCTTCAGCTAAGCAGCTGCGAGCCAATGTTCAAACACCTTTGCTAATACAAGCATGTAATATTTATTTCCTACTAAATTGGTGTAATCTCTTTCCTTGCACGAATTGAACTTTCTAACAAAATTCTGACTAGTACTCGAGCAAGTCTGCCGCTGACTTTCAAAGTCAAAATGCTTATCCATACAAAATCGTTTCACTAATTTACCCTTTAGTTGACCTGTTTTAATTTGGTTTTCTTCATTGATTTTGGTTTATGATTGTCCCAAAATTGTGTCAACAGGTTATGTCATCATACCTTAATCAGTTCTCCAGGGCGAATACATAGCTAAAAGCTTGCGTCATGGCTTTAATCAATTGAAAAATGCCTGTATAATCACGAGACTATTGCTTCTGATCTGCTGAATATAACCTCAACAACCACCCCCCCCCAAAAAAAAAAAACCAATCTTGAGATTTGAAGAGAGGCCTCACCTGCATTTGATTTGTATGCTACCCGTGAAGTTTGAGAAGTCTGCATCTATGGATCGTGCAAAACATAAATGCATACTTGTTTTTAGCTGCTCCTACTATAAATAAGCTTGTGACTTTTCGCAGTTCTCAAACAATCTAGTCTATTTTGTTCTTGTTGCAAAGAGTAAATTGAAACAGTAGAAAGACACAATATATATCTTCATAAACCATGTCAGTTTCAATAGAAGCTTTAGCGATGGCAGGAACTGATTATCTTGAATGGGGTGTGGGTATTGAAGAATGGGAACAGGAGGACTTGGACTTTCCTCCAGCCCATTTACTTGCTGATGAAGAAGAAGGAAAGGGAGAAATCATAGTAAAAAGTATTAATTGTGGCTCTTCTACCTCCCCTTTTGATTTGCAAAACCAGATAATGGTGTTGATGTTCATATTACTGAGAGTGAGGTTTTCTGACTGAAGAATTCTGGGCAAGAAATTATACCAAAATGCTTGAACTCAATATGTAGTTTATGATTTCTGCGGCTATGTTACCCGAACTTCGGAGTGATTGTCGAATATGGGTATACTCAATTTTTTTCATATATTTGGAGGATCATACCCTCGTATTCATGTCTGAATATGTGTCAAACATGAATACTTTAAGCAAAAAGAAAAGTACAGATAACATAAATTTACGGAAGAAATTTTTTTCCCTTTGTTTCTAAATCAAACAAATGTCATCTTTCCTGTATTAATTTCATTCTCAAAAACTATGAATCTATGGCAATATAGAGTTTGACAGCTATTTCTTCCTTTCGTCTATTTTCTTGTTTTTATTTATTGATTTATTTTTGTTGAAATTGTGGCTCAAAGTCCACAAAAGAAGCCTACCAACCTTACAACATTGGCAACTTCAATTTTGCTGCTGCATGCACTTGTGCAGAAATTGTTGAAGCTTGGCAGCAAACATTGTAGAAAACTTGGCAGCCTTTGTAGAAATAATATGGTGGCTATGATGGCTATGGTGTTCACACCCCATGAATTGCCTATAAATAGGCATGAGTCTCTTTGTTGTAAGAAGCAGAGGAGAAGAGCATAAGTGCTCAAGAGAGCCTTGTGAGCTGAGAGCTCCAAGGAGTTAAGTTGAGAGCAAAAGCAGTGGTTGTAAGCCTGCCTGGTAGAGTGAGCAAGAGCTCTTTGTGAGGCCAGAGAGCTCCAAGTTGAGCAAGAGCTCCAGAGAGCTGGAGAGCTCCAAAGATGAGCTCCACGAGCTCCCTCCCGGTTGAGGCATAGTGAGAGCTCCAGAGGGAGCTCCTCCCGGTAGAGGTATGAGAGAGTTGAGCAAGCCTTAGAGGTTGTAGGAAGGATGTAGCTGTCTGGTAGAAAGCTTGTGTATAGAGGTATTGGGTGGTGCTAGAGAGAGCACTTGTAATATGTATCTGGTGTAATACTTCACCTCCGATAAATACAAAGCTTTGCTCCTCCTCCCGTGGACGTAGGCACTTTGGCCGAACCACGTAAAATATGTATCTCTGATCTTTATCTGTAGGTTTTACAATCCTTGGGCTATTTTCGCATAACAATTGGTATCAGAGCCAAGTTTATGTAAAATCGAGCCTGTTTTGATTCTATCTGAATCTTGAAAGTGCTCCATTTTGGGTTTTGAACATACCGGGTGAAGGAGCTCAGCGATAGGAGTTCAACGGACGAAACGAGAGCCCCAAAAGCCGTCGCGCTTGCCCCCATGCGCCGCCCAAACAAGCTAAGAGTGGGCGCCACTCGCCAAGCGCCGTCACGCGCCAGGGGGTTCTCAGACGCGTGAGCCCCACGCGTCGCCCGAAGAAGCTGTGAGTGGGCGCCACTCGCCACCCGCCAAGGGGTTCTCAGGCGCGTGAGCTCCACGCACGGGTCAACACGGGCGCGTGAGCTGTACGCGTTCTAGTCACATCCCAGGCTCGTGGTCTGCACGCACCACCGCCACCAGAGGCGTGTGGGCCCCATGCATCGTCGTGCCGCCGACGCCCCGACCAAAATTTTTGAGCCATTTCCCGAGGCTATTCAGACCACTTTTCTGAGACTTTTTCGAGCCGGTTGAGCTAATCCGAGTCCAAAACGAGCCACCTATGCGAAAATATTTGCGGAATGTTCTCTGTTTGTCCAAATTCAACTCAGTTGGATTCGTTTCTAGCTAATTGGATCGTTCCAGAGTCAACCGTGGCATCCGATTTTCCAAATTCAAACTTAAAAAAAAATGGAAAAACCAAATCAGAGGAGTTTGTTGTAGTGACCGGACTTAAGCAAACGAAAAAAGTTCGTAACTGCACCACCAGCGTGGAAAAACTACGGTGTCCAATGCAAAGTTGTTGAGGTGGAGAAATATGACAGTATCAATAACTTTTGCATGTGGCAGTGCGAAGTACTGGACCTGAGAGTCTGTGAAGGACGAGTAGACGATGAAGATCCCTTCCAGTAGGAGGTGAAGATCCCATCCAGACCAGTAGATAGTGAAGATCCTGTCCAGTAGGAGGTGAAGACCCCGTCCAGTCCAGTAGACGGTGGAGATCCCGTCCAGTAGACAGTGAATATCCTGTCTAGTAGGAGGTGAAGACCTCTCCAGTCCAGTAGACGGTGAAGATCCCGTCCACAGTAAGAGGTGAAGATCCCGTCCAGACCAGTAAAAAGCTCAAATACTGAGATCTGATATTGGCGATTATCCGTTCCTCAAAGTGAAGATCAAGCACTTTAAAGCTCCGGGCACTTCACGATAAAATGGAGGTGCAGAACGGATGATTAGAACTTTGGTTAATAGAGTTAGAGTTATCTCAGTGAAGCCTAAGAGAGGTATTTTGAGTAGAGGCTTGGCCTCTTAGAGTATCAACTGACTACCCTCTACAGCATTAGATGCATGGATTGGAAAATCCTTAGAGGTAGAGTCTTAAAACTGGATCGGCTGCTTTTCGGATGCTTAATAGGATCCTAGAGGCATGAAAGCTGTCTTCATGGGGCTTAGTGAAGAAGTTAAGGCATTCCGACTATAGGAACCCTGTGTCAAAGAAGTCATAGTCAGCTGAGATGTTGCCTTTGATAAGAACTCCAGAGGAAGAGAATTCTCAGGCAGGTGGAGTTGCATTGTTTAGAGAACTGATGAGTATGCCTGAAGATACCGTTCAAAGAACTCATGTAGACTGAACCCGAAGATGCCGTTCAGAGATGCAGTCTGAACAAGGAGGAAATGTTCAGAGAACTGATATGTCTAATCAGTCTGAACCAGAATCAGAATGAGAATCGATTTCCACTAGTAGACCTGCCCGGTACTTAGACATGGTGGCATACGCCCTTCTAGTATTGTGGTAGATGTTTCGAACACCCACAGAGAAAAGGCTGTGCACAGGCTGAAAGCATGCAAAGTGGAAGATGGCACTGGATGAAGAAATGACACCGCTTCATCAGAATGAGACTTGGAAGTTGGTTCCGCTCCCAAGAGACATGAAGAAAAAAAAAAGGTGTAAATAGGTCTTTGCCAAGACAAAAATGAAGGTGCTATCGGCAAAGACAGCAAAAGCCAGATTGGTAGCGGAAGGCTACCTCAGAAAAAAGAATAAATTACAACTAGGTTGTAAAGCATACATCTATTCGAATGGCTTTGGTAGCACAACATGACCTGGAATTAGTTCAACTTTATGTGAAAATTGCATTTCTCCATGGCTCCTTAAAAGAGGAGATTCACATGAATCAACTGGAAGGGTTTGGAGTCCCCGATCGCGAAGACTAGAAAGGTTAGTTGAATCGGTCACTGTATGGTCTGAAACAATCCCATGACAGCTGTACAAACGATTGGACAGTTTCATGACAGGATGAAAAGTACACACACAGTCAATTTGATCATCGTGTCTATTTTCAAAAACTTCAAGATGGATCATTTGTCTATCTGCTGAAAAAGACAATGTAGAGATCGACAGGCTAAGGCTCAATCAAGCTCTGGGTTCGAGATAAAGGATCTTGGATAAGCCAATAAATTATTGGGAAGGAGATCAGAATAGACAGAAAAATTGACTCAGGCTCAGTGCATTGATGGATCATGCCAATGCAGTAGGTGCCCTGATGTATGCAATGGTGTGTATGAAACCTGAAGAAGGAACGGAAGAAGCAATCTCAGCAAATTCTTTTGGTGGATTTTCGCCAAGGTGGAGATTGTTGGAATTGTGGCTCAAAGTCCACAAAAGAAGCCTACCAACCTTACAACATTGGCAGCTTCAACATTTGCTGCTGCATGCACTTGGGCAAAAATTGTTGAAGCTTAGTAGCAAACATTGTAGAAAACTTGGCAGCCTTTGTAGAAATAATATGGTGGCTGTGGTGGCTGGTGGCTGGTGTGTTCACACCCCATGAATTGCCTATAAATAGGCATTAGTCCCTTTGTTCTAAGGAGCAGAGGAGAAATGAGCATAAGTGCTCAAGAGAGCCTTGTGAGCTGAGAGCTCCAAGGAGTTAAGTTGAAAGCAAAGGCAGTGGCTGTAAGCCTGCCTGGTAGAGTGAGCAAAAGCTCCTTGTGAGGCCAGAGAGCTCCAAGTTGAGCAAGAGCTCTAGAGAGCTGGAGAGCTCCAAAGATGAGCTCCCTCCCGGTTGAGGCATAGTGAGAGCTCTAGAGGGAGCTTCTCCCCGTAGAGGTATGAGAGAGTTGAGCAAGCCTTAGAGGCTGTAGGAAGGTAGTAGCTGCCTGGTAGAAACCTTGTGTATAGAGGTGTTGAGTGGTGCTAGAGAGAGCACTTGTAATATGTATCCGGTGTAATACTCCATCTCCGATAAATACAAAGCTTTGCTCCTCCTCCCGTGGACGTAGGTACTTTGGCCGAACCACGTAAAATATGTATCTCTAATCTTTATCTATAGGTTTTACAATCCTTGAACTATTTCTGCATAACAATTTTTTCTTCTTCTCCCTATGGTTTTCAATTCAGAGCCAAGCTGAGAATTTCTGTATATTCCAAGGAATCCCTATGTTATTAATTTCTATATAATGAAAGAATTATATCTGAATATACCTGAAGAACATGAAAAAACAATTTAAACGTCCTTTCTCGGGTTCTTACCATTAGATACTTGAGTAATTTTCTCTGTAAACTAGCCTAATCTCCCCTGCTTTGCAGTGTTGCAACAATTGAATGATCTTCTTCATGTCTGCTCTAATCTAGCCTAATTTCCCTTGGACCCTTGATATTTGCTAATTATCAGCTATATTACTTGGATTCAGGTGAGCGTCGGATATAAATGAATCCCATATGAGTATACTCAATTTTTTTAATTTTTTAATTTTTTTATATTCAAACTATAATTATATTTCAATTTGGTTTAACCAATTCCATTGCAAGATAACTTTCTGAATATCTTGAGTTCTTCAGCTATGAAGCTGTTAACTAGCCAATGTGTCAGACAAATCTGTTAATATAAACATGTAATATTTGGTAAATTGGTTAATTCAGTCCTAGTGTTTCGAGCAAATTGAATCACTACTCAAGCAACTCAGCCCTTTATATTCAAGCTAGGCCAAAACCCTCATATAAATCAGTTCTTAACTTTACCCTTTAGTTATTGGTGAAATTATTAATTAGCAACCTCTTTTAATTTCTTCATTGGATTTGGTTAATTATATTATATGACTCTAAAATCTTGTCAATATCTCTTTTGTTTCTACTTTAAGGTAAAGGGTTATATCATCATAGCTTAATCAATTCACCATAGCCAGTACATACATCAGCTACCAAGCTTGCGTCATGCCTTCAGTTGATAGAAAACTGCCTATATAATCACGAGACTATTGCTTTTTGATGACTATAATCTTACAGAAATCTCCAAACAAGGATTTGATCACGGATACATTTTCGATTGCATCGTATTTTTTATGGTTGCAGATGTAACAAAATGTTATCTTAATCAATGACGATGAATATTGGCAATGAAAAGAGCCAAAATCATAAAACAATAACCGTAACTTCGCGTTACGACTGCCATTTAAATCGATCGCTGTCCTCAAAAGAAACTAATATTGAGAATGGAAAAGAAATCTGCACGTGATTTTTCGGCTTCAATTTTTAGAAGTCTGCATATACCTTCGTATCATGGATCAGATGCATAACATAAATACATACTTGTTTTTAGTTGCTCTTACGAATTACTATAAATAAGATTGTATCCTTTCTCAATTCTCAAAACAATCTACAATATTTTGTTCTTGTTGCAAGAATAAATCCGAAACAAGAAAAAACACGACCTTCATAAATCATGTCAGTTTCAATTGAAGCTTTAGCAATGGCAGGAACTGATTATCTTGAATGGGGTATGGTTATTGAAGAATGGGAACAGGAGGGCTTGGATTTGGCCCCAGCCCATTTACTTTATGATGAAGAAGGAAAGTAAGAAGTCATTGGAAATAGTATATTTGGCTCTTCTGCTTCCAATTTCGATTTTCTAAGCTGGTGTTGGTGATAATAACACTGAGAGTTTGGCACAGAAGAAAATTAAGGAACCAAAACGCATGAACTTAACCGTTATAATGTTTGCAGATGATTTTTTTCCTTTGTTTTCTAATGCAAACAAATGTTCTTGTTCACGAGTTTGTATTTGATGCACTGATAGTGGATAAGACCCATATACTGTCAGTGAACCAAAACATGACACGTGAATAAACTAAAAAACAAGGAAAGACCTATAAATAAATATAGAAATCGAAATAGAAAGAAACAAGATACCTCATTAATATTTATTTATAGGTCCTTCCTTGTTTTTTAGTTTATTCATTAATGACGTGTCATGTTTTGGTTCACTGACAGTGTATGGATCTTATGCACTGTGATCTTATACACTATCAGTGCATCAAATATAAACTCCTTGTTCACCCCATAAGCAATTTAAGAAGTACATTACTACATACATTCATCTAATTCACTTATTTCAAGCTCACTTCTTATTCTAAGAATTTTTTTTTTTATATAAGGTTTTTGGGAATGAGGAGGGGTTGTTTCGACTCGAATCCAAATCTTACCTGTCTCACAAGTCTCTGATCACTCGGCCAATAAGTTGTTGGCTTATTCTAAGAACTTAATTAAGTGAAAAATATTAAAATTTTTGAAAACTGCCTTTTCCATTTTAAGAATATACTGTTAATTTCGTTGTCAATTAGTACGACAGCATATATAGTTTGGAAACTATTTATTCTTCCTTTTGTTTAAATTCTTTATTCACATTAATTTATTGATCCGTTGCTTTCGATTTGGAGCCAAAATAATTACGAATTTCCATATGTTCCAATGAATCCCCGGGTCTTAATGTGATGAGAGAACAGTGCGATTATATTTACGGGAGACCAAGTTAAAGTGACTAAAACTCCTTTTCTGCTTCTCACCAACGGATACTACACTGTTGTTTTTGCTGGAAACCTATGTTACCCAAATTCGAAAATGAATGTTGAATATGAATATATGTCCGACACGAATATTTTTATTTTTTAAATTTTTATTTTTATATTTGGATGATCATATCTCATATCTATATCCAAATATATATAGGGTACGGATATTTTAAAATTAAAAAATAATAATAAAAAGTCCGGATAACCTGTAAACTAGCTAATCTTATCTGCAGTGCTTTAAAACATCTTTTTAAGGATACCCCAATCTAGAAAGGTACATCTTCTGTTTTCAGTGGTAAATTTAGCTTCACTTCTTATATATATCGGTTGCAATAATCTACTCTTTTGGTCCCTGCTATATGCTAACTATATATGTCAGCCTGTTCCGGTCACTTTCATCTCCAAGAACAACACATTCAAGTGAAAAATCAAGCATATCTGCTCCTAATGAACCAGCCCTAGTACGTATAATAACATATATATATATATATATATATATATGTCGAAGCTATTAGAATTTAGCATCCAATACTGGCAATCACCCTGCAGTACCTTTCCTATGTTCCTTATTTTCTTTCTCACGTTTCAACTTTCAAGTGCTGCACTTTGTTCTGGGTACTGTACATGTATCTTTTCTCCTTTTTTTTTCTTCTTTAAATTTTTTGGTTTAAAGATGAACAATTTAATTTCTAAGAGTAAATTTCAGATAATGGTGAATTAATGTCCTAAGGGTTAATTCCAGATTGAATTTCCAAGTCAAAACTGCTCTTGCTAGTTGCAACTGTGAGCCTGTGGCCTTCAAACTGATCAAGAGCTCCTCTCTAGTGGTAAAAACTCAAAGTTGAGTAAATATAAATTAAGTTCCTAAATTCAACAAATACCTATTTTAATTCTTCGCTGATTGGGTTTAAATAGGACTAGAGCGTCCTTTTGTTTAGTTAACAACAATGATCTCCTCTGCTACTTAATTAAGGCAACAAGAAGTCACATCAATCGAAAAGCCAACACATAAAATAGCAATCAAGTTTGCGTCATTGCTTACAAGAAACTTCTTAGTTTTGGTCACGAGACTATTGCTTTGCTTCTTAATCGGATGACTCTGATCTTAGGAATAACCACCCTCCCCCAATAGTGACTATCTATATCGTTCCCCAAATAGTTGATTATTTATATTGTTTTAACTCTTTTTTTTTTTTTTTTTTTAAGTATTTATATACAAAATTCGTGTCCAACGTATATTTGGATATGGATACGATGATATGACTCTCTAAAAACCCTCTAAATATATGAAAAAACTTAAAAGAACTGAACATATCCGTATCGAACATATTTCAATATCCGATACTCATAAGTCTGAATAACATAGGTGATTACTCCAACAAAAAAAGAAAAATCTTGGAGAGTATAAAAAAGAAACCTGCAACACTTAATATCTATGCTACCTGTGAATTTTTACAAGGATTTTAGAATCAGAACCTCTTATGGTTCATCTGCAATTCTGCATAATAGCATATGTTGTTTGTTTTTCTGAGAATAATTCTGGAACAAAGAGAAGACAACCTACATAAATCATAAGATTTTGGCAATAGCAGGAACAAGTTATCTTTATGACCAGATTTGCAAGATTCTCGTTTCATTTGCAATATTTATCTTTCTTTCTTCACCTAGGGCATTGTGGCTATTCAGCAGTAGAACTAAGCTCAGTATACCTTTCCGGTCAATTTGTTGAGGTCAAGTTGTAGGCTGACCAAGGTAACTTTATTCATCTCCCTGCTATCTACTTCAAGACGTTGTAGGGCTGACCAAGATGATCAAATATACCAAGGGAGATTGGGAGAGATCACTTTTTTTTTTTTTGGAAAGTTGAAAATTTTTCATTCATCAAGCAGGAATGCAGGATCCTGGGCTGCTAGAAAGTGTACCAAATAAATATAATTGAACAAAACTAAACGAATGAAAAACCAAATACAGGAGAATCAACATCTTTTCTTTAATATTTATGTGCCTCTTTGTTTCTCTGGAAAAAATAAAAAAGCTGAGCAGAAAAGAAAAAATTGAACTTAAGAGATCAGTATAAGGCCCAAATAAAGAGACACTAATAAGTAATATCCATATATGAATAAATAAAGTTTTGTCAAAATATAACAAATTGATGCATTGACCTAGTCAACCATGAACCAATCTTCACAGTTCACACACTCGTTCCAAGCATGTGATTTATCTTATAGTATCCGGATTCCGCTAAATGTTAAATTTGAGTATGTATTTGATATGGATATATTTAATTTTTTTAAAATTTTCATATATAAAAAGTTATATTCTCATATTCATGTCCGAATATATATTGAATGCAAGTATCAAATATAAATATTTATAAAAAAAATAAGGAGTCTATATAATATAGGATATCTTTGCTCCAAATTCCAAGTAAAATAGAAAAATTCTATCCAAATGCTTCGAAGCTTCTTCTAGACCGAATTTCGGAAATTTTAACTGAAATGACAAGTTCGTTTTTCCCTATATATATATAAAACATCAAGGTGTTCTTTTCATTAAGGTTTAACCACTCGGGCTCTCCCTGGTGAAAGATTACTTACAGGAACCCCTAAGTTCAATAAAAATCTGTTTAATTTTCTCATGGATTTGATTAGTAGTACATTTAGAATATGATTCCGAACTAATCCCCACCCTTTTGTGGCTAATTTGAATTTTGTAACTCTTTTGACTTAACAAAAAAAACTCCACCCTTTTGTTTTAAATGTCAACAGCTCCGGCCTCAGTTGCTTATTGAGGAATAGGTCACCTCAAATTAACATATATACGTTGAGTTACTGAGCTAATACATGAAAACGTCAGCAACCAAGCTTTCGTCATGTCTTTAATCGGTACCAAATTGGGTCTATAATCACAAGACTGTTCATCTATATATAATCTTAGGTAACCCCGAAAGGCCGAAACAGACCAATCTTGAGAGTTGAAGAGGAATTTCTTATGTTACCTGTGAATTTCGAGAAGAAAAGCTAGCTTCCTCCTCCCTAGCTAGTATTTAGCAGCTCTTCCTGTTGTCATTCTGAAAAAGAAAAGAAAAAAGAGTAGCTGCATAAAGTATGTCAGTGTCAATAGAAGCATTAGCAATGGCAGGAATTGATTATCTTGAATGGGGAATGGAGATTGAAGAATGGGAGCTTGAGGAGCTGGAGCCTCCACCCCATTTACTAGCTAATGAAGAAGTAGACGAACAAATCTTCCAAAAGAAAATCAAGGGTAGCTCTTCTATCTCCCATTTGATCCTCAATTTGTTAAGTCACATAATAGTGCTGGTGATCACTATAATCAAAGTGAGAAGATCTGGCTGAAGGATCGCCAACAAGGCCAAATGCTTGAATGGATCATCAATAACGATGTACACTAAGGGCTAGCTTCTCAAATTATTATTATTATTATTTTGGATAAGCAGCTTCTCAAATTATTACACGAGTCACAGGAGTTAAATAATTAATTCATTTAAACTTTTTTTTTTAAGCATCGGTAATACTCTTAGTTTAATTGATCCCTTTTCTCATTTGTAGAGACTCGCACTCAATTTGTGAGATATTATTTATTTTGATTCAAAAGTCTCCTAGTTTTGTTTTACAAAAAACGCTTTATAAGTATGGATTTAAGTTGATCTATTCAAGGATCGAGCTATCCACCTGATTTGTATTGGATCGAGTTTGGATAGGGATTTTTTTAATTCGGGTCGGCCCGATCCGACCCGAATTACTATTCATCAATAAAAAATATTTTTATTTAAATTTAATTATAAATATTAATATAAAATAATTTTTTAATATTATTTTGAACAATGATATGGGCTTTCAGGCTGGCCCGAATCCGAAAGGACTCGAGCATGGGTAAGAAAAATAAAAAAATTTCAAGCCCAAACAAGTCTAGGTTTAAGTCTTTACGTATATTATAGTAAATTCTCTCAATTTTTCAATGTGAGATGAGGGCGGGTATTACAAAACTTTTCGCTAAAACTTCACGTCCCCGTCAAATTCAACACATCTCACAGAGAATTAGGATCACACCGTACTTCCACTCATTGTGATTGTAGAGGTGGTTCAACGATGTAGCACTTAGCTCCCTCACTTTAAATTGGTGGTTGTTTCTAATATCAATTGTAGAGATTAGCACCCAACTTGCAAAATCTTATCCATTTTGATTTAAAAATCTCACGATTTTATCCCAAAAAAAGCATTTCGCAATTTTTTCTTGCAACGAACTATGAATCGAATTCAAAGAAAACACAAAGAGATGTCTTTACTTTAGGTATATTCTAAAAGTTTTTTTTTTTTTTGTGGCTAAGTAGGTATATTCTAAAAGATGATATGTTTTTCTTGAGAAATCATTGTCTAAAATGAAAAAAAAAAAAACTCAAATTTTAGAAAGAGATTAATATTAAGGCATTAATCTTTTGCTACTTTTTTTTATATACATTTTAAATATAAAAAAAATTAACTGTGAGCCTTTTTTTTTTTTCAAAGGTTTATTACGTACCTTGTGAACCGTTTTAATTCATCACCAATTTGATTTAACTTTGAATTTTCATCTTCAAACTATAAATTGAGATTTCTTTCTTCTAAATTGATTGGCAGCTACTTAGTAACATGAACATTTTGGGGAAATGATAAAGTTTCTCTACATTATTTCTCTGTAATGAAAGATTTCTTTAAAAATCAATTTGAAAATAATCATAAAAGTAATGTTTCCAAGTGTTCTATTATATAGTTTATACTAAATTTAAAATTAACTTTTTTTTAAGTTAAAGTTGACAAACGCAATTTTAGGATCCAGTCATAAAAAACGCACTTCAAGTGCGATGAAAATATCTCTGACGGCCATCCAAATAGACTCTTGGTTATTTCAAGGAAATTACCATTACATACATGAATTAGTTTTAAGGTTTTCTTATTCTTAGAGGACACACATATATATATATAGATATATATATATATATATATATATATGCTGCCCTTTGTTAGGGTTTACAACTATCTAAAATGGGAGTGTATAATACAAATACAATTAATTCTATAACTTTCCATCCATCCAAAAACTGTAGTCCTGTGATTCACGGATAAAATGGCAGTATTTACCATGCACGTAACTCCCGTGTATCTTTATTTCCTATGCAGTCACTATAGGAGAAAAAAAGAAGAAGGTGAAACTGGTTCTCCTATATAAATGCTTCAATGCAAGTTGCCATGACAAGGAATAGCTAGAAGGCTAGATACTTTATTTATTACATAGACTATATATATATATATCTCAAGCAAATTGTATTGTAGTTTGTGAGAGAAACAATATGTCAATTGAAGCTCTGGCAATGGCAGGGGTGGATTACACAGTTTGCGGTATTGACTTTGAAGTCTGGGAGCATGAAGGGCTGGAGCTGCCACCACCCTATTTATTAGCAGACCCAAACTCCAGCCATGAAGTTGTGAAAAAGATAATTATCAGCAGCAGCAGCAAGTGTTTGGTTAATGATCAACAACAGCTAAAAATGGTTGAATCGGGTCAAACCATTGCTTTATGAATCAGATTGCTTTCCAGTTCAAAAGGAGTAATGTATTTAGTAAACAAGTTTTTTTTTTTTTTAACAAAAAATGTCGTAATCTTGGAATAGGAGATCGAGATTGCAAATGCTGAAATTTGAATCTCAAATATGTCGAATATCACTTTTTTTTTTTTTTTGCTAGGTCAATAAAATTTTATTAAAACAGAAGAGTTTACAAAATAAGCAAGCTAGCAACAACGCAAGCAATGATAAGACATCTAACATCTGTACCATGCCCACAACCTGCACAAAAAGCGCCAAAATATAAAAAGCACCAGATTTCGAAACTACAACACCAGATCAGGATGGAATATTACAGATCCAGAAACTTAAACAAACTTAAGAGAACCAGAACACCAGATCAGGATGAAACATTATAAATCCAGAAACTTAAACAATCTTTAAAGTGTTGGAATATGGCTTAGAATATGGCTTGAATATAGCTTGAATATGGCTCATTCACCATAGGTGGCTTAGCACCAATAATGGAGCTACCACTTGCACCACTTGCACCACCAATAATGGAAGCTACCACTTGCAAATGGATGGTGGCTATGGTGGCTACCACTTGCATGTGTTCACACCAAGATAGGTGGTGGATGGTGGCTATGGTAGGCTATGGTGGCTGCCACTTGATGCATGTTCACACCTTGATATTTTGGCTATAAATAGCCATGTAGAGATGAGAGAGTAGAGAAGAGTTGAGTGTAAGTTAGAGCTAAATTGTTGAAGCAAATACTCTGTGTTTATAGAGTAATTCGGTATTGTGTTGAGTTGTGAGTTCAGTGCTTGTGTAGCACCTTGAATTCTGTATATGTTTGTACTCTAAACTCCATTAATACAAAGCTTCAAGCTCCTCCTCCCGTGGATGTAGGCACAGTTGCCGAACCACGTAAAATATCGTGTTTTTTCAGTATGTTTAAATCGGTTTTAGTAATATCAATTCGCTTCCGCACAACAAATTGGTATCAGAGCCAATTTTTACGTAAAACCGAGTTTGTTCGATTCTGTCCGTTTTTCAAAAGTGCTCCAATTTGTGTTTTGAAAATACCAGGTTGAAGAGGTCGTCGAGAGGAGTGCAGCAGAATCAACCGGAGCACCAGAGGAGGCCACACGCGCCCGCACGCGCCGCCAGAAGAAGCGCCCACGCGCCCCACGCGCCCACGCGCCGCACGCGCCACCAGAGGCTGCAGACGCGTGACACCCACGCGCAGCACGCGCCACACGCGCCTCCAGAGGTTGAAGACGCGTGAAGCCCACGCGCCACACGCGCCACACGCGCCGGCCACCCAAACAGCTCCACGCGCTCCACGCGCCGCCGCACGCGCCGCCGTACGCCGCCCACGCGCCGCCGCAGGTCCGACCAACTTTTTCGGGCTAATTTTTGAGCCGTTTCAGAACACTATTCCGAGACTTTTTCGAGCCGGTTGAGCTAAACCGAGTCCATTTCGAGCCACTTGTAGCAGAATATTTGCAGAATATTCACCGTGTGTCCAAAATTTACACAGTTGGACCCGTTCCTGGCTATTTCTACTATTCCGGACTCAACCGCGGCATCCGTTTTTCCATACAGGTACTGGAAAAACACTTTGTTGGTAATTTTGTTTTATTACCATGGCAGAATCATTAGAGACACATGAAACGACAAGTAGCGCACGATCAAGTTCTTATATCAGAAAGAACTCGATGACCACTGCAAAGTTCGAGGTGGAGAAATTTGATGGCACCACCAACTTTGGCATGTGGCAGTGCGAAGTTCAGGATCTGTTATTCCGAGAGGGTTCATATATCGCTCTGGAAGACAGGCCCAGAGATATTTCGGAAGATGACTGGAAATTTGTCAACCGTCAGGCTTGTGCCACAATCCGGTTATGCCTAGCCAAGGACCATAAGTACTTTGTCATGAGAGAGAATAATGCAAAAACTCTCTGGAAACAACTTGAGGACAAGTACATGACAAAAAGCATGGAGAACAGACTCTATCTGAAGAAGAAGCTGTTCCGCTTCCAGTATATGCAAGGTATCACCATGCAGGAGCATCTAGTAAGTTTTAACAAAATCCTCGCTGATCTTGAAAATCTAGATGCAAATATCTCTGATGAAGATAAGGCTCTTACTCTGTTAAATTCCTTGCCTGATAGCTATGATCATTTAACCACTACACTGTTGTATGGTAAAAATGATATAGAATATGTTAATGTTTGTAATGCTCTGGTGAATAATGAGTATCGGAAAAAGGATCAGCATGATCACCAGAATACTACACCAGAAGCTTTAACTGTGTACAGAGGCAGGACGGACAACCGAGGAGCCGGAGAAAACAAGCGAGGTAAATCCCGCTCAAGGAGGGGATCATCGAGAACACGACTCTCGAGGGACGAGTGTGCCTTTTGCCATGAGAAAGGGCATTGGAGGAATAACTGTCCCAACATGGAGAGGTCGACTGTGAGTGTAGCTCAAGAATCTGAGGGAGAGGAAGACTCTGCATTTACGATTTCCACAACAACACACTCTTCAGATCAATGGATTCTGGATTCCGGATGTTCCTACCATATGTGTCCGAACCGGATGTGGTTCTCAAACTTCAAAGAGTTTGATGGAGGGATTGTCCATATGGGCAATGACAATACTTGTCACACTAGAGGCATCGGAACGATCCGACTGAAAATGCATGACGGTACAATCAGACAACTTACAGACGTAAGGTATGTCCCTGATCTCAAGAAGAACCTCATATCACTGGGGGTCTTAGACTCAAATGGTTACAAGGTGACCATTCAGAATGGAGTCCTGAGAGTTGTACGTGGAGCATTCTTAGCAATGAAGGGTTATATGAAGGGAAATCTGTATCTCCTTGACAGAGAAACCGTGACAGGCAGAGCAGCAGCCTCTCACAGAATGATGGGATAATCCGACACTTCACTGTTCCTGGCACTCCCCAGCAGAATGGAGTTGCAGAAAGGATGAACCGAACTTTGGTTGATAAAGTTCGCTGCATGTTATCCCAGTCGAGCTTGAGCAAAGCATTTTGGGCGGAGGCTTTATTGTTCGCCTCCCACATTATCAACAGACTAACCTCCACCGCAATTGATGGGAAGACTCCCATAGAGGTGTAGTCCGGATATTCTGCCATTGAATATGATCGGCTTCGTAGTAACGGATGCAAAACTGGATCATAGAGCCAAGAAAGCTGTCTTCATGGGCTTTAGTGAAGGAGTAAAAGCAGTCCGATTGTGGAACCTTGAGTCAAAGAAAGTCATCGTAAGCCGAGATGTTGCCTTTGACGAATATGTAATGCTGAAACTGTCAACTCCAGAGAATGTGAACCAAGATTCTCTAAAGCAGGTGGAGTTTTGAATTAGAAGATGCTGGTCAAAATTCAGATGAATCTGAACCAGAATCTGATGACACCTTAAATGAAGTGGAGGAGTCATCACCGGAAATCTTTCAGCAACTTGAATCAGTTGTCACCAGTAGACCGAATAGACATATTCGGAAACCTGCTCGATACACAGACGTGGTGGCATACGCCCTTCCAGTAATTGATGATGATGTTCTGATCAATTACAAAGAAGCTGTAAACAGCCCTGTGCATGCCCAGTGGAAGGAGGCGATCAGAATTGGAAGTTAGTTCCACTTCCAACACTCAAGATATCAATTGAGTGCAAATGGGTCTTTGCCAAAAAAGGAGAGTGCTACAGGCAAAGACAGCATCAGATACAAAGCCAGATTGGTAGCCAAAGGTTAGGCTCAAAAAGAAGGGAATAGACTACAATGAGGTATTTTCACCTGTTGTTAAGCATGCATCTATTCGGATCTTATTGGCTTTAGTAGCACAGTATAACCTAGAGATAGTTCAACTTGATGTAAAAACTGCATTCCTCCATGGTTCCGTAGAGGAGGAAATTTGTATGACTCAACCAGATGGTTCTGGAGTCCCCGGTAGCAGAGATTACAAAAGCAAGTTGAACTGATCACTGTATGGTCTGAAACAATCCCGTGACAGCTGTACAAACGGTTGGACTGTTTCATGAAAGGATGAAAAGTACACACACAGTCAATTTGATCACTGTGTTTATTTCCGGAAACTTCAAGATGGATCATTTGTCTATCTGCTGAAAAAGGCAAGGTGGAGATCGACAGGCTGAAGGCTCAACTGAGCTCAGAGTTCGAGATGATCTTGGAGAAGCTAAGAAAATTCCTGGGAAGTAGACAGAAAAATTGACTCAGGCTCAGTGCATTGATGAATCATGCCAATGCAGTAGGTGCCCTCATATGTGAGTAATGGTGTGTACATTTGAAGGAGAAAAGAGGAAGCTCTGATCTGTGAATTCTCTCTGTGGATTCTCGCCAAGGTGGAGATTGTTGGAATATGGCTTAGAATATGGCTTGAATATAGCTTGAATATGGCTCATTCACCATAGGTGGCTTAGCACCAATAATGGAGCTACCACTTGCACCACTTGCACCACCAATAATGGAAGCTACCACTTGCAAATGGATGGTGGCTATGGTGGCTACCACTTGCATGTGTTCACACCAAGATAGATGGTGGATGGTGGCTATGGTAGGCTATGGTGGCTGCCACTTGATGCATGTTCACACCTTGATATTTTGGCTATAAATAGCCATGTAGAGATGAGAGAGTAGAGAAGAGTTGAGTGTAAGTTAGAGCTAAATTGTTGAAGCAAATACTCTGTGTTTATAGAGTAATTCGGTATTGTGTTGAGTTGTGAGTTCAGTGCTTGTGTAGCACCTTGAATTCTGTATATGTTTGTACTCTAAACTCCATTAATACAAAGCTTCAAGCTCCTCCTCCCGTGGATGTAGGCACAGTTGCCGAACCACGTAAAATATCGTGTTTTTTCAGTGTGTTTAAATCGGTTTTAGTAATATCAATTCGCTTCCGCACAACATAAAGAACCAGAACGACCAGGGACATCAACACAGCATAACTCCATATACCTTACATCGAAAGAACTCCGTTGCAGATTAAAAACGAATATCAAATCTTAAAAGTGACTGCATGAACTTATAACTAGGTTGGCTTCCGGGTTCTTAGTTAACAAGCTTTGAATACATATTTCTGGAGATTTTATCAAGAGAAGTATAATGATATGATGAGCTATGATCTTCCCCTTTTTTGATAATTTATGATGATCATACACTCTCACACATGAGAATGGACGTCGATGTATATTGTTTCTTTATGACAAAAACAGCAATAGATTTCCTCTCCTTGCAATGCATCTATATCAAATTTCTCGAACTCCCATTAATTTGTAAATCACATGCCTAGATATTTTAAATTAAGAGTTATATTTGATGTATTATCAATGTATAGATTTATACATTATCAATGAATACATGATATCGTCTATTAATAAATTAAGTTATCTGTATTTATTTTTAAAAATTTTTAAAATTTTATATTTATTTTGTCATGCATGGGAATGGACGCCAAAA
This sequence comes from Fremontodendron californicum, assembly GCA_030761205.1. Taxonomy (NCBI): domain Eukaryota; kingdom Viridiplantae; phylum Streptophyta; class Magnoliopsida; order Malvales; family Malvaceae; genus Fremontodendron; species Fremontodendron californicum. The sequence continues at coordinate 4,892,095 of JAULJL010000010.1, forward strand.
TATATTATTTCTTTAGGATAAGAACAACAACATATTTCCTCTCCTTGCAATGCATCTACACCAAATTTATCGAACTCCCAATAATTTGTAAATCACATTGATTTACATGCTTAGATAAATTAAAAGTTATATTTGATGTACTGTCAGTGTATAAATCTATACACTGCTAGTGAATCACATGATGTCATCTATTAATAAATGAAGTTATCTGTATTTAAACTTTTAAAATTTTATATTTATTTTCTCACACACGAGAATGGATGCCGATGTATGTTGATTTTTTAGGACAAGAACAGCAACAGATTTTCTCTACTTGCAATGCATCTACATCAAATTTATCGAACTCCCATTAATTGATAAATCACATTAATTCACATGCTTAGATATTTTAAATTAGGAGTTATATTTGATATACTGTCAGTATATAAATCTATACACTGCTAATGAATCACATGATGCCATCTATTAATAAATAAAGTTATCTGTATTTATTTTTAAAGATTTTTAAAATTTTATATTTATTTTCTCACACATGGGAATAGATGTTGATGTATATTTTTTCTTTAGGACAAGAACAACAACAAATTTCCTCTCCTTGCAATGCATCTACACCAAATTTATCGAACTCCCATTAATATGTAAATCACATTGATTCACATGCTTAGATATTTTAAATTAGGAGTTATATTTGATATACTGTCAGTATATAAATTTATGCACTGTCAGTGAATCACATAATGTCATCTATGAATAAATAAAGTTATCTGTATTTATTTTTAAAAACTTTTAAAATTTTATATTTATTTTCTCACGCATGGGAATGGATGTCAATGTATATTGTTTCTTTAGGACAAGAACAGCAATAGATTTCCTCTCCTTGCAATGCATCTACACCAAATTTATCGAACTTCCATTAATTTGTAAATCACATTGATTCACATGCTTAGATATTTCAAATTAAGAGTTATATTTGATGTACTGTCAGTATATAAATCTATACACTGCCAGTGAATCACATGATATCATCTATTAATAAATAAAATTATCTGTATTTATTTCTAAAGGCTTTTAAAATTTTATATTTATTTTCTCACACATGGAAATGGATGCCGACGTATATTATTTCTTTAGGACAAGAACAGCAACAGATTTCCTCTCCTTGCAATGCATCAACACCAAATTTATCGAACTCCCATTAATTTGTAAATCATATTGACATGCTTAGATATTTTAAATTAGGAGTTATATTTGATGTACTGTCAGTGTATAAATCTATATATTGCCAGTGAATCACATGGTGCCATTTATTAATAAATAAAGTTATTTGTATTTATTTTTAAAGAGTTTTAAAATTTTATATTTATTTTCTCATACATGGGAGTGGATGCCGATGTATATTGTTTCTTTAGGACAAGAGGTGCAACAGATTTCCTCTGCTTGCAATGCATCTACACCAAATTTATTGAACTCCCATTAATTTGTAAATCATATTGATTCACATGCTTAGATATTTTAAATTAGGAGTTATATTTGATGTATTGTCATTGTATAAATTTATACACTGTCAGTGAATCACATTATGTCATCTATTAATAAATAAAGTTATCTGTATTTATTTTTAAATTTTTTAAAATTTTTAAATTTATTTATTTGTAAAATAATATTATATAATTTACTGACTAACAATACATCAAATACAAACTCTTCAAATTAGCCTTTGAAAATAAAAAAGACAAATTACCAAATTGGTTAACCCTAGAAGGCCAACAAGGCAAGTCACATGCCCGTCACTAGTCACCGTATACACTCACTAGCCTCATTTATGAGTATGGTTAAGGTTAATTTATATCTTCAATAAATGTTAGGTAACCTATTATTTTTGACAAATTGGATGTAAACAACTTGCATGTAAAAGTTATTTGATTTTTATATAGGGAAAATATCATATTTGACTCATATCATTTTTTTAAAAAATCAATACGTTACTTATTTTTTTAAGTGTGTCAATTTTTTTTTTCTAAATCCAAAGTATTCCTCTATCCCCGTTTTATGATCGATGGAAGATTAATCTATGTTCGAGTCGACAAGCGTGATGATAAATCCCTCCCAACATTGGTGACTCCCAAGACTCAAACTTTTGTCCTCATCTTGAGGGGGCTGGAATCGCTTACCACTCTAACAAACCAAATGTTGATTTTAAGTGTGTCAATTTAATTCAACTCTTAGGGGGCGTTTGCTGCCTTTTTAAGAATCACATTTCATGGAATGTGATTCTTGAAAATGTGATTCTTAGGTATGTGATTTCTGGGAATGTAACTTTATAGCGCTTCGTATACATGGGAATGTGTTGATTAAAATCCTGTGAATGTGATGATAATTTTCGAAATTACCCTTATAAAAAAAATAACTTTTATTAATTTTAAATTTTTTCAATGTATTTATTATTAACAAATATTTGTACTAAATATTTTAAAATAATATTTTGATTGATAATTTTAGTTACTTTTAGGATAAAAAATATTTATTAATAATAAATTTTCGAAATTACACTCATGTAGTTGAAAAATTAAAAGGCTGGATGCAAATTAAATATTTTTAAATATTTTAATGATATTTATTATTAACAAACATTTGCACTAAATATTTAAAAATAATATTTTAATTGATAATTTGAGTTATTTTTATGATAAAAAAATATTTGTTAATAATAAATTTTCGAAATTACTCTCATGTAGTGAAAAAATTAAAATACCATATGCAAATTAAATATTATTTAAATATTTTAATGATATTTATTATTAATAAACATTTGTACTAAATATTTAAAAATAATATTTTAATTGGTAATTTGAGTTATTTTTATGATAAAAATATTTGTTAATAATAAAATTTTGAAATTACTTTCATGTAGTTGAAAAGTTAAAATGCTGTATGAAAATTAAATATTATTAAAATATTTGAATGATATTTATTATTAACAAATATTTGTACTAAATATTTAAGAATAATATTTCAATTGGTAATTTGAGTTACTTGTATGATTAAAAAATATTTGTTAATAATAAATTTTCGAAATTACTCTCAAGTAATTGAAAAATTAAAAGGTTGGATGCAAATTAAATATTATTAAAACATTTCAATAATATTTATTATTAATAAATATTTGTACGAAATATTTTAAAATAATATTTCAATTGATAATTTTAAATCAAATAGGAAGAGAATAATTTTGTCTTAACATTTTTTTAACTTTTCAACTACATGGGAAAGTTACTTTTCCACCACTTCTCATGAAAATCACATTCCAATACTTGTGGGAAAGCAACTCTCTAAGGAAAGTTACATTCCCAAGAAAATGAACAGTTTTTAGCATATCAAACATGGGAATCACATTCCCACCAATTACTTTTCATGAAAAGTGATCACTTTTCATCATACCAAACGTTCTCTTAAGTGGAAGATAATAACATGGTTAACGACTAATCAAATAATAACATGTGTCAAAATATTTATCACATCATCTCTAAAAATTGTCTAAATTTACTTACATAACGCCCACCTATGACTATCACTAGAGCTGTTCATGAATCGAATCGAGTGAGGTTCAAACAGCAAAAAAATTTGCTTGTCCAAAGCTCGACTCGACTTGTCAAGCTCAAAAAATATATTTTACTATTTAAAATATTAAAAAAAATTATTTTTATATCAATATTTATATATTTTTATAATTAAATTTAAACAATAATTCAAATGGTATCAAACCAAACCCATGCCTAAAATATCATGTCCTACCAAGTCGGACAAGTGACATGGTCCTTAAACAAGTCCAGCTACCACATATATTACTACTGAAATTCTCAAACACTCACAAAAGTGAGTGAAAATATATTTTAAAAAATTAAATATAAAAAATGAGTAATCTTTTTAAATAGATATATATTTTTTTAAAAATGGGTAAAAATGTAATAGTTTTTTTAAGTAAGTTTTTAAAAGATTGAGTAATTTTTTAAAAGTAAATAGATAACTTTTTCTCTTAAAAATATTATATAAAATATTATTAAAAAAACATAATTATCTTTATTTAATTTTATAAATTTATTTGATTATTTTGTATTTTCACCAATTGAATTAATGTCACTTGACTTGTGACACCAACTCAGTCATTCCTTTTATAATAATAAATAGATAAAAAAATAATAATAAGATTTTTAAAGGTTTGAGCTTTTTTCATCACTTTTCAATACATTCATTATTCATATGTATAAGATTTACTTATAATATGAAAATAATTCATATGTATACTTATAATATGAAAATCATATTTATGAATGATGAATTAAAATCATATTGAATAATTATAATGAATAACAAAAAAAAATGAAATAAAATCTTAACACAATTTTAAAGGCACTTTTGTTCCGAGAGACGCGGGAACCGCCTACGCTTCCCTTTTTTTAATTGATTTTTCCTTAGCTTAATCGCAACCGCCGCTATTAAGAAAGCGTTAAACGGCACAACGGCCCAGCTCTCTTTCTCACTGTATAAATCACTGGTTTTAGTTTCTCCATATATTCAACACCATATGCAAAGCAAGAAAGGAGACCGGCAGTTTCCTTTTGCTCTATCTCTTTCATATTCTGATTCTTTCTTTCTACTTTTTCTCTGTTTTCTGTTATTTCAAATCAGCCTCATGAATCACTGATATCATTAAACAGGTCTTTAACCTTCCTACCAAGAAAAAGAAAGGTCTTTTAACCTTGGAATTAGGAGATTAATAACTGAAAACAAGATTGGTTAACTCCCAGAAAATCTTCAATATTCTTATTAAAAACCACATCATGTGGGCAATAATACATGATCATGCCTTTTCTTCGGGTTTGCTCTTTGATGCGATAAACACAACAAGAAATCTTGAATAAAACATGTAGAAAAGGAGAGTTATGACAAACAATGCATCATATATATATATATATATGATGGCATTTTCTTTCAACTATTTCCCTATCATTGCTCAGTAAATGAAACATTAATTAGCTAACCTACTAATAGAAACTAGGATGTTACATGCTTTTTTAAAAAGCAAGGGATTCTTTACCTCATCTTCCACCAGATAACTCCATTGCAGCCTGGTTATATACTGAATCTTCTCCCCAGTCAAATCTCCTTTGCAGTCTTTCATACTCTTGCCTATGTGTAACTTCAACATGCTGCCATTCTTCCCACCTCTCTGCCAGCCCCTCTCCTTCCAGCATTCTCACCACCTCTGACATTGCCGGACGGTGCTCTGGCGAAGCTTGGGTGCAAAGCAATGCAACTTGGATCATTGCCTCAACCTCCTGGATTATGTAATTTTTATTAAGATTACGATCTACAATAGCATCCAGTATTTTCTCCCTTTCCAGCTTCTTGACCTTCACAAACAAACAAGGAGTACCCCAGCAAGTGAGCAAAAGGCCAAAATGGTGCAAAACTTCAACAATACAATCAAGACACAGCATGTATTTGCAAACCAAACTATTATCATTTCGTCACCACAGATCAAATGCACAATTTTCAACGGGGCTAAAGATATTTACTTCATTGTTCCAGATCACGTGATAGGAACTAGATATGGCAAGCAATAAATACCCTTGTCCTACATTGCTTGCTTAATATAGGTTGAGACTCAGATTTAGTAGCCTTTCTAAAAGTGCAAGAAATCTAATTAAACTCCACCATGACAATAAGAACAGACATCCCATAAAAGTACACAATGTTTTTTTTTTCCAGTGCTGTCAAGAGTTAAATTGAACCATCAAGCCCACCATCCTTTTTAAACGCATGTGTATACCAATATGTAATGCTAATCAGCTTTTGCTGTTTTGCAGAATCAAGCACATATGACCATTAACAGATGTAAAGACCAAGTTAAAGTTCCATTCGCACAAGAGTTCCTAGTACAAATGATAATATGGTAAAATAAGGCATCTGCAACTCCAAATTAACAATACAAGCATGCTCACTAGAGGAAATTAAGAGAAACCAACATTCAGCACCAATAAGGGTAAAATGGCTGCAAATTATATAGGTTTACAGTTGACGATAAATAGACATATGCTGGAATCTTTTACTCAAAACTTTAACTATGTTTGTTTGTAATTACCTTGTTAAAATTGCTTGGTAATTAATTATTTCCTTGGTAGATAAGTTTATGGTTTTTGGCTGCCTATAAATATGTGCTTATGCCTAGGATTAATTGAGTTCTTTTAGAGAGTTGAAAGACACCTTCAAGAGATTGAGAGAGAGAGCTCTTGAGCATAATGGGTTTTGGGATTGTGTGTGTGTGTGTGTGTGTGTGTGAGAGAGAGAGAGAGAGAGAGAGAGAATAAATTAGTGATCATAATTTTAGCATTGCCGAATGCACACCTTGTGCACCACAGAAGCATGTAAAGAAATAGGAGGAAAGGAGAAAGACACGTATGCAAAAGCCAACATAGTAAGAGATTGGAGTTATCTTACATGATCAAGCAGCAAAACATCATCTTCTTCTTCCAAGCGTGAAAAATCAATCGCGCGTTGACCTGTTACAAGCTCTAGAAGCATAATCCCGTAACCAAAGACATCTGTCCTTTCTGATGACTTCCCAGTGGACAAGTACTCAGGTGCTATGTGGCCCATTGTCCCGCGAACTTGAGTTGTCACATTTGTCCGCCTCACATCCACCAACTTTGCAAGGCCAAAGTCACCAACAACTGCTTCAAAATCTTCATCCAATAATACATTAGCTGCCTTCACATCCCGATGAATGATCTTAGGATTGCAATGTTCATGAAGGTATTCCAGCCCACGTGCTGCACCTAGGGCTATTTTTTTTCTTGTAGGCCAATCTAAAACAGGTTCACCAGGTTTGATTTCTGCAACAGTTCCAGATATTAGTCAACAGTAACATGCTGAATAAAATTCTCAAAGAACTAGTACCTCGAAGACGATAGGCCACACTTAAATTCGGCATAAAGGGGTAGACCAAAAGGCGTTCTGTTGGTGTTGTGCAAAAGCCAATCAGCCGCAATAGATTCCTGTGAACAGCTACACTTATCATCTCAACTTCACGTTGAAAAGCTGCATCTCCTCCAGGACTTTCAAAATCAATTAATCTCTTAACTGCAACTTTTGTGTTATCAGAAAGCACACCTTTATAAACCTTTCCAAAACCTCCCTGTCCAAGGACATTCTTTTCACTGAAGCTATCCGTAGCCAACTGTAATTCCCTCCATGCAAACCCTTTCAATTGACCAAAAGCAATTCTTCGGTCAACTTCACCTGACCATGCAAATTTAAGGAGTTTCAAAACAAATCTACCAACATATTATGCACAATTTATCCTTTAATTACAATGAAATTTGATTCATAAGCACAGTAGAGTAAAACACATATGGCCTTCCTAAACAGTAGACAACCAAGAAAATTAGATTTGAGCTTCACAAGCAATATCTACCAACTTCTGAACAAAAATGTAAATAATTTGAAATTTCAGGTTTTGTTTTTGTAACTTATCTGAGATTTCATCAGAGTTTAATTCCTACCGAATTAACATTTTATACAAGGCACCTATTTGTAGTTCTAAATGTTTTCACCTCCGTCGATTAAGTGCAACTGTTTCTCAAAAATAGCAAACTTGATTCAGATTAAGGTCAGTACAGATTGATGTTATGCAAGCCACCCACTATATTATTAATTTTAACGGCAAGAAAACTTATGAACGAAATACAAAATTCTGCCAAGTAGATAACTAAGAGTTTCATTGTTCACTTACTGAACTAAGATTAATCCTTTGTCATATAATTTTACTGGCCTACAACCATAAGAGGCAGATTAAGTAAACCTTGATCTGTAGTACAAAACACCCAACAGATGGAGAAACTGTTTGATCCCCCAGCGAGGAGAAGAGACTAAAAAAATAAATAAACATGCAAAAAACTTTAACCTAAACAAAAAATCATCAATCATTGCTTGTCATTCAAAAATACTCATAATTGAGAGGTAGCAGTAACCTGCAACGTCTACAAATACTTCGCCCTTGTAGCCTTTCTGTCTACCCTTGCACAGGAAAAACAGCAGGCCACCAAAAACAAGAAGAATTATAAATCCCCCAACAATTTCAACAATAATACCAACCTTTGGCTTATGTGAAGATCCTGCAAGCAAAGAGAAACCTCAGAGATAGCTGGTCAAATTATGGTGCAAATTTAACAGGTGTATCGTTGAAACCTTTGAACATCGTAAAACAATGTTATTCAGTCAAAATAGTTAATCCAATTACCTAAATCATTTCCATTTGACACACAAGGGTGAGGAAAATTTTCACCACAATTTAACCTGTTTCCTGTAAAACTGAATAAACAAAGTTATATGGTTAAGTTCACGGCTGATAAATATGTGTATGGCATGCGCATGCACGCTGTTGAAGAGAGAGAGATAAAGGAGGTAAATACACAGATACCATAAATAAATTAATCATTTAAAAAAAATTATTTCTTTGTATTGAAATAGGAAATTAAACATACTAATAAAAAATAATCATACTTGTAAATTGGAATGCGGAACAAATGATCAGGAACTTGACCGCTAAGATCATTCGAATCAAGCCGACTGCAAAAACAGTTCAACCATTTCATCAGTAACTTTAAAAAGTATTAAAAAAAAAATAATTCCTCATGCATTCAAGTTCAAAACTTTACAAACTGGGAAGGCATGGACCGATTAATTCAAAACTTGAGACTTAGTCAATTAAGTGGTGTTTTCCCACACATTCAAATATCATTCTGGATGATTTACTTACAGATTGATCAACTTTGGAAGATCTGAAATCGACTGAGAAACAGTCCCACTAAGATTGTTATTACTCAGTGTCCTGCTTGAATGAAAGAAAGACTGCCTTGCTATTAATAAGTTACAAGATAATGCAAAATACATAAAAACAAATAAAAATCTCAAAATAATATACAGGATAGTACTTACAAGAATTGCAGATTTTTTAGATTACCGAGGGTAGAAGGTATTTCTCCAGTTAAACGATTATTTTCCAAATCCAAGCTAATCAAGCTTGATAAGTTTCCTAACTCTTTTGGTATCTCACCAGTTATACCAATTCCTTTCAACGTACTGCGTGAGGAACACACAAAATACATAAATATATAAGCACAAAAGATCCATCCCAAAGCTATAATAAACCATACACTGAAATAACCAGTTCAATAAAGTTGTTCACATTACTAGTAAACCAATTATGAAATTGGAAATAGCAGAAACTTGCAATTTCAGTCTATGCTTTAAATTAGTGATAATTATTTATCCTAACATTTTACCATAAGGATTCTCCAATAATACAAAGTTACAACTCACTACACATGCAGCATTTGCATCATACAATTTTTTCACCAAAGATACGGAACTCATGAAGCTACATAGTAATTCCACAAATAGATTCAGCAGCACAGTCTCACTCTATAGTAAAGCCCTCTCATGGTTCTTCGGAATCAGCAATCCTAGGTAACTACTTTCTCTGTCCACTTGAGACCAATATTTTTTGGTAAGCTACTTAATTTTCTCAGAGTTTTCAGATGCCCCCAACATATCCATATTATTTCATGAGGGAATGAGTTTTTTCAGCCCTATCGTATAAGAACATTTAGCCAGGTAATGCTGTATGACATAAATAAATAGACGGTATGAAACATGACATGATGATAATTATAAGCAGGAAAGGTTCATGCACTGTTTGATAGCAGGGAGATTTTGTTGTCAACCCCAAGAATTGGAAATATAAGGCTTTTAATGTTAACTTCAGCTGAGTACTTTTGCAGACTTAGCAATAAAGGGAATTGAATGTGGAGTTCAGCAGAAAATTTCTGAGATTTTTTCCAATTCTGATACACCACTGACAGTTGCTATCTACTGAGCATCTTGAAGGTTTAGGATCTGAATCCTATTTAGGCTTTCCCTGGAAACTACACATAAACTACCACAAAATAGGAAGTCAAAAATGAGATCTTACTTCACATACTTACTGGCTAAAATAAAAATTGTCTTTATTTTTAAAAAAAAAAAGGAACACAAAACTTTCACCCCTGTACAACAAGAACTAAAGATGATCAGAAAGTACCAAGGTGTCTGTAAATGCATTTTAAAGACAAACTAATTAGAGATGCCGGATTGCTTCCTTTTTTTGGTTTAGACAAACTAACTAGAGATGCTAGATTGCTTCCTTCTTTTTTCTTTCTCTTTTCCTTTTTTTCCTAATAACTATCCTGCTTTATGGTAATGCATTTTAATGCCTCCATTCATGGCACCCAAAGGACTAAAAAATTACATCAGAGAGAAACTAAATTTATCCCTACAGCACTGATTAACGATTATCATAACGAAGAATAGAGTTCTCATCACTATAGATAAGATGTACATAAATTCATTATTTAGAAGTCAAGAAGAATGGTTTCAGCAAAATTCAATACATCAAGAACATAATTTATCGAATCTATTGTTTGCTCAAATATATGTTCTATACTTACAGTGATGAAAGAGCCTTCAGAACTCCTATTTTAGGGGACAATGTGCCAGAAAAGTTCATGGATGACAATGTCCTGAAAGCAAATTGACAATATAAGGATAAATATACATTTATGTTACAGAGAAGTAAAGAAACAAAATAATATTTCATCAACAATGAAATCATTTAGGCATACATTTGCAACTATGCATCATAGTCAAGAAGAAGAAAATAAAGTAAACCAATTACTTACACAGAAATGACATTATAGCTAGGATCACACTTAACATTTAGCCAAGTGCAAGGGCTAACTTGATTTTGATTCCAATCTTTCAACTGATTGGCTGAAGCATGGAGAGAATTCTTCAATGCAATTAAAGCATCTCCTGAAACAGATGATAGATATTCATAATACAATTAAGCAAACAAATAACCCCTCTGGCCAACCCAGGCCTAAGTAGGGATGGCAGCGGGTCAGATATCTGCATTTTTTATACTATCCGAATTTGCAAAACTATTTTAAAATCCGAATCCGCAAATTATCCGCATATTACTATCCGAATCCGAATTAAATAACATTATCCGCCGGATATCCGAATCCGCTAAAAATCCGAATTCAATAAATCAATTTTTTTTAAAAATAAAAATATAAAATCAAACAAAATTTGTGTTTTACAAATAAGTGGATTCGATTCGGATATCCAAATCCGCAGAAGTAATGCGGATTCGGATAATGGATATCCGAGGTTTCATATCCGCATCCGCTCCGCATCTGCTGCGGATAGTAATTATAATATCCGAATCCGACTTTCATCCGAATCCGTAAAAATCGGATTGGATATCCACGGATATCTGAATCCGCATTTTAAATTGCCATCCTTAGGCCTAAGGAATCAGTATCTAAAATTAAAGGGAAGAAAAGGAAATGAAATTATAATGGAATATCATCTCACTATACCACATGCACTCATGCATGCAACTCCATATGGCTCTCTACAGAAGTCAGGTTATGATATCTTATCATCACTATTATTTAGAATATTGGGCACAAATCAGCCCAAGTTTCTCAAAAAACTCAACTCAATAGAGCCATATAGTTTGATAAAAAAACAAATAAGGAATCTAGAGGCCTCGGTAAGTCATCTGATTGAAACAATTGATAGACTGTAGGGAGTTAAATCTCATTAGCAAGAAGAAAAGCTTCAGGCATCTTATTGTGATTCCATTTTTATCAGCTGAGTAACATCTTCCCTTTACATCTAAGCACTTTAGCACAAAAAAGGCCCAAAACTCCAAAGTAATTATTACTATGAGAAAATTGATAATAAGTTGAATTCAAAATTAGAAACTACAGGACATACACACACATGCCTATTCTGGATGATGTCTATCGTCAAATTTAGGGGCAAAGTGAAATCCTGAGAACAATTGCTCCAACAGGTGCATGTATACATGTTTGGCGAATAAAGGTCAAACAAGAATAACCCTGTACCTTGTGAATCAGCAGATACAAATGAAAGCAAGCAAGCCCATAGAAGAACACCAAGAAATAATTCCATCTTCAGCAAAGTCAACCCCAATGATCAATGCCATGAAATACAAAATCTCTTATGAGCATACAAGTGACTTCCATCTCTGCAAAAACATCCAGGCATCAAATTGTAAATATGAAGGCATATTACACCCGATAATTAGTAAATCTAGGCAGCTATGTTTCTCCAACCCTTTTTTTTCGTGTAGTAACTAGTAAGTACCCAAGGTGGACACATGTCCGACACATAAAAATAAAAAATAAAAAGACATGGGAATATGTGTCAGAGTAACATACCCACGACCCTCACACCTGAACCTGAGCAACGTTGGCAGTAAGATCAATATTCTGTCCAGAACAACATAATTGCTAAAGAGAGAAATAAAATAAAATAAAAAAGAGAGAGTTCCCTTATGCACAAGTTTCTGTTAGGGCAATCAATCAAACAATGAAAACTAGCAACTCTCAAGCACCGCCTCTTGTGCTCTTGACTCACATCAGGAATTTACAGCATTTACTAGTGCTTCAATAAAATTTGGGGGGGTAGGAGGACATGGCAGGCAATTCACTTCAATTTAGTTTACAACTTTCAAATCAGTGACATTTTCTATAAAACTTCACAATCATCATTTCCAGTAAGTTTTAGGTTGGTCACTGAAAACTTTAAAATGAAAAAAAATCCCAGTACTTTTACTTTGTCTCACAGAGCACTTCATCTTTGCAAAATCATTCTTTCCTTTTCATTTTTCATTTTTTTTGGGCACAACTGAGGGAATCACACTAAAAATAAAATTAACAGGAAAAATAAAACTGTGATTTCAGTTATAATATGAAGTTACTACAATTAATAAACGTAATAAGTCAATAAAAACTAACAACTTTTCCATCAAATCTTACTTTAATTGTAGAGAAATAATGCCAAACAACATCCCAATAAGCTCAAAACTCAAAAGGGCCTAACATCTTTTCCATCAAATCTTACTTTTATTGTAGAGAAATAATGCCAAACAACATCCCAATAAGCTCAAAACTCAAAAGGGCTCTTTCCAGGTTGCAGACTATTAAATGCAGTGTTTAACATTCAGTACCAGGCAAATAAATGCAAAACTAACCAAGGACAATTCCAATTCAACCAACAATATTTGGATTAAAAACATTAAAAAAAAAAAAAAGGGAAACTTTGAGCCAACGAAAATTCCTCTTTTAAGTTGGTAAGAAAGTACAGTCAATTGGTTCACAGTACTGAAACAAGTCTCAAACCAATAACTAAAAGGAGTAACATTAAAAAGGTAAATCTTTTTCTCCAAAAATTTTCCGTGAATAAGAAAGAAAAGCTAAAATTTTCAAAACCCAACACCAAAAACAATGAATTTAACCAAAACCGATAGAGTAAAGCAATAAGAGAGTAACTGAACAAAACCCAAATCTTAAAATCTCTAGAAAACTTGTGGGAAGAAACTTGCTTACCTTTCAGAAAGGAATCAGATGGGAGATGAAAAAAAGATGGGTGTTTTCATTTCAGATGGATCATGAGACTTGAAAGTGAAAGAATCAAACTTTGATTCTCTTTTAATCTGTATATTAGAACGAATGAGCTGGCTTAGTGAAGGAAATATAGTATATTTGTTTGAGTTTTTTTTAAAATAGCAAAAATCTAAAGGAGAAGCTTCTGCCTTTTTGCTTTTGCTGCTTATCCTCTCGCCTCGGTCTTCTCGTCATTTATCGTCTTATTTTCTATAACTTCTTAATTTTGGGTGGGTATATAAAAGAGTTCTAAAAAACTCAACAATTTATATATTATTATATATAAAAAAATTAATTTACAAAAGTTATTGTCATTATTTATTATATTTTTAAATTATTATAATTATAAATAATTTTTTATTAATTAATAAAACTTATTCAGTTTACAAGTAAAAAGTTTAATTCTATTAAAAAAAATTGTTAAATAAATTATCTGATAATAAATAAAAAATTAAAGTTTACATTACATTAAATTGTTTTATCTTTATAGTTTTATTTTTTATTAATCTTAAAATTAAAAAAAATTATTTGATAATTAAAAAAAAAGTTAAAGTTTACACTAAATTTCTTTATTTTCATAATTTTAATTTTACATTAACAATAAAAAAAGTTAAAATTTATATTGAATTTTTTTATGTTGATACTTTCAAACTTGCAACTTTCAAAAATTAAAATAAAAATTTTAAATTGGCTCTGAACATTTAATTGAATAGTTGATATATGATTTATATTCTTTGAACAAATTTGAATTTCTCTTTTTCCGAATAATAATAATGATAATAAATTATCAAAAAAACCAAATTAGATTTGAGCTCTAATTAGAAGCAATCTGTATCAAGGACCCAATAATTTATTGCTTACTAATGGTCAATTGTGCAAGTAAAATTGGACAAAAAAAATGTATTCATAAGATATTAAAGGGAAGAAAAAAAAAAGAAGGAGCTTCTCACTAAAACTTTCATGTTGGACTAGTCAACAAACATAAAGATCCCCACTATTTGACTGATTCAAGCATGGGCTCAATCTGATCTTCAATCTAAAAAATACCAGGAAGTCAAATTTTAGAGGTTAAAATAATAAAAAAATCCTTAAATTTTATGATTTTATTTAGATAAATTTTTATATTTTTATTACACTTAAATAAATCTTTAACTTTTAATTTATACGCAATTAAGCCTTTAATCTTTAACATGTATCCAAATAAGTCTCTAATCTTTAATTTATACTTAAATAAACCCATAACATAAATTAGATCTGCTCATAGGTCGGACCGCGACTCGGATTTTTTTCTACCTTGCCCAGGCCCGGCCTGGATCACTATTCAAAAAAATAATAAAAATAAAAAATTATTTTTATATTAATTTTTATACTTTAATTTAAATAAAAAATTAACTTTTTTAATGCATGAACAGTGATTTTGGTAGGGCCGAGTAGACCCGAATCACCAAAAATCATACCCAGTCTCGGTCCAATACGGGCCGGGCCGGGCGAGCTGCCTGGCTCACGAGCAGGTCTAAAATAAATAAACATTTCATTTTAAATAAATGACTTATTTAGGTGCAAATCAAATGATAAGGGCTTATTAGGTATAATACAAGTATAAGGGTTTACTTAAAAAAAATGTCATTGTTCAGGATTTTTTTTTTAGTATTTTAGCCAATTTTAGAGTTGTTTATGAGTTGTATTTGACCGAGTTAGGTATAGATAATAAAAAATTTGCTTACTCAAAGCTCGGTTTGATTTGTCAAACTCGAAAATCGATTTTATTGTTTAAAAATATATTAAAATATTAAAAATTATTTTATATTAATATTTTTATATTTTTATAATTAAATTTAAATAATTTTTTTATTAATTAAATAGTAATCCAAATCAGACCGATTAAAATTATAAATATCTTATCTTAAATGTAATCTAATTCAAATTAAATCTATTAGACCAATTGAATAATTCAATGCTTAAACAAGTCTAATCAATCTTGCTATAAGGTACTTATTAAGTTATGTATAGAATAAATTTTTATTATATAATGCATTGAATGAAATTATCGATTTGTATTTTAATAAGTGTTTTTAAGATATTTGTTAGTTAAATTTATATTATACAATATTTATTTTTTAATTAATTACTTGTTATAGGAAAATATTGAAAAATGAAGAGACAAATAGTTTGAAATTTGAATAAGAGATATTAAACCTTTAATTTTGAAGTTTGTATTATTTACTTACACAGTCATTATTTTTGTCATTTATATTTTTATGATTAAACTATTTAACATATACTGTTATTTTCTTATGTTAATTTGATCTCTTTAAATTCTATATATAAGCAAATTTACCACAAATCTGTTACTTTAATTCTACAAATTTATTATACATCCATAGAAAAGAAAAATAATGGTATAGAGGATCATATTATTATTTTATTCATGAAGGTAAAATTTTTTAATTTTATAAAGAAATTTATATTATTGTAATGTGTTCAATTATTAATTATTTTTAAAAAATAATCGAACAAGTATCAATCTTTAATTTTGTTTTTAAAATTACAAAACTCGAAGTTAATGTTTCGGATAATAATCCATCTCAGATTTTTTTTTTTTTTTATCCACAACAATGTTTTCACGACTTTATAAACAACCCTTGGTGCTTCGCAAAGTTATTAAAATATTTTTGAGAGCTCGATCGAAAATATTTCATCGCATTAAAATATTATTTTATAATTAGATGATCCCAAATGGAGTCTAAAAAGATATATTCTTATCAAATTTAATGTCCCTTTTACACTACCTTTTTTTTTTTCCAAGTGCTTGAGTCCAAGTTAAGGCAGAAAAGTGGGCAATGCTCTCACTCTACGTTAATTAATTGCTGGTCCATTAATATCTTGCATCAATGATAAAGTAATTAAATTACTTCAAAAAGGATTGATAAAGTAATAATTAATTTTTTTTTTTTTTTTTTAATTTCAAAAGTAGGAGCAGCCAGCCAGCAAAGACTTTTGTTGCAGGTGCTTCCAGAACAATGAGTTATCATAGTCCAGATTCTTTTTCTTTAATTGGGACCTCAGCTGTCACCTTAATAACGCATGATACTTGAGAAGTTTGATGGGATAGCAAAAGATTCTACCATCTATTTGTTCTCCAAGCATTTGGTTGGTATTTTTATTATTATTATTATTATTTTTTAAAATAATTCTTACAATTTCAACTAAATAAAAATAATCTCAATATTTTACCAACAATCCCATGGACCTTACCAGTCTCAACTATAAAAAAATATATATATTTAAATCAAGGAAAAAAGTATCACAACAAAAACTCTCAAAATTACTTTCAAATGATGAAAGATTCTAAGGGAGGGAAAGCTCTCTCTTCTTGATTTTCCAACTGGATCTTTCGGAATCATAAGAATCTTTAGTTAGAATGAGATTTCAACTCAATACCTTTTGAGATTTTGAGAAGAGTTGCTATTTGAAAAGCATAGTTCGATAAAAGTTGTAAGCTATGTTCGGATGGAGTTATTGTCTATCGTTGGCCTCTATGGTAAAATCAATCGGGGGTCTGAGAGGCGGTGATTTACCCGCCTATCATTTACATTAATGTAAAATTAAATTAGTTTTTTTTTTTGTAACTTTTTATACGATTTATATTTGTTTAATCCGACCATCGTATTTCATGTTCTATTCACGTAGATCATGCACGTCGAGTTTTGAGTAAATTAAAAATGTTTAACTATTTGTTCGATGTAAAAAAGTTTCAATCGTTAAATATATATTGAAAAAATACAATATTCTCAATCGATATGATAGACAAATCGGATAGATTTGAAACTTTACTTGTACGACGAGTACAATTATATTGTTAAATCCAACGGTCGATTTGTTAAAATATAAATCGTACAAAAAGTTAGGGAATTGTGTAAAACTAATTTAGTTTTACACTAGTGTAGGTAAATCCCTCCTCATATATATATATATATATATATATATATATATATATATGTTCTATAATAAATTAGAAGATTTATTTTAAAATTATCTAATATTTTTTATGTAAGATACAAAACATACACTTATTAAAACTATGACAATTGAGTTTGTGTTGGAAAAATTTAAAATAAATTGAAAGGAATGAAAAATTAATTAATTAAATAATCAATTGTTGATAAATTAGCACATAAGAAGTTATACAATAACTTTGGTTAAGTTTCAAACCAAGAAAATTGATTTAAAAATCAATCGGAGAAGCTTTACATATGATAGGATTCGAATATTCGTTAATTGGGATTCAAATTTCACGAGTTTTAGAATGGAAAATAAACTTCTGTAATATTTTTCACAAAAGGATTCATATACCCATCTAAAGGGATTCGAATACCAAGTTTGAAAGGAGTTCTGTTAGAATTCACAAAAAGGATTTGAATCCCCTAATTCGAGAATTCAAATATCTCAGTTCAAATTTTGACAGATTCGTTTGCAACGACTAGTTTCGTTTCAAGTTTATTCATATCTTTTCAAAGGTTGCACTTTCACTTGTGAAAGGTTGTCAATAGCACCTATTAAGTACCAAAAGGTAGAAACTTAATAAAAATACAAGTTGGTTGGATTAAACAACACAACTAAAGAGACACAACTCTTTATTAAATCTCTATAAATAGATATCAGAATTTTTAAACAAAAACCCAACAAGATAAAAGATATCAGATCTTCTGAACCATTCTCTCCTCCCTATCATTCTCAATTAAAGCAAGTCCCTTAGACTTAGTTTAATGCAGAAAACTAAGTATAAGAAAGATAATTTTGTCACTCATTAATGAGTATTTAATGGTTTGATTTCACTAGTACAAAGTGATTTCAAACATAGGCTTCATTGTATTCTATGACTATTCGACAAACCCTTTTTGCATCCCATATATGGTGAGGGTGAAATAAGCCTAAGAGAATGTGGCATTTGCAACACGCTTTGAAGCCATATTCTCTCATATTATGACTTTCCATTTTACACCTATCGAATTTCCCAAAATACTCCAACAGTTTGTTCATCATTTTCATAATGGGTTTGGTCTGGTCTGGATTCACAAAACTCTTAAAGACTTAAACATCATATTTGAGTTTTTGCAGAAAAGGAATTAAGAAGAATCATGAAAGAGGGAAAGAAAAAAAAAAATTGAGAAAGGAAAAGGTAGAAGTCAAGTGAATAAATGGAGACAATGGAAAAACAGCAGAAGGTTATATTGAGTTTGGATCCTAACCTCATTGAACTAATCTTCTTAAGTTAAAATAAATGGAGACATTAATGGAAAGAAATGTCTAAAATCTTTGATTGAATGCTTCCTTTCTGCACCCTAATATCCTTTTTCTCCCTTTTTCGATACGGTGAAACTGTATCTGTTATTTTGAC
Source organism: Fremontodendron californicum (assembly GCA_030761205.1). Classification (NCBI taxonomy): domain Eukaryota; kingdom Viridiplantae; phylum Streptophyta; class Magnoliopsida; order Malvales; family Malvaceae; genus Fremontodendron; species Fremontodendron californicum. Next base: position 4,911,073 of record JAULJL010000010.1, read on the forward strand.
AACATTTTTTTGACCTCATGAGTCGGTCGGAGTGTTATTGTGATCTTATGTTTCCCATAAAGAATGGCAAAATGCAAAACTAGTGGTCTTAAAGAATGCTGGGCATGCTATCTATGTGGAGAAGCCCAAAGAGCTGTACAAACACTTTAACACCTTTCCTTTCCTTTGCTAATAGCTTTTGGTTACTCTAGAGTCTTAGACAACTCTGTAAAAAAATGCTAAGAGAGAATAAGAAGAGAATGTATAAAAGCACGAATGTGAAAAATATTTTAAATTGATAAAAGTACTCATTATTGTTCATTATATTACTAATTTATTATTTTTTTATTAATAAGATTTATCTAATTTATAAAAAATAAAAAAATAGTTTCATTAAAATACTTTCGGTTAAATGGACTAATTTGATAATAAATAAATAAAAAATAAAGTTGATATGAAACTGCTTTATTTCAAAAGTTTAAAATTTTCATTAATCTTGAAAAATAAATATTTAGTTAGTATGAATAAAAATAATTAATTTTTTTTTTATATTCATAATTAATTTTGCATTGATATTAAAAATAATAAACTTTATAATAATTTGATATAATTTACATATGAAACAAATTTTAACAAATTTTAGTTAATATACGTTTTATTAGTTTTATTTATTTTTAAAATATATAATTATATATTAAAAAATAGATATTTACTTTATTTGTTGGAGCTATAGCAATTCCTTTTAATCAAGAAGGAATACATTTGGATATATTATCCAAATTATTAACTCCATCTATAAATCTTTTACATCAAAATTCAAATGATTTTGAGGATTGATATCAATTTTTAAAACAAATGCAACTTTTTCAGTGAGTATAGCTTGTTTCGGTATATTTACAGCATTCCTTTTATATAAGCCTTTTTATTCATATTTATATAATTTTATGCATTATAAAATGGTGAATAGGCTACAACGGATACAGCAAGTGAAGCTAGTTGCTTGGAATTTTTTTTTTTTTTCCTCACGGTTTTGTTAAGATAAATGTGAATGAAGCGGCTACTACAAATTCGGGGGAACTTGCTATTGGGGGATTATGCAGAGATAAAAATGGTTATTTGCTTTTTGATTTTATAAGCGAGTTTGTTGGGGGTCCATTTTAAAAGTTGAGTTATGGGCAGTTTATAAAATAATAAAAAATATTTTTATATTTTATAATTAAATTTAAATAAAAATTTAATTTTTATAATATAAATAATAATTCGGATGAAATTGATTAGGCTCAAATTATAAAATATTTTATTCAAATCCGACGAAAAGAACAAGGCGGCCTAGCCCAGAAAAAAGATAGTAATTTGCAAAGAAACTGGTAAGGTGACAGTTTTATTAGCCCAACAATCTGTACTGCATTTGACACTTAGCAATTTGGTATTGGATAAAAAATCATACAGTGCACGATCATATACAAATATCAATATTGTACCGATGACAAGTCCTCAGTTGCAACTCGCAATCGTGCAGCAACCCTGTTATTTGTTTACATAGTGGTCGGACAATTTCTTATAATCTATACTTCCTTTTCTGATAAAGATCATCTACCACTTGTCTGCTTTACAACTTTTCCACGTCCAAGCAAACTTCCTAGAGTCTATCATAAAACTTACAACATTCAAATGAAGAGGGCAGCACCAAAGGAAAAGGAAGAACAAAAGAAGAAAAAAGCAAGCTTCAAAGAGACAGAGGAACCTCTCTCCCATGGGCCATGGCTTCTTCTTCCTCTCTCTCAAGCAGCAAGACAGAAAATCAGACCAGCCAATACTCCCAGCCAAATCTTCCCTACAAAACCAGTAAGACTATCAATTTCATATCAAGAATTTCTTTCGTACGTTTTAACGCTTACTTTTTAGTTTTGTTTTTTCTTCTTCTACCTAAAAGAAGCTATTCCTTTACGCCCCAAGACAAATTCCATTGGCATATTCCACCCAAAAATTAACCAAATCATACATGGTTTAGAAAATCTGAATTTCAATTTCTTTCAAAAGCATAAGCATCTGGTACCCCATCTACCCAGTACCCACCATTTCCACCTTAATCAACATCATCAATAAAATAAAATAAAGAACAAGAGAAAGAAAAAGAAAAAGAAAAAGAAAAAGAAAAAGAAAAACTTACAGGTTGGTAATGAAGTGAAACTTCCAACAAGATATTCATAGTCCTCAATCGGATTGTAGTTATTATAGCAATCAGTACTTGTATTGAAACCATTGTTACATGCACATACAAATGAATTACTAGGAGGAGAATATCCACAAATACCACCACTATCCTCACAAGTATTGCATCTGTTGTTCATGTAATAACCATAAAACGCTCCATTTCTATACTTCAATGTCACCCCATACTGCCATTTATAAGGATCTGTTGGAGAATCCTGAAACGAGGCAATCGATGCATACCCTACACATTTCATTGCATGTAGGTCCAACTCACTTTTGCTGTTAAAATTCGCCGGCGAGTACACGCAGCAGGTGTTTGTAGGCGGGAACAACGGAAGGCCGAGGCTGACGACGGAATGACAAGTGTAGATAGAGGCGCAGAGGTGGGAGGAGGAAAGATCACACACAGAGGAGCCCTCGATGGTGAGGGAGGACGTAGGGGGAGTGCATGAAAGGAGGAGGAAAATCGATGGACCTAGCTGGAAAGGGCTGGCCCAGTCAAGGCCCAAGTTGGGTGATTGTTGCATGGAGCTGCATGTGGACATGTAGGATGGGTTGATGGTAAGGGTTGAATCTTTGTAAGATATGGAAGTGATGGGATAAGAGCCTGTGTGGGTTGTTAGAAGGAGCTGATCGGAGTTGCAGGTTACATAGGATTGAAATCGGGGCGAGCCGCAGCCATAGCCGGTGCCGAAAGGGTACTTGACCTGAAGAGAGCCACATGTGTAACGGCATGCTGTGTCTGGAGCTGAAGTGTGAAAGGGAGTGATGAAGAGAATGATCAACAGGATGATGAAGGGAAAAGAAAAACTATCCATTGGCTTAAATTTTGGGTATATAACTCTCTTGGACGAAAGGGAGATGAGGGGTTTTGTTTTTGTTAATTTCTAAGCTAGACAAAAACAGAGATACTTTATGATGTAGAAGAAATCCAAAATAGAAAGGCAGATGGCTCTTAAATGGCTGGATAAGAATTTCAGATCGAAAATTTCAGTGACCCTTGATTGTATGCTAACAAACCTTGCCCGGTAACACTGTCACGGATATATTTTTGATATGAATATACTCAATTTTTAAAAAGAATTTACATTTATTTGGAAAATCATATTTATATTTATATATAAATATGTGTCGACTATAAATATCGAAAACAAATATTAAAAAAAAAAATTCAAATAACATAACTAATATTTAATTGATCAGTTGTCTCTCTTTAGGTCTTTCTCTTTTCTCTCTTAATTACTAGCAACCTATGAACCTTAGCTCTTGATTGTTAGACTTGAGAGCTTTTTACCATAAAGAAAGCACGCCAAAAAGGGGATAAGAAACTGAATCTTTTCATTTGAGCATCTAATAAACATAAGCTATTCTCTGGTTAATGAATCTAATGTTCAGACAAGAACCTTTATCTTGCAAGTTTGCTTAGCTTAGCTCAAAAGCCAACCAGAACCTTCGTACGTGACCAAGTATTCTAAAAACAGAGGTTAATTTGTGGATTCATTTGAGATCAGATTCTTCCAGGATAAAAGAGTGGACCTTTTTTCTTGGCAAACAAACGCCTATTACATCATTGAAAGTAGTTGGCTTTAAGTTCTTCCGAGGTTCAATTGAAACTTTATGAAGACTCAACTCAAGATGATCAAAAAGGGCATTTGCTTTATAATTAATATTGGGCATGGATATGGATGGGATACCAAGCTGACAATTCCTTGCTCTTCCTTTACAAATTCACCATATGCCATCAACCACCTTCACTTCGGATCAAAATTACTCTAATAAACTAATTGCATTGCATGGAAATTTCAGCAATATACACAAAAGTCATGGGTTTTTTTTTGGCATCCAAATCATATACTAGTAATATTTATGATATACTATTGAAATTAAAACTAACTTTATTTTGGTATTTGAGTTGAGATTGAAATTAAGAATCCAATACTATATCAATTGATCACACGGTTATTAGAAAAATTAACTTTCTAGTAAAAGAAAAATGAAAGCAATTAAAACTAGCTAAGCACTTCTCTAACTAATTAATTTTGTATAATGATTTAAGATAATTAGTTGTGAAAAAAGAACGTTCATAATACTACATCAAGTACTTGATTCAATGATTGATATATGATTTTTAAAAAATTGATACAAATCACTTTATCCTAAATAAAAGGAAAGATATTAACCGATGTCATTAAATAATTAAGGTGATATTTTAAGAAATAAAAACTAACATATATTCATTCATGATTCCCCATTAAAATTTATTAAGATATTTTTGTAAATGTAATAAGTAATAACTGTTGATATAGAAACCTGGTCTCGGTGGTCTTGATAGGTTAATTGGAAGTTCATTGGTATGAAGATTGGGCCTGCCCAAGCTATGTAATAACATGTTTTTTTTTTGCCAATACGTAATAACATAATTAATTATTAATGCTATTAAATATCACCATTTTTTCCTTAAAATACAACAAAAAAAATCGAAACGTGTCTTGCAAGGGTTTGGATCTTAACACGATATGAGAAAAATAATTAAAATGCAATATAAAATGAGACACGATAAGAAAAAATAATACAAATACAATATAAATATACGAACATATCAAAATTTATAAAACACGAATTATTAACGTATCAAAGTTTATGTAAATATATAATATCTTAAACACGATTACGACACATAAAAAAAACACTGATTGTTAGGTCCATGAGATAGGAAGGCCGCAGAAGAATTGTATTCGATCATAATCTGATGATGACCACAATTTAAAAGCATTTGATACAGCATAATTGGCATTTGCTTTATAGTTTAAGAGTTTTTATTCCCCTTATTTTCGGTATATAAATGCCCCCACAAGTTAGGAAGGAAGATTCATCTGACCTTGAATTTCACTTCAATTCATTGCTTAAATTATTGCTCAAAGATGGGTTCAATTGGAGCCACTAAATCCCATGCAGTACGTCTTCCATTCCGAGCACAAGGCCATATTAACCTCATGATGCAACTAGCTAAGCTCTTACACTCAAGAGGGTTCCACAAAACCTTTGTTAACACCGACTTCAACCATAGACGCTTGATCAAGTCTAGAGGGGAAGAAGCTGTTAAGGGTCTGCCAGATTTCCGGTTCGAAGCCAGTCCTGATGGGCTGCCACCCTCTGGTCCTGATGCAACTCAATTTGTTCCAGCACTATGTGATTCCACACGAAAAACTTGTTTGGCTCCATTCTTGGAACTACTATCTAAGTTGAATTCCTCAGCCTCTGACGAACTGCCGCCTGTTACTTGCATAGTTTCTGATGGAATCATGACCTGTGGTACCAAGGCTGCTGAAGTAATTGGCGTACCATATGTTCAGCTCTGGACTTCTTCAACTGTTTCCTTTTCGGGCTTTTTGCAGTACAGACAACTAGCTGAAAGAGGCATTGTTCCATTCAAAGGTACTATACACATCTGAGGTTTTCTTTTCAGTTTGTAACTTAATTTAGCCCATAAACTAGGAGATGCAAGTCTTTTTCAAAACCTTCACAAATCTTCGAACATTTTCTATTTATGTTTTGTTTTTGCAGCTATAGAACATTGTCTGATAGATTTTCATTTTTCCGTGCAGATGAACACATTCCTTACCGACGGGACTCTTGATATGCCAATTGATTGGATCCCTGGTATGCCTAACATGTGCCTCAAGGATATTCCAAGCTTTATGAGAACCACCGATCCCAACGACATCATGTTGAATTTCTCCATGGAAGTATCAGAGGAATGCTTAAAATCTTCTTCAATAATCTTCAACACATTTGATGAGTTTGAGAAAGGAGTGCTAGAAGTTCTTGCAGCCAAATCCCCTGATATTTATGTAATCGGTCCACTTACCTTGCTTAGTAGGAACATTCCTGAAAGACGAAGCGAGTCACTAAATTCAAGCTTATGGAAGGAAGACACAAGCTGTATCGAATGGCTTAACAAAATGGAAGCCAACTCAGTGGTGTATGTGAATTATGGAAGTGTAACAGTGATGTCGAATCATCATCTGAAAGAATTTGCTTGGGGACTTGCAAACAGAAAGTACCCATTTTTATGGATAGTTAGGCCTGATGTAGTGATGGGCGAATCTGCTATTTTGCCAAGAGAATTCATGGAGGAGATAAAGGACCGAGGGTTCATAACAAGCTGGTGTCCCCAACATCAAGTACTGTCCCACCCAGCAGTTGGTGTTTTCCTGACACATTGTGGGTGGAATTCTGTATTAGAAGCTGTATCCAAGGGCGTGCCTTTAATCTGCTGGCCTTTCTTTGCTGATCAACAGACAAATTGTCGATATGCTTGCACCACATGGGGCATTGGCATGGAAATCAACCCTGACGTAAAGCGTGACGATGTCAAAGCTCTTGTTGAAGAAATGATGGAAGGAGATAATGGGAAAAGGATAAGGGAAAAGGCCTTGGAATGGAAGAAGAAAGCTGATGCTGCTAATAGTATTGGAGGATCTTCTCTTAGCGACTTTGATAGAATGATCAAGAAGGCTCTACATCACGGTTGAGCAGTAAAACTAGCTAGTTTGGTTACAATAATTAAATGAAAAACTAAAATTTGTTTAATCTATTTTGATAATAATTTGTAATAAATTAATATTTTGTATTAATATTTTGTAATAAATTTGAAAGATAAAAAAGTAAGAGTAGTAAAGATAATAATTTAGAAAAATAATAATTTTTATTCTTATAAAACATATAATATAAAATTGAGAGTTATTTGAATATGATCAATTACATGCAGTAATTTCAGAAACAACATAATTATACGATATGAACATAACATGAGAAAAATGATTAAAACACTACATGACACAAAAAATAACATGAATACGACACAAATATACAAACGTGTCCAAATCTACATAAAATAAATTATTAACATGTCAAATTTTATATAAATATATAATACCTTGAATACGACTCTAAAAGAAAAAAATAACACAAACATGATGACGCACAATACAAATTTGTGAGTTATTTGAATAATGTCAATTAGACTCGACAATTTCGGATACAACATGATTATACGCCTCGAACACAACATGGAATAAGTAATTAAAACACGACACGAAAAATAACATGAACACGACACAAATACACGAACGTGTCAAAATCGATATAAAACGAATTATTAACATGTAAAAATTTATATAAATTTATAATATTTTAAACACACAATAAAATAACACGAACACACAAAATTAAATCATTACAACCAATTATATAAAATATTGGATGAATTGAGACACGACACGGACACACAAAATTTTCTATTAATTGGATCACCATGACAAATTATGCACAATATTTGGATGAATTAAAACACGACATGAACACATAAAAAAATTAAAATACGACATGACACAAAAGTAACATAAATACAATATAAATATACGAGCATATAAAAAATTATATAAAATAAATTATTAATATATACAAATTTATATAATAATATAATACTTTGAACACACAAAAAAAAACGAAAATAAAAAATAATACGAATACGACACGAACGTACAAAACTTTCTCTCTTTTTCCCTTTGTTTCTTTTTTTCTTCTTTCTTTTTTTTTTCTTTTCTTTTCTTTTTTTCCGTTAAAAAAAAAAGAAGAACAAAAGAAACACTTGGCTTGCCGATGTGGCAAGCCAATTTGAAGCAATTCCCCAATTGCAAACAGTAATTTGAGGATTGCTTTTAAGTATTTTATAGATTATGTTATAGATTATAGATTAATTGTCAAAAAATTATGATGTTTGGCATTTGTTAACTGTTAAAAAATTATGCTTCGATTTTTTAAATGAAAGCATTAGATTGATTATGGATAGTTTTAATTATAGGTATAGAAGATTAAGTAAAAAACATAATTTTAATGTCTAAACAAAGTAAAATTTATTGAATTAAATAAATATATCCCAAATTTCATTGAAGTAATTAAATACCCAAATAATCCTAAGTGGAATGCCTAATTCAACCCATTGCTTAGTTGGCCACTAATCATACTTTAAATTACTTAAATAATCCAAAAATAATTATTTAAATACTTCAAATAATCCTAAAATCATAATTTAAACCATTGCTTAGTTGATCACAAATCATGCTTTTAATTTTCCAAATTCAAGCTTCATAGAGTGTTATTGATATACGTTATTAAAATTATGTGACAAAAAAATTATAATAAAAAAATTATATTTATAATTATCTAATTAAAACATGTATTTATTTTAAAATTTTAAAATATGTAAGTAGAATTAAATGAAGTAAATAAATTAATAAAAAATAGATAATTTTAATACAATGATAATGATAATTTTAATTAAATTAATGACTCTTTAACTTTAAGACCTTAAATGTATGGACAAAACCAACCACTTTTACAATTGTTTGCCCAAACTAACCCCTAAATACATATTTAAGAAAAAGCTTAGTTGTCCTAAAATCATGATCTCCAAATTTCAAATTGAGCAACCCCATGAGTTGGGATAGCTTTTAATGTAGTTTATAGATTTTTAAATGGTTCTATGAACCAAAAATATTTATTATTTATTACAATTATAATAAATAATTATTAATAAAAAATAAAAAAAAATCAACAATACTTCTATTTTTTTTCAAAAGAGAATACAAAATGGATCAATAAACTAAAAATATTTACTATTTGTTGATATAGAAAACCTGGGCTCGGTGGTCTTGATAGGTTAGTTGGAAGCTCAATTGGTATGAAGATTGGGCCTGCCCAAGCTATGTAATAACATTTTTTTTTTTTTGCCAATACGTAATAACATTATTGTTAATGCTATTAAATATCACTATTTATTTCCTTAAAAAAACCAACAAAAATTTAACAAATTTATAAATTAATATCATCAAAATAAAAGAGAGGAAAAGAAACATTGTTTTTATTGGAGGATCCCTATTACATGTAAAGTGTTAAGACATTCAATTCAATCATTTATTTGTCCATTCATATTTTCGTTAAATTAAATTCATCAATTCATTATCTATCAATGATTCAAAACATAAAAAATTATATTCTAAGAAATTAAAATTAAGGATTTAATTACAAAAGACTGTATATTCAAAATTTCTATAATCACAAACATAATTTCAAATACATATTGTAACATTTTTTCTCTCATTTCTTGTTTTTGTTATCCTTTTTAAATCATTCTTATATTTAGAGGAATTTTGGTATGATGAAAAATGATCACTTTTCATGAAAAGTAATTGATGGAACTTGATTCCCATGTTTGGTATATTAAAAACTGCTCACTTTTATCGGAATTTAACTTTCCTTTGAGAGTTACTTTCCCATAAGTATTGGAATGTGATTCCCATGTCAAATGGTGTGAGAAGTGGTGGGAAAGTAACTTTTCCACATAGTTGGAAAGTTAAAAAAATGTTAAGACAAAATTATCGTCTTCCTATTTGATTTAAAATTATCAATTAAAATATTATTTTAAAATATTTAGTACAAATATTTATTAATAATAAATATTATTAAAATATTAAAATAATATTTAATTTGCATCCAGCCTTTTAATTTTTCAATTACTTAAGAATAACTTTGAAAATTTATTATTAACAAACATTTTTTTTATTATAAAAGTAAGTCAAATTACCAATTGACACATTATTTTTAAATATTTAGTACAAACGTTTGTTAATAATAAATATCATTGAAATATTTAAATAATATTTAATTTTCATACAGCTTTTTAATTTTTCAACTACATGAAAGTAATTTTGAAAATTTATTATTAACAAATATTTTTTATCATAAAAATAACTCAAATTATCAATTAAAATATTATTTTTAAATATTTAGTACAAATATTTGTTAATAATAAATATCATTAAAATATTTAAATAATATTTAATTTGCATATAGTCTTTCAATTTTTCAACTACATGAGAGTAATTTCAAAATTTTATTATTAACAAATATTTTTTTATCATAAAAACAACTCAAATTACCAATTAAAATATTATTTTTAAATATTTAGTACAAATATTTGTTAATAATAAATATCATTAAAATATTTAAATAATATTTAATTTGCATCAAGCCTTTTAATTTTTCAATCAGATGAGAGTAATTTCAAAATTTTATTATTAATAAATATTTTTTATCCTAAAAGTAACTCAAATTATCAATTAAAATAATATTTTTAAATATTTAGTACAAATATTTGTTAATAATAAATATCATTGAAAATTTTTAAAATTAATAAAATTTATATATTTTTGATAAGAGTAATTTCGAAAATTACTATCACATTTCCAATATTTTAATAAGCACTTTCCCATGTATACCAAACGCTGTAAAGTTATATTCCCAGAAATCATATTCTCAGTAATCACATTCTATGGAATCACATTTCATTGAATGTGATTTTTGAGAAGGCACTAAACGTCTTCTTATTGTATATCAACTTAAATAGGCATATAAATTACGAAAATATTAAAGAGTGTTAGAGACACTTTGTGAATGTGATATATTTATAAAAAAAAAAAAATCTGTGTTTATAGAACCCAGATAGTTAAAATATTAAGAAATATTTTTATATTTAATGTACTATTTTTAAGGAAAAAATATATTAATTAAATTTTTTTCTTAAATATCACTTTACCCAATATCAACAGGTACTATATTTATCCAAGGATCGAATTACTCATCCGATCCAAATTTAGTTGAGCCAAAACATGAATTTTGTTATCCGGATCGGCCCGGATTACTATTTGCTTAATAAAAAATAAATTTTTATATAAATTTAATTATAAAAATATATTAATATTAATATAAATCTTTTAATAATTTTTACATAGTAATATGAGTTATCGAATTCGATCCGCCCATAGATCTAAGTCAAGTACTAATTAATGTTTTTTTATAAAAAAATTATAATTAATTATTTTTTTTGAATTTAATGAGAATAATACATTAAAAGAAAACCTAACCCTCCCCATAAATTAAACCTTGGGAAAGTTCCTTCGCAAATGATGGGAAAAAAAAATCATATTACTAGCAACTGTTTTTACCGACTTGCCGTGGGTTCTCTATACTTATACTGTTTATACTAGAATAGAAAATAAAATAATTACTTTGTCAAATCGGATGAAAAGTAGCAAGATTAGAAAAGGTTTTTTTTTTTTTTTTTTTTATCTTAATATATATATATATATATATTTTTATCCGATATTTTCAAATTATTTTTCAAAATTCATTTTTTTTAATTAGTTGAAAATCGTCATAACTAATGACGATTTTTCAATTAAAATTTATTTTTTTTTTTAAATTTTTACATTGAAAAATCGTCATGGTGGGTGGCGATTTCCCAAGGTGAAGAATTCACCTTTTGTTTATTTTTTTTAAATTATTAAATAATAAAATTTAAATAATTTATAATTTTAAAAATAAAAATTTAATAATTTATATATATAATTGTTATCCCATGGTGGTAAGTCCGACCCAGTAAACCCGGATCGTATTTATATAATTTTAAAATTGTTATTATTTATTAAATAAAAATTATTTTTTATTTAAATTTAATTATAATATATATATATAAATTATTTGTAATTCGGGACAAGTATTTTTGTGATTCGGGCCGGTCCAACATAGCCCGAATTACTATTTATTAAATAAAAAATATTTTTTATTTAACTTTAATTATAGAATATATATAAAAATAAAAATGAATTTTTAATATTTATATAAAAATGTATATAATTTTTAAATTTTTTGTAGATTGTTATTATTTTAATTTTTATTTAAATTTTACATTTTTTTAATTTTTAATTTTTTTAAAATTATAAATTATATAATTTTTATTTTTGGGCTTGGGCTTGGGCAAGAGAAATAAAATTTTTTCGGGTCTTGGTCCGAGCCAGACAACTTTAGTCATAGCCGTTGAAAATGTCTTTATCAATTTGGTACATTAGGACACATCCGGGTTTACCGAGTCGGCCGGGCTACCCGACCCGTGGATAGGTCTAGCTAAATAAAAAAAAATCCATAGCCAGACCTATCCATGGGTCCGATAGCCCGCTCGGATCTTATTGGGCCGGGCTTGGACAAGTGTTTTTTAATTCAGGCAGACCAGCCTAGCCCGAATTATTATTTATTAAATAAAAATTATTTTTATTTAAATTTAATTATAATATATAAAAATTATTTATAATTCGAGACAAGTGTTTTTGTAATTTGGGCTGGTCCAGCCTAACCCGAATTACTATTTATTAAATAAAAACAATTTTAAAAATTATATAAATATGATCCGGATTTACCGGACCGGACTTACCACCATGGGATAAAAATTTTATATATATAAATTATTAAAATTTTATTTTTATTTTTTAAAATTATAAATTATTTAAATTTTATTATTTGATAATAAAAAAAAATGAAGAATTTCTCCCTTGGGAAATCGCCACCGTGGGTGGCGATTTTTCAGTGTAAAAATTGAATTTTTTTAAAAAATTTTAGTTGGAAAATCGCCATGGTCCATGAAGATTTCTCAACTTAGTTTTTTTAAAAAAATTAAAATTTACAGTTGGAAAATTTCCAATTGGTTAGAAAAAAGCGAATTTTGAGAAATAATTTGAAAAAAACAGTATTTTGATAATTAAAAAAAATAGCTATATTATGATAAAAAAAAACCAATTAGAAAATTTATATAAAAAAATTAAATATATTCATATCGAACTGATCAGGATAATTTGGTCAAATTTCTTCGTATCAACCCAATGGCTAGACCTGCTCAAGAACCGGGCTATCCGTCTAAGCCTGAAGGTCCGCCTATATTTTGGAGGGTTTGAACAAAAATATTAGACTCGAAAAATGAATATAGGCAAAAAAATGTGGCCCATTTAGAAAATTGACAAAGCCTTAACTCCAACAATCAAGATCCGAGCCCAACCAGCTCTGACAAGTTTTCATTTATATAATATATTATTTTTATATTTTATGTAATTTATATCATATAAAAAATAAATATATAATATTATAATATAAACATTTAAAAATATATTAAGTTATTAATGTTTTAAAACTTAATAAAAAAATTATAAAAAATTAAATAATAAAAAAAAATTTGTTTAAATTTTTTTTTTTTAAAAATATAGATGAGCCTAAACGGGTTTGGATTATCTATTTACAAATATGAGTGAACTTGGATAAAATTTGAGACCCATATTTCTAATCCGACCCAACTTGAACAAATATATATATTATGTTATACCATACTTTAATCCAACCCAAATCCGACCCGACCCGCCCGGCCATGAGCCCCTCTTGCAAGTTGACAAAAAGTCAACAACCTACCAAGAAAATCGGGGAATAAAAACTCTATTTAGAGGCGCTAACCTCATCCTCCACCTGCTTTGTGGTGTTGTTTTTTCTTCTGCAACACCACCTCCCAACTCCTCTCTCTGTTCCTTCTCAGTGAGAGCAAACCACTTTGGAGCCAAACAAGGTTCGTTCTCCTTTTTTTTTGCCCTAATTTTGCATTTAATTTCACTATTTATTATTATTATTTTGCTTTAAAATCGACATGCCGGTTTGTTTTAGCTCTTGAAATATGGCATACATTTTGGAAATTTTAATCTTATATCTATTATCTGTTTGCTACTTATTGTCATTTCCTGTGTTTTTTTATTATATTTATTTTGTTATTTATGAATTTTTGTTTGACAGTTTTGGTTTTTGGGTGGTGGATAGTTAACCCTAGTGGATAGAGAATTTTGGAGTACTTTGCTTGGCTTTTGGATAAGATTTTTTTTTTTTTTGAAAACATTTAAAAAAAAAATTTCTTTTGCTACAAATGGAAGAAATAAATGGTTTTTGGATAGAATGGTTAGTTTGTAGGAATAACTTGGAAAGAAATGTGTTTCAACAAGGGTCGTAGTTAAATTTTTTAAGGAAATGAAGATACATACCGAAATGAAAACTAACTTTTGAAGTATGAATTCCGAAAGGAATGTAAGTTGGCCTTGAAACCGTGAATAAGAACAGGTGTTTGATGCTGTTTAAATAGAACCTTTGTTTCTAGGCAATGTTGAAAAAACCGGACCAAAGGTCAAACCGGTGAAACCTTTGGTCACCGGTCCAACCGGTTGGGCCACTTGTTCAATTAAAATGAAATTAAATATTAAATAAGTATTAGATATAGCAAATACTTAATTTTAAAGGTTCAAATCCCATCACTTACAAATTTTTTTTAATAAGAAATAAAAGCCTAAAACCGAATTTTTACTGGCTCACCAAAATAGCCAGTTCTAAGGTATATATCGGACCGGACAGGCCTTCGGTTCCCGGTTGAACCGGTCCGATCTGATGCAGGGTAAGATCTTGAACAGTAAACAAATTAGGAAGAGTAGGTTGTTTGATCGAAAAGGACACTAGGTTTAGGTTTAAATCTGCTAAACCTTTTATTGAAAGAGTTAAAACTCTGATAATAACATTCATAAAGCTATCGGCTGCTACCCTAAATTGGGGTATTTATAATAACCCTAATTATTAAAAGTCACATGCCTATCACATGACCTAAATAAATAGTTAAAAACATAAGACTTCTACTTAAATATAATAACTAAATAAGATAGGCAATAACTAAATAAAATAAGCATAGTAAAATAATCCTAAGTCTATGCTCCCGCATCAATCTCCCCAGGTTAAAAGATAGCTGAATCTATTGAATAAGCTTTGGTTACTTCTGCATAAACTTCAAGATCAATATTCCCATGTTCCAATTCCTTTGTCACATTAACAAAAGCATCTAAATCAGGAGTAGGTTTCCCATTAACACTAGATGATGGCAGCATGAACTCTGGTTGAAAAATGGGCTTTGCTGTCCATAAACTTGAGTTGTCATCACGAGTGTATATCTGCGGGGGTGCATACCATTCATGGCGATCAACCGTGACCAAGACAGACTTTCTCCGATGACGATCCATGTAGCTTTTATATTCTAAAGGCGCCCGAGCACCCCAAGACAGCTTAGATAGAACATAGATTAAATCCTCAAGTTTTGATATCTCCTCACCAGCTAACGTCTTAATGATGGCATGTCGAGGAACTCTAGCTCTAAATTTCTGTTTCCAACGTGGTCTTGTAAATATCTTAGAACCCGCCAAGTGATCAAGCATGTCTTCCAAGCATGGAATTGGGATAGTAATTTTGTTTATGGCATGTTGAATGCTCCTCATTGGTGGTAAGTCTTGTGGCAAGGTGTCACCAACCAATTCAGCAAACTCGTCTAACAACCTTTGAACTGCAACAGGTTGTTCTATGAGGTCCCCATCACAGCCAACACTATTTGTAACCTTGCTGATAACAGCGAACATCACCCCTGCTTCCTTGCCTTTATCCTCAAACTCTTCAACTATTAGAAACCCATTCAATTTGCTAGTTTCGAATGTTGTTGCCAGCACCCTCTTAACTAACAATGATTCTCCTTGTGCTAGATAGATATCTACATCATCTCCCTCGTCATTATATTCATCATAAATAGGATCCGGCAATTCCTTGCCTCCCTCCTCAAGTTCATCCTCAAGACCACCTTCCGGCATGTCAAAAGGGTCGTGGTCACCTTCTGGAATCTCCATTCGGGTTCCCACATGTCCCTGTCGCTGTAAGGCTTGTACAGCCCGCGACAATTCGTCAATCATACGCCACATCTCATTCAATTCTGTTTGCTGCCCTTGATTTCCCCTGGCACGACCTCTACCACGTCCAACCATGGTTGATGGTGATTCTCGACACAAAACAAGGATCTTGTTAGGCTCTGATACCAATTTGATGCAGGGTAAGATCTTGAACAGTAAACAAATTAGGAAGAGTAGGCTGTTTGATCGAAAAGGACACTAGGTTTAGGTTTAAATCTGCTAAACCTTTTATTGAAAGAGTTAAAACTCTGATAATAACATTCATAAAGCTATCGGCTGCTACCCTAAATTGGGGTATTTATAATAACCCTAATTATTAAAAGTCACATGCCTATCACATGACCTAAATAAATACTTAAAAACATAAGACTTCTACTTAAATATAATAACTAAATAAGATAGGCAATAACTAAATAAAATAAGCATAGTAAAATAATCCTAAGTCTATGCTCCCGCATCACGATCAGCCGGTCCGGTTTTTTCAACACTGTTTATAGGGTCAGAAACTGTTTAATAAAGTTTTGCCTGATTTTGCAGTCTTTGAAACTAGTTTGTTAGTCTGAACAAAGTGTGGCATTCGAAATTTGGAAATCTTGCCGCTGATCTATTTTTTGATTACGTAGGCTTTTGCACCATTAATGGTAATTGTTGCTTTATTATAGTGTTAAAATGCTGCACTCATCATAACAATTAATGAGATACATGGCCTTTCCAATAGTAGCCCATATTTGCCATAGAACAACTTTAAATCACGATTTTGAATTTGTTACAGTGAGCGGTGAAGTGTGAACTTCAATACTATGAGTCTACCAGTTTATTTTTATTTTATCTTATTTGTTCTTGTTACATAAATGATAATTGTTTGAGTTGGTGTGGATTGTAGTCATGAGAATAACTGCTGTATCCTTTGGCATTATTTTGATTGGAATTCTTTTTGTATTAAATCATTGATGGATGAAATGAAAGTCTTATTTATTTATTTTTGTTTCCTTTATTTTATAAGGATGCATCAGATTGGGTTAGTTCATTTCATGGTGTAGTCGATCAATTCTGAGTTTTCATATCTTTCATTCGAGGGTACACTAAATTTATGTTTTTTTCTATTTCAGCCTGCTGAAGGCCATTCAGCATAAACTTATAAAGCAGGTCCTCTATCCTCATATTGGATGGCCGTTATACCTTGTGGAAGTACATATGTTGCCCAGTGGGGTATTCGTCCTCAGTTTACTATACGACCTTATGTTCCAAACCGAATAATGACAGCCCAATCGGGGTAAGTTTTCTACTTAACTCTTTTGCATAGAGAAGGGGAATTGCTGAATTTGATTATCCGACTACAATTATTTTCTTCTAGAGCTTTATATTGATGTGGAATTGCTGAATTTTCAATTTCATTGCTAGTTATGGTTTCTTCATGAGCGTGCATTGCATTTGTGAATTTGATGCATAGCATATCGGTGAGCATAATGATTAGATGGGCAGATTTACCTCCTTTGTAGTCCCTCTTTTGCTAGGCTATATTACTTCTGGTTGATTAAAAAGAGAGACGAAGAGAAAAAGTGGGATGTATTACCTCTACCATAATAGTGTATTTGTTGGAATTTATGGAAGAATAATTTAGGTGTTTATTACCCTTATGCAGAGTCACAAGTACAATGAGTTATTTGGGATCACCAAATTCAAGCTTATTTTCACGTGATTCCTTGTCGTTGTTATCCTTTGTGGGGTCATCTCAAACATCACATTGTCGTAGGGGAGCACGGTTCATTGTTAGAGCTGAAACTGTGAGTATAAACTACTTCCACTTCCACTTTCTTTTGCTTTTTGTTTTTGCTGAAAATGGAGGCTTTAATGGCTTTTCCATCATTTAATTATATATTTTTTAAAATTTCAGTATGCATTTCATTTGTTTATTTCTGTATTTTTGGCATCTCGTTCACTGTTCCATTCTCAATTTAACGTGATAATGTTTTATAATAAGCAGGATTATTATACTGTCCTTGGGGTATCAAGAAATGCAAGTAAATCTGAAATTAAAAGTGGTATGCTGACTTACCATTCCTTGTTCCGTGACTATTCTATTTCATTCCTTATATGATTGATTGTTTACTGCATTTATGTGCTTATTTTAGTTTGCTAATCTACTTATTTATGGCTTTGCTACTTATTGAAGTTAAGTTTACCCAGCTTTAAGGGTTTCTGCATGGAAAGTTATAAAACACTGTTGCACAAGCTTTATTTTTTAAGGGAGGGTAGGTGTTAATAACATAAATCAAAGAGAATTTAGAGAGGATGGATGGATTAATGTGAAGAGAGCTAAGACACATTCGAGGATATAAGTAGGTAAACATAGTGAGCATGTATAGAAGTTGAAAAAGTCACTCCATTTTCTTTGGGTGAAAGGTACGTACTTACTGATTCAAGGGGAATAAAATGAATGCTAGCAAGTCTTAGAGAGAAATGTAAGACAATGGGTCAAATAGGGTGGTTAACATGTGGTGGTTTTCATATTTAAGGTCCCTGCTAATGAAAAGGAAGTCTCTTTTAGGTGTCTCAACTATTTGAAGGAAAATTTGTGGTTGTCCTGCTTTGGTTGGAGCTTCAAAATTGCTGAACTGTAAACTTACGTACATGTACAAGTGATTGATCATTATGTAAACTAGATTCTCTTTTTTGTTATAAGTACCATAAAAGTAAACTTGGTTATTTCCATTGCTACTTTCTGCTTTTATCTTCCATATTATATTATCTTACTGTTTTTAAATTTGTTATTTTTCAGTCTATCGGAAGCTTGCTCGGAGTTATCATCCGGATGTGAACAAGTCAGTTGATAACCTTGTACCTCTTGCCTTTTATTTATGGTTGTGTGTCTGTTGCACTTCTTTATATTTCATTATATTTAAGTTATTTAACATCAGGTGGTAAATTTATATGTGATGTGTAGTGCTAGTAAACTTGGAACTTTAGTCTCATGTGGTTCAGATAAAAAACATGACATGATTACATCAGCAAGTTGTAATTATCTTGATTTTCTGGGATTTGATGTGATGCAAACCGAGAACCAGATTCAGATTGCAAGAATCTGCTCACTGGAATTTAAGCTCTGAAGAAAGAAATAAATAATGATTAACATCTGAAATGGCTAATTATTGACCCATACAACTCATTAGGAGAAACCCTGTGTGAATATTTGGGCCATGGTGTTGTGGTTAGTCTCTGAGAATCACCAAAGTTTCTTGCTCTAATTTATTCTCCTTATTTTCTTCTTTTCCATTTTCTGATCCAATGATGGTACTAGGGATGGCAAAACCCGATCCGACCGATGGATTTCGAACCGATCCGATCCGAATGGAGAGGTTTTTTTTTTTGAACAATGGAGGCGGAGCGGGGCGGTGCGGTTTTTTTTGTTTGAAAGGCGAGGATGGAGCAGTTGTGGTAATTGCCTGCTCCGCACAGCCCCGCCCCGAATACTGAAATTACAATTTTACCCTTAAATATTTAGCTTTTAAAATAATAATAAAATAATATAATTAAACTTTTTATTTTTATTTTTCTTTTTAAAAACTTAAACCTAATACTTTATTTTTTTTTCCCTAGATTAGAAACATGTTTATATTGAATTTATATTAAAATTTTTTTATAATGCTTTATTATTTGAAAAAAATAAAAATAATTAATAAATATCAAATGGGGCGGAGCGGGGCGGGGCGGTTATGGATGTAACCGACATCCATGGAGGCGGTAGTGGTATTGAAATTTCAACATCCACGGTGGAGCGGGGCGGGGGGCGGGGCAGAGCAGTGCTATGGCGGGGCGGGGGCGGATACTGCAAAATCCGCCCCCGCCCCGCTCCATTGCCATCCCTAGATGGTACAAGTTGTTTCCTGTAGAAGTGACCGCAATGATGTTCAGAAAAATGTCTTCTCTCGTTCTGGCTGAATCATAGCAATTAGCTTCCTTATGATGTTATGGAATATAGGTTTCATTAGTCCTCGCATGATACTGTTTCTAGGAAGTTCTGTTAAAAGGCAGGTTAGAATTCCCTGAGGGTGTGTTTGGATGAGGGATTTCAAGGAGGGAATTCATTTGTAGAGAGACTTTCAAAATTCTAAAATAGAATTACCTTGTTTGGCAAAATAAAAATTAAAATTCTTAAAATTCTTGGAATTTGAAAAAGAATTTTTAGAGGGCTCAAATTCCCTTTTCAAGTTCCACCTCTAGAGGTGGAATTTGTGAAATTCTTTGATTTTTTTTACTAAGATATTAACATTTATTATGTTTCCTTTTTTTTACGCAACTTTTATTTTTTTCAATTCTAACTACGAAAACTCATTTTAAATTTTATTTTTTATTTTTCATGTTATTAGTAATATTTATATATTTTTACAAATCTAATGATATCCATATTGCATTTTTTTTCAACATTTTTTTTATTTTATCTCTAATATTGTTTTTTTTACCTCATCAAATTCCAATATTCAAAATTTCTTTCTAAATTCAAATAATACAATTACGAATGCTAGTATTTTGAATTGATGCATTTTAAAATGCTAGCATTTCAAAATTCTTTAAAATTTTAAAATCCCTCATCCAAACACACCCTGAGAGATCATATTAATGAGATGGATTGACATCCGCTTATTTTTCGTTCTAATATCCTCATCTCAGGATGGAGGAATCAGCTTTGAAGATTTCTGTAGATGTAGCAAACTCTCACCCTCTTTTGAGTATTTGAAGTTGGCTAATCATTTTGTCAATAGAAAAGCGGCAGAAGGGATGTCATTCTACTTTAAGCAGGGGCTTAAAATAAAAATTGATGGTACCTTTATTCAATTGAGATCTTAAATAATGTTTAGAAGGAGAATGTGGTTGCTGAAAGAAAAAGGAAATGGAATAGTATTCATAGATTTCCTGAGTTAGGTATTTGTTGAGTTTGTCTTCATATATTTCATATATTTGTAAATGTGATTGCTGAATGGGAGAGAATATAGAACAGTATTTGAAGATTTCTTACTCTTAGTCAGATATTTTGTCTTCTAAAGTCTTCTGCAAACTTTGTTGTTTTCAGTTTGTGTTGCTAGTTAAAATATCTTCTGTAATCCAGATATGTTTGAATAGTAGTGTTTTTTTTTCCCTTTCTGATCATTATATGTTATTCTGCAGAGATCCAGGGGCAGAGCAGAAGTTCAAGGAAATTAGCAATGCATACGAGGTAAGAGTTTTATGTTGTGCTTACTTTGGTTTCTTTTATATGACTGAATTGCATCGGTCCCTATGGTCATATCTGATCTTTGAGGTGCAATATATTGCTTAGGTCTTGTCAGATGATGAGAAACGACCTCTATATGACAAATATGGGGAGGCTGGACTTAAAGGTGCTGGTATGGGAATGGGGGTAAGTTAATTCTACTGATGCTGAATAAGATCATTCATTTCAAAATTATTTTCCCTGTATTTTCTCAACATCTCGTTGTGTCATGGATGGCTTGTTTTCTTTGCCAGGATTTTAGCAATCCTTTTGATCTGTTTGAGTCGCTATTCGAGGGCATGGGTGGTATGGGTGGCATGGGCGGACGAAGTTCCAGGAATAGAGCTGTTGATGGGCAGGATGAATATTACAGTCTCGTATTGAATTTTAAGGAAGCAGTTTTCGGAGTTGAGAAAGAGATTGAGATAACCCGACTAGAAAGCTGTGGAACGTGCAACGGTTCAGGTGCAAAACCTGGAACAAAACCATCCAAATGTACTACATGTGGTGGGCAAGGCCAGGTTGTCGCATCAGCAAGGACTCCATTGGGTGTCTTCCAGCAGGTAATGACATGTTCTTCTTGTGGTGGGACGGGGGAAATTTCTACCCCATGCAATACATGTTCTGGTGATGGGCGGGTAAGGAGAACGAAGAGGATTAGTTTGAAAGTGCCGGCTGGTGTGGATTCCGGTAGCCGTCTAAGGGTCCGGTCTGAAGGAAGTGCTGGAAGTAGAGGTGGGTCTCCTGGTGATCTCTTTGTAGTTATTGAAGTTATCCCAGACACTGTCCTAAAACGTGACGATACCAACATACTGTATACCTGCAAAGTGTCGTATATAGACGCAATACTGGGAACAACAATCAAGGTTCCAACAGTGGACGGTATGGTTGATATGAAGATACCAGCTGGGACCCAACCAAACACCACACTTGTAATGGCAAAGAAAGGTGTCCCTGTTCTAAATAAAAGCAAGATGAGGGGTGATCAGTTGGTCCGGGTTCAAGTTGAAATTCCAAAAAGATTGAGCAGTGAAGAGAGGAAGCTTATTGAGGAGCTTGCTGGCTTAAGCAAGGGCAAGACAGCAAGTAGTAGGAGATAGTTGCTGGGTGCTATTTGCCGGCCCCGGAAAATTTCTTCCGAAGTTGGGACTACACTACTTGCAAAAAAACCATTTTGCTTGGACTTCTCAAATGCTTGAACTACGAAAGAGGTAAGATTATATTGTGATAGGTTTGTCCCATCCCATATAAGGAAATCTTGTTCTTAACGGAAACAGGGAGGTGAAGATTAGAGATAAATCCCTCTTTTTATACTTTGACTTGCAGTCTTTTTTATTAACCATTCTTTGAGATTGAACTAAAATTTGGGCAACAATGTTACCCTTCAATTTTGTCTTATTTTTTGATGAATGAATGACGATTCAAATGCATGCTAAAACATCTCTCATTGGTGTCTAATTTGCCTACAAAATTCCAATTTTACCTTAAAAATGATGCACGTGGACCATCATCATGTGTGTATACGCTATCATAGTTATTAAATCGAGATATATATCGAGTATCGTATGATATTACTAACTATGTACTATATTTCTTTATTTTCTTGTCAATTGTTCGAGACAGAAATGGATGGTGAAATGCGTGAGCAAAGGGATAGCATTCAGAAGAATACCAGTCATAATGAGCATATTTATCACATATACTTGGAACACTTGTTAGTATTCCAGGATATTTCATATATTCCCTTACTAAGTCTTAGATATTGCTAAGTTGCTTCATGTAAACGCCTTTCTACAATATATTTTTAATTCCTTTACACATAAGAAATACATTTCATTTTCTTTTCTTTTACAATTTTCCTGGTTGTTCTATTTAGGCTACTTTGGCATCAGAATGGGTTAAGGTCCCATATCATAAAATTGGTTTCAGATCGATGTTCAAGATTTGGTATTACAGGTTCTTTTTTCACACATTTATTTTGTTAATTATTCACTTCCCACCCTATAAATGTGATCATTCAATTATACTGGCTATTATATGATCACGATATTTTAGCATTCTTAGCTTATACTCCTTAGGACGTGAATTACAGGATTTAACATCCAAGTTGTGGGATTTTAACATCTTTATAGTAGTCCGAACTTCTTATTTTCAGACAAGTTTGACGCCAGTTCTTTAACAACTAGACCAGGAAAGATCCAACAAAGGAAATTGGAAAGAAACCCCCATTGGAAGAGAGATATAGATTAATATCTTTTCTTAGACAATGGAAGGTGCATTTAGTTTAATCTATCAACCTCCAGTGGTGGATTTTACAAATTGCTTCTGCAACTCTTTTTTATAGAAAGTCAAACAACAGAGACGGGCTTAATATTGGCATATTCCATAGAGCTTTATACATGAGGCAGGAACATTTGTTAGGTGACTTCTGTTGTTTGTTTGTGACCGGTTAAAGAAAGTCGTAGCTTGAGAATAGAGAAAAATATTGTAGATGTTGAGATTCGAACTTCAAATCTGATGGATGCCACTTCTTATGAGTGACTACATGAATCAACTGGATTAACTCTTGGATTCAATCAAGTAACATTCTTTGCCATGTAACTTCAATTATTATCAATAAATTAAGTACTCCACATCACTAACCTGAACTGAATATAAAATTTTAATATGGCTTGTACCAAAGATATATTTAATTGATTATACAATGCACCATTAAAAAACTTAGAGAAGTAAAATAGAAATCCCTTCAAGTCCTGCTAAAACAATAAATATAAAGAAAACAAAGGTTGAGAATATAGTGAAATGCAGAGGCAATGGATAATAATCCCCAGTCATTATTTAAGTAGTTTTCGCCTGATGCAATTTCTACTTCAACAGACAATTTCCAGTTAATTAACCATGATAGAGAGCTTCCTTAACAAATCTATCAAAATCAATGTAAGATGATCCGCCAACATCAGTAGCTGCTTCTGCTTTCTTCTTCCATTCCAAAGCCTTCTCCTTCATTTTCTTTCCTTTATCCCCTTCCATCATTTCCTTAACTAAAAACTCAATGTTCTCTCGCTTCACATCTTCATCAACCTCCATGCCGATGCCCCAATCAGTGCAAGCATACCGACAATTTGTTTGTTGATCAGCAAAAAATGGCCAACAAATTATAGGGACACCTCCACATATGGCTTCCAGGGTAGAATTCCACCCACAATGCGTTAGGAAAACACCGATTGAAGGATGTGAAAGAACCTGATATTGGGAGCACCAGCTGGTTATCAATCCTCTATCCTAAATCTCCTCGGAAAACTCTTCAGGCAGAATCGCAGAATCTCCCATCACGACATCAGGTCTAACGATCCATAAAAATGGGTGCTTACAATTAGCAAGCCCCCATGCAAATTCTTTCAGATGCTGCTCTGACATGACAGTTACGCTACCATAATTCACGTACACAACTGAATTGGGTTCCCTTTTGTTAAGCCATTCAATACAGTTTGTGTCTTCTTTCCATAGGCTTGAATTTATTGACTTGGATGGACCATCGTCAGGAATGTGCCTGGCAAGCAAGGGAAGTGGCCCTGTTGTATAGATTCGAGGGAATTTGGCAGCGATTGCTTCTAGCACTACATGTTCAAACTCATCAAATGTGTTGAAGATGATTGCTGGAGCTTTTAGGCAATTTTGTGCTTCTGATCCCATGAAATCAAACATAATATCATCTGGATTGTTGGCTCTAATAAAGCTTGGAATATCTCTGAGGTAAATGTTACTCATTCCAGGGACCCAATCAATAGGTGTATCAAGAGTTCCATCACTAAGAAAAGTTTCATCTGACATAAAAAAAGAAAGAAATTTTCAAAGATGTAAATATAGATCAGAATTGCAAAGTTAAAATAAAATCTTACTTTTGAATGGAATAATGCCTCTTTTAAGCAGTTCGCTGAATTGAAGATATCCCATGAAGCTACAAGCTTCCCATGAAGCTACAAGCTGAGGCAGTCCAAAACTGAACTTCTGGTATGCCTAGTATTTCAGCAGCCTTAATAGCAAAGCTCATAACCTCCATCCAAAACTATGCAAGTAACAGTCGGCACTTGGGGTGACGAATTTAACTTAGCTAGTAGCTTTAAAAATGGAGCCAAACAATTCTTTCGTGTTGAATCACATAGAGCTGGAACATCCTGAGTTGCATCACGATCAGAGGATGGCAGCCCATCTGGAATCGTTTCGAACCGGAAATCAGGCAGACCTTTAACAGAGTCTGGCCCTTTGGACCTGATCAAGCGCCTATGGTTGAACTCAGTGTTAACAAAGGTTATGTGGAAGCCTCTTGAGTGTAAGAGCTTAGCCAGTTGCATCATGGGGTTAACATGGCCTTGTGCTGGATATGGAACGCACACAACGTGGGGTTTACTGGTTTCAACTGAACCCATCTTAGCAAAGCAATGCGACAGTTGGAAAATTAAGGTCTCTACAGGGAAAAGCTTTCCTAGCTAGCTTTTATGAAGCTTGAGAAGTACTAGAAACAAAAAATTCAAAATAAAATAATGGAAAATTTCAATTAATGAAACAAACAGAGGTTTAAGTACTAATACTATGATTGATTGGGTTATAAATATGTATTGTTTTACATACTTGGCTTCTCCTTGTTGTAGGAGATTCTTGGCCGCCTTTGAATCTATTAAATATTACTATATTAATAATTAATATTTTTTTAAATGCTTAATTTATCTTTAACTCTTGATTTTTATCTACCGCGTCTAAGAACTAATAGCTTTCAAAAATCTAATTAGCAATCATGCCATGTTAGTCTAGAAAGCATAGACACGGACATATAATATCGGTACAACATGATATAGATATTATAATATGAAAAATTTTCACGAATATAATAGGATACGATAATAAAAAAAATACTTTTTATATAATAATATACAACAAAAATGTAAAATTGATACTTTTCAATCAAATATTAACATGCAAATAGCCTTTTAACTTTTTTAAAAATTATTTTTGAATTTAAAAACTTGAATATTAAAAAATCAATTAGAATCAAATTTTTAATTGTTTATTTTATATTAGGAGAAAATTAAGGTCTCTACAGGGAAAAGCTTTCCTAGCTAGCTTTATGAAGCTTGAGAAGTACTTGGAAAAAAAAATTCAAAATAAGATAATGGAAAATTTCAATTAATGAAACAAACAGAGGTTTAAGTACTAATACTATGATTGACTGGGTTATAAATATACTGGGTTATAAATATGTATTGTTTTACTTACTTGGCTTCCGAGATTCCTGGCCGCCTTTGAATCTATTAGATATTACTATAATAAGAATTTTGCGAACGAGAATCTTTAAAGTATTGTTTAAGATTAATTAATATACTATTTATAGTAATAACATTGTATTAAATATAAAAATTGATAACTTTATTCATCATTTCTAATGTATTGATTGAAAATATTACTATATTTAGTAACTTTAAAGAGTGTCCTAAAGACACCCGTTAGTAAAATCCTATTAAATAATTAATATTTTTTTGACATGCTTAATTTATCTTTAACTCTTAATTTTTTATCTACTATCTACTTAATTTATCTGACATTATGCATTTAACAACTCATAACTTTCAAAAATCTAATTAGCAATGATGTCATGTGAGTCTAGAAAGCACGGACAGGGACATATAATATTGGTACAACACGATACGAACATCATAATATGGAAATTTTTTAAAAATTAAGAAACGAGTACGACAGGATACGATAATAAAAAATATATTTTTATAATAATTTACAACAAAAATATAAAATTGATACTTTTCAATCAAATATTAACATGCAAATAGTTTTTTTAATTTTTTAAAAAAATTATTTTTGAATTTAAACATTAAAAATCTATCAAGACCAAATTACTCAATATTAATTTCATATTGGGAGAAAATTAAAGTCTCTACAGGGAAAAGCTTTCCTAACTAGCTTTTATGAAGCTTGAGAAGTACTAGGAAAAAAATTTCAAAATAAAAATTTCAATTAATGAAACAAACAGAGGTTTAAGTACTAATACTATGATTGGTTGGGTTATAAATATGTATTGTTTTACATACTTGGCTTCCCCTTATTGTAGGAGATTCTTGGCAGTCTTTGAATCTATTAGATATTAGTATATTAATAAGAGTTTTATTAACGAATGCCCTTAGTATATTATTTAAGGTTAGTTAATATACTATTTATAATAATAATATTGTATTAAATGCAAAAGTTGATAACTTTTTTGATAATTTTCAATGCATTGATTGTAGATATTACTATATTTAGTAATCTTAAAGAGTGTCCTTAGGACACTCGTTAGCAAAATCCTATTAATAAATAATATTTTTTTTGACATGCTTAATTTATCTTTAACTCTTAATTTTTATCTGCTATCTACTTAATTTATCTGACATTATGCGTCTAACAACTCATAACTTTCAAAAATCTAATTAGCAATTATGTCATGTGAGTCTAGAAAGAACGGACAAGGACATATAATATTGGTACAACACGATACAAATACTATAATATGGAAATTCTTAAAAAATTAAGATACGGGTACGACAAGATACGATAATAAAAAATATTTTTATATAATAATATATAACAAAAATATAAAATTGATACTTTTCAATCAAATATTAACATGTAAATAATTTTTTAATTTAAAAATTAAAAAATTTAGTAAAACCAAATTACTCATCGTTGATTTTATAATGGGAGAAAATTCAAGTCTCTACAGGGAAAAGCTTTCCTAACTAGCTTTTATGAAGCTTGAGATGTACTAGGAAAAAAAATTCAAAATAAGATAATGAAAATTTTCAATTAATGAAACAAACAGAGGTTTAATTACTAATACTATGATTGATTGGCTTATAAATATGTATTGTTCTACTTACTTGGCTTCCCCATTGGGCTATAAATATGTATTGTTTTACTTACTTGGCTTCCCCTTATTATAGAAGATTCCTGGCCGCCTTTGAATCTATTAGATATTACTATATTAATAATTAATATTTTTTTTGAAATGTTTAATTTATCTTTAACTCTTAATTTTTATCTACTATCTACTTAATTTATCTGACATTATGCATCTAAGAACTTATAACTTTCAAAATCTAATTAGCAATCATGCCATGTGAGTCTAGAAAGTACAGACACGGACATTTAATATCAGTACAACACGATACGGATATTATAATATGAAATTTTAAAAAAAATTAAGACACGAGTACAGCAGGATACGATAATAATCATTATTTTTTATATAATAATATATAATAAAAATGTAAAATTGATACTTTTCAATTAAATATTAACATGAAAATAGCTTTTTAATTTTTTTAAAAAAAATTAATTTTGAATTTAAAAACTTGAATATTAAAAAATTTATTAGAACCAAATTTGCTAATTGTTGATTTCATATAAAAAAAATTAAGGTCTCTACAGAGAAAAGCTTTCTTAGCTAGCTTTTATGAAGCTTGAGAAATACTACGAAAAAAAAAAATCAAAATAAGATAATGAAAAATTTCAATTATTGAACTATCATTGATTGGGTTATAAATATGTATTGTTTTACATACTTGGCTTCCCCTTATTGTAGGAGATTCCTGGCCGCCTTTGAATCTATTAGATATTACTATATTAATAATTAATATTTTTTTGACATGCTTAATTTATCTTTAACTCTTATTTTTTATCTACTATCTACTTAATTTATTTGACATTATGCGGCTAACAACTCATAACTTTCAAAAATCTAATTAGCAATCATGTCATGTGAGTCTAAAAAGCACGGATAAGAACATATAATATTGGTACAACACGATACGAATACCATAATATGAATTTTTTTTAAAAATTAAGATATGAGTACGACAGGATACGATAATAAAAATTATTTTTATATAATAATATACAACAAAAATGTAAAATTGATATTTTTCAATAAAATGTTAACATGTAAATAATTTTTAATTTTTTTTAAAAAATATTTTTTAATTTAAAAATGTAAACATTAAAAAATTTATTAAAACTAAATTATTCATTGTTCATTTCATATCGGCAGAAAATTAAAGTCTCTACAGGAAAAAGCTTTCCTAACTAGCTTTTATGAAGCTTGAGAAGTACTAGGAAAAAAAATTCAAAATAAGATAATGGAAAATTTCAATTAATGAAACAAACAGAGGTTTAAGTACTAATACTATGATTGATTGGGTTATAAATATGTTTTGTTTTACTTACTTGGCTTCCCTTTGAATCTATTAGATATTACTATATTAATAATTAATATTTTTTTTGAAATGCTTAATTTAACTTTTAACTCTTAATCTTTATCTACTATCTACTTAATTTATCTGACATTATGCGTCTGAGAGCTTATAACTCTAAATAATCTAATTAGCTATCATGCCACGTGAGTTTAGAAAGCACAAACTCAGACATATAATATCAATACAACACAATAGGGATACAATAATTTTAATTTTTTAAAAAAAATTAAGACACGAGTACGTACGACAAGATACGAAAATAAAAATATTTTTTATATAATAATATATAATAAAAATATAAAATTGATATTTTTAAATCAAATATTAATATGCAAATAGCTTTTTAATTTTTTAAAAAAATTATTTTTTAATTTAAATACTTAAACGTTAAAAAATTTATTAGAACCAAATTATTCATGGTTGATTTCATATTGGGAGCAAAATGCAAAAAAAAAAAAAAAAAAAAATCAGTTTGCTTTTCTTCCGAAGTTGGAACTACGCACTACTTGCAAAAAACCAGTTTGCTTGCAGTTCTCAAATGCTTGAACTACGAAAGAGGTAATATTATATTGTGATAGGTTTATCCCATCCCATATAAAAGAAATCTTATTCTTAACGGAAACAAGGAGGTGAAACAGGAGATGAAGATTAGATATAATCCCTCTTTGATTTTGTTTTTATACTTGACTTGCGGTCTTTTTTATTAACCATTCTTTGAGATTGAACTAAAATTTGGGCAACAATGTTACCCTTCAATTTTGTCTTATTTTTTGATGAATGAATGACGATTCAATTCACGGCACAAACGAAGCGTATCGTATGAAACATCATGAATATATCTAACTATAATATAATCTTAACTACATAAATCTTTTAACTTTTTGGAATTAAAGAAAAAAATGATAAAAATTTATGTGTATGTATTCGTGTTAATTTTTCGTGTTTATATTATAAATTTATATAAATTTTTACACGTTAATAATTAGTTTTATGTATATTTTGATACGTTCGTGTATTCGTGTAGTGTTCATGTTATTTTTCGTGTTGTGTTTTAATTATTTTTTCTATATTATTTTTGTATCATGTTTCAATTCATTTAAATATTTTATATAATTTGTCATTGTGATTCAATTTACAAAAAACAAAATCCTCCAACAAAACGGAGAAAGAATTCTAATTTATAATAAAATCGATTCTCTATATAAATACGTATTGATTTTGTTGTGAATTGAATTGTATCATATTATGTATCGAATATCATAGGATATTAATAGCTATATACTATTTTTTTTTTTTAATTTCTTGTCAACTGTCCAAGACAAAAATTGATTGTGAAAAGATTTAATAATATTGGACATGACACGATTACACGACACAACACAAAAAAATTGTTGGATATCAATGTATTATTTTGGGTGTATATATACGAAATATGTATTTCAATATGTAAATTGTCATAACTAGATACACGGTGTATAATTAAAGTACACAATTGATATCAAAATTGAATGAGAAATTAGTCTCATTTAACACCCACTTGAAGAGGAAGATGGTTGTAATTGTGTGTGATTTTCAATCCCACATAGAACCAAATTTGGCATTTAGTAGTTGTTTATAAAGACTTGTGTTCCATGTTGAGTTGGACCCCAAGGGGCACCAAGTTTTGTGGTGGGTGAGCACCTACACAAACTGGGCTGGACCACACGCGGGCAGCCACCGAGCCAAGCTGGGCTGGGTAGGATCGGGCTTGGGTCATCACTGTCCTATCTTTTTGCTGCCCAACCGGACCGACTTATTTAGACTGTCCGATTAATTCATGCCTTTTCGATCCTGGACCGAACAAGTTCTTGTTGTTTCCAGAATCTGTCTTTTCGGTAAAGACATGCCGGTCGGCTTCCTGCCTGACCGAACCGGTTCGTCACCAATGGTTTTGCCTGTTCTGATCAAACAAATTCCTTCCATGTGGTGTGTCTTTTCCGAACAGGCAGATTGCTTGCTTTAAATTCAAACATCTTGTGTCTGTTTTCCAGTTACAAAAATTTACTCATATTATTATTCCGTTTTCTAAGAGAGAGACTCAACATTCTTCTGGTTCGCTTTGTTGCATTCGAGTGTGCTCTCATTTGCAATGTTATCGAGGAAACCTGAGAAAATAATTGCAGTAAGGCTATAAACAACGTAAAGACAGGCAATAATCGTCTTAAGGTCAGAGGTCCAACCTTGATTAGATATTCTATTTTTTCTGCTTCTACCGAAACTGTAAGTGTTCGTAATTTTAATGCTCTGTTCATATATATGAGTTTGCAGTAATGAAATATTTGTTAAATGCTTTCAAGATTGCTAACAAAAATAACACGAATACGACACTAATACACAAATGTCTCAAAATTTATATAATACGAATTATTAACATATCAAAATTTATATAAATATAAAAATACTTTAAACACGATTATGACATAACACAATATACGAACACGATACAATACACAAATTGTTAGTCCATTGTGAAATACATGAGCAAAGGGATAACATTCAAAAGAATACCAATCATAATGGATATATTTATCACATGTACATGTAACGCCTGTTAGTATTCCAGCATATTCATATATTCCCTTACTAAGTCTAGATATTGCTAGGTGCTTCATGTAAATCCCTTTCTACAATATATTTTTAATTCCGTCTACACATAAGAAATACATTTCAGCCCAATAAATGTGATCATTCAATTATATTGCTATAATTTGATTTGATCACAATATTTTAGCATTCTTATACTCCTTAGGGCGTGAATTACAGGATTTGACATGAAAGTTTTGGGATTTTAAATAGTCCGAATTTCTTAATTATTTCCAGTCAAGTTGGACGCAGTTCTTTAACAACTAGACCAGGAAAGATCCAACAAAGAAAATTGGAAAGAAAGATAAGACTGAAGCAGCTTTCTTGTCTCTTTGGGTATCAAATGGGAAGAGAGATGAATTGATTAACATTTCTTAGACAATGGAAGTTGCATTTAGTTTAATCTATCAACCTCCAATGGTGGATTTTACAAAGGCCAACTACAACTCTTTTTTATAGAAGTCAAACAACAGAGACAGGCAGGCTTAATGGCATATTCCATAGAGCTTTATACATAAGGCAGGAACATTTGTTAGGTGACTTCTGTTGTTTGTTTGTCACTGGTTTGCAGCTGGCTAATTTGGAGGCTTGAAGTTTGTAGCTGTGCAGTTGTCTTATAGTAAACTTATACCTTTCAGTCTGTTTTGTCTGATTGAATTAGATTTCATTTGCAGGAAACTTGTTTGTTGGTTTACCCCGTCCTCAAAACTAGAACGTAGGAATATATTTAGAGGATGAAATTCTTGTTTGAATTGTTCAGCTCATTCGAATGCAAAGAAAGGAGGAAATTGGAAAGGAAAGAACAAACTTTCTTTTAATACCCAATTAGAAGTACACCCGTGCTATGCTGAGGATTAATTTCTTCATTCTGCTAATAAATTTAAAATATTTGAAAATATTAAAAGATTAAAAGATTAATCTTTTATGACAATATGAATACCCTAAACAGTCATCACCAGACAACTTTAAAAGAACATACATCAAAAGAATATATACATGAATCGACAAAACTAAAAAATCAACAGCTTCATAAATGATATTTATACATAATATAGTATAAAAACTTAAACAAAAACAATAGTAACCATCATAAACTTAAGAATTCAACAATGCAATAAAAATTATTGACAGTAAGGACAAATTGAAAGCAAAATCAGAATCATCATTGTAGTTGAAGGTAGATCAAACCATACAACAATTGGATTAAAATCAAATTGCACATCAAATCTGACATACCAAACAGAATACCAATAAATATGATCACATGACAACAATAAAATGTGAAAAGAGAAAGAAAAAAAAGGAATGCAAACAACAAAGAAATGCATCAATTACCTCAAATCAACTTCTGACTTCAAACCATGCAAATAAGCCTGCATGCATAAGAAAACAATAAACAAACAAAATTGCAAAAACAATATCACAGCAAACTGAAACTGAAAGCTAATAAAGCAAACCTGACACATCAAACAGAATGCCAAAACAATAAAGTTTAGTTCACAAAGATTCATGATATAATTCCAAACTTAATGTACTCAAAATTTTGCTATGAGCTTTTTTATATTAACTATATGTACCCAAAATTTATTAATCTTTAAACCTTTGTTAATAATATACAAAAAAATATGAAAGATTACATGATTTTAAATAATATATTAATAAAAAGAACACAATCAAACCTCATTTGAGTCTTGGCATGTAAGATCATCTTGAGGTAATTACCTTTTACTTTTGCAACAATGGAGATTGCATTATCATTTAATTAATTTCTAAGTAATACATATCATGAAATAAATCACAACATACCTCCAAAAACCAAAACCCACCTCCAATATTCAAATAAAGAATAAATATTACTATATCGATAGCTAAAAGGTCCAGAACATAGCAAAATTTTATACAAAATTTATTAAAACAAGAAAGATTTCTCAACTCAACTCTCAGAAGATCCATGGAAGATGACATACAGATCTATGTAATAGAAAGAACATAAAGAAAATTAGGTAAGATTTACCGATTTAACTTACCGAATGCAGGCATGAGCAAAGGATGGGACAAAGGATCGAAAAAAAGTAAGAAAATGGAGAGGAAGAACAGGAAATTAGTGGAATGGGAGGAGTAGGAAAGATTTACTTTATCCCTTCGTTTTATTCTGTGTCAGATAAAATGAAAGGTTTGGAGAAAATCAAGAGAACAAAATCTTTCCACCCATCCCACTTCCAAATATTTCCAGTAACTCTCTCTCCCTTTCCCTCTTCAGCACAACCAGAGAATAAAGGGAGATCTTGCCGAAGTGTTTTGGGTTAGAGTCAAGCGGGGATAAAGAGGGAACTCAAGGAATTCATAGGCATGGGCGGAATCGGTAAGATGAACTAAAACGCGTGGAGAATACTTTTTATTTCTCTTGCCAAAGACTTCCTCACGCTTCCTCTCTTTCCCCCTTCTCTCCCTTTCATTTTTGTGCGGCGGAGGCTTTTCATCCTTAAGCTACCTTAAATAGGTGCTACAAGTAACAAGTTTTTTTAATTTTAAAAAAAAAACATTTCACAAATGCTGACGAATGCCCTAGTACCACTCGACAATTTCGTATGTAAATAAATTGTAACAAGCTGCAAGAACGGCCACTACAGTCCAGAGACCTCATTAACCTGCATCCCAATCTTTTCCATCTCCATAAAACAACTTAACCCGACAAACCCTTCCATGGGCTTCCTGCAGTGAACGCACCTAGAAATCATCATCGTGGTTTTAATGCTTTATTAATGACTAGAAAAAAAATTTGCGGGTATCCAATATTAAACATATGATATAATATCTTTTGTTTATTTTTTTAATTTTTAATAAAATAATTTAACTCTAATAATTTTGAATACAATACGATTATATGACACGAAAAAATAATGTGAAAACGACACGGATACATGAACATATCAAAATTTATATAAAATGAACTATTAACTTATCAAATTTACATAAATATATAATATTTTAAATACGATTATGACATCTAAAAATACACGAACACGACATTAATACATTTTTTTAATCTTAAATAAAATAACTAAAAATTTATAAGATGAATACGCGAATTACCAAGTTTAAAATAACTTAAATTTTTTCACCAACTCCTTCATTTATCTCCATCACATTTTTTTTATTCTTTTCATCTTTAATAAAATAACTAAAATTTAAATTTAAAATAAATAAATAAATAAAAAAAAAGAACACGAAAAAATAATTAAAACATGACACGTAACAAAAAAATAACATGAACATGAACATGAACACGACACGAATACACGAACATATCAAAATTCATATAAAATGAATTATTAATGTATTAAAATTTATATAAATATATAATATCTTAAACATAATTATGATACATAAAAATATACTAAACACGATATAAATTACCAAATTTAAAATAACTTATAATTTTCTCGCCAACACTTTCATTTATCTTCATCATATTTTTTAATTTTTAATAAATAACTAAAACTTAATTTTAAAATGATAAAAAACTAAAACATAAATTTGAATTAAAAAAAAAAAAACAAGGGTGGTGCCATCTGGACACCTTCTTTGGACTCCAAAATGTCTAAAATTTATTGTAAGGATGTTAAAATTATATAAATAAATTAATCTCTCTTGTTATGATTATAGCTTTAATGTACTGCAATCAAATCAAATCAGTTCTGAAAAACATATCTAAACAAACAATAGAAAATGAAAAAAAAAAAATCAAAAATCAAAATTACTACAAATATAATAAATATAATTTATTAAAGGCATGTCATAACCAATTTGAGGGCAACCCAAAGACTATGAATCTTATCATACCCAATTAAAACATCTTCAATCCTCATTCTTTGGAGGGCTGAGAACTTATCTAGAGAAGTACTATCAGTCCACCAACAATAATAAAAATCTTCCCACAATAAAAGCCTTCAACTTACCACACTCATATTTATCCAAACAAATTGTAGTCATATTCACCTGGTAAGTTAGTCATATCGCATAAAGGATAAGGATATAAAATAAATGACATTGTCCATATTATCATTATTATTCAAGTAATATATGTGACAAAACAATTATGAAATAGAAGCTATATTGCCAAATTATGCTAAGTAATTTCTTCAAAATTTTATTTTCGGAAGATGAAAACTATGATGGAATTTATTATATGCTTTTATTATATTTGAAAAATTCATATTATCTCTTATTTGTGGAATTTTATGCTCAAGAGTCAGGAGGAACATTTTCTGAAAATTTATTATAGGGTTAGTCATAATGATTTTTCGACCGCTTGATGTTTTTCTTTTTAAAATAAAATAAAATATAGGGAGTCGCCACCAATCTTTTTGGTTAGGTGTGATTGGTCACCTATGAAAACTTATCCTCTTAATAATATCTTAAAATTAATTAAGATATATTAAAAAGATAATTTTTGGTCTGTGAAACAAAATTAGGTTCGGGAGTACGGTTACGCGTGGGGAAGGATTAGTACCCCTACGACGCCCGTTTTAAAAAAAAGGTACCGATTAATCGCGTTTTATCTTTAATCTTGAAAAAGTGATTTTAATTTTAATATTTAATAATAATTCCCTTAGTACATTTTATTTAAGAAGAATATTTTATAACGAATGAGAGATAATGTTTTTTTTTTTTTTTTTGTGTTTCTGAAGTAAGAGAAATTACTTATGTAAAAATAATTCCCGAATCACTCCGATATTTTCGATAATGTTTCGATAATTATTTTTACACGAACCGTTTTGAGGAACGATAGATATTCCGACCGTCCGGATAATGATTCGTTTTTAGAGAATTTTCTTTACCAAAACTAATTCAAAATAAGCCTTTTTTGTGTGCAGGAATAATAAGAAATAAAAATATAACGTTTTTTTTGTAAATAATTTCGAGATAACAGAAATCATCTATGTAAAATAGTTTTCGACTCACTTCAATAATTTCAATAATGTTTCGATAACTAATTTTACTCAAACCATTTCGTGGAACGATTGATACTCCGACCGTTCGAGAAATGATCCGTTTTAGAAGATTTCATTTATATAAAAAAAGAATTGTTTACGGAGAAATTAATAAAAATATCTTTTTATAATTAATTTCGGAATAAAAGAAATTACTTTATGTAAAAATAATTCCCGAGCCACTCCGATACTTTGGATAATGTTTCGATAATTATTTTTACGTAAACCATTTTGAGGAATGATTGATATTTCGACCATTCCGAGAAAGAGTTCGTTTTTAAAGAATTTCCTTTATCGAAAATAATTTAAAAGGACACAATTTTATCCGCGTATACCAGTGTGCCATTTTTTATTTATTTATTATTATTTTTAAATAGAAGCTACAACATTTTCAATAATAACAATAATAATATATATAAATGTATGTAAAGAAAATAATAAAAAATTTATATAATAAAAAAAATAAATGATAATAAAAATAAATAAATAATAAAGATTAAATATATATATATAACAATAAAAGGAAAACTGAATGTATAATACGATCCGCATAGAAATGATAACTATTATAACAAAAAAAATTAAAAATTAAAATTTTGCCAAAAGATTAACCGAAGATAGAAGAAGATAAAACAAATAAACAATTAAATGCATGAAATAAATAAAGGAGGAAAATAGGATAGAGAAAAATAAATAAATAAATAAATAAATAAACGAACAAAATAACTTACCTCGAAAATTGCAAAAATCCGACTCGCTGAATGCTCGGATTAAATCTTGAAAATTGCAAAATTTGACTCGCTTGAAAATTACAAGAATCCGACTCGCTGAATGCTCGGATTAAATCTCAAAAATTGCAAAATCCGACTCGCTCGAAAATTGCGAAAATCCGACTCGCTGAATGCTTGGATTAAATAAAAAAAAATGTCAGAATTTCTTTTTTTCTTTTTTCTTTTCTTTTTTCTTTTTGGCCGGGTCGAACTACAAACAGGTCGGGTCACCCGTGGAGCAAGGCGCGGATCCTTCTAGGCTTAGCCAAAATGGTACGTTTTGCACCAGTATAAAATCCAACATTTTTTTTTGTTTCAACTGCTCTCTCTCTTTCTTCCACCAAAATTCTCTCTTTTCTCTCCTCCCTCTGTTCTTCAAATTCAACCGAAAAATTCAAGATTTCCAGATTCCGGTTGTGGCTCCGTCGTTGACCGCAGTGGGCCGCAGTGCTCCGGTTTGTTTTTCGGTTCTGAGTGAGCCCAAAACCTTTTCCTCTCTTTCCTCTTCCCGAATCCCCCACTGATTTTGTCCGAATCTCTCCCAATTCGCGTAGATCTAGGATCGAAGTTCGGGACTCCTCCACTCTTGATCTTTCTTTTTTGTTGTTTGTTGTTGTTGTTTTTTTTTTTTGTAGATTTTTTGTTGTTGTGGCTATTGGTTGTGGTTTTTCCATTTGCAGGTTTTTTATTTATTCCAAGTCCCTTTCCCTTTTTTTGGTTTTTTCTCTCTTCTTTTTCTTTTTTTTTTTCCTTTTTTCTGGTGTTCGGTTTTTTGGGGTTTTTATAGGTGGCCGTGGCGGTGGGGCTAGGGTTCTAGGTGGGTGGTGCTGGCAGGTTGGTAGGGTTTGGCAACTCGGTGGCAGTGTTTGGATGGCTAGGTGAGTGGCTGGTAGGGCAAGTGGGGGGTAGGGTTGTCAGGCAAGTGGGCATAAGGTTGGCGGTGGAGAGGCATGATAGTGGAGATGCGGCTAGGGTTTGCTTAGGGGGGAAGGCTGCTGGCAAGCCTTGGGCCAGGTGGGCAGGCCTGTTGGGGCTGTTGGGCCGAACATGCCTATTTGGCAAATGGTGGGGGGGCTCAACAGAGGCCTGGGCTGTGGCCTGATTTGTGCCTGCTGCCAGGAGAGGGCCTGTTGGACCATGACAATAATAATAATAAATATAAAAATAAATAAATAAGTAAGTAAATAATAAAAATTAAAAATTAAAATTAAAATAAATTAAAATTAAAATTAAGATAAAAAATGGGTCTCTACAGCTGCCCCTCTTTGAACATTGCTGAGAATCAGCAATAGGGCAAAGACGTAAGCGACAATGTTGTCTGTGATCAATATAAACTGCTCATCTTAACAGAGGCTCTAACACTTGGAAAATAAATTGCACCTCTCAACAGAGGCTCCATGACTTTGAAATTTGAAAATGTTCCTCTCATCAGAGGCTCGAAAACTTTGGGATTTAAAATGCTCCTCTCAACAGAGGCTCCTTGACTTTGAAAAGGTGAAAATGCTCCTCTCATCAGAGGCTCGGAAACTTTGGGATTTAAATTGATGCTCTTCTCATCAGAGACTCCATGACTTTGAAACTTAAAAACGATGCTCACCTGAAAAAAAAATTGCTCATCTCAACACAGGCTCTATCACTTGAAAAAAAAAATTGCTCCTCTCAA
Source organism: Fremontodendron californicum (assembly GCA_030761205.1). NCBI lineage: Eukaryota > Viridiplantae > Streptophyta > Magnoliopsida > Malvales > Malvaceae > Fremontodendron > Fremontodendron californicum. The sequence goes on from JAULJL010000010.1 coordinate 4,950,554, forward strand.
CAGAGGCTCTATCACTTGAAAATAAATTGGTGACTTTTTCTTGGTTATCATGGTGATTCCCAACTTCCTGTTGCAGTCGGGTTTCATTTTCCTTGTCCATCTGTCATTCGTATCCTTTTCTATGCAACAGTAATTCTTAATGTTTGCAATGTTATGATGATGCAATGCATGTTTATGACAATGAAATGCATAACTTGATGCCCGAATCATGATTCGATGCCCCTGTGTATATTTCATTAACTAGAGACCCTTTCAGAGTTGAGTCTGATTAAGCCTCGTATTTCAATCTTCACGAACTTTTCTGTCCTTCCCAATTCTTTCTCTTTTCCTCCATCAAATCGACTAGGCCTCCACAATTTATTCCCTCACGATCCTTTCTTAATTGAGTCAAAGCTTTGTACGTTCCCTACTAAAACAATTGTACGTATCAATCGTCAACTCAATCATTGTTTTATTTACTTCCAAAAGGTATAAACAAATCGGGTCTCGCACTGCACCATTATCTCTTCCTCCCTTTTTGATTTTCCAATTTTCAAATTTTTGTATAGTAATCATGAAAGCTTTGTTTGTGCCTTATCTAGTTATTTATTATCATTCATATTTCATGCCAAAATAATGCATTATCTAAAGAAAATTTCAAACAAAAAAGGATAATTTAAGGACACGATTTTATGAATCGGGATATATACTTTCATTCCAGTGAAGGAAAAAAGAACATACTGGCATTAATCAAAGAAAATAAAGAAAGACTGAACAGGGATAGACCCCCACATAATGAATAGTTAAACGATCTCAATCGAGCAAATTCAAATTTCTCTTTCAGAAAAGAATATCCATCGGTCTTTGACTCCTTTCGAGAGTGTCCAACTATTAATTGCCCTTTCTGTCTTGTGCCATTCGGTCATGTCGCACCTCGCTGCTTGTTCAGTTCTTTCATCCTGTTTTAACCCCTTGTCTCATGAATTATTTCGCACAGATTATTGTCGGTCATCCCAACTTTTGTTTGTCCTTTACCTAGGCCGCCTTTTAGGGTTTTCGACCTAGATCCATCCTTTGATTCGAACTGCCCTTTTGGGTTTTCGGTTTGAAACTCTCCCCCCTTTTTTTATGCATAATATTTCTTCACTGCATCAGCATTGATTGAACTCGAGAAATCCGCACCATCCATCTGTGCTAAAATCATTGCTCCTCCTGAAAATACTCTTTTTACCACATACGAGCCTTCCCAATTTGGTGTCTATTTCCCCCTGGGATCTTGCTGATTAGGGAGGATTTTCTTCAAAACTAAATCACCTTCTAGGAACTTTCTTGGGCGAACCTTTTTGTTATGAGCCCTCATCATCCCTCTTTGGTATAATTGGCCATGACACAGGGCCGTCATCCTCTTTTCCTCGATCAAATTAAGTTGCTCATAATGGGCTCGAACCCATTCTGCTTCTTCTAACTCGACTTCCATTAAAATTCTCAGAGAAGGGATCTCCACTTCAATTGGTAGTACAACTTCCATCCCGTACACCAAGGAGTAGGGGGTTGCCCCTGTAGAAGTACGTACTGACGTTCTGTAGGCGTGTAGGGCAAACGAAAGCTTTTCATGCCAATCTTTGTACTTATCAGTCATTTTGGCAACGATTTTCTTTATATTCTTGTTAGCAGCTTCTACTGCCCCATTCATCTTGGGACGGTTAGGTGCCGAGTTGTGGTGCCTGATTTTGAACTGAGTGCAGATTTCTTTCATCATGGTATTGTTCAAATTGAGAGCGTTATTTGTAATAATTTTCTCCGGGTGATCATACCGGCATATCACTTCCTTTTTCAAAAATTTACACACCACGGATTTGGTCACACTAGCGTAAGAAGCAGCTTCGACCCATTTCGTGAAGTAATCGATCATTACCAAAATAAAGCGATGTCCGTTCGAGGCTTTAGGGGTAATTGGCCTATTCACAACCATTCCCCATATAGAAAAAGGCCAAGGCGTTGTCATGACATGTAGAGTTGTCGGAGGAGCGTGCAGCTTATCTGCGTATATCTGGCACTTATGACATCGTCGAACATACCTGATGCAATCCCTTTCCGCAGTCATCCAGTAATAACCTGCTCTCATAATCTGCTTAGCCATCATGTGGCCATTTGCATGTGTTCCACACACTCTTTCGTGAACCTCTTTGAGTATTTTTTTTAGCTTCTGCCGCTTCGACACACCTTAGAAGTGTATGATCTCTACTCCTTTTATATAATATTTCTTCATCCAAGAAGAATCCCATCTCCATTCTTCTCAAAGATTTTGTCATTTTTCGCAACGTGCTCTGGATACTGCTGATATTTTATGTATTGTGAGATGTCGTGGTACCACGGTCTCCCATCCGGTTCTTCCTCAACATGCATACAGTGTGCGGGCGATTCTTGTATACTCATCTTGATGGGCTGGACGTCAGCACTTGTATTTATTTTGAACATTGAGGCCAATGTAGTTAGGGCATCGGCCATTTGATTTTCTTATCGAGGCAAGTAATTGAATTCAATTTTTTGGAATTGTTGAACCAATTCCATTATGAATTTGTGGTAGAGAATCATTTTTGAATCTCTTGTTTCCCATTCCCCTTTCAACTGGCAAATAACTAGGGCAGAATCCCCATATACTTCTAACTCGCCTATTTTCTTTGCGATAGCCGCTTGAAGTCCTATGACACAGGCCTCATATTCTGCCACATTGTTGGCGCATCTGAAAGTTAATCTCGCAGTAATGGGGCAGTAGTTTCCCTCTGGTGATATCGAAACCACTCCAATACCATGCCCCAAAGCATTTGATGCTCCATCGAAATACATTTTCCATACAGCATTTTTTAACTCCTCGCCTTCATCCTCCTGAGAAATAACCATCAAGTCCTCATCAGGAAAGTCAAACTTTACTGGATCGTAATCTTCTGTAGCTCTATCTGCCAGAAATTAGGCCACTGCACTCTCTTTTATGGCCTTTTGCGAGACATAAGTGATGTCATACTCAAAGAGTAGAACCTACCATCATGCTAATTTTCCTGACAATGGGGATTTCTCAAATATGTACTTAATGGGGTCCAATTTAGCAATAAGTAATGTTGTATGATACAACATGTACTGGCAGAGCCTACGAGTAGTCCAAACTAGTGCATAACACACCTTTTCTACTACCGAGTATTTGGCCTCGTACTCGGTAAACTTTTTACTCAAGTAGTGAATGGCATACTCTTTTTTACTTGTCTCATCTTGCTATCCCAGTACACATCCCATGGACTTCTCATGTAGTACCAAATACAAAACAAGTGATCGTCCCGGAGTGGGCGGTACCAACACCGGTGGGTTGGTAAGATACTCTTTCACTTTATCGAATGCTGCTTGGCAATCTTCGTCCCATTCACCCGGGTCTCGTTTCCTGAGGAGTCTGAAAATCGGATCACATTTGGCAGTGAGTTGGGAAATAAAACAGGCAATGTAATTCAATCTTTCCAAAAATCCTCTTACTTCTTTCTGTGTCCGGGGTGGGGATAAGTTCTGGATGGCACGTATCTTGTCAGGGTATACTTCGATTCCTTTATCATTAACAATAAAGCCTAGTAGTTTGTTGGATGTTACACCGAACGTGCATTTGGCGGGATTGAGCTTAAGCTGGAACTTTCTTAACCTACCGAACAACTTTCTCAGATTAACCACATGGTCCTCATCTTCACGTGACTTTGCGATCATATCGTCTACATAAATTTCTATTTCTTTGTGCATCATATCATGGAAGAAGGTCATCATTTCTCTCTGGTAGGTCGCACCGACATTTTTTTAGCCAAATGACATAACTTTATAACAAAAAGTCCCCCACATTGTCACAAATATGGTTTTTTCCATGTCTTCTGGTGCCATCTTGATTTGGTTGTAGCTCGAAAATCCATCCATAAATGAGAACAATGAGTGCCTGACGGTATTATCCACCAAGGTATCGATATGGGGTAATGGAAAACTATCTTTCGGACTAGCTCTGTTTAGGTCCCGATAATCAACATAATCCGTACTTTCCCTTTTTTCTTCGGGACTGGGACTATGTTCGCCATCCATTCAGGATACTTGGCGACTTTCAAGAATCCTGCGTCGAACTGTTTTTTTACTTCTTCTTTGACTTTTAGGAGCATTTCAAGCTTCATTCGTCTCAACTTTTGTTTCACCGGTTTGCATTCTGGCCCTATGGGCAAACGGTGCACCATGATATTCGTACCAAGCCCTGGCATGTCCTAATAGGACCATGCGAACACATCCGCATATTCATGGAGCAGTTTTGTCAATTTTTTTTGTCACTGAAAGTGAAGTGCCAATTTTTATTTCCTTCTTATCATTCTCATTTCCTAGATTATCAAACTCCGTTATCTCCTGATGAGGCATAATTTGTTTTTCTTCTAACTCTATCAATCTTAACAAGTCAGGAGATAAGTCATAGTTTTCAACAATCTCTTCATCGTCAATTTCATCGACGTCAATACATTTCTCAAAATTGATTTCTGAACCATCGATGAGATTGTTTTCGCATTCATTAATAGGGGACCTGGAAAGGTGGAAGCAAAAGAATATAGATATCCGTATAGAAGCAAAATAGAAATGATGAACAAAAAGAAGTGGCAAATGAATTGAAACAAAATGCATCATGGTTTGTCATTCATTAAAACGATAATTTCATAAAAAGAGCCCATGCACAAAAAGAAACTTTCATAACACTTTTGGGCAGAAGTGTTTGAAGACTTAGTTTGTTAATCAGAAAAATACCTAAATACAGATGGTAAGTCTATAGCATGCCAATTTTTCAATTCAAATCCTGGGGGGCACGGGTAGATGGTCTCTTCTCTATTTTACTTCCCTCTTCTTTCTCTTGTTCCAGCATCTGGATGCAGAATTTCGCGAACATTCCTTCCAAAATCATGACAGGCTTTGTTCCAACTGGTGAATCGAAAAAATAAAACCCGCCGATCAAAATGTCTCATAGAGATGGGGGATATAGATCTTTCGGGTCTCCATGTCATGACCCTTTAGTCTTGCAAGCCTCTGTTCTTTCCTTTCTCTTATCATTCTTTCTTTATCTTCTCTAGTTGGCTTGTATCCCAAACCAAACTTGTCACATTTTCCAATTACACTTATCCAACTTCGGATTCCTTGTAGGTCCTTTCTTAGGCCGGCCCCGGCTCGGCAACCTTTTCCAACCACCTGAACAAAGATGTTTTGAGTAACGCAAGATAAATGAGGCACAGGTATCTTAGAACATTCTCCTACAAATGTGGCATTAACAAACTCCAAGGTTCGAAAAGAGCATTCTCATGCTTTTTCGGCAGCCTCTATGTAGGGGACACTCGAGGGTTTCGATACAATCAAGTCTTCTTCCCCATCCACAATTATTACCTATTCTTCAACTCTGAATTTTATCTTTTGATGTAGAGTGGACGGAATAGCACCAGCCATGTGAATCCAGGGTCTTCCAACAAGACATTGTACGAGGGGATGATATCCATAACCTGGAAGGCAATATCAAATGTGCAAGGGCCAATCTGCACTGGTAAATCGATCTATCCCACCACCTGTCTACAGGTCCCATCAAATGCCCGTACTATCATATGATTATTCTTCATGTTGGACATGTCAATAGGCAATTTGATAGCGTAGTGATAGGCATGACATTTAATGCGAAACCATTATCGATAAGCACATTTGCAATGATATGGCTTTTGCACCGAGCGGTGATATGGAGGGCCTTGGTACTGCCTGTTCTTTTCGGTGGGATTTCTTCATCGCTGAAAGCTATGAAATTATTGACAGCCACATTTTCTACTACTTGATCAAACTTTCCTATAGATACGACATGAGCTACGTACGCCTTATTTAGTACTTTTAAGAGGGCCCTTCGGTGGGGTTCTGAATTTGTCAGCAATTCCAAGATGGAAATACGAGCTGGTGAGCGCTTTAACTGTTCCACCACGCTGTATTCACTATGCTTGATAAATTTGAGGAATTCACAGGCTTCCCCCTCTATTATTGGCTTGTTCTTTCTTTGCTCGACTTCATTTTCTGGGATAGTTTTTTCTTCATTAGTTTTAGCTTTCCCTTTTCTGGTAATTTCTGCTGCTTCGGGTGTATAGCATCTCCCACTTATTGTAAAATCTCCAATACCGGTAATGTCTACTGCAGTCGTAGAAATATTAAGTACTAGTGTAGTATGATTAGATTATGGTGATATAACTTCACCGTCGTATTTTCAGGGCACAGCCTTGCCATTCCTACATGGAAAAGGGCCTGGTACTTCAATAGTTACTATCGGCTTTGATACCCTCGGTGTTTCTTTCACTAGTGGGTTCTGGGTTTTTTCATAGTAGATGACTAATGGCTTTGGCTTGACCCACTCAGTAGCCTTTGGTGTTTCCTCAATTACCACATTCACTGATTCTTCTTCTCGTTATGTGGAGAAATTTGCTACACCGATATCCATCATTTTTTGAATTTTATCCTGAAAATCGGAGCATTGGTCGATAGTATGTCCTACCAAGGCCCCGTGATACCTACAGAAGTATCCATTGTCTGATTCCAGCCTCAAAATTCTTTGCCCCTTGTTGACTGGTTTATACAGCCCTACTTTAATCATAGTATCAAACACTTCTTCCATATGAGTCCAGACGTCCTCAACCTTGGACAAAACCCGACACTCTTTTCCTTCCACTATTGCATTCACTACCGCTCTCCTATGATCAGGTAACGGATTTGCAGTGACGTTAGGCTCTCCCTTGGTTGTGAATTTTAGATAACCAGTCCTGACCAGGCTTTGCAACTTGTGTTTAAAGGCAGTGCAATTCTCCAGAGAATGACCTGGGTTGCCTCCGTGATAATCACAATTCATGTTTAGGTCATACCACATTGGATATGGGGGTTTCATAGGTTCTAGGAACACAGGTGCTACTAAGTGATTTTGGATTAGCTTGGGGAAGAGTTGGGTATATGTCATGGGAATGGGGTCGAATGGGGTCTTGGTTGAAATTGTTGGGGTCCCCTTTGGTTAGTCCCTATGTTGTTGATTGGATTAGCTGGGTTAGGAACATGTACAGGGGTTGTGTATATGGGCGCTAGCATGGGTGATGGTGAATATACCGGCATCGACGGTCAATAGCTCATCGGGTATTAGGACTGTGTAGGAGGATATGGGTATAGGTTAGGTGAGTAACTGTACGGTTAGTTTATAGAGAAAGGGGTAAAATTTCATGGTGGCCGACTCTCATACGAAATGGCCTGTACTTCTCCTTCCTTCTTCTTTATCACGCCTATTTTCTTGAAATTTGCTGTTTCAAATCCTTCAATCTTGCCGCTCTTTATAGCATTTTCTATCATTTCGCCGAAAATGATCATGTCGACAAAAATTTTGGTAGTATTACAGACCAGCCTGTCATAATATGGCCCCCGCAACGTGTTGATAAATAACATTGTAGTTTCTCTTTCAGTGAGGGATGGTTGCACTTGAGCCGCCATATCTCTCCATTTCTAGGCGTATTCTTTGAAACCTTCTCCTGTTTTCTTCTCCATGTTCTGTAAGGATAACCTATCAGGTGCCATGTCAGTCATGTGCTTGTACTGGGTTAGAAAAGCTCTTGCTAGATCTGTCCAAGTATGAATGCAATCATGATCTAGTTGGTTGTACCACATCGCAGCTGATCCTTTCAAATTGTCTTGAAAACAGTGGATCAATAATTTATCGTTATGAGTATGCCCAACCATTTTGCGACATAACATGGTGATGTGAAATGAAAGGCACTTGGTCCCATCGTACTTTTCAAATTCTGGAACTTTAAACTTCGGTGGTCTTATCAAATCTGGAACCAAACTTAGTTCACTTGCATCAACTTTCCCAAAGACGTCCATCCCTTCTATTGCCTTGAGTCTCTCTTCTAGCATATCATATTTATGCTCCGTCCTGGTGTCCTCCACATGCTCTATCACACTTTTCCTCAATTTTTCTTGCTCTATGGGGTCATCTAAGTTTGGGACGTTAACTGGGTTTGAAGGATTAGTCCTTGAGTTGGATGCAAGCTGTTCTTGGCCTTGCTGGCCTATGGGACCCGGTGTGTTGACGTAAACATAAGGTTTTCCTCCCACTAGAGGTTCTCCTTGTGGATGCCCACCTTGCGATGTTTGGGTGCGGGTTGGAGTAAAACCCGATGGATATAGAGGATTTTCGTCGTTACTTTCTCGGGGTAACAGTCATTCCCTTACACTTGAGCTTTCAGTTTGCCCCTTTCCCCTAGTAAGACTCATCATCATGTCCATCATCTTGGCCATTTGTTCAAGTGATTCTTCTTGTGACCTTGCAATCTGTTCTCGCTTTTCTTGTTGGGACCTGGCCAATTGTTCTTTCGCTTCAAGTTGGGACCTGGCCAATTGCTCTTGCAACTCTCTCTGTAGTTTTTTCATCCATTCAATTCGCGTTGTTTGCTCACTTTCCATGATTTTTGTTTTAAATCTAATATTATACTAGTGAGAGAATTGCTTTGATATTTTCGTCAGTCTGATTGTGCTTGAAACCACTGAGAATTATTTTAGTGGTGATTAGTGTATGCTATTTTCAAAAAGGATTTTAAATCGTTGGCGCGATATCAAAATCTTCTTTTATTCATGACTTGCCAAGTCTTTTCGTGAGTAGATATATATGTATGCGTGTAACACGAGTTAATGATATTTATGGAATGAAATGAATGCATTTGAGAGGTGCTTGCTCTAATATATTTTTCAAAAGTTAGATTCTCATTGATCCTACAGTACATTTTCACATGTGATTAATCATCCTAGAGTTGTAGCCATAAAAACATTTGACTTGTTCATATTGATCTTTCGCCTCTTCTAGGAAGCTAAGTAGACGTTGTTCATACTTTCCAGTAGGATTGACTTCTTGTATCAGCACCTCCACTCGTTCCACCATTTCCCTTGCTTTGTTTACTGCTTTGCAGACTTGTGTAGCCAAATGTTCTATGTATTGTTGCCTTCCCAAACTTTCAGCCTTCCATCTCAACTAGCATCTGTTGCCAAATTACAGGTGTAAATCCAATCTGCCTCTCTGTCTTTTCATTCCCTTAAAATTTGATCAATATGATTCCTCTGGTTGTGCAATTGTTGTTCCAAATGCTGAGTTAGTTTTCAGAGAGACTCCCTTTCTTCTTGTAATTTTGAGCATCCTCACCTTTTAGCTTGGTTTTTAACCCCACCAACTTTTCGGTAATCGAAGAATATACATTTTCCCATTTCTGCCTTTCGTGGAAAGATTTAGCAATTTTCCCTTTGTTTTCTTGTGCCTTGTGTTTCCATCGTTCTACTTCTTTCTGGAGCTCTTTTTCGCGTCTGTGAGATGACCCGAGGATGTTTTCGATCTTTATATCTGATCGTAGCTTCTTGTTTTCTAAGTGTAGATTGTTTAGATCTGATTGGGCTGTGTCACGTTCCCTAACGATCTTTTGATTTCGGACTCCTTGTATTTCTACCTTATCCTTCCAATTCTCCATTTCTTCCTGGAGCCTTCGATGTTCTTGCTTCATCTTCTCTCTTTCGATCTTGAATTCTTCCTTAGTAATCTTGAATTCTGAGATTTCTCTTGGCTGTGAAGAAATTGGTTAGGGTGGGACTCCCCCTGGAAGTATAACCGAATCCTTAACTCGGTTAGCTGTCCATGGCAAATACTCTGGAGTGACACTATCACTAAGAGCTCCTAGCCTCATTCTCCGAGTATCTTTCCATGCTCGAATTATCTGTTCGACCCTTTTTGACATGTTTGGCTCCCCATAAGAAAATTCTACTCGAATGAGCCCATGAGTCACTGGGATAAACTGTTTAATTCCATATTGCCTTTGCACCATAAGCGAAGCATAACTCACGACCCCCCATGGACCCAGGAGTTGTACCCATGGTTCCCCGCAACGGTATAACATTGGCACAGGGGGCATCCATGGTGCCATCCATTTCACTTGCTTGCTAGTAAGTGTCAGGAAAAATGTCACCCATTCTCCTTTGTTTTTGCACTTCGGCCACTTGCTTTTGCAAAATTCCTGAATCGGGACTCCACCTTGCAAATAAGGTTTTGTGAAGGAGCTCTTCTCACACTTGAAATGACTTTGAAGCCATACATATAGCAGCTGAGCACACCCTATGAAATGTTCTCCCCCTTTCCTTCAGCAAAAATTTAATGATCTTATAGTCTCTAACAAGATTGCTGGTGATGGATTGCTATTGTTCTCGACCTGTTACAAAGAAATCCACTACTGTTGCTTCGATGTGCCCCAACACCTTTGGAAAGATTATCATCCCATATATAGCCAGAGCGAAAGCAGTCATTCCTTTTTCTTCGTCCAAATGTTTTTCGATGAATGCTTTGAGGAAGTCCCAAGGTAGGCAAATATGTTCTCCTTTGTGTCTCAGATTAGAATCTCCTACTTTAATCCCAAGAATTTAAGTTAACTTTTTGCAAAGTTCGAACTTCAGCTTTCTAACATATACTTTATCTGGACATTGGAGCTCTATCCCAAGTAAGACTGAGTATTCTTCAATGGTTGGGGTCATGTCTTCTCTATTAAAAGTAAAGCATCTGTATGACGAATCCCAAAAATGGATTGCTGCCCTGATTAGCTATTCCTCGATCATCACCGGGATAAGCAAAGCTATCTGCCCGTATTTCTGAGAAAATCTCATCTTTCTTTCATTACTCACTTGTTCCCAAATATTTGCCAAACTTGTCAAGTCATTTTGTGAAAGATCTAGGTTTATCTTTTCAGGCAGAGTTGATACAAAACTGGCCGTCAAACTATCCCCTTCTTCTTGCTGAGTTTTTTTAGACCAAATCCTTACATCCATAGGCGATTCGCATGTGACATTCACGGATGAGACACAAACCCGATGTTCAGTGGATTCCATGAGAATTTACGATCGAACAATGTATTGAAGCAAACACCTCGTTATGGGATGCTAATGATGCCAATGATAATGATGTGGGAAGAAGACAACCACAAGAAAACAGAATCTATTAGTATATATATACAGATGTAATAACAAAATAAAGTTCAGGGGAAAAATCAAATTTCCTTCTACCAATCATACGACTTCCTAAGTTACATTATATGCTGGGTTCGGATTTCATATATCTAAAAGGTTCCCAAATTGTTCCTTACTACTATCCGGAATGGACTAATAAGGCACCTCGATCCTTGCCTATCGCAGGCCATGAACGGAAAGGGTTTAATTCGAGTGGGAGTATTTTCCAGGCTTGTGCGGAGATTATTATCTCACGAAAGCGTAAGTACTTTACACCCCGAGAGTGTTTCGCTAGCCCATGCAGAGGTATTACCTCATGAGAGCTAGGTACTTTACTCCCTCCTAAAAAGACAAAGCTCGGTATAGAGCTCATGTATGAAATACGTGTTTTCGTGTGTGAGATGGCCCGGATGCCCCGAATAATTTAACACACACGGAAAGATGCAAATAATCAAAAAATATTACAAAATAGCCATGAATGCAAATTTATTCAAAATCGAAGATTTTCCTTTTATTCTTAAAACAAATAAGGGAACTGTGATTAAATAATAGTAAAACCATTAATTTAAGATTCCGGGAGAAAACGTAATTAATTTATGGCTTGACTCTCAAAAAGCGGTCCCTAGTGGAGTCGCCAAGCTATCATAACAATTTTTCGACCGCTTGACATTTTTCTTTTTAAAATAAAATAAAATGCGGGAAGCAGCCACCAATCTTTTTGGTTCGGTGTGATTGGTCACCTATGAAAACTTATCCTCTTAATAAAATCCTAAAATTAATTAAAATATATTAAAAAGATAATTTTTGGTCTACGAAACAAAATTAGGTTCGGGAGTACGGTTACGCGTGGGGAAGGATTATCACCCCCACGACGCCCGTTTTAAAAAAATGGTACCGATTAATCGCGTGTTATCTTTAATATTGAAAAAATGATTTTAATTTTAATATTTAATAATAATTCCCTTAGTACATTTTATTTAAGAAGAATATATTAAAACGAATGAGAGATAATGTTTTTTTTTTTTTTTTCTGAAGTAAGAGAAATTACTCATGTAAAAATAATTCCCGAATCACTCCGATATTTTCGATAATTATTTTTACACGAACCGTTTTGAGGAACGATAGATATTCCGATCGTCCGGATAACAGATTCGTTTTTAGAGAATTTCCTTTACCAAAAATAATTCAAAATAAGCCATTTTTTTTGTTTGTGGAGGAATAATAAAAAATAAAAATATAACCTTTTTTTTGTAAATAATTTCGAGATAACAGAAATCATCTATGTAAAATAGTTTTCGACTCACTCCGATAATTTTGATAATGTTTCGGTAACTAATTTTACTCAAACCATTTCGTGAAACGATTGATACTCCGACTATTCGAGAAATGATCCGTTTTAGAAGATTTCATTTATATAAAAAAGAATTGTTTACGAAGAAATTAATAAAAATATCTTTTTATAATTAATTTCGAAAAAAAAGAAATTACTTTATGTAAAAATAATTCCGGAACCACTCTGATACTTTCGATAATGTTTCGATAATTATTTTACGTAAACCATTTTGAGGAATAATTGATATTTCGACCATTCCGAGAAAGAGTTCGTTTTTATAGAATTTTCTTTATCAAAAATAATTTAAAAGGACACGATTTTATCCGCGTATACCAGTATGCCATTTTTTTATTTTTTTAAAATAGAAGCTACAACATTTTCAATAAAAACAATAATAATATATATACATGTATGTAAAGAAAATAATAATAAAATTATATAATAATAAAAATAAATGATAAACAAATAAAAATAAATAAATAATAAAGATTAAATATATATATATATAACAATAAAAGGAAAACTGAATGTATAATACGATCCGCATAGAAATGATAACTATTATAACAAAAAAAAATTAAAAAATTAAAATTGTGCCGAAAGATTAACCGAAGATAGAAGAACATAAAACAAATAAATAATTAAATGCATGAAATAAATAAAGGAGGAAAATAGGATAGAAAAAAATAAATACATAAATAAATAAATGAACAAAATAACTTACCTCGAAAATTGCAAAAACCCGACTCGCTGAATGCTCGGATTAAATCTCGAAAATTGCAAAATTTGACTCGCTCAAAAATTACAAGAATCCGATTCGCTGAATGCTCGAATTAAATCTCGAAAATTGCAAAATTCTACTCGCTCGAAAATTGTGAAAATCCGACTCGCTGAATGCTTGGATTAAATAAAAAAAAACTGTCAGAATTTCTTTTTTTCTACTTTTCTTTTCTTTTTTCTTTTTTTTTTTGGCCGGGTCGAACTACAAACGGGTCAGGTCACCCGTGGAGCAAGGCGCGGATCCTCCTGGGCTTAGCCAAAACGGTGCGTTTTGCACTAGTATAAAATCCAACAATTTTTTTTTGTTCCAGCTGCTCTCTCTCTCTCTTCCACCAAAATTCTCTTTTCTCTCTCCTCCCTATGTTCTTCAAATTCAACCCAAAAATTCAAGATTTCTAGATTTCAGCGATGGCTCCGCCGTTGACCGCCGTGCTCCGGTGTGTGTTTCGGTTCTGAGTGAGCCTAAAACCTTCTCCTCCTTCTCTTCTTCCCGAATCCCCCACTGATTTTGTCCAATCTCTCCCAATTCGTGTAGATCTAGGATCGAAGTTCGGGACTCCTCCACTCCCGATCTTCCTTTTTTGTCGTTTGTTGTTTTTTTTTTTTGTAGATTTTTTTTTTGGTTATAGCTATTGGTTGTGGTTTTTTTCGTTTGCAAGTTTTTTTCGATTCCAAATCCCTTTCCCTTTATTTGGTTTTTTTTTTTTTTTTTTCGGGTCTCTTTTTTTTTTTTGGTGGTCGATTTGGGGTTTTTATAGGTGGCCGTGGCGGTGAGTGGCGGTGGGGCTAGGGTTCTAGGTGGGCGGTGGCCTATGGTTTAGGTGGGTGGTGCTGGTAGGTTGGTAGGGTTTGGCAACTTGGTGGCAGTGTTTGGGTGGCTAGGTGAGTGACTGGCAGGTCAAGTGGGGGGTAGGGTTGCTAGGCAAGTGGGCATAGGGTTGGCGGTGGAGAGACGGTGATAATGGAGAGGCGGCTAGGGTTTGCTTAAGGGGGAAGGCTGCTGGCAAGCCTTGGGCCAGGTGGGCAGGCCTGTTGGGGCTGTTGGGCTGAACAAGCCTGTTTGGCAAATGGTGGGGGGCTCAACAGAGGCCTGGGCTGTGGCCTGATTTGGACCTGTTAGGCCAGATTTGGGGCTTTTTGGGCCATGACAATAATAATAATAATAAATATAAAAATCAATAAGTAAATAATAAAAATAAAAAATGGGTCGCTACAGGGTTATGATCCATTTTCTTATTGTAACTTGAGAATAATAGTCAATGCATCATTTACTAAAAGCAAAATGTAAATGCAAACTCACCTGGTGCACATCTAGTCACCAGTTTTCCATCCATGAGAAACACTCCCTTCAAAGCCTTTCATACTATAACCGCCATAGCCATTTTTCACTGTAACACATTGATAGCAGTTTGTTTTGCTAGCATTGTTGTGAGCTCCACAGTTCATGCCTTCATGGCAGCACAAAATAACAAACAATACATGATAGATTTGAATAAAACATAGTAAGCAAATAAAGAAATTAAATAAAATATTTATCTATAGAATTAATAGGACCAATGGACACAGGAAAAGAATAAAACAACAAATTAACAACAATTGTAATTACACATTAGGAAGTAAAGATTAACAATAAAACCCTAACAAAAGTAGCCATAGCCTTTCAATACTCACCTGTAAAAAAGAAACTAAATTTAAGATTATCTGTAAAAAAAAACTAAAAAAAAAATCATAAGATCAAATAATTATATCCATTTGACAAATATCAATTTAAAGAATAAAAAAAAAAACTAAGAAAATGATATTTATGAAATGGGTTGGATCTAAAAAAAATGGGATGAAAGTAATAAAAAAAAAAGATAATATATAAAAAAAACTAAGAAAAAAAAAAAAAAAGGATTACCCGATCACCATGGTTGAATCTAACCTTACTATAGCCTGGCCTCGAGCTTACCGGATCCAACCAAAGCCGACACCTTTTCTTCCCTCTCCCTTAGCTAAAGCCGATCCGATTACCATTATCTCTTATTATATGACCGGATCTGGAAAAAGGAAAAAAAGAAACAAAAACAATGTCATTAGCTAAAGAAAAAAAAAGAGTGCTGTAAAAAAAAAAAAAAAAAAAGCAAGTGGGTGGCTTAAAGGGATGAGAGCAAGTGAAAGGTTGAAAGGAAAAAAGAGAGAAAGATGAAGATTAGGTGAAGAAAGAAAAAATTAAAAGAAAAGGTATAGAAGAGTACTGTAGAAGTTAAAGGAAAAAAAAAAGGCAAAGAGAGGATAAAGCAAAAAAAAAGTACAATAAAGAAAGAAGAGAAAATGAAGTGCATCGTGCACTTGAATTTCTCCTTTTTTTTTTAATTAAAATTAAATTGAGGCTAAAAAAATTAAAAAATAAATAAAAGGAATAATTTAAAAGAGATTAACAATTTCTTTTTAAAACATGTACACCTTGCAATAGAAAAATGTTCAAATTTTATTTATGGATTTATTTTTATTATATGTTATATTAATCATGATAATTTGATAATAATATTTAAAATAAATTATATATTTTAATTATCATGGATATACTTATAATAACTTCATAACTTTTTTTTATTGTTATACCTATTATTTAAAATAAAAGTATTATTTTTATTTTAAAAATATAATTTATTCTCATGTAATTTAAAATAAAGTACATAAGATATGTCATTAAAAATAAAACGTATGTTTTATCATAATGATTTGTACGCTATATTATAATAATAATATCTTATCATGTAATTTAGATCAAATTATATAATTTCTTATAGTTATAAGTGTTGTTTCTTTTTTTTTTTTTTTTGATAAGTTATAAGTGTTGTTTCTATTTAAATGTATCATTTTAAAGTTTTTTCTTGAGATTTTTTTAAAGTATATAAAATAGGTCATTGATATGTGTATTGTATTATAATGATTTGTATACTGCGTTATAACAATAAATTTACAAATATGTAAATGAATTGTGCTAACGATTTCAAGTATACAATAATACTCTTTTAAGTAAAACAGATACTTGAATTTGAAAAATTAGCTAATCATGCTCAAATCTAAAAAAATTAGATTTAATAAATAATTATTTTTTAATTAAAAATTACAATGTCTATATTTATTTTAAAAATATTATTTATTACTTATTTTTTATATTTCAATAAAATTCTGATTAAATTTGACTTGATCAAATAATTTATTTAAAGTTGATCTGATTTGATTTTAAAATTAAAAATTTGAATTCGAGTATCAAACCAAATGATACAAACCCGAAATGATTCGAACCCAAAAATGACAATAAAATTTTAAAACTTGAATTGATTCAACCCGAATTGACATGACCCAAAATTAATCCAACTCGTCCAATTAACAACTCTAAAACAATAGTTAAAGTAAAAAAAAAATTAATTTTAAAAATGTTAAAAATAAGACAAAATGGTGTGTGTGTTCCACACCCCCACTTTGTTTCTTTTTCTTTTTTTTTTTCATATCCCGACATTTCATCTATTTTTTTTGTCATAATCGTGTTGATTATTTTATCCCCATGTGTCAAAGATAATACCAAACTGGTATGCCACGGAAGAAGACCTCAAGAACCTATGCAGTCCTTGAAGCTTAGAACAGACATCAATTGGAATACAAGAAAGAAAAAAAAAAAAAACTCAAATTGGCTGAGCTTCGACAACGATGTTTCTTTTCTTCTTGCTTTTTGCTTTTCATTTTTCCTGCATAACTCCACTCTTTCAATTAGAGACAGAAGGGGAAGTGAGGATTGTATTTTACTGATCAAATTTAATTTTATGATTGAAGTTGCAGAAAAAAAAAATAGTTAGATATTTTTAATTTATTCGAAATTTGACGTGTATGATTTACGTGAATAAAATATGAAATACGACGGTCGGATTAAGTAAATATAAATCGTATAAAAAATTATAAAAATGTGTAAAAATAATTTAATTTTACACTAGAATAAGTAGATCTTTTCTCTAACTATTTATTATATTTATTACTTATTTAAGATTAAAATTATTTTTTTAATATTAAATTTTTTAATTAAATCGATCAGTCCAACCAATCGTTCGAATCGGTGATAGGAGATCTTTAACCTTGACCAATCCTTCCTTCTTTGATTTGGATTGTTTTTTTCTTTATGCTTTTCTGAGTTCAAATACTAATACAAACAAATTTGAACAGAAAGATATTCTCAAAAAAATAAAGAAATGAACTGAAAGATTGGAAATGGGAATCCAATGCTCTTTAATTTGATTATTTTCACTACTAATTCTCGACTCACATGGCATGATTGCTATTTAGATTTTTGAAAGTTATGAGTTCGAGATTTTTGAAAGTTATGAGTTCGAAATAATGTCAGATAAATTAAGTAGATAGTAGATAAAAGTTAAGAGTTCAAGATAGATTAAGCATTAGATTAAGCATTTTAAAAAAATTATTAATATAATAATGTCTAATAGATTTAAAGGCGGTCAGGAATCTCCTACAATAAGGGGAAGCCAAGTATGTATAAAAAGAACATATTTATAAGTTATAACCCAATCAATACTTATTTTATTTGTTTTGTTTTGCATCGATCATGGGGCTAAAATGGCCTCTGTTTGTTTTGTTTCATTAATTGAAATTTTCCATTATATGAGTTCGAATTTATTTAGACTTACAATGTCAGATAAATTAAGTAGATAATAGATAAAAGTTAAGAGTTAAAGATAGATTAAGCATTTTTAAAAAAATTATTAATATAATAATGTCTAATAGATTTAAAGGCGGTCAGGAATCTCCAACAATAAGGGGAAGCCAAGTATGTATAAAAAAACATATTTATAAGTTATAACCCAATCAATCATAGTACTTATTTTATTTGTTTTGTTTTGCATCATGGGGCTAACATGGCCTCTGTTTATTTTGTTTCATTAATTGAAACTTTCCATTATTTTATTTTGAATTTTTTTCCCTAGTACTTCTTCTTAAACTTCATAAAAGCTAGCTAGGAAAGCGTTTCCCTGTAGAGATTCCAACTGTCTAAGATGGGTTCAGTTGAAACCAGTAAACCCCACGTTGTCTGCGTTCCATTTCCAGCACAAGGCCATGTTAGCCCCATGATGCAACTGGCTAAGCTCTTACACTCAAGAGGCTTCCACATAACCTTTGTTAACACTGAGTTCAACCATAGGCGCTTGATCAGGTCCAAAGGGCCAGACTCTGTTAAAGGTCTGCCTGATTTCTGGTTCGAAACGATTCCAGATGGGCTGCCATCCTCTGATCGTGATGCAACTCAGGATGTTCCAGCTCTATGTGATTCAACACGAATGAATTGTTTGGCTCCATTTTTAGAGCTACTAGCTAAGTTAAATTCCTCACCCCGAGTGCCGACTGTTACTTGCATAGTTTCGGATGGAATTATGAGCTTTGCTATTAAGGCTGCTGAAATACTAGGCATACCAGAAGTTCAGTTTTGGACTGCCTCAGCTTGTAGCTTCATGGGATATCTTCAATTCAGCGAATTGCTTAAAAGAGGCATTATTCCATTCAAAAGTAAGATTTATTTTAACTTTGCAATTCTGATCTTTATATATTTACAGCTATGAAAATTTCATTCTTTTTTATGTCAGATGAAACTTTTCTTAGTGATGGAACTCTTGGTACACCTATTGATTGGGTCCCTGGAATGAGTAACATTTGCCTCAGAGATATTCCAAGCTTTATTAGAGCCAACAATCCAGATGATATTATGTTTGATTTCATGGGATCAGAAGCACAAAATTGTCTAAAAGCTCCAGCAATCATCTTCAACACATTTGATGAGTTTGAACATGAAGTGCTAGAAGCAATCGCTGCCAAATTCCCTCGAATTTATAAAACAGGGCCACTTCCCTTGCTTGCCAGGCACATTCCTAACGGTGGTCCATCCAAGTCAATAAATTCAAGCCTATGGAAAGAAGACACAAACTGTATTGAATGGCTTAACAAAAGGGAACCCAATTCAGTTGTGTACGTGAATTATGGTAGCGTGACTGTCATGTCAGAGCAGCATCTGAAAGAATTTGCGTGGGGGCTTGCTAATTGTAAGCACCCATTTTTATGGATTGTTAGACCTGATGTCGTGATGGGTGATTCTGCGATTCTGCCTGAAGAGTTTTCCGAGGAGATTAAGGATAGAGGATTGATAACCAGCTGGTGCTCCCAATATCAGGTTCTTTCACATCCTTCAATCGGCGTTTTCCTAACTCATTGTGGGTGGAATTCTACCCTGGAAGCCATATGTGGCGGTGTCCCTATAATTTGTTGGCCATTTTTTGCTGATCAACAAACAAATTGTCGGTATGCTTGCACTGATTGGGGCATCGGCATGGAGGTTGATGAAGATGTGAAGCGAGAGAACATTGAGTTTTTAGTTAAGGAAATGATGGAAGGGGATAAAGGAAAGAAAATGAAAAAGAAGGCTTTGGAATGGAAGAAGAAAGCAGAAGCAGCTACTGATGTGGGCGGATCATCTTACATTGATTTTGATAGATTTGTTAAGGAAGCTCTCTATCATGGTTAACTGGAAATATTGTCTGTTGAAGTAGAATTGCATCAGGCGAAAACTACTTAAATAATGACTGAGGATTATCCATTGCCTCTGCATTTCACAATTATTATTCTCAACCTTTGTTTCTTTATATTTATTGTTTTTAGCAGGAGTTGAAGGGATTTCTATGTTACTTTTAAGTTTTTTAATGGTGCATTGTATAATCAGTTAAATAAAAGTATATCTTTGGTATAAGCCATATTAAAATTTATTGATAATAATTGAAGTTACATGGCAAAGAATGTTGCATTTGTTTGCCTTCAATCCGTTGTTTCCATAGCTCTAAGGAATCCTGACGCTTGAATGCAGGCTCTGCTGCCAACTGCATCAACTACAATATCCTATATATAAATTTTAGCTTTTTTCCCAAACCAAACAGAGCGTCCACGTCGCTCGTACTGGTTTTTTTTTTTTTTTGTGTGTGCAGGGAAGAGAAATGAAGGAAATGAGAGAGAAAAAAAAAAAAAAAAAGAAGGAAAAAGGAAAGAGAATTTTTTATTTGTTTTTGTTTAAAAAAGAAGAAAAGAAAGAAAGAAGGAGAAAAGAAAGAGAATGTTTTTTATGTATTTATGTTTTTATTTTTATTTAAAGTATTATAAATTTATATAAATTTTTACACGTTAATAATCCGTTTTACGTATATTTTTACACCCTCGTATATTTGTTTGGTGTTCATGTTATTTTTCGTTATGTGTTTTAGTATTATAAATTTATATAAATTTTTACACGTTAATAATTCGTTTTACATGTAGTTTTATACGTTCGTATATTCATTTCGTGTTTATGTTATTTTTCGTGATGTGTTTTAATTATTTTTCTATGTTGTGTTCGTGTCGTGTCTCAATTCATCTCATATTTTACATAGTTTATTATTGTGTTTCAATTTAGAGAAAATTTTGTGTGTTCTTGTTGTGTCTCAATTCATAAAATATTTTGCATAATTTGTCATAGTGATTCGATTTTTAAAAAAAAAAATTGTGTATTCGTGGCGTGATCGTGTATTTTTTCTGTTTTCAAAGTATTATAAATTTATATAAAGTTTTACATGTTAACAATTAGTTTTATATAGATTTGTATGTTCGTATTTGTGTTATTTTTTTGTGTATTTAAAGTATTATATCTTAACTATAAATCTTGGAAGTTTTTCTGCATGACAAAGAGTGTACACATGGCATGGGCACTGTTAAATTTAAGTTTTAGTTTTTTTATTATTTTAAATTATGTTATTTTATTACATATTAAAAAAATAAAAAATATGATAGAGATAAATGAAAGAGTTTGTGAGAATTTGGTGAGAAAAGTTAAGTTATTTTAAACTTGGTAATTCGTGTATTCATGTCGTGTTCGTGTATTTTTTATTTTTTATGTGTCATAATCGTGTTTAAAGTATTATATCCGTAAGATAAATTTTGTAGATGAGAGAGTTTATGGAGACTATTAAAACATGACGAAAAAAAACTTTACGTGCATAATGAGTACAATTATATTATTAAATCTAACGATCGATTTATTAAAATATAAATCGTATAAAAAATTATAAAAATGTATAAAACTAATTTAATTTTACACCAATATAAATAAATTTTTTCTCAAATAATTAATAAAAATATGTATTTGACTTAAGAATATGATTTTTATATCAAGTAAAAAATTAAAGATCCAAATCTCATTACTTACAAAAAAAAATATATTTTTTTAAAACAATAAAAAATCTAAAATCAATTTATTATCTATTGAACCGTTTTTTTATCGGTTCAATCAATATATAATATGTACCATATCAGGCCAATAAACCTTCATTATTTTTATTGAACAGATCCGATTTTTTTAACCATATCATTTATACTTTTTCTTTTAAAATATTTAAATCCATGTATATTATTTGTACACTAACTCCTTTTTTAAGAAAAAAAAATTGGCCAAAAAAGACACTGGGTTTGATACCTCTTTTTTTTTAAAAAAAAAAATCTATTTATAACAATTTTTTATCATAACTATTTTGATAATATAGAGAACTAAAAACACATATTAGTGTTCTTTCACCCTTTTTTATTGCATGAAAAATTAAATTGTTCAACAGATAATAGCTTCTTTTCAATTTTCACAAAGTAACATATACAAACTTGTTTTATTATTAAGGAGATATATATATATATATATATATATATATATAATCAAAGTCTCTACAAACTTGTTTTTTATTATTGTCAAAAGATCAATGATTTTAATTTAATTTACAACTAAATTACCAATGGTTAATATGTCTCTTTTACTTAAAAATAAATAAATAAATTTAGGTTTATATTGTAGACAACTAGAGGAATAAAATTTCCTAAAAAGTAACTTCATAGGTTTGAAAAGAAAAATAATTAGCTACTATATATATATATATATATATATATATATTTCTCTTAACTAAGAGACGCTTTATATTTACAATTTCTCTACTTAAAAAGCTAAAACTTAAAGAATTGAAAAAAAAATGAAAAAAAAAAATTTAAGACATAATAATGCAAAATTTGGTAAAAAATTTAGTAGTAAGAATTATCAAGTGGAGTAAAGAAAAAAATAATAAAATTTTAATGAAAGATACAATTATAAACATATCATCTTGCAAGAGGGAATTTGTGTCTAAAACATGTTACTAAAATTAAATAACAAACTTCACTATAACAAAGGGCAACTCACAATGTGGAAAGAATTTTGATTTTAAAAGAGCTTAATCTAGTTACATTTGCAAAGAAAAAATTATATTGTTACAAAATGTTTACCATGTCAAGAAAAAGAATCTCACCATATGGAGTTTGAAACAAAGCTAACTAAAGCTTTTCCTACAACAGAAAATGAATTAAGATAATCATTAATATTTGATACACGTATCATTTAATGACCTTGTAAACAAATAAGCAACCAATATTAACTTGTAAACAAGTAAGCAACCAATATTAACATGCTAAATGATATAAACTGCAATTGAAAACAAAACAGTTCAATGAATTTCGAAGTCGAAAACATAAACTAAATGTTTATAATTAACATCATAAACACCCAATTGAATCATATACAGAAAAGAACCAAAACTTACCTAAAAGGCTTGTAGGTACTATAAAAAAGCTGAAAATTTTAAAGAATGAAAAAAATCTCAAATAATTCAATAATCAATAACATTTATCAAAACAAACACCAATAACAAAGAAATATCATGATTGCAAATAAATAACAGAATTAGCATGATTGGAATAGGCAGAGCAATGGTAGAAGCATATAACAATTTTTGATAGTGGAACAAACACAAAAATAAAAACCAATACATTGAGTTGAAAAAAGGAACCAATTCACTTAGAATGCATGCCTGATAATCCCATCAAGTATAATAAACTGCCCCAAGTTAAGTATAGTTTAATTGGTAGCTTGGTTTAGTTCATTAATAAAGAACTAATAGGATCCCTGGGCCCTTGGCTTTGTCAAACCTTTGAAATTGATAGGGCCACCAAAAGAGAAATGTGTTTTCCTTGAAAATGATAATAAAAATTATAAGATTGTACTCATAAGTCACATGATAAAAAAATTATGCAATAATGAAGAACAACAATACTTCAATTAAAAGGTTTCCCATGAAAATAAATAAAATGAAGTTACTAAGATAAAGAGCAATATAACTTTTGACAGCATTCATAGGAGTACTTGATTGTGCCAAATTTAAATGAATAACAAAAGAATTTGAGTTCTGAGTGACTGGATCTCTATTAACTTTTATTGTAACACTATCCCTAGGAACTGTAACTTAATAAAATAACTTCTAAGGTGCTCAATAAACTCACCATAAATTTAATGTGTGCCAAGACTATGAACTGAGGCCAAATTGTCAAACATTTAAACCTGGACAGGTGTCAAATAATAATAAGTTAAGTATGTAAATATCCTATTAACAAATGTCGATAAAATTATCAAATCATGAAGCTTACATGCAGTCATACAACATAAATAACGTAAACATTTGAATGTATGGTACATCACTCCACAAATGATATAGAAAGGATTCGAGGCTAGTTAGCAAGTAGCAGGATTAAGACAAACATGGTAATGAGTTTACTGTTAGAGACTATTTGTTACCTAAAACATGATCGAGATAAGATCCAAGGCATTGTTTGGTCTGCTTTCTTGCTTTCTTGGTAATGAAATGCCCCTTTAAAAAAATAAAGTTTAAATAAAGCACAATCACAAACATGAAAGATCTAGTCAACCATGTTTGATTATAAATATGTTTCTGTCTCATAATAATAATAAATAATAAATAAAATAAACATCATAAATAAGCCTAAATGTCTTATTTAATTAAAAAATTAAAACATTTCAACTAAAATCCATAAAGAAACCAAAACCTAAAAAATCAAAATCAGAAAATGAGAGAACAAAAAAGAAACAACCTGATCAGGATAGAGGGCAAAACTGATACGTGTTATATTTTAACAGTTTTCTTTTAGTCAGTTTACAATTTTTGTTACAATTGAATATGGCCATTTGCATTGTAGTTAGTTTTCATATGTCTGTAACAACCAAGGGGCATTGTAGTCTTTGTGCTCAAAACGGTTATATGGGATCATGTGCATCACTGTGCATAAAAAGAGGAATATACTGATGAATGAAATATATGGATTTTCCCAGAATTTAAGCTCTCTGTCTTTCTTGTCTCGTTTCTTCTCTATTCTGCTTCTCTTCCCTTATTCTTCTTCTTCTTCCCCTATTCTGTCTTTCCCTTCTTCCTTCACAATTACACAACTCAGTAAGTGAGCTCTATCATTGGTATCAGAGACCTACACTGGCACCTATAACAGACGGTATCTCCACCAGGCTTCAGAAAGACGTTCATCAGAACCAGCAAGAACTTACTCGGATCCAAGCCGATATTCAACAGTGGGATAAGAAGCTGGATGACAAGCTTGATGGCATGCGCACTGAGATGCAGTTGGAGTTCAAAAAGTTCTTTGAACTTTTAGCTTTACGTGACAGCAATCGCAATGACCAACCAGGTATATTACCCACGCCTCCCGGTTCCTCCTCTGCTCCACCGGTGGCTCCGCCACAGGGTGATCCTATTCTTCCATTTCCTCCAATGGTTCGACAGATAGGAAATTTTGATTCAGCTCGTGGTTTCAAAATTGATTGTCCCAAGTTTCAGGGAGATGATTTCCAAGGTTGGTGGATGAAAATGGAACAGTACTTCGAAGCAGAACGGGTTCCTAATGAGCTCAAACTCAGGGTGATGATGCTGAGTTTGGAGGGCAAGGCATTGCAATGGCATCAATATTATTGCAGATCCAAGGGCGGGTTTGATCGATTAGAATGGCAAGAGTATTTGGCTGAGATGAAGGATCGCTTTGCTTCTGATGAATATGCCAATCCTATGACTGACTTGGTTGAACTGAAACAGGTGACCACAGTGGATCAATTTCACGAGGAATTCCTAGGTACACTCAATCTCCTTCAACTCACTGATTCCTATGCTTTAAGCATCTTCATTAGTAATCTTAAACCTGAGATATCACAATCTGTTAAATTGTTTAGACCACGAACACTGAATCAAGCCCTTTCCCTAGCCAAACAGATCGAATCCATGATATTTCCTGCTACAAAAAAGCCCATACCGTATACCAGATTCAATACATCCTCCACATACAGTTCCAATAGCAACCAAACCAAACCAAGTCCCTTGTCACCGATGTTTCCTGCACCCAAATCTGCTCCTCCCACGACTGCCTTAGCTCCTACTCCTAAACCTTTTACTTCAATCATCCCTCGAAATCCTTACCCCAACACTATGCCTCATCGCCCTTTTTCCCATAAACCTACACCTGCAGAGATTGAAGACAGGAAACGCAAAGGGTTGTGTTTTTGGTGTGGCTTGAAATACTCTGCTGATCATCAATGTGTGAAATCTAGACTTTATCAGATTCTTACTGATCACATGCCTGAAGAACAGGACCCTGAAGAATTCTCTGATTGTACTGACAATCTAGATGTTATTGCACCTGGGGGGGATAACTCTGATCAACCTATCCTTTCACTACATGCCATTCTTGGCACGTCTGGATTTCAGACCATGCGAGTCCAGGGTGTTATTAATTCCAGACCATTGGTGATGTTGATTGATTCTGGCAGTACTCATAATTTTATTGATTGTGGGATAGCCAAAGTCTTAGGCCTTGCCTTGAGTCCTCAAGAGCAAATCAGAGTCACTGTAGCCAATGGTGAACACTTGACTACAAAGGGCAGCTGTCAAAATGTGGGATGGACAGTACAAGGTCTGCAACTGTCCGCCGATTTCTTGGTCTTACCTTTAAAGGGGTGTGATGTTGTTTTAGGCATTGAATGGCTGGTCACATTAGGTCCCATCCTTTGGGATTTCTCAGCTATGACCATGCAGTTTCAGATCAAGACTCAATGGCATACCTTGCAGGGTATTTTGCCTGGCAGAATTGAGATGCCAAGTAAGAAACAGTCTGCTAAGCTCCTACAGATGATTGTTAATGCTACTCAACGCCCTTGCACCTTACTCTTAACAACAGACCACCACTTGCAGCTCAATTCCATTATGACTGGTGATACGGCATTACCTGTGCAGTTACAACTCCAACAATTATTGCAGACTTATGCCAACCTTTTTGAACCTCCAACAGGATTGCCTCCTAGGCGACCCCAAGACCACCAAATTCCATTAAAAGATGAAGGTCAGGTAGTGAGAATTCAACCTTACAGACATCCTTCTATTCAAAAGGATGAAATTGAAAAAATGGTCAGTGAGATGCTGTCCACAGGGATCATCAAGCACAGCAGTAGCTCCTTTGCATCACCTATTGTGATGGTTAAAAAGAAGGATGGTTCATGGCGTTTGTGTGTAGACTATAGACAACTAAATCAGTTGACTATCAAAGACAAGTTCCCTATTCCTCTTGTTGAGGAACTCCTTGATGAGCTGGCTGGTGCTAAAGTTTTTTCTAAGCTGGATTTAAGGTCTGGATACCACCAGATTAGAATGCAGGAGGCAGATATACACAAAACAGCTTTCAGAACTCATGAGGGCCATTATGAGTTTTTGGTGATGCCATTTGGTTTAACAAATGCACCTTCAACGTTTCAGAGTCTTATGAATTGTCTTTTCAAGCCTTATCTCAGGAAGTTTGTCCTGGTCTTCTTTGATGACATCCTCATCTACTCTCCAGATTGGGATTCCCACTTAGTTCACCTGCATACAGTCTTTGAAGTCTTATGGAACAATCATCTTTTTCTTAAAAGGTCTAAATATGACTTTGGTGAATTGGAAGTTGAGTACCTTGGCCATGTCATTTCAGGGCAAGGCATCACTATGGACAAAACTAAGGTTCACTGCATTCTGAAGTGGCCTCAACCTAAATCTTTGAAGGAACTTAGAGGATTTCTTGGCCTCACTGGTTATTACAGAAGATTCATACAGAGCTATGGGGAGATTGCTCGACCTCTAACAGACCTTCTAAAAAAGGAGGCCTGGGGTTGGACTGATCAGGCCACATTGGCTTTTGAGCAATTGAAGAAGGCAGTCACTACTGCACCTGTCCTTAGCATGCAAGATTTTTCTAAACCATTTGTGGTTGAAACTGATGCTTCTGGTAAAAGTGTTGGAGCTGTTCTCACTCAGCAAGGTAAACCAATTGCCTATTTCAGCAAGGCCCTAGGAACCAGAAACCAGGCCTTATCCATTTATGAAAAAGAAATGCTGGCTGTTTTAATGGCAGTAAAAAAGTGGAATGCTTACTTGGTGGGCAGACATTTTCAGATTAAAACTGACCACCAAAGCCTCAAATTCCTTTTGAGTCAACAGACCACCACTCCTGCACAGCAACTGTGGGTTGCTAAAATGATGGGATACGACTATGAAGTGGTGTATAGGCAAGGATCTTCCAACATAGTAGCTGATGTTCTTTCCAGGAAGGAAGATGAGTCAGTCACCTTGATGGCTATCTCTACACTCTCTTCTGAGCTCTTAGCTCGAATTTCTGCCTCTTGGCACCAGGATGTTGAGCTTCAAAACCGTATTACAGAGCTTATGCAGGGTCTCAGTTCTAACTCTAAATTCACTTGGCATGGGCAGCAGTTGAGAAGAAAAGGCAAGCTGGTTGTGGGGCAGGACCCAGCTCTTAAACAAGATCTTTTCCAGTATTTCCATGCAAGTGCAGTTGGAGGTCACTCAGGAATTCACCCAACCATTCATCGCATTGCTAGCATCCTATATTGGAAAGGACTGAGAAAAGACATTAGGCGTATGGTGCGTGAGTGTGTCACTTGCCAGCAACACAAGTATGATCGAGCTGCTAGCCCAGGCCTTCTTCAACCACTGCCAATACCTGACAGGGTATGGACTGAAATCTCTATGGACTTCATTGAGGGCTTACCTAAATCTGGAGGTAAGAACTCCATTATGGTGGTGGTGGATCGGTTGAGTAAGGCTGCTCATTTCATCTCTCTGGCTCACCCTTTTACTGCTCTCACTGTGGCTCAACTGTTTATGGATCATGTGTTTAAGCTGCATGGTCCTCCTACTAGTATTGTTTCTGATCGTGACAGGGTCTTCATGAGTTTGTTTTGGCAGGCTCTTTTCAAGAAACTGGGCACCACCTTGAAGTTCTCTACAGCCTACCACCCTCAGACAGATGGTCAGACTGAGGTTGTGAACCGCTGTGTGGAGTTCTATTTACGCTGTATGACCAGTGAGAAACCAACTGAATGGAGTCAGTGGCTCCCATTGGCAGAATGGTGGTATAACACCACATATCACTCCTCCACTAATACCACTCCTTATGAAATTGTCTATGGTCAACCTGCTCCCACACATTTGCCTTACCTCGCTGGTACCTCACCTGTTGATTCTGTGGATCGAAGCTTACAGGCTCGAGAATCAGCCATTCGCATGTTGAAGTTCTATTTGCATAGGGCTCAGACTCGCATGAAACACTTTGCAGATCGCAAACGTAGTGACCGAGAGTTTGTAGTAGGTGATTGGGTGTATGTTAAGCTACAACCTTACAGACAATCTTCTGTGGTTAATAGAAACAGCCTCAAGTTATCTGCTAAATACTTTGGACCATTCCTGATTGTTGGTCAAGTAGGCAAGGTGGCCTATCAATTACAACTTCCTCCTCATTCCAAAATACATTCTACATTTCATGTGTCCCAATTAAAGAAGCATGTGGGTGCTCAACCTACTCAGTTACAGCTTCCGGTTGTGGCTGCTGATGGCACTATTGCTAAAGAACCGTTGGAAATTTTGCAGCGACGTATGAAAAAGAAAGGTATAGGGCTGTTACTGAAGTCCTAGTTCGTTGGTCCAACTCTTTTCTAGAGGATGCGACTTGGAAGGTTCTTTACGACTTGCAGAAGCAGTTTCCTGGTTTTAATCCTTGAGGTCAAGGATTCTCTTCAGCCGGGGAGTATTTGATACGTGTTATATTTTAACAGTTTTCTTTTAGTCAGTTTACAATTTTTGTTACAATCGAATATGGCCATTTGCATTGTAGTTAGTTTTCATATGTCTGTAACAACCAAGGGGCATTGTAGTCTTTGTGCTCAAAACGGTTATATGGGATCATGTGCATCACTGTGCATAAAAAGAGGAATATACTGATGAATGAAATATATGGATTTTCCCAGAATTTAAGCTCTCTGTCTTTCTTGTCTCGTTTCTTCTCTATTCTGCTTCTATTCTCTTCCCTTCTTCTTCTTCCCCTATTCTGTCTTTCCCTTCTTTCCCTTCTTCCTTTACAATTACACAACTCAGTAAGTGAGCTCTATCAAAAACCTGGAAGCAGTTACAGAAAATAAAAAATTTATTAAAAAATATCAATGCAATAAAAAATGAAACTAAAAACAAATTTTAAAAAATAATAATCCAACACACCTTAAACTTAATCGTCTAATAAGTTCAACAATTCCTGAAAGAATTATAAAAAACAATTAAACATTTAGAACAGTTCAACAATTAATTCAAGCATCAAAATCAATTGAACAACAAAACATACAAAAATTTGAAATCAATAATCAACTTTAAATCCAAACTAAACAACATGTAAAAGATTAGAAAAAAAACTAAACCAAAAAACAAAACTCAAACGAAGAAACATCCACAAAGAAGAAGAAGGAATATCCCAATTAGTGGACAACTCGAAGAAGAAGAAACAACCCAATTGGCGCAGACAAATCTCACTATTCGCCAGCCAAAACCCCTAAAATTCGACAGATGAAATTAAAAAAAAAGGCACAAAATAATCACCAAATCTAGCGAATGAAAACCCTCCTCTGATAATCTTCTCTCATCTTGCTATCCCCTCCTTTCTTCTTTCTTGATTTCTCTCTCGCTTTCTCCTTCTCTCTCTTTCTATTTTTTCTCCTCATTCTGTTTCCCTCTCTCCACTTCTCAAATCTTCTATTTCTCTTTTTTTTTTGTTCGGTTAAAAGTTGAATCACCAGATGTCAAAGAAAAAATTACGTGTAGGACGGATGTCATCCTCACGAAAGAAAATAAGCTGCATGAAGGTCAAAAGAAAAAGAAATATAAATAACAGTCGTCAACCTTGATGGGAAGAAACTAAACCCAACAAACTAACGGCTAGTTTAATATTACTGTTGAAAAAAGTTTGAATTTAAAAAATTCGAATTGAAAAAAGTGTGTTTATAAAGTGTGGTAAAAAAGTGTGGTTTAAAAACTTTTAAGTGTTTAGCATTGCTGTGAAAAAGTGTTGTAGGAAATTGAAATGTCAAAAAAATATATGTTTAAAATAATAAAAGTGTAGAGATGTGAGGATAATAAAGTCATTTTATCCAAAAGCCAGCTTTTAAAACCCAAAAGCTATATTTTTTAGCTTTTTGGTTTGGTTTTTCAAACCATAGTTTCAACAAGCCAATTTTTTTTTATCTGTTTAGCATTGCGTTTGCGGTGAAAAGCAACTTTTGACCTCAAAAGCTGTGCCAGAAGCAATGCTAAACGAGGCCTAAGTCTCACAAACAGATAAAAACAAAAGAGAAAAAATATATAAAAAAACAGCTGTCAACCTAAGATTAATAGTTTGGATAACTTTAATATTATGTTTATAGATGTGATACCAAAAGTAGTTTTATGACAATGAGAGTATTGATGTGAAGCCACTCGGTTTTTAGAGCTTTCTAAAAGCCATGGGCGGAAATTACTTCAAGGTATTATAATATTCATTATATATTTCTTTTTATATTTAAATTGAGGATTTGAACCCAATTTTTGTAGTAAGAGAAAACACACATCAATAATGAAATGTTAGGATACAATTTCATCTAAATATATGAATGAATATTAATTAATTCATAAGTAAAATAATTCAAATTAAATTAATAAATTATTATCAGGTCAACTAAGATAAATATTTTTGAAATAAAAATATTAAGATAAATATTAATAATAGATTATTAATATGAATGCATTTTAAAAATTACTCTTGACATTCATTTATAATTTATTGTAAGGTCTTTCCATAAAAGGTTTTTTTTTTTTTTTTTAATATGTCTAATGGTTGTTTCATTGAATGATAAATGTCACTTAAATGAGACTTGTTCAAGGGTTGGGTTATCCGTTTAAACTCGAAGATTCGTTCTATATTTGGGAGGGTTTGAACAAAAATATTAGGCTCGAAAAATAAGCCTGGACATATGAAAAACTCATTTTTTTAAACGGGTCGAGCCTTAGGTAAAGAATTTTAAACCGAGTCTGGCTCGACCTACCAGAATAATATATTTTTATATAATAGTTATTTATATTTTATAATAATAATAATAATTTTATTTTACTATGTATAACTACTGTTCTTTGATCTAATTGAGGTAGAGTTTAATATCCCAAAAGAAAAGGCTAGAATGAAATTAGAATTTCCAAGTCCCAAGTAGACCTGCTTATGAATCAGGTAGCCCGCTTGATCCGGCAGGTCCGATCTGTATTGGATCAAGTTTAGGTAAGAGAATTTGTGATTCGGATCGATCCGAATTAATGTTCACTATTAAAAAATAATTTTTTTTAAAAAAATTAATTATAAAATATATAAATATTAATAAAAATTTAATTTATTATTATTATTAATCTGAACCGATGGGCTGGCTTGAGTCCGCCAAAAACCGGGTCTAAATAAGAAAAAAAATTTGGATCACGATTTGACTTATGACTTATGAGTAGGTCTAGTCCTAAGTCCCAACATCGTCAAGCAACCAAGCCCTTGGTGGGCCAATACCTTCAGCTCTACTTTTGTTTTAGGCTCATCCAAGAGCCCACCCCATCATGAGCCTTTGGACTTTGGTGGTGTATTCTTATGGGGCATACCATTTGCCTATCCTAGATTCATCTATACAGATCAGGGCTTAGGATTTTGAGTTATAAGGTCTAGTTTAAATGGGTCCGTTTCCCAGCTACTCAACAAGATTAATCCCAGTTTTAGTTGTTAACACGCCCAGACATCTAGCGGATTACTTTTTACCCAAATTCGGATTTTATAACCTAAGCCAGCTTGATCAAAATAGGAAGTTCAACGGCAAATAAAAAAAAAAGCGGGCTGGGTCGGGCCTGGCCACTCTCTTGGTAATTAGGGTCGAACCTGGTCAAAAAATATTGTTCATGTTTCGGATCGAATTGAGCCTAGACAAATATAAAAAGTATTAGTATCCTGTTTAGGTTCGGTTCGACCCATAAAAAAAATCTGCACTTAATTAATTACTCATAATTTTTTTTAACTTTTTTTGGTTTCTTCAAAAGACTTGGACGATATTTTTAAAAATTTCAAGGATATTATTGTCTTTTTAATATTGGTATTTTGGATTTTTCAATACAATATATTTTTTATTTTCATAGCATTGTGAATATTAATCTTGTCTTAATTCAGTATCAATCTTACCTTCAATCACTTAATTAAAATACAAAGCCAGTAAAAATATTAAAATTTCCAATTATATATTATTTTATCATTGATTCTCTTTTTATTTCAGCATTATAAATTATAATCGTGCAACAAAACGCGAGTTCTCAACCTAGTTTCATATTAGAAAAAAGATAGGCACTAATGCTTGGATGCACATAAATTCACGTTCATACGTCCTAACTGTTCATGGATCGGATTATTCGTCCAAACCCGAAATCCGCTCGATATTTGGGAGGACTTGGATAAAAATATTAGGTCCGAAAAATGGGTCTTGACAAAATTGTAGGCCCGTTTTCTAAACGGGCCAGGCCTTGGGCAGAAAAATTTAGGCCCGGCCCGAATAGTATTGTAAAAAATAAATATATTTTATATTTAATAATTAAATAATTTATAATTTGAATCTTGGTTATTTATATTAAGTTCAGCAGAAAAAGACAAAAACTTGAAAATTAAAATAACAAAATAAAAAATTGACGGGCCGGGCCAAGCCTAGATATTATACTAATAATTTGGACCGGACCTGGATAAAAAAAATAACCCATATTTTTGACCGGACCGAACCTGAAAAAACATAAAAACTCTTAGCATATAATCTGAACCCATCCCTAACCCGATCCGACTCAACCCATAATCAGCTTTAGTTTCAACTACCAAGTTATTTTCAAAAGAATCAAAACCAATTGATTGGATTGAAAATGCCTTTAATGTCAGATGTATATACACTGTTACGAGAGTGACAAATTGAAAATGCCTTTATTGTCACATTTATATACATTGTTACAAGACTGACAAATGAAACGAGATCCATTCAATATAGATTTTTTTATTTGGGTAAATTTAAAAAACATATTATTATAGATTTTTTTATTTGAATAAATTTAAAAAACATATCAT
Source organism: Fremontodendron californicum (assembly GCA_030761205.1). NCBI lineage: Eukaryota > Viridiplantae > Streptophyta > Magnoliopsida > Malvales > Malvaceae > Fremontodendron > Fremontodendron californicum. The sequence goes on from JAULJL010000010.1 coordinate 4,984,167, forward strand.
CAATAATATAATAATTATTAAATAGTATAATAAGTAAGAATTATTTGAAAATAAAAAAATAAAAAATTATTAAAAAAATTATAAAGATAAAATTATAAAGACAAAATTACTCTTGATAAAAGACTTTCTCCTCTATTTTTCTCTATTTTTTTAATTTACTTTTTTAATTAAAAAATAAAATTTTTTGAAAACAAATTTTTTTAATTTTAAAATATAAATATTTAAATATTTTTATTTACTTTTTTAATTAAATTTTTTAAAAAAATAAGAAATAATAAAATTAATTTTTTAAAATTAATTTTTTTAATTAAAAAAATAAATATTTAAATATTTTATTTTTTAAATTTATTTTTATTTAAAAATTAAAAAAATAATATTTTTTTAATGGGAGGAGAAAAGAAAAAAGGTTTTTTCATTAAAGATAATTTTATCTTTACAATATCTTTTTTAACGATTTTTTAACTTTTTTATTTTTTTTTTCAAATAACTCTTACCCATTAAACCATTTAACAATTATTTAACTATTGAGAGCATATTTTCTAGATTTACCCTATTTTTTCCCCCCAAATTTTACACCACTCATTTTTATTATTATTGAAATTTTTGACTGAGTTTGATATAACGAATCAAGTAACAATAATTCAATTAACATAATTATTAAAATATTAAATTTAAAAGAATAATAAAAAAAATAAAAAAAATATTTATCTCTTTTAAAGTTTTTATTTTTTAAAAAATTATAAAACTTATTGACTTCTACGATAAAAACTTCTTAAATAATTTTTCTGGAATTTAAAAAAAAAAAAAAAATCAGTCACATTGGAGGTATTAAATTTTAGTAGGTTTAATGCAAAAAATCCGACTAATGATTCAATTTAAAATTAAATCTTTGACCTTTGCTCATATCAAGATCAAAACTTATAACTTGTGACAAATCAATATTTAAAATTTCAAAATTTCAGAAATCAGTTTTTTTTTTTTTTTTTTTTTTATTATTATGGAAGTCGGCGCATGTATCTAGAGATGATAGTAGAGCGGGACGGAGGCGGGGATTGCATTATCCATCTCCACTCCACTCTTGCATGAATGTTGGAAACATCTATCTTCATGAATGTCGGTTACATCCATAACCGCTCCATGGTGCTCCACTCAGCTACATTTCAATTTTTTATTAATTATTTTTAACTTAATATTGTAAAAATTTGTATTATAATTTATTCATAAACATAACTTTAATATATAAAATTCTTTAATGTATATAATATACTTATATATATAAAATATCAGTATATATGTAATTTTAGTATATATATCTATAATATATACTAACAATATAAGGGAAAATATAAAATATTTTAAAGGGTAAAATAATAATTTCAAAAATTGAGGCGGAGCAGATCAAACATTTACTAAAATCACCCCGCTCCACCCCACCTTCGCTTTTAAAAAAATAAAAAAAATCTCTCCATTCGGAGCGGATCGGTGCAAAATCTATCGATCTGATCGGATTTTGTCATCCTTACATGTATCAATTGAAATAATCAAGTTACCTGTCATTTTTTGCCATGCGGCAGAAACAGGTGGAATATTTTAGGTAAAATTTTTTCCAGAGCTGAAGAATCTTTTTTTTCCGAAAAAAATGGATTTTTGGTTTTCTTCCATTTATTTCTTTCTTTTTCTGAAAAAAAAAAAATCACTATCAGCAGCTTTAACCCCCAAAACATTCGTCGAGAGAGCTTGACCACCTCAAACTATGCCCTTTACGTCGGCCTGGCATTTTGGTGCTAGATCAGGCCTTCAAATACTCCGGTCGACACCATTTTTAGGGATTTAAATTGAAGTTACGAACGCTTTTTCGATCCGTCGTATTTATCGCGATTGCGAATGTAATGAATGCTATCGCGATCAATTGAGATAAATATCGACTGTAAATATTGACGACGAAAAGAGTCAAAACCGCTAAATAACAATCGTAACATCGCGCTATTTAAATCCATGCTTATTTTCTGAAATTTCAGGTTTCATTTTTTTTTTTTTTTTACCTTTTGTTTTCATGATGATGAAAGATGGCTTCACAGCTTTGTATAAATTAATGGATATCAATATATTATTTGGTGTATAAATACGAAATATGTATTCTAATACGTAGGTTGTCGTAAGTAGATACACGGTGCATAATTTATGTACACAATTGATATCATGTTTGAATGAGAAATTAATCTCTTTATACCCACTTGAAGAGGAAGAAAGTTGGTTGATGTTAGTGATTGGTATGGAACCTCACATATGATGAACAAAGGCATAAGCTTGTGGTATTTATAAGCCTTGTTTCCATTAGGGGTTGGGCCCTAAGGGGCACCCAAGTTTTGTGGTGGATGAAAACCTACACAACTTGAGCTGGACTACAAGCGCGCCGCCGTTGCCGAGCAGGGCTGGGTCGGGTTTGGGCAGTAATTAATTTTTTACTATCAACCGATATTTTTATTCAGTTTCAAACCGAACCGGTTTAGTATTCTCCAACCAAGAGACTTGTCTGTTTAAGAAATATCATTTCGGACCGAACTTTTTTGTTTGTTAAAAGTTTTGTCTGTTCGGTTTAAACTAAGAACCTTTTCATTTTCAAAAGCTGTCTGTTTGGCCGAACAGGTTTTGTTCCAAATGATGTGTCCATTCCGAAAAGTCATATGTTTTTCTTTATAAACCTGAGCAGTGCCTATCTTTTATAGAACCGAACATTTCTCCTAATTTTTCTATACTGCTCTTGTCTTTTTCTGTGTCTTCTGTGAGAGAGACCGACATTTTTTCTGGTTCGCCGTGTTGCTAAAAGTGTGCTCTTGATTGCAACGTAATCGAAGAGGCCTGGGAGACGAATTGCGACATACTGTTAGCACCTGAGAGACAGGCAATAATCGTCTTAAGGTCAGAGGTCCAACCTTGACTCGATTATCCTTTTTTTCTGTATTCGGATTAACCTGTAAGTGTTGTCAATTTTTCATTCTGGATTGTTCGTATTTTTATATGTTGTTCTGCCGGAATTACAGATAAGTAACCTGTTCTTTAATCTTTTAATTTATATTTTGTAGTAATGAAATTCTACTAATTGCTTACAAGATTGCCAACATAAATCTCTGCAACTCTCCCATAAATCAAGAAGAATTTGGGTCTGTCTGAATGGCAGGCAGTAGCCATGGAACTGTCATACTTTCATGGTGTTTGGGGGAGTTGGGAGCAAGGTAGTCAGTACCGTACCGGTGGGGATATCGTTTTAGTTCTAATACTTATACGTATCGAATCGGTATATTACGGTGTACCATTTCGAATTTACCGGTATTTTTTAAATATTATATGTATAATCTATTTTCAAGTTTCTTAATAAAATATATATTATATACAAATGCAAATATACATCTATTACATGCATATATATGTTTTTATGCAAATATAAATTTTAAATATTTAATATCTAAAATTTTTAAACATCAAATAGATAAATAAATATTAAAATGTTAAAAAATATAGTAAATTATTATTGATTATGTTCAATAGCCTAATTTAATGAATATATTTTATTTTTAAATATAATTATGAAAAAAATAAAAATGAGCATGACACAAAAAATATTAAAAAAATTAAATACGTAAATTTTTTAAAAAAAATTAAAAAATAAAAATTTTGTACCAACCGGTATGGTTGCATTATTAGAGCTAAGCAAGACCAGCAAGGATTGAATCAATATATCCCCCTCCTTTAAATTCCTTTAAAAACAATTAATTACCTTGTTATTACTCTCTCGTGAAATCGTTTCGAACCGAAAATCAGGCAGACCTTTAACAGAGTCTGGCCCTTTGGACCTGATCAAGCGCCTATGGTTGAACTCAGTGTTAACAAAGGTTATGTGGAAGCCTCTTGAGTGTAAGAGCTTAGCCAGTTGCATCATGGGGCTAACATGGCATTGTGCTGGATATGGAACGCAGACAACGTGAGGTTTACTGGTTTTAACTAGAGGTGATCATGGGCCGGGCCGGGCCGCGGCCCGTTTTTTTTCTTCTCTGCCCAGGCCCGGCCCTGGGTAGCCCAAGCCCGCCCGTTTAGGCTCGAATCACTGTTCATTGGAATAAAAAAATAAATTTTTTTTATTTTTTTTATAATTAAAATTAAATAAAATAATAATATTATATTAAAAATTACTGTTCCGGGCCGGGCCGGCCCGGAACATAAACGTGAGGTTTACTGGTTTCACTAGAGGTGATCATGGGCCGGGCCGCGGCCCGTTTTTTTTTCTTCTCTGCCCAGGCCCATCCCTGGGTAGCCCAAGCCCGCCCGTTTAGACCCGAATCACTGTTCATTGGAATAAAAAAATAATTTTTTATTATTTTTTTTTATAATTAAAATTAAATAAAATAACAATATTATATTAAAAATTACTGTTCCGGGCCGGGCCGGCCCGGAACATAAAAACTCCTGCCCAGGCCCGGCCCAATACGGGCCGGGCCTGCCGGGCCGGGCGGGCTGCCCGGCCCGTGAGCAGGTCTAGTTTTAACCGAACCCATGTCCATTTGGATGGGAGATGAGATTGGCTCCGGTAAGATTAAAAACAGCGGTGGCGGTGAGATTGGGTACTGTAGCGGTAACATTAAAATCAGTGGTGAGATATGTGTTTGGATTCAAACGCAGAGGTAACGGTGAGATGAATGTTAATGAGAAAGAAAAATGACCATTAAAGACATTGGATTAAAATGTGTGTATATATATATATAATAAATAATTAAAATTAAAATTATATTTATATTTATATTATATAATAAAATATATGTTAAAATTATATTTATATTAAATAATAATTAAAAAATTTTAAAAATATATTTATGTTAAAAAATAAATTAATTAAAAACCTAAAATTAAAAAATAAATAATTAAAAAATTAAAAAAAAATAAAAAAAAAAATAGTGGAGAGGGTAAAAGGGGAATTACCTCCTCCACTGGAGCTCTAGACCAGTGGAACCCCCACTGGGGTGGCATGGGTGGCATCCAAATGCCACCCCGGTAGAAGTTCAGCCAGTTGGAGAAAAAATCCCTCCACAAAATGCTTTTGATCCGGTGCGGTGGGATCGAAAGGCGGTCTTAGACAGTTGGAATCTCTACAGGGAAACGCTTTCCTAGCTAGCTTCTATGAAGCTTGAGAAGTACTAGGAAAAAAATTCAAAATAAAATAATGGAAAATGCCAATTAATGAAACAAACAAAGGTTTAAGTAATATATATATATGTGATAATTGGACGGGTTTGGAAGGGTTCGAGTTTTTTTAGGTTCGAATTTTTTCGGGTCTGGATTGTTCAGGTTCAGGTATGTTTTACATCATTTTTATTTAATGTTAGATGTAATTATTTCTATGTAATTTAAATATTTACATCTAAAAATAAATTATTATTTTATTATTTTTTTAAAGTAAACTTTTGTTATAATATGATATTTTTTATTATATTTATTAAAATTAATATTTGTTAGCATTAAAAGAATATAAAATAAATTTATTAAGTAATTTATTATAAAAAATATGATATATTATAAATTAATCATATTAATTATTTAAAATAATTGATTTGATGAACTCGAATTTCAACATGTAAATACATTATAATTTATATTCACTACAAAATAAAAAACTTTTAGGACGAACCCTGGCATTTAGCTATCCGTTTATATATTGTAAAATGCAAAATTTTTATGCTTATGGAGAGAGTCAAACCTAACATTCAACTCTTATTAGTAAGGATATTACCAAGTGAACCAATATTGAATTTTGATATGATATGCTACTAAAAATAAATTATATCTTAAATTATATCAAGTGTAATGAAATATAATAATAATTATTTTTTTTAACCCGTGCGATGCACCGCTTTTTTTATTATATTTTATAATTTTAAATTTAGTTTTTATTCATTTAATAAAAGAAAGTATATATTTTTATTGTTTCAATATATATAATTACATATTAAAAAATAGATAGGTAAAAAACTAAATCACAATTTCTACATGATTTTGTATTAGAAACAATACTATTTCATCTAGAATCTTAATCTTAAATACTCTTCAGGGGACATATAAAGGGACATATAAACTCTTGAAACTTTTTAAATACTCCAAAACATTATTATATTAGCATTCCATATAAAAATGACAATTTCATCTTTCAAATAAAAAAATTGATCTTTTTGAATTTCGATTAAGGAAAATTTAATATGAAAGAGACATAAATACTTAAATTGAAATATTAAATAAATTGATATTATTATTTTTAAAACCATCATAATTTTTATTTCGAAAAATTAATACTATTATTAAGTTTATTTTATTTTATGTATTAAGGCACAAAAGTTCAATATTGTTTTATTATCATCAAATAAAAAGAACAAATATAAAAAGAAAAAATCATTCTATATTACATATATTTTGTTTTGTCATTCTAGACGATTTTTCTAAAGAAAATTTCATTATTATCAATATACTTCATGCAACATATATCGAAAAGAAACTAACTTGTTAAAATTTGTAAAAAAACTTAGCTAACATCATATTGTTTCTCATTTGAAAATATGAGTAATTATTTTATTTTTTACAGTTACACCCGTTAATACTAAAAGCAAAGACTTATAGAGCATTAAGAAATTAAAATATATTGATAAAATAAAAATCAAATTATAATTATTTGAATCAAATCAATTTGACTACTATAAATTAATGGCATCTCAATATATCAAAAAATTATAAATTTTTAAAAGAGAAAAAACTAAAGAATAAATATAGGTTACATATCAATCTGGGTCTTGGCAACTCCTAGGGATTAAGCTCCATCTTCACCTAGTAAATTTTGTTGTAATAACTCTCGTGCAAGCTGACTGAATCGTTCTTGTTTCGTGTAGCAGTTAAAATGCTTTTTCTGAATAAATAAAATTAATTACTTATCTAAAAAAATAAAGGTTACATATAAAACAAAAACAGCAAGATTCCAATTCAATTTTGATGTAAAAAAAAGTAACTCCACTATTTTTTTTCAAGCTTGGCACATAATGCATCATATATAGGTTTGATCTGCATCAATAAAAGAAATTCATTAAACTAATAGAAAAGAAAACGTGTTATGCGAGCATTTTGCAAAAAGAAAGAAAAATGGCAAACGATCAAATTATTTCATAATAAAAAGGTAAAAACCTATAAAAGATCAGGAGAAAATTCAAACATAAAAAATAAAAAACTAAAACAAAAATAAAAAAAAACCTGCATAAATACTTGAGTAATATACAATTATGTAAAAAAAGCTATTTATAATAGGTTCAAAAGATATAATAGTAAATACAATTAAAGAAATCAATTAATATCTTTTGAAAAAATTTAAATAATGAATTTTATCATATATCCTTTAAATTATGAATTCAATTTCAAACATTTTTATTTATGGAAGGATATACCAATTATATTTATAATATTATTTGAATTTTAAAATTTATATTAAGACTTTTGGGAGATATAGAAAGAAAATATTATTATTATTAATTATTGTAATTTCCAAGTTAAAATCTTTATTTAAATTTTTAAATATAAACCTTAACAGATTTGATAGTTTTTTAAATTCAAGATAAATATTTTGATAGTTGTTTTAGAATTTAATAAAAAAACTGTTTTTACTTAAAATACAGTATATAGGTTTAAAAGTTAAGTGAATAGATAAGATTTTTTTTTTTTTAAGAGTAAATAGATAAGATTTGTTAAATTAAAAGGGATATAATTTTTAAATTGATAAACTATTTTTAAATTTTGAATTTAATATATTTGATAAGAGTAGGTTAAGATATGGTTTAAATCAGGATAAAGTCACCTAAAAATTATTATTAATTATTGTAATTTTCAAGTTAAAATCTTTATTTAAATTTTGAAATATAAATCTTAACAGATTTGATAGTTTTTTAAATTCAAGAAATATTTTGATAGTTCTTTTAGAATTTAGAATTTAATAAAAAAATTATTTTTACTTAAAATACGATATATAGGTTTGAATTAAAAAGGATATAATTTTTAAATTGATAAACTATTACTGAATTTTGAATTTAAATATTTGATAAGAGTAGGTTAAGATATGGTTTAAATTAGGATAAAGTCACCTAAAATCAAAAAACTTGTCACTTGTAATTTTTAAATTTTATAACTGGTTGAATTTAAAAATAAAATTTATTATAAAAAATATATAATTGAAAAAGTTGATAATGTTAGATTTTATTTTGAAATTTGATGAGGGTAGGTGAGAGGTAAATAATTAAGATATAACCTTATTTAAACTTGTCTTACGTGTCATCAAGAGAATATGTCCACCTAAGTATCCATGTAAGCAAACACTTACCCAGTCAGCATGTGCACTGTTATATTATATATATATATGATATATATGATTTAAAAAATACCTATCCAAAATAAAATAATAAATAAACTACAAAATGAAATTAGTTAATTATGTTAAATACTTTTAAATTCTAAAAATACATGATACTTTTATAAATCAATATTTGATTATTTAACCTAATAACCTGCCTAAAAAAACAATATATATTGCAAAGAGCAACACAATTTTTTTTTAAAGTAGTTTTATTTATTTTTTAATATAAGAAATACTATTATATTAGAGATAAGTTAAAATGAATGAATTGTTATTAATTAATTTTAATATATAAAAAATATTATTATATTATTATAAAGGTGCTCTTAAATATTTTTTAAAATTATTTTTTAAACTATCAATTATTGATTTTAATATAAAATATTATTTCAAATAATTTCTTTGGACACTATATATGATTGATTGGGTTATAAATATACTTTTTTTTGAAATGCTTAATCTATCTTTAACTCTTCATTTATATGACATTATGCGTTTAAATAAATTCGAAATCATAACTTTCAAAAATCTAATTAACTATGTGAGTCGAGGATTAGTAATAATATAATAGAGACTGCGCTTGTCTAAAATAATTTTCGTGGTGAAAATACTCAAATTAAAGAGCATTGGATTCCCATTTCCCATCTTTCTGTTCATTTCTGTATTTTTGGAGAATATATTTTTCAAATTTGTTTGTATTAGTATTTGAACTCAAAACTCAGGACTCCAAATAAAAGTAGCATAAAAAAAAATCCAAATCAGAGAAGGAATGATCAACGATTTGATCGGTTGGACCGATCGATTTAATTAAAATTTTAAATATTAAAAAATAATGTTAATATTGAATTAAAAGTTTAAATCTCCATACTTATAAAAATATATATTTTTTAAAAATAACAAATAATCTAAAATTGATTTTTTATCGATTGAACTATTTTTTTACCGATTCAATAAATATCCGATTTTATGTATCATATCGAACCAATAAGCCTCTGGTTTTCTATTAAATAGATCTGATTTTATAACCATGTCATTTATACTTTTTCTTTTAAAATATATAAATCCATGTATATTATTTGTACACGTAACTCTTTTTTTAATTGGTCAAAATAAAAAACTGGGTTTGATACCTCTTTTTTTAAAAAAAAAAAAAAAACTATTTATAACAATTTTTAGCATAACTATTTTGATAATATAGAGAACTAAAAACACATGTATTTAAGTGTTCTTTCACCCTTTTTTAAGCATGAAAAAATAAATTATTCAACAGATAATAGCTTCTTTTTCACAAACTTGTTTTATTATTAAGGATATATATATATAATCCAATTCTCTACAAATTTGTTTTTATTATTGTCAAAAGATCAATTATTTTAATTTAATTTACAACTAAATTGCTATATCATATATGTCTCTTTTATTTATAAATAAATAAATAAATAAATAAATTTAGGTTTATATGGTAGACAACTAGAGGATTAGAATCTCGTAAAAAAGTAACTTCAGTAATGGGTTTGAAAAGAAAAATAATTAGCAACTAATATATATATATATATATATATATATATGTCATTTTGAAGTAGAATTGTGAAACAAGAGATAGAACAATGGAAGCCATTTTGAAGATGGGAAAGCATTATATTATGCCATTTTGAAGGTTTTTTTTTTTTTTTTTTTTTTCTGAAAATGAAAAATATCTTAATTGAATGATTCTTATTATAAAAAATATTAAATAAAATTTTGGTGTATCTTTTGGTTTTTTTTAGGAAAGGCCCAAGCTTCGTGGAATGAGTTTTTGGAGATTTTTTTATAATTTTATTTAAAGATTTGTTCTTAGAAGCTTTCGTTCATTACTATTTTTTTTCCTTTATTATCGGTGCCTTTCTAATCTAACTGAAGCTTGAGTTTGTTTGGTAAAAAAAAAAAAAAACTAAATGCAAGAAGCTCTGTCACCAAAAAATAAGTAAAAAACAGAGTTTGGGACGCATCATCTTTCTTTCAAACTTCACAGATTATCAAATGCAAAGCCCTCTAAGATTTAATTTGATTTGTCTTGCTCATGTTTAATGTTTTTTTTAATGATTTTCTTTGTATTTGATTCAGTTTGGACTGGTCTTTCAATTTTCATGGTTTTTCATTTTGAGAGAGAGGTTGTGTAAGTCCTTCAAATTTCTTTTGTCAATGTTAGAAACACCAGACACTGTCATTTTCAAAAATAAAAAATAAAAATGGAAAAGCACCAAACAGCAAATGTCGTTAGTCATATAAAAAACAATGTGTTTTGCTATATTGATGTAAAGACAAATTCTAAACGTTGATTACTCTTGCAAGTTGCAAGACATGTGATTAGATCATAAATATGGATTGGCTTCTCCAGTCCATTTAATGGACGGGAGAGGAGTCGGATCCTCTATTCTTTGTTTTCCCTTACTTTCGGTTGGATCTAGTAGTTCGAAATTTTTTTATTTCCTTTACTCAGATGCGGATCGATTCGTCAGTTCGATTTATTGTTCACATAATAAAAAAAATTTAAAAATTTAAAAATTTAAAAAATTATTTTTATTTTTATATTAATATATTTTATAATTAAAGTTAAATAAAAAAATTATTAATTAAATAATAATTTGGACCGGACTGAATCAACCTGAATCATAAATATCTCTACTCAAGCTTGATTCAATACGAATCAAGCTTACCCTTTAGCATATCTATTTCCACTGAGTTCTTGGACAATTCAGCACAACTTTAAAGACAAAAACAAAAACCTAGGAAAACGAAAGATACAAGAACACGGAAAGAAAGACAGTTCCTTATGGAAGCAAAAATTTGTACTTATAACCTTGGTTTTTCTATTGGAATATAGCAAAAAAAAAATTATATCTCAAAATACCGTTAATTTCGGATTAATTCTCAAAATCCGTTTCTTTTTATACTAGCTGGAAAATCGCCATCTCCCATGACGATTTCTCAGTGTAAAAATTAGCATTTTGGCAAAAAACACCAAGGGAAATCGCCATGGGGGGTGGCGATTTCCCTTGGTGTTTTTTGCCAATTTTGCAAATTATACCAAGGGAAATCGTCACCCCCCATGACGATTTACCTTGGTATAATTTGCAAAATTTGCAAATTCCATGAAGGGAAATCGCCATGGGGGGTGGCGGTTTCCCTTCATGAATTTTTTTTTTTACTTAAATTAAAAAACAAAATTTTAAATTATTTTTAAATTTGTAAGTTTGTTTTTTTAAATTTTAAAAATTAAAAGAAAATTAAATTTCTTATTAAATTTAAATATGGTAAATTTTTTTTCTTACAAAAATTAAAAAAAGAAAATAATATTTCTTCTTAATTTTTTATATCAAAAATTTTATTTGTAAGTTTTGTTTTAATTTTAAAAATTTGTAAGTTTTGTTTTTTAATTTTAAAAATTATAAATTAAATTAAAATAATTTTTTTATAATTTAAAAAAAAAAGGAAATTTCTTAAGGTATATTTTATTATTTAAAATTTAAGAACAAATTTTTGTAAATTTTGTTAATTGATTTGTATTAGATAAAAAAAAAAAAAAAAAACTTGCATTACATTTTCCCTTATATGTAAAATAATAATCCAAATTACATGATAAGTTGACAAAAACATGTGATTCATTTATTGTTGATGCGAAGTCTCCCCCAATGTGCCAGATTGATGCGGACAATTTCGACGGTTATGACCTTCATTTCTGCATAATCCACAACGTTTTGGTTGGCCTTTCTCCCTGAGGTCCATTTCATTATGAATACGACTTGATTTTGGCCGACCATGTGGATTTCTCCGCATTTCTTGATTGGGACACACTTCTGGACCATCATATTGAGGTCAGTAACCTTCATTTCCAACAGCTTCGAACTCATGTCTATAAACATTCAATATAGTTTCCAGTCTATAAACTTTGTCCACATATTGCATGCAATCTACATGGACATGTGCACAAGCAGCAACTACATGTGAACAAAGGAACCTTTGTGCTTGAAACTTTCCACAATCACACCACATGTCACTAAGCTTGACTTTGTACTTCATTGCAGAAACACCCTCTTGTGGATCAACTAACTCTTCAACTAGAAAAGATTGATTTGCTCGCGTAAAATTACGAACAATGTGGGAGTTAGCTTTCCTGCGATTTTCTTGCATAGCCTGTGTGACTGTTTCACAATATGTGTGCCCTCCCTCCATCATTGCAATTTGCTTGTTCCCCATCTTAACAAAAAGTGCAGCCAACCTATAATATGTTGATTGCACTAAAGCAGTAATGGGAAGATGATGCGTTCCCTTCAACACCGAATTGATAGATTCAACTAGGTTGGTTGTCATATGGCCATAACGTCTTCCTTGATCATATGACTGCGCCCACTTCTCCTTGGGGATCCTATCAAGCTAATTAGCCGCCTCTGCATTTTCTCCACGAAGATTGTCATACATGAAATAAAAATTCGGTCGCCTCAACTCGTATCCTAATAAATTTTAAAACAAAAAACTTGTGAATTTCAGTATTATTTTATATACTAAACGAAATATAAAAGATAAAATAACTATGATTTGATTCCATACCCATGTTAACAATTTGTCGATGCAATTCCTTATTGTTAAACTTTTTCATAAAGTTCGCTGCAATGTGTCGAATGCAGTACACTGAATATGCATGTGGAGGATTCCATCCACCATCGCGTCTAATCACAGCTTTGATGGCTTCATGTCGATCAGACATCAAGCAAATGCCAGGCTGTTTTGTCACGTGTCTACGCAAGTTACTGAGAAAGAATGACCAAGCCTCTGTTGTCTCACCCTCCACAATGGCAAAGGCAATTGGCAGTATGTTTCGGTTGCCATCTTGTGCAATAGCTAACAATAATGTGCCTTTGTATTTTCCATATAAGAAAGTACCGTCTATTTGCACAATAGGTTTACAATACGGATACCCTTCAATGCACGACTTAAATGTCCAAAATAGTCGATGGAATATTCTCTTACCCTGGACCAGTCGATCACCGTGATATGCAGGTACCGTTTGCAATTCCACAATTGTACCAGGCACGAAATGTTGCATTGCACCTAACCATTTAGGTAGCTCATTGTACGATCTTTCCCAATCGCCAAATACTCGAACAATTGCCTTTTGCTTTGCTTTCCATGTTTTCTTGTAGGAGGTGATGTATCCATACCGGATTCGCATCTCAGCGATCAAAACTGAAACGGAAATCTCCGGATTTGCTTGGACCAATGACAAAATGCATGAACAGATCATGTTACAATCTAACTTGCAATGATCTTGTGAAATCCTCCCCGATGTGCAAGTATGAGGCCCTTCATATTTTCTAATCTCCCATACCTGTTTCTTCTTCATAAAAGTTGCCCTTATTCTCCAATTACACCCATTCCCATACATTACGCACTTGGCATAATATTTCGTCCGCTCAGATTCAATTACTCTGTAATCTACAGAGTTTTGATGTTATAGTGCTTGATAGCTGAAAGCACAGCCTCTTTCGTTGGGAATTGTAACCCAACACACAGATCAACTGCAGATGGATCAAATGTCAGAGGCGTAGCTAATGTATGAGCATACTCAGGAAATTCCGGCACATGCATTGCCTCCAGATCCAGTGTATGCATATGGGATGCAGCCTCATATGGGGGAAGATCTCCATGAGTGTTGATCTCAGCAGGGACGACGTCTGGGTCAGAATCACTATTGTCATCACTTGCGAATTCAGCATCCTCTTCCTGCTCACTAAATTCACCAACATCTTCACCATGGACTCCACGTGGACGAACAGGATCAACACCAGCTGGCTCATCTTCGAGGGTAGTAGGAATTAGGGTTTGTGAGACCAATGAAGTCTGAAAAGTTGTAGCTTGAGATAAGGGCACGACTTCTTCTGTGGGAACGTCGTATGTAGTGTGAACATAGAACGACCCAGAATCATAATCTTCTATGGGAAAGTTTTCTGTTGTGCGAACATTTGAAGGGCCACAATCATCGTCAACATCATCTATGTCAGCATATAACTCAAGTACACCAACATTTGCAAATGTCTCATGAGCATAAAACATGCATCTAACATCATCATCATCTTCAAGTGGAAATGTTCTATATCGGACACATCCTTCACCAATAGAAAGAGGATGCCTATACTTAACCTCTGAAACTCTTTTTCTATTTCCAGCTTTTATTTTTGTATGAATTTGCAGCTTCAGTTCCTCTAATGTGACGTCGTCTTCAACACGAATACTTTTAGGACGTTCACAATCAAATGTAGCACCTTCGTCAGTATTATGAATTTGGCCATTATAGTAGACCAATGCGATCACTCTATTGCTCATGTTGTGTAGTAATGAAACTAAGAAAGATGAGAATGTAGGTATTATCACTCTGCAAAAGAAAGAAGAAATATAGAAGGATGAGAATGAGGAGGTTTTAGCACTCAGGAAAAATCTGATTGAAAAACTGTTGTAGGGGGTATTGTAAACCTTCATAAGTATTATGAATTTATAATGGTTCATTATGTTGTACCAGATGACAAATCCCATCCTTTGTATAGGATGGAATCTGATTCTTATATTCTGCCTAGGACTATTTGACTGAAAAAGTTATAACTTATTCAATGCAAAATCTTATTGATAAATCCCATCCTTTGTCTCATCCATTGCAGAAGGAATCCAATTCCAATATTTTCTTCAGCATTTGATGGACTGAAAAATAGCTGAAACCTCTCTCAAACCCTAAATCATTAGTCTCATCCATTGCAGAAGGAATCCAATTCCAATATTTTCTGCAGCATTTGATGGACTGAAAAATAGCTGAAACCTCTCTCAAACCTTAAATCATCAGTCTTATCCATTGCAGAAGGAATCTAATTCCAATATTTTCTGCAGCATTTGATGGACTGAAAAATAGCTGAAACCTCTCTCAAACCCTAAATCATCAGTCTTATCCATTGCAGAAGGAATCCAATTCCAATA
The DNA here is from genome assembly GCA_030761205.1 of Fremontodendron californicum. NCBI lineage: Eukaryota > Viridiplantae > Streptophyta > Magnoliopsida > Malvales > Malvaceae > Fremontodendron > Fremontodendron californicum. The sequence continues at coordinate 4,999,594 of JAULJL010000010.1, forward strand.
TTTTCTGCAGCATTTGATGGACCGAAAAATAGCTGAAACCTCTCTCAAACCCTAAATCATCAGTCTCATCCATTGCAGAAGGAATCCAATTCCAATATTTTCTACATCATAAAATTAAAATTGTATAACAAATATAATTTTATTTTTAAAATTTTTATAAGCAATAAAATAGTATATTTAATAAATTAAAATTTTTATAAAATTAAAAAAGTATAAGAAATAAAATTTTTGATAAAAATATTTTATAAGAAATATAATGTTATTTTTAAAATTTTAATAAGCAATAAAATAGTATATTTTATAAATTTTTAATAATAAATTAAAGTTTAGTTTTTATAATATTAAAAAAGTATAACAAATAAAATTTTTGATATAAAAATTTAAGAAGAAATATTATTTTCTTTTTTTAATTTTAATGTTTTGCAAATTTTAATGTTTTGCAAAAAGTATCAAAATTTTAATTTATTATTAAAAAATTTTAATATATTACAATTTTATTTTTATAAAATTTTAATCATAAATTTTAATAAGAAATATATTTTTATTTTTTATAAAATTTTAATAATAAATTAAATTATATTTTTAATATATATTTTAAAAAAATAACCAAACCTAGAAAAAATTTTAATTTTCTTTTAATTTTTAAAATTAAAAAACAAAACTTACAATTTTAAAAATAATTTTAAAATTTGTTTTTTAATTTAAGTAAAAAAAAATTTTCATGAAGGGAAATCGCCACCCCCCATGGCGATTTCCCTTCATGGAATTTGCAAATTTTGCAAATTATACCAAGGGAAATCGCCATGGGGGTGGCGATTTCCCTTGGTATAATTTGCAAAATTGGCAAAAAACACCAAGGGAAATCGTCACCCCAATGGCGATTTCCCTTGGTGTTTTTTGCCAAAATGCTAATTTTTACACTGGGAAATCGCCATGGGGGATGGCGATTTCCCAGCTAGTATAAAAAGAAACGGATTTTGAGAATTAATCCGAAATGAACGGTATTTTGGGATATAATTTTTTTTTGGCTATATTTGAATAAAAAAACCTATAACCTTCCATTGGAAGTGAAGCATGATAATTGTTAAGAGACATTAAAAACCCTTTTCCTTTAATGAGATTATAATTATTATTGAATAACTTTCAATATATATGACATAGGAAAAAATATTGCAGATATTGAGATTCGAACTCCAAATCTACTAGATGTCATCTCTTATGAGTGATTGTATGAACCAATCGAGAGTTAAGTTTTGAGTTAAATCATATAACATTCTTTGCCATGTAACTTCAAGTATTATCAATAAATTCAGTATTCCACATCACTAACCTGAACTGAATATAAAATTTTAATATGGCTTATACCAAAGATATACTTTTATTTAACTGATTATACAATGCACCATTAAAAAACTTAGAAGTAAAATAGAAATCCCTTCAACTCCTGCTAAAACAATAAATATAAAGAAATAAAGGTTGAGAATATAGTGAAATGCAGAGGCAATGGATAATAATTCCCACTCATTATTTAAGTAGTTTTCGCCTGATGCAATTTCTACTTCAACAGACAATATTTCCAGTTAATTAACCATGATAGAGAGCTTCCTTAACAAATCTATCAAAATCAATGTAAGATGATCCGCCAACATCAGTAGCTGCTTCTGCTTTCTTCTTCCATTCCAAAGCCTTCTCCTTCATTTTCTTTCCTTTATCCCCTTCCATCATTTCCTTAACTAAAAACTCAATGTTCTCTCGCTTCACATCTTGATCGACCTCCATGCCGATGCCCCAATCAGTGCAAGCATACCGACAATTTGTTTGTTGATCAGCAAAAAATGGCCAACAAATTATAGGGACACCTCCACATATGGCTTCCAGGGTGGAATTCCACCCACAATGCGTTAGGAAAACACCGATTGAAGGATGTGAAAGAACCTGATATTGGGAGCACCAGCTGGTTATCAATCCTCTATCCTTAATCTCCTCGGAAAACTCTTCAGGCAGAATGGCAGAATCACCCATCACGGCATCAGGCCTAACGATCCATAAAAATGGGTGCTTACAATTAGCAAGCCCCCATGCAAATTCTTTTAGATGCTGCTCTGACATGACAGTCACGCTACCGTAATTCACGTACACAACTGAATTGGGTTCCTTTTTGTCAAGCCACTCAATACAGTTTGTATCTTCTTTCCATAGGCTTGAATTTATTGACTTGGATGGACCATCGTCAGGAATGTGCCTGGCAAGCAAGGGAAGTGGCCCTGTTTTATAAATTCGAGGGAATTTGGCAGCGATTGCTTCTAGCACTTCATGTTCAAACTCATCGAATGTGTTGAAGATGATTGCTGGAGCTTTTAGGCAATTTTGTGCTTCTGATCCCATGAAATCAAACATAATATCATCTGGATTGTTGGCTCTAATAAAGCTTGGAATATCTCTGAGGCGAATGTTACTCATTCCAGGGACCCAACCAATAGGTGTATCAAGAGTTCCATCACTAAGAAAAGTTTCATCTGATATAAAAAAAGAATAAAATTTTCATAGCTGTAAATATAGATCAGAATTGCAAAGTTAAAATAAATCTTACTTTTAAATGGAATAATGCCTCTTTTAAGCAGTTCGCTGAATTGAAGATATCCCATGAAGCTACAAGCTGAGGCAGTCCAAAACTGAACTTCTGGTATGCCTAGTATTTCAGCAGCCTTAATAGCAAAGCTCATAACTCCATCCGAAACTATGCAAGTAACAGTCGGCACTTGGGGTGAGGAATTATTTAATTTAGCTAGTAGCTCCAAAAATGGGGCCAAACAATTCTTTCGTGTTGAATCACATAGAGCTGGAACATCCTGTGTTGCATCACGATCGGAGGACGGCAGCCCATCTGGAATCGTTTCGAACCGGAAATCAGGCAGACCTTTAACAGAGTCTGGCCCTTTGGACCTGATCAAGCGCCCATGGTTGAACTCAGTGTTAACAAAGGTTATGTGGAAGCCTCTTGAGTGTAAGAGCTTAGCCAGTTGCATCATGGGGCTAACATGGCCTTGTGATGGATATGGAACGCAGACAGCGTGGGGTTTACTGGCTTCAACTGAACCCATCTTAGCAAAGCAACGAGACAGTTGGAAAATTAAGGTCTCTACACAGAAAAGCTTTCCTAGCTAGCTTTTATGAAGCTCGAGAAGTACTAGCAAAAATATTCAAAATAAAATAATGGAAAATTTCAATTAATGAAACAAACAGAGGTTTAAGTACAATGATTGATGAAAGCAAATCCTTTGCTCCAGATTCCTGCCTCTATCCCTGCCCCGCCTATAAAAATATGCCACGTTTTTTTTTATTATTATCTTAAGCCTTATTTGGTTTAAAGTTTAAACTTTTTATTTTTATTTTTTATTTGTACAAGGATTTAAAAAAAATAAAAAAACAGTAATACTTCAAAGGAAATAAAAGAAATTAATTCAATTCATCAATAGAACAGAAAAGAAATGTTTTAAACCAGACATGGGATTCCAACTAATACAACTGGAGGGTGATGTTTTTGCGGTGGTGAACCAGATTGCAAGAAGGGATTTTGATATCTCAGAGATTGGTCATATTGTTGAAGAAGCAAAACTCAAGATGAAGTAATATAATTGATTGAAGTTTTTTTCAAAAGAAAAATAAATAAATAAATAAAAAAAAATTCTTTTATCTTTGCAATGGAGGAGAGCAAAAGATTTAAGATTTTTTCTTCTATGTAGTGTCATGGGAGTCCAGTAGAAGAAGAAGTGTAGGGGAAGATGGTAAAGAAAAGGAAAAAAAAAAGACGAGGATGGAGAATGACTGCAGCACTTTCCTTGCAGTTTTTTCTCTTCCCTTAACTTTTTTTTTTTTTATTAATGTTTTTATGTAAAACATTTTTTACCAAACAACTACTAAAATCTCAACAAATAAAAAAACACGTATCACTCTTTAAGAGTCGGGCATAGATGGGGGCACAACTTGGGACAGAGGATTTGCGTTCATGATTGATTGGGTTATAAAAATGTTTTTTTATATACATACTTGACTTTCCCTTATTGTAGGAGATTCCTGGTCGTCTTAGAATCTATTAGATATTATTATATTAATAATTATTTTTTTAAAAATGATTAATTTATCTTGAACTCTTAACTTTTACATACTATCAACTTAATTTATCTGACATTATGCGTCTAAGCAAATTCGAACTCATAACTTTCAAAAATCTAAATAGCAATTTCCAATCTTTCAGTTCATTTCTTTATTTTTTTGAGAATATCTTTCTGTTTCAAATTTGTTTGTGTTAGTATTTGAACCCAGAACTCCAAATAAGAGAAGCATAAAGAAAAAAAAAATCCAAATCAAAGAAGGAATGATTGGTCAAGGTTGAAGATCTCTTATCATAGATCTCTTATCATGTTGGTTGGATCGATCGATTTAAAGTTTTAAATATTAAAAAAATAATTTTAATATTAAATAGGTAATAAATATAATAAATAGTTAGAGGAGAGATCCACTTATATTAGTGTAAAATTAAATTAGTTTTATACGCTTTTATAACTTTTTATACGATTTATATTTACTTAATCCGACTGTCGTATTTCATGTTTTATTCATGTAGATCATGCACGTCAAGTTTCAAGTAAATTAAAAATGTTTAACTATTTATTCGATGTAAAAATATTTCAACCGTTAAATATATATTGAAAAAGACAGTATTCTCGATCGATATGATAAAGATATTGGATCGATTCAAAACTTTACGTGCATAACGAATACAATTATATTGTTAAATCTAACGGTCGGTTTGTTAAAATATAAATCGTATAAAAAATTATGAAAGTGTGTACTAGTGTAGTTTTAGACTAATGTAAGTAAATCTTTCCTCAAATAATGAATGAAAATATGTATTTGACTTAAGAGTATGGTATTTATCTGACATTATACGTCTAAATAAATTTAAACCCGTAATTTTAAAAAATCTAATCAGCAATCATGCCATGTGAGTCAAGGATTAGTAGTGAAAATACTCAAATTAAAGAGCATTGGATTCCCATTTCCAATCTTTCAGTTCATTTCTTTATTTTTTTGAGAATATCTTTCTGTTCAAATTTGTTTTTATTAGTATTTGATCTCGGAACTAAGAACTCGAAACTCCAAATAAGAGAAGCATAAAGAAAAAAAAGTCAAATCAAAGAAGGAATGATTGGTCAAGGTTGAAGATCTCCGATCACCGATTCAATTGGTTGGGCCGATCGATTTAATTAAAAATTTAATAAATATAATAAATAATTAATGAACATATCATTTAATTTAATGGTATAATTTTTAATATAAAATTAAAAAGTTAAAAATTCAAATCTTATTACTTACAAAAAAATAATAAATCATGTAAAACCGATTTTTTATCGATTGAACTATTTTTTTACCAATTCAATAAATATATGATTCTTTGTATCATACCGGACCAATAAGCCTCCAATTTTTTATTGAATAGATCAGGTATTTTTAACCATATCATTTATATATATTTTAAAAAATATATATATATATATATATATATAAATCCATGTATATTATTTGTACACTAACTCCTTTTTTTAAGAAACTTTTTTTTCTTCCAAAAAAGACACTGGGTTTGATATTTTTTTTCCTTCCTTCTTTTTAAGTCTATTTATAACAATTTTTTATCATAACTATTTTGATAATATAGAGAACTAAAAACACATGTATTTAAGTGTTCTTTCACCCTTTTTTATTGCATGAAAAATTAACTTGTTCAACAGATAATAGCTCATTTTCAGTTTTCACAAATTATAATATAAATCGTATAAAAAATTACGGAAGTGTACGTGTAAAATTAATTTAATTTTACATTAGAAAATTACGGAAGTGTATGTGTAAAATTAATTTAATTTTACACTAATGTAAGTGAATCCCTCCTCATATATATATATATATATATATATATATATATATATATATATTTCCCACAAAGTAGTATTACTCTAATTAGTATTTCTAATATTACTATATATATAGGATTAAAACAAACAATAGTTAGATTCAGAAATGTTGGAACAACCGAACAAGAGCATGTATAAATTGGTTAAAGTATCTAGATAGTCCTTGTACTATAGTCAAAAGTGTATTTTAGTCTCTCTACTATAGAGGTGAGTAATTTAATCCTTGTACATTTGAAATTGGTGCAAATAAGTAAAATTAGTAATTGTGTCAATGAAAAATAGTCTAAATGCTGATCATGTGCAGAGGCGGATGATAATGGGAGCCAGGGGGTGCCCTGGCTCCCCCAAAAATTTTGAAATTCCTTAATATGTATATATATTTACATTAAATATATTTAAATTGGCCCCTCCAAATTAAAATTATTAATTATTAATTATATTCTAATTTTATTCATTGACAAAATGAGCTAAATAACATTATTGTTTATCTATTTGTTGAATTCACCGGTCATTATTTATAAACACTTAAGATCAATAAGCTTATTACAATTATGGAGTCACAATCATGTAAACTTAAGAAAAATCAAATTGACTTTCTAATTTTCTCAATATAACTTCTTTTCTTATATATTTAAGTTCTATTCTATATCTTTGTAACCTTTTTTAATTTGTTTTGCTTAATCATTTGAGTAACCACTTTCCAATCGTCTTTAGAAAGCTAAAATTATTGTTAAAATTTCAAAAATATATATATATATATGTACATATATTCTTGTCTTCATATGAACAATCTTAAATTTTTTGTGTTTTATCAAAAATTCAAGATAGTTTTTATATTAATTTATGTTATAATGCTATAAAATTGACTTGTCTTAATAGCTTATGAAAAATTATTCCTTTACAAGGTTTGATGCTTTCACTTGTTGAAATTTTATGAAAATTAAATTGATATAAAATTATAAATTTATAAATCACTAAAATTTATATATTTTATGAGATTTTTTATTTTTATTAGTATATTATTTACATATACATTTTATATTAGAAAAATTTCGTAGAATACCTCAAATGAAAATAAAAAATATAATTTTAATTGGCCCCTCAAAATTAAATGTCAAGATCCGCCACTGCTGATGTGGACATGTGAAACTGACAAAATAGATGATTTAGAAAACAAAATAGATGATAAATTTTAAATGCGTCTTTTATTTCTCTTATACCTAAATGTGATTCTTCGTGCTCCATTAGTGATTACCGTCCTATCAGCTTGGTGGGCAGTGTTTATAAAATTCTAGCCAAAGTTCTTGCCAATCGCCTGAGGCAATCGGTGGGGGAAATTGTTGGTCAAAACCAGTTCGCGTTCATCCCGGGGCGTCAAATTCTGGACTGCTCCTTAATTGCCAATGAGGTTATCCATTCTATGAAGACTAATGGAGAGGGTGGTATGATATTTAAGGTAGATTTCGAAAAAGCCTATGATTGTGTGGATTGGTCCTTTCTTGATTTTGTTATGGGTAGAATGGGCTTTGGGGATAAGTGGAGGTCTTGGATTCAGTCGTGTTTATCTTCAGCTTCATTATCAGTCCTAGTTAATGGGGTGCCAACGGAACAGTTCAGGATGAGCAGAGGGTTGAGACAAGGCTGTCCCCTCTCCCCCTTACTGTTTAATCTGGTTGCTGAAGTTTTGAGCTTATTTCTTAATAAGGCTACTTCCATTGGCCTTTTCAGGGGTATGGTTATTGATCAGGGGTCTGTGTCCATATCTCATCTTCAGTTTGCGGATGACACAATTATCTTCTGTGAGCCTTTGGAGGAGCAGGTTAGGAATGTTAAAAGAATTCTAAAGTGCTTTCACTTGTTATCAGGCCTCAAAGTTAATTTGAAAAAGAGCAGTCTTTTTGGAGTTGGGGTGGAGCAAAGTGTCACTGATCGGTGGGCTTCGAATATCCGTTGTCTGAGCAGTCGTCTCCCCTCCCTTTATCTCGGTCTCCCCTTGGGGCACGGAGCGAACTCTATCTCACTGTGGAGTCCTATCATTGAGAAATTCAACAAGAGGCTTGCCGGCTGGAAAGGTAATTTACTTTCCATTGGGGGTAGATTGACTCTTATTAAATCGGTGTTGTCTTCTCTGCCCATTTATTATATGTCTCTACTTCAAATCCCTCGTACTGTATCTGATGAGCTGGATAGAATGGTCAGAAGATTCCTTTGGGGTGGTTCTTCGTCGGTGAAGAAGATGCATATGGTTAATTGGAAGTCTGTCTGTAATACCAAGGAATTTGGAGGACTCGGTCTAGTTGATTTAAGGCTTAAGAACAGAGCGATGCTCAATAAATGGATCTGGAGATTTGGGAATAAGCGTTTCTCTTTATGGAGATCAGTCATAGCCGGGAAATATGAGTCATCGGTGGGAAATTTGCTTCCTTCATGCAGCTGGTATCGGAAAATATCCCCAACCTGGAGAAACATTATTCGACCCCTTATGCCTTCAAATCATTTTCATCCTTTTTTGTCTGCTGGGTTGTGTTTTCTTCCAGGTGATGGCAGCTCCATTAATTTTTGGCAGGATGAATGGATCGAAGGCGTTATCCTTAAAGAGTAGTTTCCAAGAGTCTTTGCGGTAGCTGTTTCTAAAAGCGGGAAAGTAGCGGATTTTGGCAAATGGCTTAATAATCAATGGCATTGGGAGGTTAACCTCCGAAAAAGATTGTTCGATTGGGAGCTTCAGCAGTGGGAATCCCTGTTGGATCTGCTGGGAAATCAAGTGCTCTTCAGAAACTCCTTTGATTCAGTTGTTTGGAAGCACACCTACAGTGGCGTTTACTCGTCTAATTCTTTCTGCCATTCTGTGTTGAGTGAGTCCTCACTTAAATGGGATCATTGGAAATTTATATGGGCCGGTTATGCGCCTCCGAAGGTGGAAATCTTTTGCTGGCAAGTTTTGAGAGGCAGCGTTGCTACCAAAGTTGAACTCAGCAAGAGAGGTCTTATTGTTAATGGTCCGATCCTGTGTCCACTATGCAATCTGATGCCTGAAACTACAAAGCATCTATTTTTTACATGCAGAGTCTCATGGTTTGTGTGGGCTCATTGCTGTCTTTCTTGGGGTATTTCTTGGTCCACGCCAAGGAGTGCCGTGGGTTTTTTTCTTGCGTGGCAGCATGCGTTCCCAGCAAATCATTGCAGCAAATTGTGGAGAATGTGTTTTTTTGTTGCACTTTGGTCTATTTGGTTGCACAGGAATGATATTGTTTTTAATAGGAAAAATGTTGCTGTTTGGCAGTTACTGGACTCTATTAGACTTAGACTCGTTTTATGGTCCAAGGCTAAATGGCCTTGTGAGGAAGGGCTGCTTTCGCAGTCCAAGTGGTCACCTGCTATTTGTCGATTGAAGAGGGAAATGAAAGTTGGTGTTGATGTGACTTGGAGTAAGCCACCTGCCGGCTGCCTTAAGTTCAACATCGATGGTTCGGCGCGTGGTAACCCCGGTCCTGCGGGGATTGGCGGTATTTTGCGCGACAATCAAGGTATGGTGAAAGCAGTTTTTTCTAAATCTATCGGTTCTGCTAAGGCTTTTGAGGCTGAATTAAGGGCCGTCAAAGAAGCCTTCCTCATTTTTGGTGCTTCGTCTTGGGTGCTATCGCATAAACTTATAATTGAATGTGATTGCCAGATGGTTGTTGCTTGGGTTGGGAATCCGAGTAGAGCCCCATGGCGGATTTTGAGAATTATAAGATCTCTAGAGTTTGTTCGAACTGCGGTTCAAAACTGGGAAATTGTTCATATTTTGAGGGAGGCTAATGGTGAGGCTGATAAGCTAGCCAAATCTAATGTTAATAGGGTGTCAGATTTGTTGTTTTATAGTCCTTAGTTTTGTTTTGCAGCATGCTATTTTTCTGGTTTGTAAAAAGAACATCTTTTTTGCAATAAATCATGCTTTTCAAAAAAAAAAAAGAGTGAAATTCAGAAATTTATAGAATAGATGACTTCAAAAACAATGATTACATATTTTTACTAGTAAGGAAAGGATTTGGGTAAAAAAAATTATGTTTTTCTAAATTCCTCTTGAGTAAAAAAAATTGACATGTCATCATTTTTTTTCAAGTCATTTTTTCTGTCAGTTTCACATGTCCATGTCAGCATTTAGACTATTTTCCATTAACACTGTTATCAATTTTACTTCTTTATACCAATTTTAAACGTACAAAGATTAAATTACTCGTTTTTATAATACATGGACTAAAATGCTTTTTTGATTATAATATAGAAACTTTTTAAATATTTTAAGTGTATAAATCACATGACATGGTTTTTTCTTTGTTTTCCCTTACTTTCAGTGAGTTCTTGGACAATCCGCACACCTTTAAAGACAAAAACAAAAACGTACGAAAACGAAAGAGATAAGAACAGGTAAAGAAAGACAGTTCCTCACGATTTATATATGGGTGTGTTATGTTTTATGGTTTTTTTTTTTTTAATGTTAGTTAGGTAAATATAAATATAATAAGAATTATTAAATATATTAAAATTTTAAATACGAATATAATATATGTATTAAACGTATTGTATTAATCGTGTTTAAATGTATCATATTTTATTTTTATTATATAATTTTTTTTGTTTATTAATCATATCGTATTCATCTCATATTTTCGTATCATGTCCAATGTTACGAGTCTACTTCTAATCATCGTATCTTTTATAACAACGTCTCTATTCCACCGAATTTCATTAATTCCATGAACTAACTTGATTAATTACCAGCAATGGTAGGAACATTTCAATTGGTTGTTGCTCAAATATCAGTTGACTAAAGAAAAAAATCTGTTAAATGATAATGAAAGCCGCACACTTCTCCACGACACTATAACAAATTTACGTGGCGCTTAAAATAATTCACTGAAAGTTTTATTTACGTCATTATTTGTATTTTGTGACAAAAAGTTCGAGGTCATGGCGTTCGTCACCTTAGCACCATCTCTAAAGGTCAGAGGTGACGATATCATATTATCGTCAAGTATTACCGACAATAGGGTGACAATAATGCATAACGGCACCTTATAGTCAGTATTTTGTGACAACTAATTTCATCACCAAAATATATAAGAATGTGTCATTGATTATCAAAATCGTCACCAATAATGAAATGAAGTTCAACATATTAGTGACGAAAGCGACATGTCACATTGTTAATGACATAATTATCGTCACCTAATATGAAAAAATAACGTCATGAAATGTTCATTTTGTGTCAATTTGGAATCGTCACTAATGCCACATATTACACTAGAATAAGGTGACATTAATGCACAACGTCACCTTATAATCACTATTCTGTGACAACTTGTCCTATTACCTAATTATATACGAATGTGTCATTTATTATCAGAATCGTCACCAATAATGAAATGAATTCAACGTATTAGTGACGAAAATGACATTGTCACATTGTTAATGACATAATTATCGTCACCTAATATGATAAAATAACGTCATAAAATAATCAATAAACATTTGCATTGGTTCTCAAATGTAATAAATTCTATTCAAAATATTATATAAATAATATGTTTGCAAAGTAGTAAAAGTAAAATAATCCAAATTGTTGACTTAAAAACTTAGATAATGTATATATTCTGATAGCATAATAAACTTAGATGTTTGAAACAAAAAGTAACATGACTAGGATATAGCTTGTATGAAGCTCTCAAATCAAATCTTGGATCGATGGTGAGTGTGTTGATGGTGAGTTTGTGATGATAAATACAATCATTACATTAGAACTTCATAACTGTGAAAAGTAAACAATATAGAGTCATTACAAGAATTAAGATTTTTAGTGACGATTCTTTTGTGATTATGAGCAATTTCGTCACAAATATTAGTTTTTGTGACGAAATTTTTGTGCGACACTATTGATATAAGTAATTGGGATATACCTTTAATTTGGTCACTATTGTAATAGTAATTGTGATGGTTTAATTTTTTTCACAATTAAATCGTCACTATAAATATATTATTGTGGCACAATTTTGAATGTCACTAAAAATTTGTCACTAATAAGATACACAAATTGGCGCCAATTGTTCTTTCGGAGGGAAATAATGCAATAGTGACGACATATAAAGTGGTCATTGTTATTTTACATTGTTGTGACAACAAAATTGTTTGTCACTTCAAAAAAAAAAATTTGTTACAAAAGCTTTTGTCACTATTAAACATTACAAATTCAACTATATGTCGCCACAATACTGAATTTACACAATGAAAATTGAAATCGTCACCATTGTAAAAATTAAAAACTTATATGTGTCTAATGTACCAAAATTTTGTTGATCATGAGTTTAAAATATATTCTATTAAAACATCAAGTCAACCTAATTAGGAAAAAGGTAAGTAAAATTTTTTGTTTGATTTTTTAATTAATCATTACATCCATAGATTTTAATTTGGAGTATGACAATTCTAATAGCTTTTAATTCTTAAAAACGATCCAAAACCAACTATATATATATATATAAACTATTTTGTTTTTAACTTATTTATTTATATAATTGTAATTAATTATTCATAATTTAATTTATAGATCTAACTTAATTATACAAAAAAAAAAGTAAATACTAAACTAAAAAAGAGTTGTAAGGTTTCTAATTTATTAAATAGCATCATGCCAATATGTAAATTTGTTTATAAAGAAGATCAAAATTTAAGAGGAAATTGAAAAAGGAGAATTTACAAGTACTGAGATTGAACCCTAACTAGAGGTGCTCATGGGCTAGGCCGGATCGGGTTCGGTTCGGGTTTAAGTATGATATCAACACCATATATGCTTGTCAAAGCCCGGCCCGATCTGAAATATAGCCCTAAAATTCTACTCAAGCCCGCCTATATTTGTAAATAGGTAGTCCAAACCCGTTTAGGCCCGCCCATATTATTTTTTTTCTAAAAGAATTTCAACAAATATTTTTTTATTACTTAATTTTAGTAATTTTATCTTTTTTTCTTTCTTTTATTAAGTTCTAAAACATGGATTACTTATCATATTTTAAATGTTTACATTATAATATTATAGATATTTATTTTTATATGATATAAATTACATAATATATAAAATATAAATATTATATATTATATAAATGAAAAACGGGCCGGGCCGGGCTCGAGCCTTGATTGTTGGAGCTAAGGCCCAATCCATTTTTTAAATGGGCCTCATTTTTTTGTCCAAATTAACTCATATTTCGGGCCTAATATTTTTGTCCAAACCCTCCAAAACATGGGCGGGCCTTCGAGTTTGAACGGATAGCTCGACCCTCGAGTAGGTCTAATCCTAACCTTACTAGAATTCATCTTCTAAATATGGGTGAATTATGTAATGTAAGTGATAGTTTTAATATAATAACAAACTATAAAATATAAAATTAGTTTAATTAATAAGCATAACCCTTTATTAGCTTAAAAACACTTATAAATTATAAATAGCAAACATGACAATTCACAAACCAAAATATATAAAGTGCATAACTTTAATCTTCACAAGGATCAAAAGCCAACTCTATAATTAATTATTTTGTGTGTGTATGCATGTAACTAATATCATTTAATTTATCAAATTAAATTCGTTATACCAAAAAACAAAAATACAACTTTTTATGAAAAAAATAATATTATTAACTTCAAGTGAGTTTTTAACACCATAGGATTAGTCATTTGATTTATTTATTTTACTTGTAGAAAAGAAAATTACTCGTATATATATTGTATATGTTTATATGATAATAAGTTGTTTAAGAAATGACTATTATAATTAATGATTTATTATTTGATTTATTAATATAATAAGAAAAAATAAATGAATTCGGCTTTAATGGAAAAACATGTTTTTTATTATTTTTATGCTTACCTCTCAAAACTAAAAAAAAAATAGAATAAAGCAATTAGGTTTTTGCTTCCGCTCCTCAAAGTGCTCTGTGCTTTGCGGAAAGCCTAATCTCTTCTTAACAATCCTTTATTTTATCTACTTCACCATTCGATTAACTGTCTATGCCTTGATTTTGATATTATCTTTCGGTTGTGAAAGAATCGTGACTTTGGTTGCTTAAAATTTGGATTTGTTATTCTGATAATTTGATTAGAATGCGACGGATGTTTATCTTCGATTTTGGGCTTGGTCTTAATGCCTGAGCTTTATATATACATACATATATATATATATATATATATATATATATATATATATATATATATATACTTTTGGTGGTGTGAGACTTTGTTTGGCTATCTGAACCTTTTTTGATATTACGATTCAATGTTTTATATTACGATTCAATGTTCTTCTAAATTGAATATCCGAGTTCTTTTATTTTCCTTTATTTTTATTGTTGAAAGATTCTACTTGTTTGATCAATTTAGAAGCTGATTGGTTTTCGTTTTTATATGGGTATGCGGAATTCTGAGGACTCTTCCTTGGGTAGTGAATATTAGTAATGAGGATGTTAAGGAGCCGCAAAGTCAATCCCATGGTAATTTTTCAAACGTATAACATTTATTTCTGGATATTGAATTGTTTGATATTTATGAAGCAGATTTTGCAAATGTTGTTGTTCATAAATTTAACTTTTTTTTAATCTTAGCGGCAGGAATCATTGCATTGCATCAAATTCCTTGTACCAATGCTATATTAATAATATTGTTCATTTTAGTTTTTATCCTTACTTCGTAAGTATCTTGTCATGTTCTTCGCAGGTCAAGATGATGAGAATGAAATAGTTACTGAAAATGCGGCATTTGTGCATGGGGAACGGCCTCAAGATGCTAGTGGACCTCCAAAAGTCGATTCTGAGGTGGAAATTCTTCATGGAAAAGTAACAAAGCAAATCATTAAGTAAGGCAATGGTCACAAGCCATCAAAATGCTTCTGTAAGTACCAGAAACTTGTGAATTGTTGCTTGTTTTCTCTCTTTTGCCATGCCTTTAGTCGACTATATGAAAAGCTGAAATTCTTATATCACGAACCACCGCCAGTAATTCCTATAAAACCAACATATGTTATGGTTTGATCTGGTCTAATTAACTTCAGTTCAATGTTTGGTGCGGTTACACCTTCACCGCCTGCAACTAGATGCATGAATCTTGTATCTGACTATTTTATTCAACATCTTGATAAAGCTATACTAATGAGTAATTGTTATCCTACTAAATTGAGGTTATATAATGCATAAGTCAGTGGAGGGTGTGATTCTAACAGTTGGCACTTTAGTCATGTACATGTTGAGAAATTTTGCTGATTCTTTTAATTTAGCTCATTAATTGAGCAAAATGCTATTTTGGTAGCTTTAGATGTTTAGTCCAGTGATTAATTTTGAACTTCTACTGCTATTTGCTTCACGAAAGTTGTTACTTAGTAGTCTCTTAGGAGGTCAAGGAGCTGTGCTGATTATGTATCCTAACTGCAAGAAAATGCATTTTTAATGGAAACAATTTTAAAAAAATATTAAAAAAATGAAAACAATTTATATAGCCTCCCACTAAAGAAAGCAATATTAAAAGACCACTGTACTTACAAGTTGTAACCACCATTTCTGTGTGACACAAAAGCTAAAAACTGTCTAAATATGCAACTCTAAGAGCTGTAATTAACTTGTCAGGTTAGTAAAACATAAATAAGCAAGTAAATTGAAAAGAAAAAAACCAGTTAATTTAAATAGTATTTGCTAAAAACCAGGTAAGCGAGTCGAATCTGAATAGTTTTTTGGTAATATAGATTGGTTTGGTCCGAATTATTATTTAAATAATAAAAATATTTTATTTAAATTTAATTATAAAAATATACAACTATTAAAATAAAATATTTTCTAAATATTTAATATATTTTAAATAATAAAATAAATTTTCAAACTGTTCTGAACAAATAAAAAATTTCAATTCAAGATCGATCCGATCGATTCATGGACACTTCACACACATTATTTCTAAACAAACGTAAAGTTCATATTACGTGATTTTTTATCTTTTAACATGAGGATTGAGGAGAGCGTTAAAGTGTTTATAAAATAAATAAATTTCACATTAATTAAAATTTTGAATATAAATATAACATTATTTTCCATTTTATATTTAAGTATTTTTAAGTTGAATATACCCATTTAAAATTTGATAATAATTTACATCACAAAGAAGAAAGTAAACACTCAACATTGATAATGATAGAATTTTGGACTTCTATTTTGCCAAAAAATGTAAGTGGCAGCCTGCAGAGGTCATCATGGTATTAAAAATATCCATCATATTTGTGGGAAAAAAAAATCCTTCAAACTTAGGTAATTAATCATCATATCTTTATATAGTTTTCATGACTTTGATATCAATATTTTTTTTTTTTCATTTTATTTTCTGATAATTTCAAACAATTATATATACTATCAGTAATTTGATTCTATATTAATAAAACTTTCTAGTTTATCAATTATATTGATGAAATATAGGTAAAAACTATAGAAAATTAAGCATGTTTTCGATGAATTCTCAACAATAATATATGTCAAATATTAAGGAATTTATCAAAAAATATTAAGGGAAAAATTGCAAGTCCCATTTTTTTTCATGGCTAAAACTGATAAACTTAAATGATATACTATTTTTTTAATCTAAAACATTCCTTTTTGACAAAAAAAGCCCTAGGAAATGACCTAGGTTTTTTTATTTGTTTCTAAATAAGGGTATTAGAGTAATCTCAAGTTCCACCATTTTTTTTCCTAAAGAGATTCATAATATTGACTATGGATCAAGATATTAATAAAATGAAAAATCATTTAATACATCGTCAAATGTGGCGTTTTTAATCTCCTCAGGTAGAGGTTAGAGGATTACCATATATTTTTATTATTTATTATATTTTTAAAATTATTGTAAATATTTTTTATCATTAATAAAATTTATTCAATTTATAAGTAAACTTTTTATTTAATTAAAATACTTTCATTAAATGAATTTATTTTAACAAATAAAAAAAGATAAAGTTTATATTAAATTACTTTATCTTCAAAATTTTAATTTTTCATTCATTTTAAAAAGTAAATAAATTTATTTACTATATAAAGAGTTAAAACTTACATTTACACTTAAAGATCTACATCTTCATTTTTTTTTTTAAATTTTATGAACATTAAAAATAATAAATTTGATATAAATTTCACATGCAACAAACTTTTATATGTTAATATAGATTTTGATTAATATGTATTTTAATAATTTTATGTATTTATAAAATATACAACTACATATTTGTTCAAAAATAAATAAAACAATGGATATTAAAATACTAGTTTCAATAAATTGAAGAATTAATTGATTGAGACTCGGTTAGGTTTAAAATGCTTTTTATTTAGCATCTCTATTTTTAACCCTAAATATATGATTAATAAAATAAATATTTAAATTTATAAAATCTTAATTATTATTATATCATTAAAAAATTAATATAATATATCTAAATTTTAGAAAAATAAAAAAATAAATTATTGTTTCCAATTTTATTTATATATCACCTTATTTTGTAAAAAAAATTCTTGGAAGGTGAGGGACAGCGGGCAGAGCAATGTTTTAAGAACTCCACTGTATAATGTCAATGAATTTATCATCAAAAAGAAGTATTAAGAATAATTGATTTTTTGTTGTTGTTGATTATGATATTTCTTTTATATTTAAGTAATGATTAAAGATGTATTAAAAATAATTGAGAATAATTTATATATGTAGAGGAGGAATTCACTTATAGTAGTGTAAAACTAATTTAGTTTTACACGCTTTCGTAATTTATTATATAATTTATATTTGTTTAAATCGACCGTTGTATTTATTCTATTCATATAAATCATGCACGTCAAATTTTAAATAAATTCAAAATATCTGACTATTTGTTTGATATAAAAAATTTTCAACAGTTAAATATATATAAAAATACGATTTTTTTTTTTTTACAAAAGAGGCTGCAGTTTACGAATAAGGAAAGGAGTTGTAGATGCTGTTGGATATCAATATATTACTTGGTGTATAAATATGAAATACGTATACTAATACGTAGGTTGTCGTAAGTAGATACACGGTGCATAATTTATGTATACAATTGATATCATGTTTGAATGAGAAATTAATCTTTAAGTACCAACTTGAAGAGGAAAAAAGTTGGTTGATGTTAGTGATTGGTGTGGAATCCCACATAGGATGAATAAAGACATAAGCTTGTGGTATTTATAAACCTTGTTTCCATGAGGGGTTGGGCCCTAAGGGGCACCCAAGTTTTGTGATGGGTGAGGATCTATACAAACTGGGCTGGACCACACGCGCGTGCGCGCCGCCGCCGGGCTGGGTCAGGTCTGGGTTTGGTTTGGGTCAGTAGTTAATTCTTTTACTGTCCAACCGATATATTTATTTGGTCCAAATTGAACCGGTTCAGCATTCTCCAACCAAGAGACTTGTCTGTTTAAGAAGTATTTTTTCGGACCGAACCTTTTTATTTGTTAAAAAATTTGTCTGTTCGGTTTAAACTAAGAACCTTTTTATTTTCAAAAGCTGCCTGTTTGGCCGAACAGGTTTCGTTCCAAATGATTTTTCTATTCCGAAAAGTCATCTATTTTTTTTATAAAAACCTGAGCAGTACCTGTCTTTTTAATGTACCGAAAATTACTCTTAATTTTTCTATATTGCTCTTTTTTTTCCTGTGTCTTCTATGAGAGAGACCGACATTTTTCTAGTTCGCCGTGTTGCTAACAGTGTGCTCTCGACTGCAACGTAATCGAGGAGGCCTGGGAGACGAATTGCAATATACTGTAAGCACCTGTGAGATAGGCAATAATCATCTTAAGGTCAGAGGTGAAACCTTTACTCGATTATCTTTTTCTGTATTCGGATTAACCTGTAAGTGTTCGTATTTTCAATATTCTGTTCGTAATATGTTTATATATTTCAATATGCAGTAATGAAATTTGTTAAATGCTTACAAGATTGCCAACAGATGCTGGAATTCGACCCCAGACCTACTGGATGCCACCTTTTAAGGGTGATTGTGTCACGGCCCGCGTGAGCCCGCTCGGGTTCATTATGCGCATAGCAGGTCCCGACCAGAATCTAAGTTACATGGAGCATCCTAACCCACCAGACCAGGCCTAATCCCTAAAGCATCCAGACTAGGTTCAATTCCTGGAGCATTCTAGAAGACCCTAGAAGACAGATTTTATCTGGAGGTTCTAGAAGCAGTTGAAGATAGTTACTACCCAACAATTTCAGCTTATCTAGAACTCTAAGAGATAAGGTTTAAATTCCTTTAGGCCTTTAGATAATGTAATCTTAGTTGTTCATTTGTTTAAATCTAAACCGTTGATGTAAGGGGGACTCAACTATAAATAGAGGCCTCCCCCAGTCTCATTGGTATCATTCAACTCATTTGAGTAATATACAAGAGCATTTTTCTCTACTCTCTCTTATTCAGTTTTTCTACTTAGCCCTTGTAACTTTTAGTTACCAGTGCTTTTCTTGAGTGTTAACAGGCTGACTTAGGCATCCAGGGAAGCGACTTACAGCCTAAGGCCTCACGGTTCGTAGGGCTAAAGTTTTGAGTCCGTGACAGTTGGTATCAGAGCCCGTGGTTCGTGAAAGAAGCTGATCATAGGGATAACGTCTCAGGCAGATAATCAGACACATGAGGTCTCAGAGACTTGTGGGAGAGCGAAGAAGGCTAGTTCGAGGGATGTTCTATTGTCCATAAATGGAAGGGTGGCCAAGCTCGAGGTGACTTTTGGAGACATGCGGGAGAACCTGGAGATCGTTGAAGGTCGTATCGAAGAGCTAGACTCCACGGGGAAAGAGCTCAAGGATAGGATTAAGGGGGCTCTCAATGAGGCAATAGGTATCCTGACTCAAAATAATGATACTTTAGAGGCCATGATGGTGGCCATACGGAATGAGATGGAGGAGCTCAAGGGAGAGCACACATCATGCAAAGCAGCCATAGGGGGTGGCGTGCTAGCTATGACACCCAAACATATGATGGAGATCCCTAAGCCAAAGGAGTTCAAGAGAACCAGCTCGGCGAAGGATGTTGACAACTTCTTGTGGGGGATGGAACAGTACTTCCGTGCAATGGGCATTGATGATGATGCCACTAAGGTAAACATTGTCTCAATGTAATTTACTGATGTTGCTCTTTTATGGTGGTGTCGTTGGTGCAGCAATGAGAGGCTTGGTTGCACTATCATTGAAACCTTGGAGGAGTTCCAAAGTGAGTTCAGGCAGCAGTTTTACCCAGAATATGCCGAGAATAAGACGTGTGCTAAGTTGCGACGGCTTTCTCAATAAGGCACAGTTCGGGAGTATGTGCGAGAGTTTAGTGAACTCATGCTCCAGATTTCTGATCTTGGGGAGTATGAGGCATTCTTCTCTTTCATGGATGGATTTAACCCTGGGCAAAGCAAGAGTTGCAGCGGAGAAGTGTCCAGGATCTGACCAAAGCCATAGCTATAGCTGAGTCCTTGCTCGACCTTAGCTCAAAGAAGTTGGACAAGTTTGAGTCTTCCATGCCCAAGGGCAAGGGCAATGGTGGGGGAGACAAGGATCAACAGTCCAAGAATGGCGATGGGAAACCACCAACAGGGAGGTGGAAGTGCAACAAACAGTCTGACAAGAAGAAAGACAAGGAGCCAGTAGAGTGCTTCTTATGTGCGGGTCCGCACCTGATGCGAGACTGCCCAGAGCGAACCAAGCTGTCCGCCATCAACAAGGAGGATGATGATACAGATAATGAGACTCTGAAGCTTGATTCAATTATACTCAGTTCTGTCAAGGCAAGGAGGTGCCGAAAACTAAAGGGGCTGATGTTCGTGGACATCACTATCGCAGACAGACGAAAGAGTGCTCTAGTTGACACATGAGCATCTGACCTGTTCATGTTCGAAAAGGCAGCCAGAAAGCTTGATCTTAAGGTTGAGAAAACAGCCGGATGGATCAAGACTGTTAACTCTAAAGAGGTCTCAACCATGGGTGTGGCACAAGGAGTGGAGCTACAACTTGGAGACTGGTAGGGCAAAGAAACCATTGAGGTAATCCCATTGGATGACTATGATTTTGTACTTGGCTTAAATTACCTTGACTGGATTAATTCTCTTGTTGTTCCATTTGATGATTGCATATGTATCTTGGATGTCCGATGTCAATGCATTGTGCCGGTGAATCGGGAGATGGGTGCCAGAGCCAAGGTATTGTCCGCAATCCAGCTTGCCAAGGGTGAGCAAAAATGAAGACACCTACTTGGCGGCCCTGAAATTTGATGAGCCTCAGGAGCCCAAGGATGAGACCCCCATGGAAGTGGTAGAGGTGCAGCAGTCCTTTAAGGATGTGATGTCTGCCGAGTTGCCCGAGGGGCAGCCACCCAAAAGAGGGGTGGATAAAACTGATGCATTAGACTTTGCTAGAAGAGAAGTGTTGGTACAAGATGGACAAACAGTGGCATTAGAGAGTTAAAAGCTCGACAGGATAGAGCAATGTTGCATGGTCCAGGAGAGAGCACTATCAGAGGACCGTTATTACTGGCCACGCATGCAGGAAAATGTTGAGGCTTATGTAGAAACTTGTCTAGTATACCAACAAGACAAGGTTGAGCTTAAGACACCAGCCGGGGCTCTTACGGCCATTGTCTATATCGGAGTGCCAAGGTCAGAGCGACTCCATTAATTCTATTGCAGGTTTTCCTAATGCGGATGAGTTTAGGCGCACTATGGTAGTGATCTGGACAGAGTTGTTCAAGCTGCGAGGGTCAGACTTGAACTTTTCCACCAGTGTGCATCCCCAAGCAGATTGGCAAATCGAGAGAGTGAATGCTTTACGAGAGGTATATCTCAAGCACTAAGTGAGTGCAACACAGCGAGACTGGCCAAAGCTGTTGGATGTGGCTCAGTTTTCTTACAACTTGCAGTGGAGTGAGGCCACAAACCAAAGTCCGTTCGAGATAGTGATCGGATAGCAGCCACTGACATCCAGTGCTGTTGCAACAAGCTATACAAGACCAAATCCAGCAGCTTACAGGTTTGCTAAGGCTTGGTAGGAGCAGACTGACTTAGCTAGGGCTTGCCTACACAAGGCAGGAAAGCGTACCAAGAAGTGGGCAAATCGGAAGCGCGGGGATGTACAGTTTTAGGTTGGAGACTTAGTCCTTGTGAAATTACACTCGGTGTTGCGTCACCCAGCCATGTACAAAGGGCTTGTGCGGAGATACGAAGGGCCTTTCAGAGTTCTAAAAAGAGTAGGCAAGGTGGCCTACAAACTTGAGCTCCCAGCAAACTCAAGGTACACCCAGTTTTTCATGTCAGTATGCTTAAGCCTTTTCAGGTAAATCAGGAGGATCCAACCAGGGGCGAGTCTCAACGTGCACCAGTAGGAGTGAAGTCCTCCTGCGACAGAGATGTATAGTGTATACTTACAGATCGAGTGATACGGTGAAAGAATTACAGGCCAAGGCATGAGTACTTTGCTCGATGGAAGGGATTACCCGATAGTGAGGCAAGTTGGGAACCAGCCAAGGCATTGTGGCAGTTCCAAGAACAGATTGAGCAGTTCCATGCATAGGACACGACGAGGGCGTCGCTGGAACAGGTGGGGGAGAATGTCACGGCCCGCGTGAGCCCGCTCTGGACCGTTACGCGCATAGCAGGTCCAAACCAGAATCTGAGTTACATGGAGCATCCTGACCCACCGACCAGGCCCAATCCCTGAAGCATCCAGACCAGGCCCAATTCCTGGACCATTCTAGAAGGCCTTAGAAGACAGATTTTACCTGGAGGTTCTAGAAGCAGTAAAAGATAGTTACTGCCCAACAGTTTTAGCTTATCTAGAACTCTAAGAGATAGAGTTTAAATTTCTTTAGGCCTCTAGATAATGTAATCTTAGCCGTTCATTTGTTTAAATCTGAACTGTTGATGTAAGGGGGACTAACTATAAATAGAGGCTTCCCTCAACCTCATTGGTATCATTCAACTCATTTGAGTAATATACAAGAGCATTGTTCTCTACTCTTTCTTGTTCAGTTTTTCTACTTAGCCCTAGTAACTTTTAGTTACCTGTGCCTTTCTTGAGTGTTAACAGGCTGACTTAAGCATCCAGAGAAGCGACTTCCAGCCTAAGGCCACACGGTTCGCAGGGCTAAAGTTTCGAGTCTGAGACAGTTGCATGAACCAACCTAGCTAAGTTCCGGGTAATATTTAAGTAGTGATTAAAATACTTTCAATAAATAAAATTTTATTTAATTAAAATACTTTTAGAGTAATTCAATTTTTATTTAATTAAAATATGATATTCTCAATCGACATGATATAAATATTCGATTCGAAATTTTACGTGCACGACAAGTGCGATTATATTTTTAAATCCAACGATCAGTTTATTAAAATATCAATCGTACACAAAATTAAAAAGCATATAAAACTAATTATTTTATACTAGTGTAAATGAATCTCTCCTCGTATATGTATATATACGCATATAAGCTCATTTTTAATATACCTACAATGAAATTTTTTCTCTCTAAATGATATTAAGAGACTATCCCATTTTTTTTAATATATTGTAAAGAGTATTGACCAAAAGTTTCTTTAACATAACGTGTATTTTTAGGGTAAATTTGAAAAACATACATTCTATTTGACAATAATTGTTCAATGGTTTAATAGATAAGAATAATTTTTTAAAAAATTAAAAATTATTAAATAGGAACTTGTAAAGACCAATACACCCTTAATAAAATAAAATGTTTCTCTTTTTTCTCTCCTCTTCCCCCTCCCTTCCCCAATTCTGCATTCTCGTTCTGTCCATTTTTCTTTTTTTTTTGGATAAGTGTTAATTGATATATCCAAGAAGCAGAGAATATCTCTGCTACATCAAAACAGAAGAACTAGCTACTCAGCTAGCTTTACATCAATGAAAGAAAAATAGAGTTGCTTAAGCCCCAATCAGTACAAAGATTAGCATTTACATTATCCAGTTCTAAGTTTTTTAAGCCTACCAATTTGAATCTGATCTCCTCTTTAATGGTTTCAAAAACCTGCGATGGAGACTTGCATGGACTTTCATGTATCCTTCTATTCCTTTCTTTCCAGACGTGGTAAATGGTTGCATTCCAAGCAAGCTTGAGAATAGTTGTAAGCAATGATCTATCTTTGAGCTTCTGCACAGCCCATTCAAGCACATTGTTCCAACTACAACTACGTACTTGCAACTGACATGACTGCATTACCTGCAGCCAAACAGATTTGGAGAAGCTACATTCAAAGAACAAGTGATCCCGGGTCTCTTGTTCAGAGAGGCAAAGCTTGCAATTCACATCTACCTCGAACCCCCAGCTCAGAAGTCTCATGCTTGTAGGCAATCTGTTCAAAATGGTCATCCAGGAAATAAGGGAATGTTTAGGGATATGATGAGAATACCACAAAAGTCTATCCCATTTAACCTTCTGCTTCTTTGGTCTATGATCCTGCCACACTTTTGCAGCTGAGAATGTGGTTCCAGGGAATTTCCAAATCCATCTTCCTTCTTGATGGCTAATGAACTGGTTGGCCAATTGCCTCAATTTTAAGAGTTTTTTCCAGGTCCAACTATTACCCTGAGCTTCAGTAAGCTCCCAAAATGACCTTTCCTTAAGAACATAAGCATGGATCCAAGCTATCCACAGAGAGCCCGATTTGAAGAACAAGGCCCATATATGCTGCAGAAAACATGTCTGGTTCCAAATGGAGAGGTTTTTAATGCCTAGGCCTCCTTCAGACTTTGGGAAACAAATATCTTGCCAGCCCACTCTTGCCCCTCTTGCAGATGAGTCACTACCAGTCCAAAGGAACCTTGTGAGCAACTGGTTCAACTTATTCAGGACAAATTTTGGCAGTATGAAGTGTCTGGTCCAGTAATTCTGAATGTTGAACAAAATTGACTGGATGAGCTGAAGCCTGCCAGCATATGAAAGCAACTTAGCAGACCAATTCCCTATTCTTGCTGTCACTTTCTCAAGAAGAGGAGCGCAGTCCCTTGCTGTCAGCTTCCTAGTGACTAATGGAACCCCCAAATAACGAACAGGTAAGGATCCCAACCTAAATCCAGTAGTTTGGGAGATCAGCTGTAAAGATTCATCGTTTATGCCTGAAGAGAATAGCTCACTTTTGGCACAATTCAATTGCAAACCTGACATTGAATAGAAGGCTTGAAGTATATTTTGAACCCCAGAGATGGATTCCAGATTGCCTTTTGTGAAGATAAGCAAATCATCTCCAAAACAGAGATGAGTAAGGCTAATCTTTTTGCATTTTGGATGGAATGCAAAAACTCTCATGCTAGCTGCAGTGTCCAAAAGTTTGGAAAGCACATTCATGGATAAAACAAATAAGTAGGGAGAAATGGGATCCCCTTGACGAATACCCCTTGCTCCTGGAAAGTAACCAGCTAGCCCTCCATTGATTGACAAAGAAAATCTGGGAGTAGTTAAGCAGCAGCTGATCCATTCAACAAATTCCTTAGGAAATCCCATAGCATCAAGAACAGAAATGATAAAATCCCAATTCAAAGTGTCAAAGGCCTTTTGAATATCCACCTTGAGAGCACATCTTGGGGAGAGAGAGGATCTATTATATCCTCTCACCAGTTCATGGGCCATTAGGATGTTATCTGTAATGCTTCTGCCCTCTATGAAAGCACTTTGATTATGGCTGATAAGGGAGCCTAGGTATTGCTTTAGCTTGTTAGCCAGTATAGAAGATATACATTTGTAAACCACTGAACAGCAAGATATGGGCCTGTATTCTTTAATGCTTCTAGGAGTTTGACTTTTAGGCACAAGAGCAATGATAGTGGAATTGAAAGCTGGGTGAAGGTCACCAGAGTTGAAGAAACTAAGCACAGCAGCTGTTAAGTCATCGCCCACTATGTCCCAAGAAGTCTTGAAGAAATGAGAAGTGTACCCATCTGGACCAGGTGCCTTATCCCCTTTGATAGCAAACATAGCTTTCTTGATTTCCTCCGCAGTCACTTCTTTTTTTAAACTTGCTTGTTCATCTTCAGTGAGGGAAACCTGTAGAAGTTATTCCAGGAATTCTTTGGAGCTACTAGTGACATTAGCATCAGCCGTTCCTAGAACTCTGATAAAGTAGGAAACTGAGTTATCAACTATTTGTGAGTATGAATCAAGCCTGTTACCCTCCTCATCATACAACACTCTAATTGTATTTCTAGAGTGTTTGGCTGCTACCATCCGGTGAAAGAATCTGGTATTCTGGTCGCCTTCTTGGATCCATTGTACCCTAGATTTTTGCCTGAAATGACTCTCTTCAGCAAGCTGTAATTCAATGAATTCCTGTGATACTGCTCTTTTCTTTTCAAGTAGAGCAGTGGAGGGATGATCCAGTATAGCAATCTGAATAGATTCAAGTTCTTTCCTTTTTATCGCCACTTTATCTGAGATACTCCCAAAGTGTGTGACATTAAAATGTCTTAGAACTTGCTTAAGTCGCCTTAGTTTCTTATAAAGACGAACCATAGGGGTCCCTGAAACCTGTTCCTTCCAAGAGCAATCCACCACCTCCAGAAATTCAGAGTGCCTAGCCCAGTGATTGAAGAACTTGAAAGGCTTTGGTGGGGAGTGGCTGAGTAAGCATGGCTTCACTAGAGCAGGGCAGTGGTCGGAAATTTCTGGAGCAAGGAATTCAACATAAGAATTGGAGAAGCAAGAGAGCCACTCTTCATTAATAAGAACTCGATCAAGCTTTTTAGCAATGAAGCCCTCAATTTGATTATTTGTCCAGGTGAGGAGAGGACCAGAAAATGCATGATCAAAGATAGACAGCTGCTGTAGACATTCCCTGAAATCCGTAATATTAGAGTTCAAAGAGTGGGAACCAATAGAGTTAGAACTCTCAGAAGGAGAAACAATAGTATTGAAGTCTCCTTCAATCAGCCAAGGGTTATTTGAAATTGAACAGTGGAGGGAATGAAGGTGTCTCCATAAGCTACGTCTGTCAGATCCCTCATTACTAGCATAAACAGCAGTAAGATAAACTTCATGGTCATTGAGGGTGAATTTACAAGTGATGCTTTGGCTTGTAACTCTCATCAAGTCCACCTGCAGGTGATTATTCCATAGGAACCAGATCCTACCATTATAGGCTTCTGAATAGTTGTGATAAAGATTCCAACTAGGAAAATTCTTGTCAAGGATTTTCTGCATGTTATTCTCCTTGACTCTAGTTTCTAATAGGCAAACTACCTCCACATTCAGACTATTTATCCTCCTAACTATTTCTCTTTGTTTTAGAGGATTGTTTAATCCTCTAACATTCCAAAATAAGAAATTCAATGAGAAGTTAGGGGAGAATTACCTCTCGAGGTAGATATGACTACCATATCTCTCTTGCCTTTATCAATTGGCCCTTTCCTCTTGCTTTTCAGAGTTTTCATTAAGTCTGCAACACCAGCAGAGGCTGCTCTAGGTTGTCTGTGGCAACTCGCACTCTCAGTGGTGTCTCTATGACCAACCGAAACATTGTACTTCTCTGTGTCATCAGTCTGCTCCAAGATAGCAAATCTATTGATAGAACTAGAACTTGCTGTTAATTGGCCTGCAGCCTGACTGAAAGAGGATTTGGTAATACTACCACTTCTTTTATCACTATCAACAACATCTTGTACATTGCCTGCCTTAGTAGCCTGATCAGTGAATTCTTCATGACCCTTGCTACTCTCTTCTGGATAGTAATTTTTATCCTCATGTCCTCTGCAACTTTCTTCTACTCTTCTCCTGTCAGTCTGAACCTTTGGCATCCAAACTTTCCCTGTAGCTGCTACAGGTTTTTTGGGACAGAGCTTGTCAATGTGACCAAAAATTTTACAATAAGAACACTTCTGCGGTTGCCAAGGAACTTCCACCTGAACTGTAACAACAGTACCATCATTAAGCAACACTTCAATAGTTTGTGGAAGCTCAGAATCAGCCTTAATCTCGACACAGATTTTTGCATAAGTCAGGCGTTGCTGAGCTGCAGTTATCTTATCCATGTAGAGTGGGATACCAATTGCACTAGCAATATAACTCAATCCCTTCCTTGTAAATAGCTCAAGAGGGATTCTTTGCCATTAATGAAATAAACTTAATCTCATTCCTCTTTCCTCTGCCTTTCTTCTACCTTGCTGATCCTTTCTCTCAAAAATATTTGCATTCTCGTACAAACCAAAGAAAACCCAAATTGTTCAACTGGTTATGACATAAAAAATAGTGTTAAAACCTAAGCTCTTCTGTCACAACAATTCCTTTTAACCTGGAAGCTTGCCTAGATTAAAACAAGTTTTACTTTTAATGTTGAAAAGCTATTCTACACGGATCTATAGTGGGGGGAAAGTGAGCCAAAAAGAGCATGAAAACACAAGTTTTAGCTGATGAAGGAAATTTTGGAATTTCGCAGTTCCTTTCTAAAGCATTTTTGTAAACTTTTAAATACTTAAAATGAACCCTCATCCACCACCCACCTTCTCCAGGTCGCCCTAAAGATAGACCTTCTCCTCAGTTAAACTTGTAGTGCTCAGGGTATTTAAGTTTTTATAATTTTTCTCTTATCAATTTTAAATTTCTTCATTTTTTAAAGTAATTTTTTTATTAAATTATTTAATAATTATTTTATTATTTATGATATGTTTTTTAAATTGACGCGTATTTTTAGGACAATGTGATACCAAAAGTATTTTTATGACAATGAGAGTATTGATGTGAAGCCACTCGGCTTTTAGAGCTTTTTAAAAGTCATGGGCGGAAATTACTTCAAGGTATTATAATAATTTCATTATGTATTTCTTTTTATATTTAAATTGAGGATTTGAACCCAATTTTTGTAGTAAGAGAAACGCACATCAATAAATGAAATGTTAGGATACAATTTCATCTATATATATGAATGAATATTAATTCATAAGTAAAATAAATTCAATTAAATTAATAAATTATTATCAGGTCAACTAAGATAAATATTCGAAATCAAAATATTAAGATAAATATTAATAATAGTATTATTAATCTGAATGCATTTTAAAAATTACTCTTGACATGCATTTATAATTTATTGTAAGGTATTTTCATATCTTATTATGAATAATAAAAGTTTTTTTAATATGTTTAATGGTTGTTTCATTGAATGATAAATGTCACTTAATTAGATTTGTTAAAGGGTCGAGTTATTCTTTCAAGTTTGAAGATCCGTTCGATATTTGGAAGGGTTTGGACAAAAATGTTAGACTCGAAAAATAGGTATGGACAAAATGAAAAACTCATTTTCTAAGAGTCCATTTGGATAGGCGGTGAGATTAAAAACAACGGTGGAGGTGAGATTGGGTACTGTAACGTGAGATTAAAATCAGCGGTGAGATATGTGTTTGGATTCAAAGCAGCGGTGACGATGAGAATAGAAAATGATCATTAAAGACATTAGATTAAAATGTGTATATATATAATAAATAATTAAAATTATATTTATATTAAATAATAAAATATAAATATAATTTATATTTATATTAAATAATAATTAAATTTTATTAAAAAAGTAAATAATTAAAAATTATATTTATATTTATATTTAAAAATTATATTTATATTTAAAAAATAAATTAATAAAATAAATATGAAAAATTAAATAATTAAATAATTTATAAAAAAAATTGGAGGGAGTAAAAGGGAAATTACCCCTCTTCATTAGGGTCTCGTCAGTGGGGGGAAGTTGCCCCACTGGGGGTGATCCAAACACACCCCCAGTGGGGCATCAGTTAATTGGAGGAAAATTTCTCCCCAAAATCTTCTTGAATTCCACTGCCGAGTCCTAAATGGGTCAAGCTTTCGGTACAAAATTTTAAACCAGAGTCCAGCTCGACCTGAATAATATATTTTTATATAATATTTATATTTATATTTTATAATAAAAATAAAAATAAAAATAATTTTGTTTTACTAGGTATAACTACTGTTCTGTGATCTAATTGAGATAGAGTTTAATATCTCAAAAGAAAAAGCTAGAATGAAATTAGAATTCCCAAGTCCCAAGTAGATTTGCTTATGGGTCAGGTAGTCCGTTTGGCTCGGAAAGCTCGATTCGTATTGGATCAGGTTGGGTAAGAGAATTTTTTATTCGAACTGACCCGAATTACTATTCACTATTAAAAATATATTTTTTAAAATTTAATTATAAAATATATAAATATTAATAAAAAAATTAATTTATTATTATTATAAATAGTGATCCAAATCGACGGGCTAGCCCGAGTCCGTCAAGGACCAGGTCTGAATAAGAATATATATTTTTTTCTATGAGTAGATTAGTCTTGTCCCAACATCATAAGCAGCCAAGCCCTTGGTGGGCCAATACCTTCAGCTGTACTTTTGTTTCA
The DNA here is from genome assembly GCA_030761205.1 of Fremontodendron californicum. Lineage (NCBI taxonomy): Eukaryota > Viridiplantae > Streptophyta > Magnoliopsida > Malvales > Malvaceae > Fremontodendron > Fremontodendron californicum. The sequence continues at coordinate 5,030,007 of JAULJL010000010.1, forward strand.
AGCTCATCCAAGAGTCCACCCTATCAGTAGCCTTTGGAGTTTGGTGGTGTATTCTTATGGGGCATGCCATTTGCCTAGGGGTGTGCATAATTCGGTTTTAACCGAATTAACCGACCGAATTTTAATTCGGTTCGGTTAATCGGTTAACCGAATAAAATTTGGTTCGGTTAACGGTTAATGGTTTTGAGAAATTTCGGTTTTCGGTTAATTCGGTTCGGTTAAGCGAAAATAACCGAATTACACGAATTAACCGAAATGCTTAAAACAACAAGATTTTATGAGTTTAGATATATATATATATATATATTTTTAAATTAATTTATATATTAAAAACTAAAAACCCTAATAACCTTTCCTATTTAATTTATATATTAAAAACTAAAAATTAATTTATATATTAATTTAGATATATTTTTGAGTCTTTGAGACTATGTAATGTTCATGTTTTATCATTTTTTTTAGCTGTGTTTGTTTTATATTTGGATTTTATAATATGCTTTGCTTTTGGATTTTGATTGGTTGGACTTGGATGGATAATTTGGATACAAAATTATGTAAAAAAATAGGTTAGCAAAATAAATTTTTTATTTATTTCGGTTAATTCGGAAACCGACCGAATTAACCGAAATAATTTCGGTTCGGTTAATTAACCGAATTAATTATTCGGTTCGGTTAACGGTTAATTGGAAAAAAAATTCGGTTAATTCGGTTTCGGGTAATTCGGTTCGATTATTAACCAAATTAACCGAATTAACGGAATGAACACCCTACATTTGCCTATCCTAGATTCATCTATACAGATCAGGGCTTAGGATTTTGTGTTATGAGGTCTAGTTTAAATGGGTCCGTTTCCCAGCTACTCACCAAGATTAATCCCAGTTTTAATTGTTACTCATAATTTTTTTTAACTTTTTTTTGGTTTCTTCAAAAAGACTTGGATGATATTTTTAAAAATTTTAAGGATATTATTGTCTTTTTAATATATGGGTATTTTGGATTTTTCAATACAATATATTTTTTATTTTCATAGCATTATGAATATTAATCTTGTCTTAATTCACTATCAATCCTACCTTCAATCACTTAATTAAAATACAAAGCTTGTAAAGATGTTAAAATTTCCAATTATATATTATTTTATCATTGATTCTGTTTTTATTTCAGCATTATAAATTATAATCCTGCAACAAAACGCGAGTTCTCAACCTAGTTTCATCTATTACTAACTATAAAAATTATCTGAGAATGCTCATTTAAGAATTTTGGATCATGGTTTAAGTGACAAATAAGCTTAGATATTAAGAGTGTTGAGGGGTTAGTTTGGGTATTTTTAATTTTTTTTATGAAGAAGTAAAGAAAGAAAAGAAAGGAAAAAAAAAAAGAAAAAATTATGTTCGTGTCGTTTTTGTGTTCGTGTTATTTTTTTTATGTGTTCAAAATATTATAAATTTATATAATTTTTACACGTTAATAATTCATTTTATGTAAATTTTGATACGTTCGGATATTCGTTCGTGTTCATATTATTTTTTGTGTCATGTGCGTGTTATTTTTTCGTATGTTCAAAGTATTATAAATTTATATAAATTTTTACATATTAATAATTCGTTTTATGTGGATTTTAACGCGTTCGTGTATTTGTATTGTGTTCATGTTATTTTCGTGTCAGTATCATATTTTAATTATTTTTTTCCATGTATTCATGTCGTGTTTTAATTCATCCAAATATTTTGCATAGTTTGTCATGGTGATTCCATTTAGAGAAATTGTGTGTGTTCATGTCGTGTCTCAATTCATCCTATATTTTGCATAATTTGTCATAATGATTTAATTTAGAGAAAAAATTGTATGTTCGTAACATGTTCGTGTTATTTATAGTGTGTTTAAAGTATTATAAATTTATATAAATTTTTACACGTTAATAATTCGTTGTATGTAGATTTTGATACGTTCGTGTATTTGTGTCATGTTCATGTTATTTTTCGTGTCGTATTTTAATTAATTTTTTTCATGTTGTGTTCGTGTTGTATAATCATATTGTGTCCAAAATTGCCAAGTCTAATTGATACTATTCAAATAACTCTCAAATTTATGTCGCGTATCGTCATGTTCGTGTTGTTTTTCCTGTCATAATCGTATTCGAGGTATTATATATTTATATAAATTTTGACACGTTAATAATTTGTTTTATGTATATTTTGACACGTTCGTGTATTTGTATCGTGTTCATTTAAATTTTCTTTTTTGTGTCATGTCGTGTTTTAATTATTTTTCTCATGTTATATCCGTATCGTATAATTATGTTGTGTCTGAAATTGTCAGATTTAATTGATTATATTCAAATAATTCTTAATTTTATATCAAATATCGTATAAGGATACAAGTTGTTATTTTTTTATATTATCTTTACTCATCTTGTTTTTTTAATTTTTAAATTTATTATAAAATATCAATTCAAATTCGATAATATATCTGTAATAAAATACGGATATTTATCTAGTATTAAAAAAAGATAGCCACTAATACTTGGATGCACATAAATTCACGTTCATACGTCCCAACTTCCAAGTTATTTTCAAAAGAATCAAAACCAATTGATTGGATTGAAAATGCCTTTAATGTCACATGTATATACACTGTTACGAGGGCTTTTTTATTACAATATAGCCAAAAAAAAAAAAATTATCAAATTACCGTTGCTTTTTGATTATTTCCCAAAATACGGATCTTTTTTTTTCTAGCTGGGAAATCGCCATCCCCCATGGCGATTTCCCAGCGTGTATTTTTACAAATTTGCAAAAAACACCAAGGGAAATCGCCATGGGGGATGGCGATTTCCCTTGGTAATTTTAGCAAAATTTGCTAAAACCATGAAGGGAAATCGCCATGGGGGGTGGCGATTTCCCTTCATGTATATATTTTTTTTTTTAATTAATAAACAAAAATTATATTAAAACAAAATTTTATTTTAATTTGATAAATTTATTTTTAAAAATTATAAATTAAATTAAAATATTTTTTTATAGGTTTGGTTATTTATTTTTTTAAAATATATATTAAAAATGTAATTTAATTTATTATTACAATTTTATAAAAAATAAAAATATATTTCTTATTAAAATTTAAAAAGAAGATTATATTTTTTATTAAATTTTTATATCAAAAATTTTATTTTTTATAATTTTGTAATATTATAAAAAAGAAAATTTAATTTATATCAAAAATAATTTAATGATGTAAAATGTAAATAATTTTTTTTTTGAGTTGGTATTCGATTAACTCGTGACATCAATTTAATCATTGTTTTTAATAATAATATAGATTGTTACAGTTTAAAACTGGATATTTGATAAAAAAAATTTTAATTTAATTTCTGATTAAATTTTTTTTTCTTATTAAAATTTAAAAAGAAAATTAAATTAAAATGAAAAAAAGAAAAGCAACTTATCATGTAATTTGGATTATTATATTAAAATTAAATAACAACATTAAGATATAAATTAAAATAAAATATAACAATTAATTTCCGAACAAATTACATGAAATGCAAAACATATAAATTTATATTAGAAATTTAAAACACATTACAATTATTCTAATTATTGCGTGGTGTAGAGCAACAGTGTCGAGTTCTTCTAGTGCGTGGTGGTTGCACCCGTCGTTCAACCTCGTCAGTGGCACGTATTCGCGGTCCACCACGATCTCTTGCTATAACCGCCACTGGTTCCGGTTGTATGTCATCAGTCGTTTCATCCGTATCAAAAATTTGAAACCCACTGCTGGATGAGCCAACACCTAGTTCACCCATAACGGGAACCTGACTACTAGATGCACCCATAAATGATGTAGCATCAAATGCTGACGAAGGGGTTCCAAACTGATACATGGCTGTTAAATATGCTGAACTTGGACTTAGGACGGGGAGCTGGTCATCTAACCTCGTTCTTGGCGGTGATGGTCGGTAACACTCATCAACGTCATATTCGGGGTGACTTACGGAATAACGATGGCTGGATGGTACTCCATGATCCCGTTCAGGTTCAGGATGATCAAATGACATCCTCGGTGCTGTGAACTCCGATGAGGTCGGTTGACGCCTTCGCCCACGTTGTCGGCGAGGTCTAGGAGCATCCATACCCTGTGTAGGAGGGACTGGAGCTGAAGTTTGTCCGGTAAATGGCATACTCCTAACATCCTCGTGCATCGACGGTGGACAAACGAAAGGCCGACCTTCATTTCTATACCATCTTATGTAATCAGCAGATGGGTTGAAATTATTACCAACAATCGGGTAACCTGTCGGAATTCGTTGAAAACGTATGTTCCACCATTGGATCCAATGTTCATGCTTCGCAGGCCAGAATTCATCATTACGACCACGCATGTCGACCTTGTGAAGCTTATCAAGGTTCATCGGGGCTGCAGGAATTGGTTGTTGCATCCCAAATTGTCGCAACACCCGGTCAGTTTGGTGCCACTCTACATATGAAAAGCATATCAATGCTGTGTTTGCTTTCCATATATTGAAATTATTGTAGGCATCCGATGGGAGGCATGCCATAATTTCACTCGAGGAATATGGCATCCACAGAAACTGCGAATAATTATTACAAATTATTAGTTTCATATGGATTAAATAAATAAAAAAAACTTCAATGTAACAATCGAAATATTTACCTTATCATATCCTAGTCGATCTAGTCGTAGTCTTATACTTGCAAGATCGCTCGGAGTCTCTGTAAAATCTCTACCCGTACTCCTACTCCACCTATTAAAATGCATATAATATCTTAATGACCTATAAAAATACAATTTCGTACAAAATTAATAAAATAGTAAAGATTATTACCTGCTTGCAAGGGGGTATACAGCCGAAATATCCACGCGCGGAGCAAGAAATGGTAGCCGATACCAAGCCCATGATTGTAGAAGCACTAGACATCCACCTATGTCATGGTTTTTTGGAACTGTAGCTCGGCAAAGTTCTCTATACAAAACTGCCAAACACGCAGAACCCCAACTATAATTTGCTGCTTCCTCTAAATCACGTAGCAATGGAAGATACATTAAATGTACCCGACTGCTCGATTTGTCAGGCATCAGTAATCCTCCAATCAAACGTAAAATATATGCTCTAGCAGCATATTGTATTTGTTGTTCGGTTGCATGTAATGGCAGATTTTGAAACGTTTTCAACCAAGTCAGTCTCACCGTTGAGCCAGATACGACGTCTTCTGGAGGTACCTCACCCAATAGATCTTCACACAGTTCATTCCAATCTAGCAGGCTTCCGCCTGTAACTGCATCGTCATGGATCGGAAGTCCAAGTTGCAGCGCAACATCTTCGAGACAGACCGTGCATTCACCACATGGAAAATGAAAAGTGTGCGTCTCGGGTCTCCATCGTTCGACCAACGCAGAGATTAAATCGGGTTGTATCACAAGTCGTCGAATTTGACTTGCGTGATAAAATCCGGCTCTTCTTAAGTGGTCGATAATATAAGGATGCGGGTCCTCCAATGTAAATTTCCTCGAACGTAATACGCGACGAGTTTCCTGTTATAATAATAACAATTAATATATTATAAAACTATAACAATTAAAAAGTAATAAATAAAACTATAAAATAACAAAATAATAATATAATATAATATAATATAATATAAACAATAATAATATAATATAATATAAAACAATAATAATATAATATAATATAAACAATAATAATATAATATAATATAAAACAATAATAATATAATATAATATAATATAAACAATAATAATATAATATAAAACAATAATTTCGTATAAAAAAACAATAATAATATAATATAAAAAAAACAATAATAATATAATATAATATAATATAAAGAATAATAATATAATATAATATAAAACAATAATAATATAAAAAACTATAATAATATAATATAAAACAATAATAATATAAAAAACAATAATAATATAATATAAAACAATAATAATATAAAAAACAATAATAATATAATATAAAACAATAATAATATAAAACAATAATAATATAAAAAACAATAATAATATAATATAAAACAATAATAATATAATATAATATAAAACAATAATAATATATAAAACAATAATAATATAATATAATATAAAACAATAATAATATAAAAAACAATAATAATATAATATAATATAAACAATAATAATATAATATAATATAGCACAATAATAATATAATATAATATAACACAATAATAATATAAAAAATAATAATAATATAAAAAACAATAATAATATAATAATATAAAAAACAATAATAATATAAAAAACAATAATAATATAAAAAACAATAATAATATAAAAAATAATAATAATATAAAAAACAATAATAATATAACAATTTACTTACCTCGTTAAATATAACCTCCGAGATGTGATTTTCTTGTAACCTCAATAGTGAAGCCATTTCAAAATATTGTTGTAGAAAAAAAAAATTTGTAGAAAGAAATTTTTTTTGGTAGAAAAATGAAAAAATTTTGAAAGAAAATGAAAATTTGAATGAGAGGAATGAAAATTTGAAGGAGAGGAGGGGGTATTTATAGATAAAATGAGTGGGTGGGGGGTGTGGGGGGAGGGGGGACGTGGGGGAGGGGGGATTTGGGGGATGGGCTTTCAATTTTTTTTTTTTTTTCTAATTTGTTTTTTTCATTTCAAATTTAAAATTTAAAAAAAAATTCAAAATATTAAATTATAAAAAAACCTAAAATATATTTTACGAATTTTTAAATTTTTTTAAATTATAAAAAAAATATTTTAATTTAATTTATAATTTTTAAAAATAAATTTATCAAATTAAAATAAAATTTTGTTTTAATATAATTTTTGTTTATTAATTAAAAAATATATATATATACATGAAGGGAAATCGCCACCCCCCATGGCGATTTCCCTTCATGGTTTTAGCAAATTTTGCTAAAATTACCAAGGGAAATCGCCATGGGGGGTGGCGATTTCCTTTGGTATTTTTTTTGCAAATTTGCAAAAAACACCAAGGGAAATCGCCATCCCCCATGGCGATTTCCCTTGGTGTTTTTTACAAATTTGCAAAAAAACACGCTGGGAAATCGCCATGGGGGATGGCGATTTCCCAGCTGAAAAAAAAAGATCCGTATTTTGAGAAATAATCAAAAAGCAACGGTAATTTGGTAATTTTTTTTTTGGGCTATATTGTAATAAAAAAGCCCTGTTACGAGACTGACAAATTGAAAATGCCTTTATTGTCACATTTATATACTTTGTTACAAGACTGACAATTGAAACGAGATCCATTCAATACATATTTTTTTTCCCCCGAATTTTACACCACTCATTTTTATTATTACTAACATTTTTGAAGCTTGATATAACTAATCAAATGACAATAATTTAATTAAAATAATTATTAAAATATTAAATTTAAAAAATAATAAAAATATATTGATCTCTTTTAAAGTTTTTATTATTTAAAAAATTATAAAATTTATTCACTTCTACAATAAAAATTTCTTAAATAATTTTTCTGGAATTTTTTTTTATAAAAAAATCACTCACATTGGAGGTATTAAATTTTAGTAGGTTTAATGCAAAAAATCCGACTAATGATTCAATTTAAGATTAAATCTTTGACCTTTTGCTCATATCAAGATCAAAACTTATAACTTGTGACAAATCAATATTTAAAATTTCAGAAATCAATTTTTTTTTTTTAATGGAAGTTGGCGCATGTATCAATTGAAATAATCAAGTTACCTGTCAAGCAGAAACAGTTGGAATATTTTAGGTGGAAATTTTTCCAGAGCTAAAGAATCTTTTTTTCTGAAAAAAAAAAGGATTTTTGGTTTTCTTCCATTTATTTCTTTCTTTTTCTGAAAAAAAAAAAAAAAATCACTATCAGCAGCTTTAACCCCCAAAAAATTCGTCGACGAGAGAGCTTGACGACCTCAAACTTTGCCCATTACGTGGGCCTGGCATTTTGGTCACCACCATAAGTTTGGTCTTGGTTAGCAATTGGTGCATTTATAACCCCAAAAATCTAATATTGTCTTCATATAACAAAGAAAGTGAAGGCCACTAAAATGCTTTTAAATTGTGGGTCACCTCACCGGGAGGCAGGTAAGGTGGTCCGTCCTATCAGATTCCCATCTATTATATTTTTTTAAGGTCTCTTTCAATCAATCAAAGTAATCAATGAAAAAAAACATTTCAGTAATCGTTATCGATGTACTTTTATTTTATTTTATATTGATACGTAATGAGATCGAGATGTTTCAACATATCATTTAGAATTTACTGATATATTTTTTAATATTTTTACATATTTATAAAATTTATTTTTAAATTTTTTAATAAAATATATATTATATACATATACAAATACAAATACATTTCATTTACATATATATATATTTTTATATGTAAATATAAAATTATAAATATTTAATATCTAAATTTTTAATCATAAATAAATAAAATAAATATAAAATATTAAAAAATATATAATAAATTATTATTAATTAGATTCAATAGTCTAATTTAATAAATATATTTTTTTGAATGAAAATTATTAAAAGTTAACAATTATTATGATTAAAAAGTATTAAGAATTAGTTAAAAAAATTAAGTGAAATTTTTTCAAAAAAGAAAAATCAAAATCTTGTATCAACCGATACGAACTGATACAAACTTATACGGACCGATACAAAAATCGAATTGGTTTGATGTTGGTATCGTTTCATTTTTTTCAGAACCTATACGACCGGTACTGATACAGTACCGACCACCATACTTTGAATTGAAGTGAGAAGTTAATTATGATTAAGGTATATTTAAATTGAAAAATGTTAATCAATGTTAGTGATATCAGCTAAAGTGATATTTATAAAAATATATATATATAATTAATATATAATTTTTTAAAATTTTAATAAAAAAATATATTAAATATAAAGAAAATATTAATTAAATAATTTTTAACTAATGTTTATAAACATAAGTTAAGGAATTCCTTTAAATTTTATCTAGGCTTAATTAATCTCTTCTCTAAAAGATCTTAAGGACCCACAAACAGAATTGAACCCTAGCAATCCCTGGTTGATAAAAAAAATTGTCTTTTTACCAATCTCTTATGAATAACTTGTATAAACTAGTTACTAAAAAATCGGACTAGACAATTGGATCGGTTGAATTGAGAATTGGTGATCTGTCCAATTCGAAAAGTTATTAGAATCTGATTTACATCAAACCGATAAAGAATCGGTTCAATCGGTAAAAAGTCGCTAAAAAATTGGTTTTAAATATTTTATTTTTTATAAAATTTTTATTTGTAATTAATGAGATTTGAACTTTTAACCTCTTAGTATTATATTAAATATCATACCATTAAGTCAAATGCATATTTTTATTAATTATTAACTATATTTAATATATAACTTAGTGTTTAAGTATTAAAAAATGAGTTTTATCAAACTGACCGATAACCGATTGGATCGAAAATCGAATGTCTAATCGCTTCAATTTTCGATTCGATTTTTTTAACATTAGTATAAACTCATTAATTACTATGCCATGCGTTCTTCATTTACTTAAATTTCTTGACTTTTGGGTGTATTTGATTTGAGCCATATAATTGGGAGGAATATAAAAGTAAATATGTCGATAAATAAATAAATAAATATATATATATATATATATATATATATATATATATATATATAGAGAGAGAGAGAGAGTTGAAGTGCAAACAATAATTGATTGTACAAATTGAATAGAAATTATGAATATTTTTTTATTGAACAATTCATCAATAATTGATTCTACAAATGAAACATATTGAAATGATTATTTTATAGACTTAAAAGTCAAAATACATTTAAACACGATTAATATGATACGTTTAATTATCGTATTCATATTTAAAATTTTGATATTTAATAATTTATTTTATATTTATAATTACATAATTAATATAAAAAAATAAAAAAATATAAAATACGATACGCATATACGAATTCTAATTTTTAATTTAATTATTGTAACCAAACTAGCTAGTTTTATTGCTCAGCCGTGATGTAGAGCCTTCTTGATCATTCTATCAAAGTTACTAAGTGAAGATCCTCCAATACTATTAGCAGCATCAGCTTTCTTCTTCCATTCCAAGGCCTTTTGCCTTATCCGTTTCCCATTATCTCCTTCCATCATTTCTTCAACAAGAGCTTTGACATCGTCACGCTTTACGTCAGGGTTGATTTCCATGCCAATGCCCCATGCGGTGCAAGCATATCGACAATTTGTCTGTTGATCAGCAAAGAAAGGCCAGCAGATTAAAGGCACGCCCTTGGTTACAGCTTCTAATACAGAATTCCACCCACAATGTGTCAGGAAAACACCAACTGCTGGGTGGGACAGTACTTGATGTTGGGGACACCAGCTTGTTATGAACCCTCGGTCCTTTATCTCCTCCATTAATTCTCTTGGCAAAATAGCAGATTCGCCCATCACTACATCAGGCCTAACAATCCATAAAAATGGGTACTTACTGTTTGCAAGTCCCCAAGCAAATTCTATCAGATGATGATTCGACATCACTGTTACACTTCCATAATTCACATACACCACTGAGTTGGGTTCCATTTTGTTAAGCCATTCGATACAGCTTGCGTCTTCCTTCCATAAGCTTGAATTTATTGACTCGCTTCGTCTTTCAGGAATGTTCCTACTAAGCAAGGTAAGTGGACCGATTGCATAAATATCAGGGGATTTAGCTGCAAGAACTTCTAGCACTCCTTCTTCGAACTCATCAAACGTGTTGAAGATTATTGAAGAAGATTCTAAGCATTCCTCTAGTACTTCCATGGCGAAATTCAACATGATGTCGTTGGGATCGGTGGTTCTGATAAAGCTTGGAATATCCTTGAGGCACATGTTAGGCATACCAGGGATCCAATCAATTGGCATATCAAGAGTCCCATCGCTAAGGAAGTGTTCATCTGCACGGAAAAATGAAAATCTATCAGACAATGTTCTATAGCTGCAAAAACAGAACATAAATAGAAAACGTTCGGAGCTTTGTGAAGATTTTGAAAAAGACTTGCATCTCCTAGTTTATGGGCTATAAATTAAGTTACAAACTGAAAAGTACCTTTGAATGGAACAATGCCTCTTTTAACTAGTTGTCTGTACTGTAAATAGCCCAAAAAGGAAACAGTTGAAGAAGTCCAGAGTTGAACATATGGCACGCCAATTACTTCAGCAGCCTTGGTACCACAGTTCATGATTCCATCAGAAACTATGCAAGTAACTGGCGGCAGTTCGGCTGAGGCTGAGGAATTCAACTTAGTTAGTAGTTCCAAGAATGGAGCAAAACAAGTTTTTCGTGTGGAATCACATAGTGCTGGAACAAATTGAGTTGCATCAGAATCAGAGGGTGGCAGCCCATCAGGAATGGCTTCGAACCGGAAATCTGGCAGACCCTTAACAGCTTCTTCCCCTCTAGACCTGATCAAGCGTCTATGGTTGAACTCGCTGTTAACAAAGGTTATGTGGAACCCTTGAGTGAAAGAGCTTAGCGAGTTGCATCATGGGGTTAATATGGCCTTGTGCTGGGAATGGAAGACATACAGCATGGGATTTAGTGGCTCCAATTAAACCCATTTTTGAGCAATAATTAAGCAAAGAATTGAAGTGAAAATTCAAGGTCGGATGAATCTTCCTTCCCAACTTTTGGGGGTATTTATATACAGAAAATAAGGAAAATAAAAACTATAAAGCAAATGCCAATAAATGGTAATATGGTGTTGAATAATTTGATGACGAATCTTTTGGAGCATTCGATAATTTTGGACATAATAAAAAAAGACGTCATAAAATGATATTTTTAATACAAAAAAATCATGTAATAAATATGATATGATACATTTAAATACAATTAATACGATATGTTTAATATCATATCATATCGTATTCGTATTAAAATTTTGACATATTTAATAATATGTATTGTATTTATATTTACACGATTAATACGAAAAAAAAATACGAGATACGACACATACAAAAATTTTAAGTCTACCTATAGCTGCCCCACACCCAAAGCAAGACACTTTTAATTTTTTTGTTGTTGCATTTTTAATTGAGGTAATAAGGGATTGCAGAGAGAGAGAAGCTGCTGCAACCAACGAAGATTTGGCTGATAATGACGGATCTTCATTAGAGCCAGGGGGGCAAGCTTAAATATACATAATATTTTCAATAATTTAAAAAAAAAAATTATACATAAATTAATTTGGCCCTCAAACCTAAACTTATCATATTTATTATTATTGAATATTGTGGCTCATATCCAATTTCCAACTTTTCAAAATCCACAAAAGTTGCCTCAAAGAATTTAACAATAGCTGCTGTTTTCGATTCAATTTTTGTTGAAGAAAGAAAAACCCATGCATCATTTGTTGAAAAGAAAAAAAGCGATTGCTGTTTGTTTTATGGTGTGTTCACACCATAGGTAATGCCTATATAAAGGCATAGCGCATTGGCAGTAGTTGAGGTGAGTTGGGTTGAGAGCAAAGGTAGTGGCTGTAAGCCTGCCTGATAAAGAGTTGTGTATTGAGGTGTTGAGATTTGTATTAGTATAGCACTTTGTAATCTGTGTCCGGTGTAACTCCGGTGTAATTCTCCATCTAATACAAAGCTTTGCTCCTCCTCCCGTGGATGTAGGCACTTTGGCCGAACCACGTAAAAATATCAATGTTGTCTATTATATGTTTGTCGGGTTTGTCCGCTGTGTTTAGTATTTGTTTTGTACTGCTCAGAGAGCAGTTAGTTTGGGTGGGAAATAACTCGATTTCCCCAACAATTGGTATCAGAGCAATTATAGAAACTCTGGACGATAATACTGAAGCATCTAGGGGACGATCTTGTAGCAACATGGTCCTGTAGCAACACGTCACTGTAGTAATACGGTACTATAGCAGAATGGTCCTGTAGCAACACTGTAGCAGAAGCATCACTGTAGCTATAGCAACACTGCGAAATTGAAGCTACTCGGTTCTGTAGCACGCGATGATTTTTTGGTTGCTGCTCGAAAATATGGAAGGTGATTCAGTTTGATGCCACTAGATTGTGGCATATTGGGATAGTAGAAAAAGCTTAAGGAGATGGTCAATTTGATGCCACCAGATTATGGCATATTTCGGACAGCAGCAGTAGCTACAACAGATGGTCAGTTTGATGCCACCAGATTGTGGCATATTCGGAGAGCAGCAGCTTCAGAAGGTGGCCAGTTAGATGCCACTAGATTGTGGCATATGTGTTTGGAACCTGCTGGAGAAAAATCTTTGCAAATTCTGGTGAAGCAAGGATTGTTGAAAGGTGCAAAAGCTTGCAAGTTAGATTTTTGCAAGCATTATGTTCTGGGAAAGCAGAAGGGGGTGAAGTTTGGCACCGCTATCCATAATACGAAAGTTATTTTGGACTATGTTCACTCAGATGTGTGGGAACCTTCCAAGACACCTTCCTTAGGAGGAAAACACTATTTTGTAGCATTTGTTGGTGACTTTTCCAGAAGAGTATGGGTGTACACTTTGAAAACTAAGGATGAAGTGCTTGGAGATTTCCTTAAATGAAAAATATGGTCGAAAACCAGATTGGTTGAAGGATCGAGTAGCTCAGAACGGACTATGGAGGTGAATATAAAAGTGATCCGTTCTTTGATGTTTGTCATGAGCATGCATTGTCTGGTACTTCACAATGAGAGATACACCACAACAGAACAGGGTGGCATAGCGCATAAATCGAACGTTGGGGGAGAAAGTTCAGTGTATGTTGTCCAATGCTGGGTTGGGCAGGTAATTTTGGGCTGAGACTATGATATATGCATACCATCTCGTTAATCGTTTGCCATCGTCTGCAATTTATGGTAAAACACCTTTGGAGGTATGGTCTAAAAAACTTGCTACATATTATGATTCCTTACATATATTTGGTTCCACTGCATACTACCATGTTAAGGAATCGAAGTTGGATCCAAGGGCAAAAAGGCTCTTTTTTGGGAATCACCTTTAGAGTAAAGGGATTCCTTCTTTGTGTCTAGAGACACAGAAGATAATTTGTAGCAGAGATGTTACCTTTGATGAGTCTGCCATGTTGAAGAAGGTAACAAATGAAGTTGTTCAGACAAATGGTACTCTACAGCAGGTGGAGTTCGAGCAGACGATGATTAGCCCAAAAATTGAAATAGAAGATGTAAGTGACTTTCCAACTGCAGATAAGGAGTCAAAAAATGAAGAGGTTTCGACCCAAGAACCGCTGCAGACACCAGAACCAATTGCATGTACGAGGCCAAGATGAGAGATTCGCAAACCTGCTCGTTTTGCTGATATGGTGGGCCTATGCATTTCCAGTTATAGATGATTATCACTTATGGAGAAGCAGTTCAGAGCTCTGTAAGTGAGAAGTGGAGAAGCGCCATGAGTGAAGAAATGTAGTCTCTTCAGAAGAACAAGACTTGGAAGCTGGCACAATTACCAAAGGGTAAAATGGCAATTGGGTGCAAATGGGTATATGCAAAGAAATAATTATTTCCTAAGAAGAATGAGGTATGCTACAAGGCAAAGTTGGTAGCTAAAGGCTACACTCAGAAGGAAGGAATTGATTATGGTGAGGTATTCTCTCTAGTTGTGATGCATTCTTTCATTAGAAATTTGTTGGCCTTGGTAGCACAATTGAATTTGGAGCTAGCTCAGCTTGATATGGTGATTTAGAAGGGGAAATCCATATGACTCAGCCAGAAGGATACAAGGTTGCTGGTATAAAAAATTGGGTTTGTAAGCTGAACAAATCGTTGTATGGGTTAAAGCAATCTCCGAGATAGTGGTACAAGCGATTTGATAGCTTTATGAGTGAACAAGTATATGTATGTTCCTGGTAAAGGACATTGGCAAGTGGTGAAATAGATTCAACAGTATCTTTTGAACACTGTAGATGTTGGTTTGTTTTTGAACAAAATGAAACACTTGGTCAATGTATGGTTGGATATGTTGATTCAGATCACGCATGTGATTTGGATAAGCATTGATTGATTACTTGTTATGTATTTACTCTTACTAGAGTTCCAGTAAGTTGGAAGTCTACTTTACAATCCATAGTGGCTCTGTCTACGAAAGAGGCAGAGTATGTGACAGTAACATAAGCTGTTTAGGAAGCCATTTGGCTTAATGGACTGTTGGAAGACATGGAGCATATCGACATGTTGTATCACTTTTTGCGGGAAATCTTTGAAGAATGAAAGATCCTACTTAAGAAAGATTGCGATAGTAGAGAATCATATAGATATGATGACCAAGGTGGTGATAGCGGTCAAGTTTAAACACAGCTTGGACTTGATTTGAATCATGCAAATTTGAACACCTTACGATGTATGGTGTTTGTGAACGCATTTGGAGGCATTGCAAAAGATGAGCTCATTTTGACTGCAAATTTAAACACCTTCGGGTGTATGGCGCTTGTGTGCGCATTTGGAGGCATTACAAAAGATGACCTCATTTTACTGTAAATTTGAACATCTTCAGGTGTATGGCGCTCGTGTGCGTATTTGGAGGCATTGCAAAAGATGACCTCATTTTTACTGCAAATTTGAACACATTCGGGTGTATGGCGCTCGTGTACGTATTTGGAGGCATTGCAAAAGATGACCTCATTTGACTGCAAATTTGAACACTTTCGGGTGTATGGTGCTCGTGTGCGCATTTGGAGGCATTGCAAAAGATGACATCATTTTGAAAAATTAGAAAAATTGAGTAGGACTGACAAACTCACCAAGGTGGAGATTTGAATCCTGCAAGTTTGAACACCTTTGGGTGTATGACATCTGTGGGTGCATTTGGAGGCACTACAGAAGATGACTACATCAGTATGAAGATGCAAGTAATCACGAAGTTGAGTGGGACTGACAAAATCGCCAAGGTGGAGATTTGTTGAGTTGTTGGATGGAGGAAGCTCTGATCAGTGAATTCTCTCGATGGATTCTCGCCAAGGTGGAGATTATTGAATATTATGGCTCAAATCCTATTACCGACCTTTCAAAGTCCACAAAAGTTGCCTCAAAGAATTCAACAATAGCTGCTGTTTTAGGTGCAATTTTTGTTGAAGAAAGAAAACCCATGCATTCTTTGTTGAAAAGAAAAAACGGTGGCTGTTTGTTTTATGGTGTGTTCACACCATATGTAATGCCTATATAAAGGCATAGTGCATTGGCAGTAGTTGAGGTGGAGAGGAGTTGAGTTGAGTTGAGAGCAAAGACAGTGGCTGTAAGCCTACCTGGTAGAGAGTTGTGTATTGAGGTGTTGAGATTTGTGTTAGTATAGCACTTTGTAATCTGTATCCGGTGTAACTCCGGTGTAATTCTCCATCTAATACAAAGCTTTGCTCTTCCTCCCGTGGATGAAGGCACTTTGGCCGAACCACGTAAAAATATCAGTGTTGTCTATTATATGTTTGTCGGGTTTGTCCGATACTGCTCATAGTGCAGTTTGATTGGGTGGTTAATAACCCGTTTGTTTAGTACTGCTCAGAGAGCAGTTGGTTTGGGTGAGAAATAACTCGATTTCTCCAACAATTATTTGTATGACTCTCATCTATTAAATATATAATATTAAAAACACTTTTTAATTGAGGTAATAAGGGATTGCAGAGAGAGAAGCTGTTGCAATTAGATCTGGTAATTAATGTATCCATGTCATATTCATGTATTTTGTCGTATCATAATCGTGTTTAAGGTATTTTATATTTATATAAATTTTGAAACATTAATAATTCGTATTATATAGATTTTGAGACATTCATATATTTGTGTCGTGTTCGTGTTATTTTTTCGTGTCATGTCGTATTCGTGTTGTGTTTTTAGTTATTTTTTTCGTGTTGTGTTCACGTCGTATAATCGTATCGTGTTCAATATTACCAGCTCTAACTGCAACCAACGAAGATTTGGCTGATAATGGCCGATCTTCATTAGAGCCATGGGGCAAGCTTAAATATACATAATATTTTCAATAATTTTAAAAAGAATTATACATAAATTAGTTTGGCCCTCAAACCTAAACTTAGCATATTTATTATTTATGTGACTCTCATCTATTAAATATATAATATTAAAAATAATTTTATCTAAATGTTATTAAAATAACAACTCTTTAATTTGGTTTAATATTATAATTGGTTTTTAAGTTAGAACTTTAAAATTTATGGATTTATAGTCACTACATTATTGCAAACATGCAGATTTTAAAAATAAGGGTATTATAGTAACTAAAACCAAATTGATAAATATCCAAGTTTTGGATTTAATTTTTTTTTTCCAACCAAACCTTCTTTTTGCCTAAACAAAAAACCAAACCTTTTTTCCCCACTATATCTAACATGCTTTTTCTAATTAAAAAGTGACAATTAACATCATTAGCTTAGAATTTTTTATTTTCCATATAATTTTAAAATACCATGTAATGAAAAAATAAAATTAAAAAGTTTCACCTTATGATCTCAAAGCCTATATACTATTGTACTAAAATAATTTTTATTATTTAAAAATGATATTTTTTAACTTTTGATGTATTTTTTAATTTAATATTTAAACCTTTGAATATGATAAAAAAAAATATGTTAATAATGTAAAAAAAAAGTATAATGATTTTATTTCACTAAAAGAATATTACTCGTGAATTATCTAAGTAAAAATAACAAGATCAATTGTTTAATATATATATATATATTTTTTCATGGACAGCTCTAATAGATTTATAGGCATTAATTATGAATTATTTAATTATTATTTTAAAAAAATTATTTAATATATTGTTTTTATTGAATTAAAAAAATAATTAATTAATCATACTTTTTTTTCTTAAATATCATCTTAACATTTTCCAAAAAAAAATTGCCAATCCTATATAAACAACCAAAAGTTCAACAAGTACAAGCATAAGTTATTTTGCCATTTTGTAATTCAAAATTTTTTATTTATTTTAATGAAAAATAAAATTTTATTATATATATATATATATATATATATATCATTCACAAACAATTGTATTGATACAAAACTTTCAGCAAAAAAGTACCAGCAAAAAAGTACCATCAACGTAGGTTGGTTATGATGTAACTTTAGGAAGATTTTAGTAACAATGTGACTTAAAACAATCTTAAAACATAACAATATAACTTGTTAATAAATTTGAATCCAGAGTTTAGACTTGTTGGTTCATGAAACTATAATTAAAATGTGACATCTAACAGATTTGAAATTCGATTTTCAATATCTATAACTCTTTCCCAAATCTCAAGTTACGACTTACGACCTCCTTTATAAAAAAAAAAAAAAAAAAACTTGCTAATAAATTTTTAGATTAATAATATATTAATACCACATTAGCTAAAATCGTTAACAGCCATGTCATCAGTTCACGTTCTGATCAATTTAAGTGTATTTAAATACTTAATGATACCTACCTTCATTTTTTTCTGGCCAAAAAATATATATGATGGTACCAAATTTCACATTTAATAAATATACAAAAATCTATTGATTTTTTAAAATAAAATAAAAAGGATCAAATTTAATAATAATTTAATAAAATACAGGCACCAACTAATAATTTAATTTATTTGTGTGTTTTTTAATTGTCATTTCCTTTGTTGTTTAATTGTTGAACTTGTCCAATGGTCATTTCCTTTTGTTCTTTAATTGTTGAACTTGCTTGCTAGCAGCTACTTCTTGGCCACAAATAAACTTCCAAAATAGTTCTTGCCCTCAAGTCGCCGGCAGCCTGATAAGTTGCCAAATCATATATGGTCTTAAGCAAATGTTTTCATGAATTGAGTCGGATTGGGTTTGCATCGGATTTAAATATGGTATCAATATTATATATATTTGTTCAAATTTGGTTCGACACGAAATATGAACCTCAAATTCGGTCCAAACCCGTCAATTTTTGTAAATAGATAGTCAAAACCCGTTTAGGCCAGCCTATTTTTTTAAAATTTTTTTTAACAAATATGTTATTTTTAATATTTTTATTTTTTTTTCTTTTATTAAATTCTAAAACATAAATAACTTAACATATTTTTAAATCTTTACACTATAATATTATATATATTTATTTTTTATATAATATAAATTACATAATATATAAATATAAAATTAATATATTATATAAATAAATAACGGATCGAGTTCAAGCATTGTTTGTTGAACCCAAAGCAATATCCATTTTCTAAATAAGTCTCATTTTTTTATCCAAATTCATATTTGGGACCTAATATTTTTGTCCAAATCATCTCAAATATCGGACGAACCTTCGGATTTAAACAAGTAACTCGACTTATGAACAGATCTAATCTCCAATCCAAAACCTACATTATTTCCTTTGCGACACTTGTCAAATGCTTGTCCATGAATTTAAGACTCAATGAATCAAAACCAATTGGAAATGACTTGAATGACACAACACGTATATGTTTAAATTTTTACAAGTCTACCTATAGCTGCCCCACACCCACAGCAAGATATGTTTAAATTTTTTGTTGTTGCATTTTTAATTGAGGAAATAAAGGATTGCAGAGAGAGAAGCTGCAACCAACGAAGATTTGGCTGATAATGGCGGATCTTCAGTGGAGCCAGGGGGCAAGCCTAAACATATATAATTTTTTCAATTATTTTTTTAAAACAAATTATACATAAATTAATTTTGCCCTCAAACCTAAACTTATCATATTTATTATTTGTGTGACTCTTATCTATTAAATATATAGTACTAAAAATAATTTTTATCTAAATGTTATTAAAATATAAACTCTTTAACTTGGTTTAATATCATCATAAATGATTTTTAAGTTAGAACTGTTGATTTTTGACCTTCGATACCGTTTGTAGTTTTGTGCTACAGTATCGATTTGCTACAGTAACTTTCTCTCGGGATGCTACAGTAACTTCCGAAAAACAACTCTTTTATTAATATGACAAAAGACCAAATACAATTGGTGACAACATCACCCTACAATAAGAATAACCTTACAAAAACTCTCTCACATTACTATTCACTCACTATTCACTCACTATTCACTCACTATTCATTCATACACCTAACACCACTCACGTGCTCACTTTCTTCTTCAATTTCTGCAAATTTTGCAGCTTCCATGCTCTGGCTCTCAACACCTCTTTTCTTTCACCCAATACTCACATCTTTTTTGTTCTTTTTCTCTCTACTTCTTCCCTTCACCTCCACAACACACTAAACACCTAAAGCTCTATTTATAGCTTTGTTATGTCGGTTACTAAACCAACTTTCAACATTCTAGTATGTCGGTTATCAAAAGAAGAAGAGTGAAGAGATATCTGGAATGAGAAGCCCTAGGAAAATTCAAAGAAGAAGACTGCAGATAATTCTGGAGAGAGAAGGTTGAAGAACACTCTAGAGGGAGAGAGGAGTCGGTGGAATCTTAACACTCTCCCTCAACGACTACTCTCTCTTGATGCTAGCTTGGTTGTCATTCCAGACTGTTTTCTGGACTTATCAAATCTTGCATCAAATATCTTCTCTTTTTCTTTCTCTTCTTAAAATTCATCAGCATCATTAGTTCTGCTTCATCCATCGTTGATTGCTCTCTTCTCTTCTGATTCCTGATCTTGTTCACTTCCGTCTTTGCTTCAACACCATTGTTATCTTCTTTCTTCTTGATTTTCTCTGCTAGCCTGTCTCTGACTTTGGCATACTTGACTTTGTCAATTACCATTAATTTGTTGACTTCACAATCGATCTTCATATCTTTCACGCCTTTATAAGTCTTAACAGTGTCGATGACCTCGTTGTCATCTTTCTCAATGTTGACATCAGCTGCAAGCTTCTTCTCGACTTCTAGAAATAACCTTTATTCTTCAAACATATTTTTTGGTGGCTGAAATAGAGACTCGTTCCCTTCCTTTGACGTTTCTTCTGTTACCTTCTGTCTTGGTTGAATATTCTCAAAATCAATTTCTTCTTCGTCTTCATGAACATTTTCTTCTAACTCGGTGGTGTAACTAGATACGAGTTCTTCGCGTTCTTCAATAGTAAATGTTGTCTCAAAATCCCGTTCTTCTTCATAGTTATGCTCCTGTCGTGAGAACACTGTTGCATAGCCTTGCACTTGTCTATATCGACAATCTCGAGCATAGTGGCCAAGCTTGCCACACTTGAAACACTTAATATTTCGATAATGAGACCTCACATTTTCGCTATCGTCTCTATCTCGAACAATTTGAGCTCCCCCTCGCTGAAAGCTCCTCCGTTGCCAAGCTTCTTGTTTGTTTTGAACTTCAATGTCTTCTATTCCTTGCCTCATAGCAACTTTACCTCTTCTATTGCTAAAGAGGGCTTTCTCATAATTTTTTATCGAGACTTTAGACATTTGTTTATCTAAAGTCTCTTAATTGGCTAGGATATTTTCCAACTCAGTTAAAGTTGGTTCTTTGCTCCATCCACGAGTTGCAGTAACAATCCCGTTGTATTCAGGTCGCAAGCCATGGATGATAATTCTTCTCATCCTTGTTTCAGTAATGGCATTTTCTGGATCTAATTTTGAAATTTCATCACAAAGAGTTTTAACTTTAGAGAAATATTCGCTTACCGACATATTTTGCTGCGAGATTTACAGGAGTTCATTCTCCAATTGTTGGAGCCTAGCATCATTTTTCCTCGCAAACAGCATTGTGAGTGTGTCCCAGGCTTCCTTCGGTGTCTTTGCATCCTTGATGCGTTGTAATAAACCATCCTCAATGGTGACTGATAACACGTACATGGCCTTACCGGCTTTGATCTTCCATTTTCTTAGTTCTCTGGCATCAGTTGGTGGTGTTGAAGCTTCACCGTTAACAAATCCCATAAATCTTGCCCGAGCATGTAATATTGCATGCGAATACTCCACATATTATAATTGCTGTTATTGAGCTTCTCGAGCTTACCAACTGGACTTGAAAAATCTTCCATCTTGACTTGAGAGTGCCTCAGTTTTCTCAAGTTTGTATTCTGCCAGTCTCTATATCCTCACGAACTACGATCCCCGATCGTCTTGGTCCCAGACCGATTAACTTCACAGTCCCAGACTGTGTAATGACAGATTACCAGTCTTCTCGAAAAATAGTCCCCGACTGTCTTTATTCGATACAAGTATTACGATCCCTAACCGTCTTGCTCTTTCTTCTTGCGGTGGCTTTCACTCTGATGGTAGGTAGCCCTTTTCACCTATTCTCGTGATGGCTCTCACACTACTTTAGGTAAGTAGGTAGCCCTTTTCACCTGTTCTCGTGATGGCTCTCACACTACTTCAGTAGCCCTTTTCGCGACTCGATCTATCGTTGATAATTACAATTCTCGATCATCTGATTTATAGAAACTTCTGGCTTCTTGTCTTTTCTCCGATGCGCATACTACGATCCCTGACCATCTTGATCTGATATTCCAATCCTCTGGATCATACCGCTTTTTACGCTGATCCTCTGGATCGTCCCGTTCTGATCGTCCAACTCTGATACTCTGGTCCCATAATCGTCTAACTCTGATACTCTGGTCCTTAGGATCGTCTAACTCTGATACTCTGGTCCTTAGGATTGTCTGACTCTGATACTCCGGTCCTTAGGATCGTCTGGCTCTGATACCAATTTGTTGATTTTTGACCTTCGATACCGTTTGTAGTTTTGTGCTACAGTATCAATTTGCTACAGTAACTTTCTATCGGGATGCTACAGTAACTTCCGAAAAACAACTCTTTTATTAATATGACAAAAGACCAAATACAATTGGTGACAACATCACCTTACAATAAGAATAACCTTACAAAAACTCTCTTATATTACTATTCACTCACTATTCACTCACTATTCATTCATACACCTAACACCACTCACGTGCTCACTTTCTTCTTCAATTTCTGCAAATTTTGCAGCTTCCAGGCTCTCAACACCTCTTTTCTTTCACCCAACACTCACATCTTTTTTGTTCTTTTTTTTTCTTTTTCTCTCTACTTCTTCTCTTCACCTCCACAACACACTAAACACCTAAAGCTCTATTTATAGCTTTGTTATGTCGGTTACTAAACCAACTTTCAACATTCTAGTATATCGGTTATCAAAAGAAGAAGAGTGAAGAGATATCTGGAATGAGAAGCCCTAGGAAAATTCAAAGAAGAAGACTGCAGATAATTCTGGAGAGAGAAGGTTGAAGAACACTCTAGAGGGAGAGAGGAGTCGGTGGAATCTTAACAAGAACTTTAAAATTTATGGATTTATGGTCGCTACATTATTGTAAACATGCAAATTTAACATATATGGGTATTATAGTAACTAAAATCAATTTGATAAATATCCAAGTTTTGGAAATTTTTTTTTCTTTATTTTTTCAACCAACCCTATTTTTGCCCAAACAAAAAGCCAAACTTTTTTTCCTACTATATCTAACATGCTTTTTCTAATTAAAAATTGACAATTAACATCATTAGCTTAGAATTTTTTATTTTCCAATTTAAAAATACCATGTAATGAAATAATAAAATTAAAAAGTTTCACCTTATGATCTCAAAGCCTACTATTGTACTAAAATGATTTTTATTATTTAAAAATTACATTTTTTAACTTTTGATGTATTTTTTAATTTAATATTTAAACCTTTGAATATGATAACGAAATATGTTAATAATGTAAAAAAAAAAAAAAGTATAATGATTTTATTTCTCTAAAAGAATATTACTCGTGAATTATCTAAGTAAAAATAACAAGATCAATTGTTTAATATATATATATATATATATATATTTCCATGGACAGCTCTAATAGATTTATAGGCATTAGTTATGAATTATTTAATTATTATTTTTAAAAAGTAATTAATATATTATTTTTATTGAATTAAAAAAATAATTAATTAATCATAAAAAAATTTCTTAAATATCAACTTTAACATTTTCCAAACAAAAAAAAAAAATTGCCAATCCTATATAACCAACCAAAAGTTCAATAAGTACAAGCATAAGTTATTTTGCCATTTGTAATAATAAAAAAAAAATTATTTTATTGAAAAATAAAATTTTATTAAAGATCAATATATATATCATTCACAAACAATTGTAGTGATACAAAATTTTCAGCAAAAAAGTACCCTGAATGTAGGCTCATGTAACTTAGGAACATTTCAGTAACAATCTGACTTAAATTATACACCAATCTTAAAACATAACCATATAACTTGTTAATAAATTTCAATTCGGAGTTTAATCTTGTTGGTTTATGAAATTACACTTAAAAATTAACATCTAACAAATTTCAAATTCGAATTCAACATCTACAACTTTTTTTTTAATCTCAAGTTACAACCTCCTTTTTAAAAAACAAAAAACTTGCTAATAAATTTTTAGACTAATAATAAATTAATACCACATCAGCTAAAACCGTTAACAGTCATGTCATCAGCCCACGTTCAGATCATTTAAGTGTACTTAATGGTACCTACCTTCAATTTTTCTGGCCAATATATATATATATATATATATATATATATATATATATATATATATATATATGAAGGTACCAAATTTCACATTTAATAAATATACAAAAATCTATTATTTTTTAAAATAAAATAAAAATGATCAAATTTAATAATAATTTAATAAAATACAGGCACCAACTAATAATTTAATTTATTTGTGTGATTTTTAATCACTTAAACTACGTTTAGTAGATGTTTTTGTTTTTTTTTTTACTTTTTATTATTTTTTTATTCGTTTTTTATTTTTTTCTATTTTTTCTTTTTCGATTTTTATAGTTTACATTAAAAAAACGCGTGGAACTGTTTTTTACCGTTTGAAAAGCAACAATTGGATAGGTAAATCTAATTGTCATTTCCTTTGTTCTTTAATCGTTGAACTTGCTTGCTAGCATCTTTACTTCTTGGCCACAAATAAACTTCCACAATAGTTCTTGCCCTCAAATCGCCGGCAGCCTAATAAGTTGCCAAATCATATATGGTCCTAATTAGAGGTGTTCTTGAATCGAGTCGGGTTGGGTTTGAATTGGATTTAAGTATAGTATCAATATCATATATATTTGTCAAAATTTGGTTCGGTATGAAATATGGACCTCAAATTCGATCCAAGTCCGTTCATATTTATAAATGGATAGTCAAAACCCGTTTAGGCCTGCCTATATTTTTTTAAAAACATTTAAACAAATATGTTATTTTTAGTAATTTTATCTTTTTTTCTTCTTTTATTAAGTTCTAAAACATAAATAACTTAACATATTTTTAAATGTTTACACTATAATATTATATATTTATTCTTTATATGATATAAATTACATAATATAAAAATAATATATTATAAATAAAAATCGGGTCGGGCTCAAGCCTTGATCGTTGGAGCCAAGACAATGCCCTCTTTCTAAATGAGCTTCATTTTTTTACCAAAACCCATATTTCGGACCTAATATTTTTGTCCAAACCATCTCAAATATCGGACGAACTTTTGAGTTTAGACGAGTAACTCGACTCTTGAACAGGTATAGCCCGGCCCCAAGTCCAAAACCTACATTATTTCCTTTGCGACACTTGTCAAATGCTTGTCCATGAATTTAAGACTTGATGAATCAAAACCAATTGGAAATGACTCGAGCTTGAATGAATAGACATTTGTTTTTATTCGTTCGTTTATTTTTTAATTTGTTTGTGTTCGACTCGTGTTCATTAAGAGTTTTTAAAATAATGTTCGACCTCGATTCATTTAAAATTAAGCGTGATCGAGTTCGGTTCAATCTCGGTTCGTTTAAGTTAAATGAACTTGTTCGCAAATATTAAACAAATATTTTCATAAACATATAATTAAACATGTTCGCGAACAATTAAAAATATATTCATGAAAAATAAATAAATTTAAACAAACAAACAAATAATTAAGTAAAAACTGTAAAATAATTAATAAATATTAATAAATGTATTGGTAAATAAATAAATACTTAAATATATAATATTATTAATTATATTATATTCGAAAAATAAACGATCTTTGAACGAGTTTTAAACGGTCTCTTAAACATCTTGTAAACGAGAGCCATAAACGAGCTTATTCGTGAACATAAATAAATTTAATACACATTGTTTGAGATCGACTTGTTTAATAAATAATCTTATCTTATTCAAAATTATTTGTTTAATTTAATAAACGAACATAAATAAATAAAAATTAAATTTGTTCACAAACTATTCGCCCAACACTATTTATTTATGACCTTATCAAAATCAACATCTTCAATCTAATCTAATCAAGTTCTAAGCAATGTTAAAAAAAGCGCACCAACCCATGTGACTTTCTTTTTTGGTTTGACCGATCAATTGGTCGGTTTGATTAAAATATTAAAAATTTATTTTCTTAATATTAAGTAAATATTAATAAATGTATTGGTAAATAAATACTTAAATATATATTATTAATTATATTATATTTGAAAAATAAACGATCTTTGACGAGTTTTAAACGGTCTCTTAAACGATCTTGCTAACGAAATATAAACGAGCTTGTTCGTGAACATAAATAAATTGAACACACATTGTTCGAGATCAGACTTGTTTAATAAATAATCTTATCTTGTATAAAATCATTTATTTAATTTTATAAACGAATATAAATAAATAAAAAACAAAATTATTCACAAACCATTCACTGAACACTCTTTTTATTTACTACCTTTAACAAAACCAACATCTTCAATCTAATCAAATCAAGTTCAAAGCAATGTTAAAAAAACGCACCAACCCATGTGACTTTCCTTTTTGGTTTGACCGATGAATTGGTCGGTTTGATTAAAATATTATTATTTTTTTAATATTAAATAAGTATTTATATAAAAATACACACTTGATATAATGATTAAGTGCTTAATTTAAATTAATAAATTAAGGGTTCAATTCTCACTATTTTCAAAAAAAAAAGTTGAAACTTAAATTAATAAAACAAATCTTAAAACCGGTTCAACATTGAACCAATCGGATTTAATTTGATTCAATCTAATGTTTGATCTGTAACGACCCATTTTTTTTATTTATTTATTATTATTATGGCCCAACAGACCCCAACAGGGTCCAAACCCTTGCAAGCCAACCAAGCTTGATGGCCCAGCAAGCCAGCACCGACCCAAATCTGGCCCAACAGGCCCTCCCCTAGCAGCAGGCCCAGTTGGCCCCAAAACCAGCCCAAACCCAGCCCAATGACCCAAATCCGACCCAACCTCCCACCAACCCTTTCTCCCTCAGCAAACCCTAACCGTCTCTCCACTGCCACCGCCTCTCCACCACCAGCCACGTGCCCACCCACTTGTCTTGCCAGCACCACCCACCTAGAACCCTACCCACCGCCTCTGCCTCACACAACAGCCAACCAAACCCTACCAGCCAGCCACCAAGTGGCCTGGCCACCAACCAAGCTCCACTGCCACATCCGCTTATAAAAACCCCAACCCAGATCCGCACCAGAAAAAAAAAAGGAAAAAAAAATCGAGCATATCCGAAACAAAAAAAGAAACACAAGACAAAATGGCAACAAAAAAAAAGGTTTCGAATTTTTAGTTTCAGATCTAGGAAGTTCAGGTTGGTTTCGGGCAAAACTAATCTAGTACATAGGTTGAGGAGAAAGAGATGAGTATTTTGGTATAATTTTCCTGGCTCGAAAATACCTCTGACACGATGGCGGCGACCGCGGCTGGGTGTTGGGAGAACAAAAAACCGGTGAGATTTTTTTTTTTTTTGTGTTTTAGGCTAAAACGAAATGAAAAAAAAAATATTCGTTTAAAGCAACATCCGGGTCAGGTCACAGGACCCGCGCGCGGGTCCGCGCCTGGACCTGACCCAGATGTTGCTTCTTCCGTTTTTTTTTTATATTAATCATTATTATTATTATTGTTGTTATTTTTTTTGTTTTATTTATTATTGTTATTGTTATTTCCATTTATATATATATATATATATATATTTGTTTATTGCTAGTATTATTTTTTTTTTCTTGCCATTATAATTATTATTACTATCTATTTTATTCTTTCATTTATTATTATTTCAATTTATTTATATATATAATATTTTTTATTTATTTTATTTAATTCTATCTTTTTATTGTTAGTATTATTATTAGCTTTTTTTTAATTTATTCTATTTTTTTCATTTTCATTTTTATTTTTCATTTATTTATTTATTTATTATTTTTTTTCTTGCCATTATTATTATTATTATTACTATTACTATTATTATCATTTATTTTATTTTATTATATATATATATTTGTTTATACATATATTTTTATTTATTGTTATTATTATTCTTAATTCTTTTTTTTTTAAATATTCTTGCCACTATTATTATTATTATTTATAGTTTTTTATTTTTTTTTATTTTTTTTTGTATTTATGATTATTTCTCTTGTTATTATTATTTATTTATTTTATTGTTCATTTTCATACATTATTAAACAAAAAAGGAGGGGTTTTCATTAACTTTTACTGAATAAGTTTTTCGCGTATAAAATATGTCTTTTAAATTATTTTCAGCAAAGGAAATTCTCTGAAAACGAACTATTTCTCGGAATGGCCGGAATATCAATCATTCCTCGAAATGGTTTGTGTAAACATGATTATCGAAATTATCGGAGTAGTTCGGGAATTATTTTTACATAAAGTAATTTCTTTTATTCCGAAATTAATTATAAAAAGATATTTTTATTAATTCCTCCGTAAACATTTTTTTTTTGTTTTCAATAAATGAAATTTTCTAAAAATGAATTATATCTCGGGATGGTCGGGGTATCAATTGTCCCACGAAACGGTTCGGGTAAAATCATTTATCGAAACATTATCGAAATTATCGGAGTGGTTCGAAAATTATTTTTACATATATAATTTCTTGTATTTTAAAAATTAATTATAAAAGGATATTTTTA
This sequence comes from Fremontodendron californicum, assembly GCA_030761205.1. Taxonomy (NCBI): domain Eukaryota; kingdom Viridiplantae; phylum Streptophyta; class Magnoliopsida; order Malvales; family Malvaceae; genus Fremontodendron; species Fremontodendron californicum. The sequence goes on from JAULJL010000010.1 coordinate 5,059,029, forward strand.
TTGATTTTCATTTTTTAATTCCTCCATTAAGGAAGTATGTCTTTTTAATTATTCTCAATAAATAAAATTCTCTAAAAACGGATTATTTCTCGGGACGGTCGGAGTACCAATCGTTCCCCGAAACGGTTCGGGTAAAATTAATTACCATAACATTATCGAGAATATCAGAGTGATTCGAAAATTATTTTTACACGGATAATTTCATTTATTTTGGGAATTAATTTTAGAAAGGGCATAATTTTTATTTTATTCCCGTAAATAAAATATATCTTCTAAAATTATCTTCGATAAGTGAAATCTTCTAAAATAGATTATTTCTCAAATGGTCTGAGTATCAATCGTTCTACGAAACGGTTCGAGTAAAATTAGTTACCGAAACATTATCGAAATTATCAGAGTGATTCGGGAATTATTTTTACATAAATGATTTCTATTATCTCAGAACTAATTATAAAAAAGACGTTATTTTTATTATTTTTTCACAAATAAAAATGATTTTTTTGAATTATTTTTTTGGTAGAGGAAATTTCCTAAACACGGATCTGTTCTCAGGATGGTCGGAATATCAATCAATTCTCGAAACGGTTCAAGTAAAAATAGTTATTGAAACATTATCGAAAGTATCGGAGTGATTCGGGAATTGTTTTTACATGGGTAATTTCTTTTACTTCAAAAATGATTAAAAAAAAAAACATTGTTTCTCATTTGTTTTTTAAAAAAAATATTCTTTTTGAATAAGGTGTATTAGGGGAATTATTATTAAATGCTAAAATAAAAAATATTTTTTCAAGATTAAAAATAACACGCGATTAATTGGTACCATTTTTAAAAAGGACACCGCGGGAGTGCTAATCCTTCTCCACGCGTAACCGTACTCCCGAATATAATTTTTGTTTCGCAGACCAAAAATTATCCTTTTAATATATCTTAATTAATTTTAGGATATTATTAAGAAGATAAATTTTTATAGGTGACCAATTATACCTAACCAAAAAAAATTGATGACGACTCTCTGTAATTTTTTTTTTAAATGCCGAACGGTAAAAAATAAAAAACATTATGACATGATCAATTCAATGTTTTCTCAATTTTATGTATGTTATTAACCGAAAACAAGTCATCAGTTCTTTGATCCACCTGATCGGCCCATCTAATTTTTTATTCATTGGTTCAAAGTGAACATCATTATTCATTACACCAGATTGCTTTTTTTTATATATTTAATGTTATGAAAAATTAATTATAATTATTGAAATTAAAAATTCAATTTTTCATCACCCAATCAAACAACTATTAACAATGTTTGCTTCAATAGTGTGTACTTTAATGATATAAAAAGAATACCATCAATAATATTTTTGAATCTTTTACACTTTGTTTTGTTTATTATAACAAATTTATTTAATCTTGTGGTTTTCAAGTAAAAAATAGTTAAAGTTTATGATATTTTAAAATTTTACCATTTTCATTTATTAATTTTACATTTTATCATTAAAAGTTTTAAAAATTTTGACTATTTGTCAATGCATCAAGTTGCTATAGAAAAAAAAAAAAAAGTTAGTTGTACACATTATCTTCACGTTTATGCCACATGATCAAGGAGACAAGGATGGATGATTGATGATGTAGGGGTAACATGGGCATTATCATTAGAGCAAACGGCAAGTGGAAACATAATTTATTGTGTTATAAAAGAGGTCGTATATTTGAAAGAGATTATAAATATTAAAATTTGAATTTTAAATTTGTTGAAAATTATTTTTTTAAAACGATTCTATAAATCAATTGAATTAAATTCGGATTTATGTTATCAATACTTGATGCTAGATAAATATCAAAGAAGATCCTCCAAAATTAGAGGCAGGCCGGCCCCTTTTTTTTTTTTTTTGTTGCAATGGCTTGAATCTTTTATCATTTCCACCAAAAGAATCCCCTCCTTCCAAATTGATTTTACAGATTATTTCTTGCGATCAGTGATTGACTTAATCCTCCCTCCCCCCAAAAAAAGTACCAATTTATTCACATTTTTGTAATAAAGATGTGAGAGCATATTTGCCTAGGTCCAAGTTCCACTGATAATAAAAAAACTAATAATTAAAAGATCGATTAATTCAATTAATAATTTTCGATATGGTTAATGATCGAACTCAACGAATGCATAATTCTGAAAAAGAATTATTTTTTTATTGTCTTGCTTTTGCACTCGAGACAGAATAACAATCTGAATTAAATCATTTTTTTTTCGAGTGCAGACACATTTACAAAAACCCCGCAGGGTCAGAGAGGCATGGGCATAGGATAGGATCAAATGAAATAGGGAGAATTTGAAAAACATTCATTCTAACAGTAGAGTAATTGTAACTTAAAATAATTTGAAAAAAAAATGAAAAAAAAAAATTTATTATTAAAACAATTATAAAGATTTAAATACTCTCAATGAAATAAAACATCATTCATATTCCTCCCTTCTTCATCTGTCTTGTTACCTTCCCAACCTTCCCGTTCTATTTTTTATTTCTTTTTCCAAATTAAATATCTTTTCTTGTCAATTTGTTTCAATCCCAAAATTCCTAATTCTTTAACTTTTTTCTTCAAAAAATTCTAGAGAATAACATTTACTCAGAAATACCAACAAATATACGAAAAAATCAAAAAGCAAAAAATTTGTAAAAAGTGAAATAACCAATATTTTCTATTAAATTAAATAAATTCATAACTAACACTATTTTGGAGCCAAAAAAAAGAAGTTAAACTCGTTCGATCGACAAGAAAGACTAGTGAAAAGAAAAGGCAGTTTATAAGAATAAAAGTAAAGCAATTCAATCTAGAAACTCTAAAAACTTTGATACAAAACCCAAATCCAACCTTAAACGTTTCTGGCAAAACCAAAACCCTAAATTGGAGAAAATGATGCGGAGAACAAAAAAGAAGACGTCGTCGTTTTCAGAGAGTTCTGAATTTGAGAAGGTTTTTAGAAAGTTCTTTGGAGTTTCAATTTTTTTTTTTTTTTTTTTTTTTGAGATGGATACATAAAGAAGAAAGAAAAAGAGCTAAAGGGAGAGGAGAGGGTAATTTTTTTCCTTCGTTTAGTATTGTTTATGGCACAGTTTTTGAGGTCAAAAGCTGCTTTTCACCACAAACGCAATGCTAAACAGATAAAAAAATTTGGCTTATGTTGTTGAAACCATGGTTTGAAAAACCAAACCAAAAAATATAACTTTTGGGCTTTAAAAGCTGACTTTTGGATAAAATGACTTTATTATCCTCATATCTCTACACTTTTATTATTTTAAACATTTTTTTTTTGACATTTTAATTTCCTATAACATTTTTTCACAGCAATGCTAAACACTTAAAAGTTTTTAAACCACACTTTATAAACACATGTTTTTCAACTCGAGCTTTTTTCAATCCAAATTTTTTTCAACAGCAATGCTAAACTAGCCCTAAGTAGGACAACTGAAATCTTTAAGCAGACAAAGAAAGCTGTACTAAGTACATTAAATTTTAAGGATATATTGGGTTTTTCAAATTTTACTTAACAATTTTTAAAATTTTCATTTTTCTTTTACAAATTATTATTACTCATGAGACCATTAAATGATTTTTTTTTTTTTATAAAACATATTTTTTAAATTTACCCGAAATACTCATTGTCAATGTTAAAATTTGCATAAATTCTTTTCTTACCATACACCAGCTTGAACATCATTAAGAATAAGATACATGCCCCAAGGACTTCTGCATTATTAGATTTTTATTTTTATTTTGTGTTTTAAGAATATTTTAGATTTGATAATTTTAGACACGATACGATTATATAACACAAACATGATACGAGAAAAATAACTAAAACAAGACATAAAAAAATAATATGAATACGATACGAATACACAAATATATTAAAATTCATATAACACGAATTATTAACGTATCATAATTTATTTATATAAATATATAATATCTTAATCACACAAATGACTTCTAATGTAGAATTCCAAATCCAACCACATTGTGTCAAGAAAACACCAACTGATGCGTGGGACTTGGGAGAGTACTTGGTTTTGGGAGCACCAACTTGTTATCCAGTGATGGATTTTGACTTTTAATTTTGAAAGAATCTATTAATTTTATATATATTATTTTATTTTTTTCATAAGACATACACATCTTAGTATATTTATTAATATAAGACATATATATATAGGCAATATACTAACAAAAAGAGTAAAGTACACAAAATTATATAAAGAGGAAGAATTATAGTTGGCTTAAAAAAAAAACACATTTGGTACTTGGTTGAAAATTTGGAATCTTGTTAAAAAAGTTAAAATGTAAATTTATTTTTTGTTAAATATACATGATTTTCATTTAACACTTCTGATAAACCTCTTGAATTTGTAAATTATGATGAGTGAATACAATAAATAACAAATAACAGTGTAATTTTAAGTATTTTAAAATTGTGTTATATAAAATTAAGTAATGAAATTGCATAATAAATAAATAAAATTAACAATTTTAATTTGCAAGTGTTAATTTAAATTTATTCAATATCAATATATGTATAGATATTATCTATGTTGCTCTGACTCTTCATTTTTTTTGAAGCATCCGTGTCTGATACCCGTGTCCGACGCATATTTGAACATGGGTATGGGGTTATAAATGATCCCCCAAGGACCTTCAAAATACATGAAAAAATTTAAAATAAATCAAATACACCCGTATCGGACACATACCCGTGTCCGACACTCACACCCGAATCCAAATAACATAAGATATTCTAATAAGTTTTTTGAGGTTTAAATTTTTAAATTCAAAATAATTATAAGAAATTGAAAAGTTATTTGCATATTAATATTTAATTAAAAAATATCAATTTTACATTTTTATTGTTTATTATTATAAAAAAATATTTTTATTATTGTATCTTGACATATCTATATATTTTTTAAATTCTCATATCATTATGTTTATATTATATTGTACTCGTATTACGTGTTTGTATCTATGTTTCTTAAACCTAATAAGTATTAAAAAAAAAATTGGGTGCTTACTGTTTGCAAGTCCCCAATCCGAAGCAAATTCTTTCAGATGATGATCTGACATCACAGTCACACACTACCGTAATTCACATACCCCGTTGAATTTGGTTTCCATTTGTCAAACCATTCAATGCAGATTGCGTCTTCCTCCCATAAGCTTGAACTTCGTGATTTGCATTGGCTTTCTGGAACCTGCAGTGGACCGGTTGGATAAATATGACATGATTTGGCTGCAATAGCTTCTAACACTTCATTTTCAAATTCATCAAGTGTTAATTTAATATTACCGTTAGAAAAAAATTTGGGCTACAAAGAGTTGAAAAAAATATGTTTAAAAAGTATATTTAAAATTTTTTAAGCGTTTGACATTAAAGTGTTACAAGGGATTGAAATATCTTAAAATAATAAAAGTATAGAGATGTGAGGATAATAAACTCATTTTATTCAAAATTCAGTTTTTAAAGTTCAAAAGTTCTATTTTTTGACTTTTTGATTTGGATTGTCAAATCATGATTTTAATTGCAAAAGTAAAAAAAAATTATTCGTTTAACATTACATTTACGGTGAAACGCAATTTTTAACCTCAAAAATTATATCAACAGCAATGCTAACCGAAATCTAAATGTGTTGAACACTATTGTAGAAGATTTTAAGCAGTTTTCTGACACGGACATCACAAATTAAACATAAAGTCATTGAGATCCATGGTTCTAAATAAAGCTTGGGATATCCTTGAGGCAGATGTTACTCTTACCCGGTACCCAATCAATCGGTGTATCAAAATTCAAGAGTCCCATCATTAATAAAATTTTGATCTCAACATATAGAAAATGAAATTCTGTCAGGCAATTTTAAATAGCTGCAAAAACACAACATGCTATTTCGTTGTTACTCTGCTTATATCATGTTGTGTTTTGCTCAAAACAAAACCAAAAAAAATGCATTTAGATACAAAATTAAGCAAGAAATCAATACTTTTAAATATTAAAAAAAATAAAAATGGTAAGTCTTTTGAGGAACAAAATTCAAAATGCATGATTTATTGTGATAGAGAATAAGTTATATCAAGATTGGTATTTTTTTTTTTTTTTTGTGTGTTAAAAACGTTATATCAAGATTAGCTTCAATCCAAGTGAAATGTAATGTTTCCTTATAGTATAAGCAAGCATATGAAACTCTACAGGGTTGAATTCTTGAGGAGATCACAAGTTGAACTTTAAGGTGATCAACCTTAATTTTTTGCCAGAAGTTGGATGGATTCCTAGAATTTTTACCTTATAATCAAAATTAAGATAATTTTTGCTAGTTTGGTTTCCTTGGACTCTGTTTAAGAACAATAAGGTTGGTTTTGATTAAGAAATACTTATTGCTAATCACGATAATCATGTTCCTTAGGCTCCGTTTAACATTGTTGTTGGCACTATTTTTTAGGTCAAAAACTGTATTTCATCGCAAATACAATGCTAAAAGGGTAAAAAAAATTAACTTTTGCGGTTAAAATCATGGTTTAGGAACCCAAACCAAGAAAATAGAATTTTTACGATTTGAAAGTTGATTTTTTGATAAAATAATTAAGAAAATAGTATTTTTTCAGAGTAATGTCAAACACTTACAAATTCTTAAACCATATTTTTTTTACCACATTTTTTCAAACTTATTTTTCACCTGCAATGCTAAACTAATCCCTAATCTAACAAAGTTCTTTTATTCTGTTTTTTTTTTTTTTCATGAATATTTGGACTTTGGATACACAAATGAGACATTGAACTTTAATTAAGTTTTAACTTTTTCCAAAGGTTCAATGGTAGGTAAGTCGTACTTAAATAAAACATTATTCATTGTGATGGAGACTCTTTTGGCTTTCTCCATGCTTTTAATATTTGCAGCTGTGCTTTGTTTATACTTTATTTGTCACTTAAAGTAACAAATTGAACCATTATTTGATTTCCAAACATAGCTTGAATTTGTCAACCCAAACTACATAAGCATCTTGGCCCAAAAAAAAAACTACATAAGCAAAAGTTATTAGAAGACTAATATGGATGGTGAAAATGATTTGAAGAAATTTGATTTTTGAAAAAAAGATAACTTTGCACCATATATATTCATTACTTTATCAACCACTTTTGTGCTTTTTTTTTTCTTCATGTCAATCGCGTAAATATAAATACAATACAAATTATTAAATATATCAAAATTCTAAACACGAATATAATACATGTATTAAACGTGTCGTGTTAATCATGTTAATTACATTATTTTCGTATTTATTAAATATGTCGTATTTGTATCATGTTTTCGCATCAAATCCAAAATTATCATATTTACTTTATAGCTAGCAGTTGTGAAAAGATGAACGTTTCATTTAACCCGACCCTTCTACTTTTTTCATAATTTTCTATATAGTTCACTTGGGCAAAGTTCAACTGCAAAGCCAAAGATTATCCAATTATTTGCAGGAAAAAAAAAAGTATACATGCAGTTTTCAAACTGGCAGAGCAAAGTTTCTAGAAAAGAAGGCAGATGCCTGTTGTATGTATGCATGCACATGCACTAGGAAAGACAGACATCTAAAATCAAATGATTCCAATATTTTGCTGCCTCAATGTTATAATTCTTATACATTTACAATTGCCCTGTATATGAATATAAAGTTACAGGACCAATCTCAGAAATTTCATGCAATTTCTTTCAATGACCGATCTTACTTTGAATTCCAAGGATTGTGCTGATTGCTGAATCCCCTAATTAGCAGCAACGACGTTTTGGAGCAATAACTCTAAGTCACTCAATCTGGATAGACAATCAGAATCCTAAGAATAAAACCAAAATTGAGAGAGAAAAGAAAAATAGACTGCCAGACTATGTTACTCGGACTCGGGGTGTATGTGTCCGACACAGGTATGTTCAATTTTTTCTAAGATTTTCATGTATTTGGAGGGTCTTTGGAGGATCATATCCCCATACCCATGTCCAGATATGGGTCGGAAACGAGTACTTCAAGAATAATGAAGAGTCGGAACAACATAGCTGCCAGAAGTAAAGTGGTAGCATACCTCACATTACTCAAATCAGGGTAAATTGCTATAGAATCTTTAAAATCCTGAATTAAATTAGAAAAGAACTCAGTTACTCAGTGAGCAAACTATTGAACTACCAGTTGTCAGCAAGTATCAGTAATAGACACCTTACCTGGTCAGCAGTTGAAGAAGTATAGGTAATCACACATGACATCCCAGCTTTTGTTGCTGCCTGCACAGATGGAATAAGTTTGCTTAAACTTTAACCATGGTTGATAAACTTGTTAAGAGCATGCAATGCCCAAACTAAGGCTAGAAGGATTGACATTAATTGCTTTGGTAGTCTTACAGTCTTACTAAAGTTCCATTTGGAGACAATTTCTTTGAAAACAGGTACAAAAGTAAACTTGATTTGATTTAGATTTTGGCTATGATTAATGAATTTGAGTCATTTTATAATGGCCAGGAACTGTGTAGAAAGCAACTCAAATCTAATAATTTGAAACATCTATTGGCTGTTTAAGCAACTCTTAACTATTTCTATTGAATTGAAGATAAACTGCAGGTTTCTCCAACTGTTATACAAAATTCAGAAATCATTGATCTAAAATTAACATGTTATCTCTTTTCTAGAGAATAGAAGCTCTACCTGTAGCCCAATCACACTATCCTCTACCACCAAGCAATCTTTCTCTGACACACCTAATCTCTGCCATAAATAAGATTTCTGAATCAGATTCTGATATAGCAAGCAAAGATTGAAAGATGAGAAATATAACCATAGGCAACATTATGGTTAAATGCACATGATAGAGTTCACTAGTAACCTATGTTGCTTGGACTCGGGAGTGAGTGTCAGATACGGGTATGCTCAATTTTTTAAAGTTTTTTCATATATGTGGAGGTTCGTACGCCCATACCCATGTCCGAATATATATATTGAACACGGGTACTTCAGCAAAAGTGAAGATTTATAGTAACATAGCTAGTAACTACCTTGGCAGCTGTCAGATATATCAATGGGTCTGGCTTCTTTTCCTTCACATCATCACCTACAAGCATAGAAAAAATGAGGATAAGAGTTTAAGAATAGAAATCATCATAAAAGAAAGCAAAGAAAGAAATGGCAAATTAAAATGGGCCAAATGCACGGCAACAACCTTTAGTTGACCTAACCAAAGGGACCAAAGAACAAAAGACCACCAATGAGGTTATTGCTTTAGGAACAGGTAAATCTTTGGAGTTTAATTCATGTTAAATCAAGTTTATAAATTAGCTAGTCTAGAAGAATTTCAAAGGGGGACTCAATTCATTCTGGAATTTTTATGACAATTCCAGTTCCGAACAAAATAGGTTGAATTCGTAATTGCATTGCACTAAATTGTCTTTTCTCATGCACTTCTATCTAGGATGTGAAATGGTATGTCATCCTTGCCAAATCCGAACAAAAAAAAATTTCAATTCAATTCAGTTAATTTGAGTTTCTTCAAAGCATGGTGAATCATCAAAAGAATGTAGTTCCAAAAAAGAATTGCATCTGAATATTTGGTTGATTATTTAAAAGAACACTGAAAAATCCACCTAGCAAAAATGCACCTCAGTTATCTATTGTAAAGCCTATGTTGACTTGTGAAAGAATTGAGTACGTGTTTTGATTCACATAGGTCTAAAACACATCTAACAACCAAAATAGATATTTAGAAGTACTCAACATACCTGCAAGGAAGCAATCAAGACCCTTAAATCGCTCCTATAAGAAGGGGAAAAAAAAAAAAGAATAAGGAAACAGAAGTGAGGATACTTGTTGATCATGATGTTGGAATCAGAACAGACCATTCCAATAAGGTTCTCAAGACAGAGTACAACCGAACTTTTAGTTGCTGCAGAGCAAACAGCTAGCTTTTTCCCCTGTAGAGTGGAGAAAGAAAATGGCATCACAGGTAAACCATAGATATAAAACAACCATTCAAATACCATAAAATGAAGAAAAAGAAGAGAAAAATCAGAATAAAATAATTTCTGCACGACCCAATGCAACCAAAGATAAAGAAATAGGTTCTACGAGTTGACAAGAAAAGGGAAAACTATGTTACTCGGACTCGGGTGTGAGCTATGTTACTCGGACTCGGGGGTGAGTGTCGGATACGGGTATGTGTCCTACACAGGTATACTCAATTTTTTCTAAGTTTTTCCATATATTTGGAGGATCATACCCCCATACCCTTGTCCGAATATCGGGCATGGGTGTCGGACACTGGTACTTCAGGAAAAATGAAGAGTCGGAGTAACATAGGGTGTGAGTATCGGACACGTGTATTTTTTTATTTATTCTAAGTTTTTCAATATATTTGGAGGGTCCTTGGGGGATCATATCCCCATACCCATGTTCGCACATGCATCCGACACAGGTGTTGGACACAGGTATTTCAAGAAAAATGAAGAGTCGGAGAAACATAGAGGGAAAAAATAAATAAAAGATTGCATTGCATCCATTATGGCCTGATTGGAAAATGAAAAGAACATGAAGTTGATTCTCAATCTCAAATGATAAATAAGTAGCATCTTACAGCAGCCTTGGCCTCATCCATCAATCTTAAAACTCCAGGTCTAGGTTCCACCTGATCAAAACAATACCACTCTCTTTGTATTGAATAATAATGGATAACCAATTCAGAATCAAGGAAAAGAAGAAAAAAATTGCAATGTAATAGCTTACAGATCCAGATTTGATTATTTCTTTGTACCTTTCAGTCTTCCAGTCCTACAAAGATGTAACAGCATCACATAAATAAGCTCTTCAAGTAAATAGAATTCCACAGAAAATAACATAATTTATTCTTTCACATAATTCTAAAGAAAAAAAAATAGAATAAGGTAATTCCTAAACAAAGATCAGATTAAACCCTAATTGGACTTCTACTCCCTGTTTCCCCCAACTTTATACATTCACTTAATTCAAAAGAGAAAAAAAAAATAAAAAAAAATTAATAATTTCCACTACGTTACATTGAAACAATAATGATAATAAGAGTTTATATTTTATGCTATCAATGTATAATTCTACTATCTGTTAATGAACTACGACTTATTATCTCATCAATATCAATGTTGAATTAATAAAAACTAGAAAGAAAAAAAATCAGATGGTGAGCTCTGATTCATTGACAGTCACTACATCAAAAATATGACCTTAATAATAATACCTGAAGAGTATCAATTAACTTGGCTCGCTCCTCATCACCCTCAGGCGGCGTCTCAAATATGGTAGAAGATGGCCATCCATTTTCCTTGAAGTACCTTCAGAAACAGCAAAAACTTCCATTAAACCGATCAGCAACAACAGAAATTAAGACCAATAAAAGAAACCCAGAAATATTAAAAGCAAAAAAAAAAAAGGTACCATCTCATCTTGGGTTTGCCACCACCAATCAGGTTCTGGAGCACATCATAAAAATCAGGGTCCCAGTCAAGAGGCTGTGAAGAAGGAGGGCAACGAACATTGAAGTGAGAGAAAGCATCGTTGTAAGCTTGGCGGTGCAAGTGTTCGGATTCTAGAATGACTCCATCGCAGTCGAAAATGAGAGCTTGAAGAGAATGGGAAGCTGAGACAGAAACTGAGACTCGTCTTGGTTTTGTGGTGTTGGTTAAGGATAGTGATGATGGTTTTTTGGTTTGAAAAGTGAGGGATTGTGGGGAGTAATAAAAGAGAGAAGAGAATTTTGGGGAGAGATTTGGAGGAGAGAAAAAGAGTGTGGAGTGAGAGGCCATGGCTTTGCAGCTGGAGTGGTTGGTGTAAAGTGGAGAGGGTTGGGTTTTTAAGGAGGTGAAATTTTGGCGGGTTTGGTTCGTTCGTGTGGCTGTGGATATCTCTCGAGGCTACTTTTTAAGGGATTTAACTGATAGGTTTCAATCAAAGAAACTCTACTATTTTGACACTAATTTGATATAATTTTTTTGGGGCACCATTTGGGTTTTTTTACCTTCCGAAACCTAATGGAACATTACTTATCTTGTCCAGGATTCGTGCGTAAAATTTCATGGACTCATTGGATTGGAAGAAAGAGGCAAAAGAACAGCGAATATTAAGATTTTTCATCTACTATTCTAATCCTGATGATGGCCTATCTCGCAAATGTCTTTTGTAATCAAATACACATTCATTGCTCTACTTGCAATATAAATGACACATGTAGCTCGCAAATTATTCGAGTTCGATTCGGAAAAAAAACTTGAATTCAATTCAATCATTGTCTTCAAACCAAGCTCAAGCTCGAACAGCTCGAATTATGGAGCGATTCAAGTTCGAGTATCTTAATACCCGACTCGAGTGGCTCACAAGTCTAATTGAATTTTTTTTTTTTTAATTAGTAATGAAAAATCTCAATTCGATCTTGAGCTCGAACATAAATAATCGAGTTTGAAATCGAGTATGAAAATCGAGCTCGTTTTCTCTTAGGCAAAACAAGCCTAATTGAGTGAGCTCGAGTAGTTCGGTTTTTTTTTTCGAATCAAGCTCGAGTTTTAAAAATAAAAGTCGATCAAACTCGAGGCGAATTTCGAGTCGAGTTCAAGCTTCTTACTGTTTGAGCTCGGCTCGACTCATTACACCCCTAGTTCCACCCACATATTGTAGAAACTCCACAAATCCCCCCATCTTTTTTTTTTCACAATAATCATTCGTCTTGAAGTAGAAACAGAGGATTAAGAATAGCAATGACAGAGCATCTTTGATAGCCATAATAAAGAGGGAAAATGTGATGAATCATCTACTTCATCAATTATGCAAAAGTACCCTATTAACATTCTGCAATTTTACAAATCCTATTACAAGGTTGTGCCCCCACCATCGGACATAAGAGATGCAGCAGCTGCAGCAGCTGTAGGTACAACTCCAGTTGAAACACCTGGCTTTGACAAATGCAGCAGCCTGCAAATAAAACACCACAAGCTTGTATCAGTTACATATAATACCTATGTTGTTTCGACTCTTTATTTTTCTTGAAGTATCCAACGAGTATCCGGAGATGGGTATGAAAATATGATCCCTCAAGAATCCTCCAAATACATGGAAAAACTTAAAATAAATCAAACATACACGTGTCCGACACTCACACCCGAGTCCAAGTAACATAGAATAATACAACCAACATAAGTTGACAGAGTCTAGAATCTGTCAGTTTGATCACCAATTTATTCTACTAATTCAGTTTCTTCAATCAGGATCCATCAAATACTAGATCCTATGGGCTAGAAGGTGAAAATGTAAAAACATAACCATATCATAAGTAAGAACTATTAATCTACTATAAACACTAGAAACAGATTTCCTGATGCCTAAATAAAAATGATACTTTGTAGTTATGATATCCAATCATCAGGAATTCAAGAATAAACTAGTGAGACAGTTTCTAAGGACAGACAAGTTCTGTAATAGCCATGCATCTTAAAAAGCCAGAAAAAACTCTTACGGTGCAAGATATTCACAAAAGGAAGACACAGAAGCGACAACTTCGTTATAATTTTCAGATGTTGCAGGGGCAGTCACTTCGACCATCTGTATACCCGGTGTTACCGGCACAGCCTCATCGGTTGCATGCAGTTTCAGCATCTTATTAACCGATGAAACAGTTACAGTTATCTGAGCACCCCTTTGGAAATGAAAGGTGAATCCCACTCTCAGCAACTCATGATCCAACTTGTATCCAAGTGCATAAAACAATCGAAGCACATTCTTGCTTGCTTTGCTTTCTACCATACTTCTAACCAGAACAGAAATTTGCTCAGCCCCAGCACCCCTCATTGCACCCCCAACATGTTTAACAGTCCTACAAACAATATATAAGGCTTTTAATAAGCATCCAAAATAACAAAAATAATACCAAAAATGAACACAATTAGAAACTCCAGTTTACCAAGTAGGCTCAGACTGCTCAAGATCACACAATAATCTGACCTCGGAAGTAACAAATCCTGTAAAATTCTTAGCATTAGCAAGACAGAACCTAACAACTTGATCAATAGATTTATTACTATTCTTATATTACAAATAAACCCATGTTAGAAATTGGGGAAAAAAAAAGGTTCCAAGAAATAATAAATTAATACATGATTCATACAAAATTAACCCAACAGGGACAAATGCTTATATCACCCAATATTTCATGGATAGACTAGTAAACATAATTAAATCTATTGGAGAATGAAAATGTGAAGACTCACCAAGATTTGGACCACTTTTAAGGCAAATTTCATGGACCCTTAAGCGTTCTCTATGAACACCACAAAGACCCTGAAGTAGAATTTCAAGTGCCTCGACATACTGCAGATCTCAAAAAACAACAACCCAAATCTGTTTAAAACAATCCCCCAAAGTTGAAAATTTTCTATAAAAAAAAAAAAAAGAAATAAAAGAATGATTTTGGATGTGAATTTTTTACCTGTGTCTCTATAATTCCTTGAACTACGCACTCCATTTTTACAACTTTTGTCTTCAAGTCTTTTTTATGTTAAACGCTGAAATGCAACTGGTAAAGCTCACTGCGAAGCCCTTGCTCTCCTTAAATCTGGTTTGAGCTCAGCTCAGTTCGTTATACTAATATGGGTATTGGCTGGACCGCGCTGTCACCCGACCCGAAGGAAAATATGGGCCGAAACTTGAAAGGTTTTCCATTTGTGTTTCTTGGGTTTGGATAATAAGAAAATTTCAAGCAAAAGTTGTTAAAACAACAAAATGTATGCACTTGCAGTAATTATGTTTAAATATATTTACATTTTAATCAAATATAAATTTTTTGGCCAAAAAAAATCAAATATAACTTTACTTTCATTTACTTGTAATTTTTAGTAATTTTTGAAGAAATACAAATAGAATAGCTAAATATAAAAAATCAAACACAAATTTTCATTCGTAAATTTTAACTATACACTCGTGATTTGGATCATTCACAATTTTCACTATACTAGTTAAGAGTGCTCATATATAGTACTTAACTTTATTTTAAAGTTTTTATTATAACTATTATATATATACATAAAATTTATATTTGATTTGTTAAATTGTCCAATACCAGCCCCAAAAAAAAAAATTAAAAGCCTAACAATGTGTGGTTGCAATTGTGTGGTTGTAGTTGTGTGATTTAAATGTGTGGTTGTTATTAAACAACAATGTGTGGTTGCAATTGTGTGGTTTAATGTGTGGTTGTAGTTGTGTGATTTAAATGTGTGGTTGTTATTAAACAACAATGGGTGGTTGTAATTTATTTAGATTTTATATTTGTGTGGCTTGTGTTTGTCTTGGTATTGTATAAATACCCCCCTCCCTTGCATTTGTAAATCATCAAATAGTAAGCTTCAATAAGCAATAAAAGTTCTAAGTTTTTCTAAGGAGTTCTTCTCTAAAGAGTGTAGTCTAGAGTGAAGTGTGAGCATTTGTGAGTTTTCCTAAAATCTAAACTTTCTTCTTTGAGTGGTAAAATTAGAGTTATCTACTCTAAGTTTTTCTCAACAATTGGTATCAGAGCAAGGTTGTGAGTTACTACCATAGTTACTATTCACACGTGTCACTATATACTTTTATAGTAATTCTTAACATATACGAGATTTATTCAAGTATATGGTATACGATACTATTCACGTATACGATACTGTTCACGGTGAAATAGTTATTCAGGTACTATTTTTGGTTTGAGCGTTCTTGAGTCGTGAGGAGTTTGTACTCTACAAGTTTGTGTCTCAAAATCAAGCTTGTTCGGTATTGTTAGAGTCTTGCCGACACGATGGGTGATCTTCAAGTAGTTGGAGGAATCAAGAAGCTCAATCACAAAAATTACAACACGTGGAAGACGTGTATGATGTCTTACCTACAAGGTCAAGACCTTTGGGAAGTCGTTGGTGGTAGTGAAGTTACGAAGCCCGAGCAAGAAGATGCTCAAGGAACCTTGCGCAAATGGAAGATTAAAGTGAGTAAAGCCATGTTTGTCCTTAAGACCACAGTTGAAGAAGAAATGTTGGAACACATACAAAAGCTAGAAACGCCAAAAGAAGCGTGGGATACTTTAGATGCACTCTTTTCGAGAAAGAATGACACAAGACTTCAACTTCTTGAGAATGAATTGTTATCAGTTGCACAACGAGATATACCGATTGCTCAATACTTTCACAAGGTAAAAACGTTATGCCGTGAAATTTCTGATTTAGATCCTACAGCTGCTATTGGAGATACCAGGGTAAAAAGAATAATTATCCATGGTTTGAGGCTCGAATATCGCAGCTTCGTTGCCGCTATACAAGGATGGCCAACTCAACCATCACTTGTAGAGTTTGAAAATTTGCTTGTTGGTCAAGAATCTATGGCCAAGCAAATGGGAGGGGTCTCGTTGAAAAGTGAAGAGGAAGCACTCTACACCAACAAAAGGAAAGGCAAATTCAAACAGCACGTCGGTGGTGGATCTAAAAAGTATGGTGACAAGACAAAAAGTCATCAAGGAGAAGGGAGCTCTCGTCCAGGGGGAGTTTCAACGAATCGTAGCAACAATAAAAGATTTGAAAGTAACTGTTACAACTGTGACAAGAAAGGTCACATGGCAAAAGATTTTTGGTTTAACAAAAGGCCCGCTGAGAGCAATGCTGCTACTTCTAGTACAAAGGAGAAAAGCGAAGATGATTGGGACGCTGAAGCATTTTTTGCTATGGAAGAGGAAGAGTTAGCTCTCACAGTAACAACGGCTGAACGAATTGACTATGAGAATGACTGGATTGTCGATTCAGGTTGCTCAAATCACATGACAGGCGATAAACAGAAGTTGCAGAACCTGTCAGAATACAAGGGAAATCGCATTGTTGTGACAGCTGATAATTCAAGATTACCGATTACTCACATCGGTAAGGCGGTAGTAGCACCTCGATATAGTCATAATCAGGTATCACTACAAGATGTTTACCATGTCCAAGGCATGAAGAAAAATTTGCTTTCAGTGGCACAATTAACATCGTCAGGTCACCATATTCTGTTTGGTCCAAGAGATGTGAAGGTATATCGTGATCTCAAAATCTCAGGACAGCCGATGATGGAAGGACGACGTCTGGAGTCAGTCTACGTGATGTCAGCAGAGTCAGCATATGTAGACAAGACAAGAAGGAGCGATACAACAGATTTATGGCACATGCGGTTAGGTCATGTTAGTTATTCCAAGCTAAGTATGATGATGAAGAAGTCGATGCTTAAGGGACTTCCTCAGCTTGACATAAGAACAGACACAGTTTGTGCAGGATGCCAATATGGTAAAGCACACCAATTGCCATACGAGGAGTCAAAGTTTAAAGCAAAAGAACCATTAGAGTTAGTTCACTCTGATGTATTTGGGCCCGTTAAGCAACCATCAATTAGTGGAATGCGGTACATGGTGACGTTTATTGATGATTTCTCCAGGTATGTGTGGGTTTTCTTTATGAAAGAAAAGTCTGACACTTTCTCAAAGTTTAAAGAGTTCAAAGAGATAGTTGAAGGAGAAGTGGGAAAGAAGATATGTTGCTTGCGCACAGACAATGGAGGAGAATATAGCTCAGGCGAATTCTCTCAATACCTACGAGAATGCAACATACGTCATCAGTATACTTGTGTCAATACACCACAACAGAATGGTGTAGCAAAGAGAAAGAATCGGCATCTTGCAGAAATTTGTCGGAGTATGCTGCATGCAAAGAATGTACCCGGAATATTTTGGGCCGAAGCTATGAGAATTGCAGCCCATGTGATCAACAAAATTCCTCAACCAAGGTTAGAGTTTGTTTCACCCTTTGAGAAATTGTGGAAAATGAAACCTTCAGTCAGCTACTTTCGAGTATTTGGTTGTGTATGTTATGTATTTGTTCCTGATCATTTACGTAGCAAGTTTGATAAGAAAGCAACTAGGTGTATCTTTGTGGGATACGACAACCAAAGGAAAGGGTGGAAATGTTGTGATCCTACGAGTGGAAGATGTTACACTTCACGCAATGTGGTATTCGATGAAGCATCTTCTTGGTGGTCCTCAGAAAAGGAGGTGTTGTCAGATTCAAAAGAATTTGAAGACATGCTACAACAGAAAATGGGAGAGTATATTGTCCAACTTCAATCAACTTCAGATGAAGTAGAAGACCTATGTAATGATGACGATGACGAGCAAGTGTTAGTCCAGAGTCCTTGGCAAACTGGTGTGTATCAACCAGATATTAGATCGAGTGAAGTGGAAGAACCATCTCCACAATCACAAATCTGAAGGACAACAAGAGCACGGAAGCCAAATCCCAAATATGCTAATGCAGCCATAGTGGAAGAACCAATTGCAACAGAACCTGAGACGTTTGAAGAAGCATCACAGAGTTCTGAGTGGATTATGGCTATGAAAGAAGAGATCACTGCGCTTGAGCAGAATCAGACTTGGGATCTAGTGCCAAAACCAAGAGATGTGAAACCCATATCCTGCAAGTGGGTTTACAAGATAAAACATCGTCCAGATGGGTCGATTGAAAGGTACAAGGCACGGTTGGTGGCTCGTGGTTTCTCTCAGAAGTATGAGCTAGACTATGATGAAACATTTAGTCCGGTGGCAAGACTTACAACCGTACGAGTCCTACTTGCCCTTGCAGCCAACAAAGACTGGAAATTGTGGCAGATGGATGTGAAGAATGCATTCCTTCATGGAGAGCTAGATCGGGAAATCTACATGATTCAACCATTGGGATTTCAAAACCAAAATCATCCTGAGCATGTGTGTAAGCTGCGAAAGGCACTTTACGGATTGAAACAAGCACCTAGAGCATGGTATGGTAAGATTGCTGAATTTTTAACTCATAGTGGTTATTCAGTGACACGTGCAGATTCCAGCTTGTTTGTCAAAGCTAATGGAGGAAAGCTAGCTATCGTATTGATATATGTTGATGATTTAATCATAACTGGTGATTATGAGACAGAAATTCTTCAAACCAAGGAGAATTTACCAGTTCGTTTCCAAATGAAAGAACTTGGACAACTCAAGCACTTTTTTGGTCTAGAGGTTGATCACATACAAGAAGGAATATTTCTCTGTCAACAAAAATATTCTAAAGATTTGCTAAAAAGGTTTGGAATGCTCGAGAGTAAGCCAATTTCAACACCGATGGAACCAAATGGCAAGATGTGTGCACTTGAAGGCAAAGACTTGGAAGATGCAATTATGTATCGACAATTGGTAGGTAGCCTGATCTACTTAACCTTGACTCGACCTGACATTTCTTATACAGTTGGTGTGATGAGTCGGTATATGCAAAATCCGAAGAAGCCTCATTTAGAAGCAGTTCGACGAATACTGAGATATGTGAAAAGTACAATAGATTATGGTCTTTTGTACAAGAAAGGTGAAGACTGTAAGTTAGTTGGTTATTGTGATGCTGACTATGCAGGAGATCATGACACCAGGAGATCAACAACTGGGTACATGTTTAAACTTGGTTCTGGAACAATTTCTTGGTGCAGTAAGAGACAACCAACGGTATCATTGTCAACTACCGAAGCTGAGTATCGAGCAGCAGCAATGGCAGCTCAAGAGTGTACGTGGCTGATACAACTAATGAGTGATCTACATCAACCAGTAGATTATGCAGTTCCGTTGTATTGCGACAACCAGTCAGCAATTCGTTTGGCAGAAAATCCAGTCTTTCACGCAAGAACCAAACATATAGAAGTGCATTATCACTTTATCAGAGAAAAGGTTCTACAAGAAGAGATTGAGATGAAGCAGATCAAGACAGATGATCAAATGGCATATTTATTCACAAAAGGTTTGAGTATCAACAAATTTGAAATGTTTCGTCGTCAACTCAACATGGTGCAAAGAGGAAGAGCTGGTATTGAGGGGGAGTGTTAAATTGTCCAATACCAGCCCAAAAAAAAAAAATTAAAAGCCTAACAATGTGTGGTTGCAATTGTGTGGTTTAATGTGTGGTTGTAGTTGTGTGATTTAAATGTGTGGTTGTTATTAAACAACAATGTGTGGTTGCAATTGTGTGGTTTAATGTGTGGTTGTAGTTGTGTGATTTAAATGTGTGGTTGTTATTAAACAACAATGGGTGGTTGTAATTTATTTAGATTTTATATTTGTGTGGCTTGTGTTTGTCTTGATATTGTATAAATACCCCCTCCCTTGCATTTGTAAATCATCAAGTAGTAAGCTTCAATAAGCAATAAAAGTTCTAAGTTTTTCTAAGGAGTTCTTCTCTAAAGAGTGTAGTCTAGAGTGAAGTGTGAGCATTTGTGAGTTTTCCTAAAATCTAAACTTTCTTCTTTGAGTGGTAAAATTAGAGTTATCTACTCTAAGTTTTTCTCAACATGATTATTTTGAATACGATACAAAAACGATATGTTTAATAAATACAAAATAATAATAAACACGATTAACACAATACGTTAATATACATATCATATTTGTGTTTAAAATTTTAAAATATTTAATAATTTATATTGCATTTATATTTATATAATTAACACAAAAAAATACAAAAGATCAAACGTATATTGATATAATATAAAACCTTTGAATCACATCTTATCGTGTCATTGATGAATAAATGTAAAAGTTTGACCATCTATAAAAGTATATATTCTTTTCAAATCCAACTTATGATTATTATTATTTATTTATTTTTGAAATCTTTTAAAATTTTAGTTTTATTCTTTAATTTCATTGACGATGTAGATACTTATAAATGGGTAATATATACGAAATCATAAGTATGTGGCTTTTTTTTATTTAATTATTATTATTATTATTATTTTAAAAAATAGAACTTCATTAATTAGCGTTGATTACAATCATCAATAACAGTGCTAGAAAGAAAATCTGGACAGTATTCAACCCAAATCCGTTCATCTGCTTGCTGTAGACCATGCTTTGCCAAAATATGTGAGGCTTTGTTGTCAGTCCTTTTTGTGCAAGCAATCCGACATGACAAGAATTTGGAGGAGATATTCCTGGCTTCATCAATTAAGTTTCCAATGGGTGATAGATCAGTTTCCTTAGACCTGATTTGATTTAGCCCTCCCAAAATGATTTTTTGTAAACC
Source organism: Fremontodendron californicum (assembly GCA_030761205.1). Lineage (NCBI taxonomy): Eukaryota > Viridiplantae > Streptophyta > Magnoliopsida > Malvales > Malvaceae > Fremontodendron > Fremontodendron californicum. The sequence goes on from JAULJL010000010.1 coordinate 5,080,174, forward strand.
CAAGTCTTTTGCAAACCTCAGTGCACGAACTGTCGCTTCAGCTTCAATCACCATTGGGTCTGTAGTATTTCGTCGTTGTGCAACATATGCTCCCTGTATTTCTCTTTCAGTGTCACAAACTACTATTCCAACACCTCCCACCTTCCTTTCTAAGTCAAGGGCACCGTCAAAATTAACTTTGAATTCTCCTACCGGTGGTGCCACCCACCTTTGCTCAGTGACTGTGACGGTCCCGATAGATCTGGGTTTTGAGCTATTTATCTCATATAAGTATCTTTTGATAAAATTTTCTGTTGTTGGTAGTGACCATCTATCTTCTCCATGCATTCTCGTGACAAACATTTGTTGAATTTTTCCATTGTTCGATTGTGTGCAGATGTGGTTTAACCAATCAGCCGGATTTGAGTGGTCTCCAGCAATGGTGCTCCAGTTGAACCCCTGAGTGGCCCATATACTATGTGCCCAACAACAATCGTGAATGGCATGTAGGGTTGTCTCTTCATTCTCTCCACATCTGAAGCATACTGTATACACATTAATGTTCCTCCTAACAAGATTCACCATGACTGGTAATGCATCATGCCATAATCTCCAGATCATTATTCTCATCTTTGGTGGTATATCTGTTGCCCATAATGCCTTCCATATTGAGGTTGTGTGTCCATTGATGACAATAGGAACAGATGTGTCTAATGTTTGAACCTCATTCCTTAATGTTTTGTATCCAGACTTTACCGTATAGATCCCCTTATTGTCAAAGTGCCAAACCAGTTGATAAGGGTAATCTAACTTACTTATAGGAATCCCACAGATGGCTTCTGCTTTTGTTGCATTAAACAAGTTGTTAATGATATCATGTCTCCATTGCCTGCTGTTCTCATCGATCAAATCCTTCACCATCGTTGTCTCGATATCATCTGGTTTTGGGATGGCAATCATAAATGATGGTATCGTCAATAACCAATTGTCTTCCCATATCCGGATATTTTCCCCATTACCTACCCTCCACCGTAACCCTTTCTGTAGGACAGATCTAGATTCCCAAATGCTCCTCCAAATTAGGGAAGGGTTTCTGCCTAATCTAGCATCCATAAAATCACTATCATGAAAATATCTTGCTTTATAGACTTGATGTGCAAGTGTATCTGTGTTTTTCAGCAGACGCCAACCTTGTTTAGCAAGTAATGCCAGGTTAAACATCTCCATATCCCTAAACCCCATGCCTCTTTCGCCCTTAGGCATACACATCTTGTCCCACCTTACCCAATGAATTCCTTTAGAGTTACTAGTCTGAGACCACCAATATCTCCTAATAATGCTGTTGATTTCTGAGCAAATTGTCTTTGGTTGGAGAAAACAGCTCATAACATATGTAGGAATAGCTTGCAACACTGATTTGATGAAAACTTCCTTACCCCCTTGAGATAAACATCTCGAACTCCATCCCCGAATTTTGGAACTTATCCTCTCTTTGATCGATTTGAAAGCTTGCACCCTTTCTCTTTCGACCATGCTAGGGAGACCTAGGTATTTTCCAATGTTCAAAGCAGCTTGGATTTCAAACATGTCCTGAATGGCTTCTATTTTATGACTTTCAAACATTACTACTGAAATATAGAGCTGACTTATCGTAATTTATTTTCTGTCCTAAGCCTTCCTCGTAAATCTTTAGCACGTTCTTCATCCTTTCACTTTCGTTTCTATCTGCTCTAGCAAACAGTAAACTATCATTAGCGAAAAAAAAAAAGAAAAGTGACTCTGGGACCGTTACGGCAAGCCTGAACTCCATGTAACAGGCCTCCGCGTTGAGATTTTGCTAGAATAGCTGATAGGCCTTCACTGTATAGCAAAAATAGGTAAGGTGATAATGGGTCTCCTTGGCGGAGTCCTCGACCTAGGCAAAATTCGTCAGTAATGACACTATTTACAATTATAGAATATGTAACAAAACTGATGCATGTCATAATAAGAGAAACCCAATGACTGTAGAAACCAATAGCTTCCATTATTTCTCTTAAAAAGTGTCATTCGATCCTGTCATATGCTTTGCTCATATCTAACTTAATAGCAAAGAAGCCCTTTCTACCGCCTCTTTTCCTTTTTAGTGAGTGTATCATCTCATAAGCTACTAGGACATTGTCTGTGATTAATCTCCCCGGGACAAAAGCACTTTGAGACTTACTAATGCATGATGGAAGAATATATTTGAGCCTGTTTGCAATAACTTTAGTAATAATTTTGTAAATGACATTGCATAAGGTAATAGGCATAAATAGGGTTATATTTTTTGGATTCCTGGTCTTAGGGATCAAAACAATATGTGTTTGGTTGATTGTTTTCATGTCACCATGACTATTTAGTATATCCAAACAAAAAGCAATAAGATCACTACCTATGATATGCCAATAATTTTGAAAGAAAAGAGAAGGCATACCATCAAGCCCGGGTGCTTTGGTTGGGTGCATTTGTTTGATGGCTTGAGTGATCTCCCCAGCTTTGAACTCTGTAAGATGGAAAACATTCATCTCATCCGATACTCGGTGTTCCACAGCCTCAAGTATAACTCTAGAATCATTATGTCCTTGGGAATAAAATAGTTGTTTAAAATAAGTAGTGGCAATTCTTTCAATCCCCTCTGCATCCTCTACCCAGTTTCCTAATTCATCTTCCAACCCCTTAATAGTGTTCACGCGTTTTCATTAGGTAGCCATGGAATGAAAAAAAGACGAGTTGCGATCTCCTTCCCTCAGCCAATTCACCCTTGCACGTTGTGCCCAAAAAAAATTCCTTTTTTTCCATTTCCATGTTCATCTGCTCTCTTATTTGGTATTCTTGGTCAAGAACAGTATCTATTGGTCGTGCCAGTTTTAGAAAACTACTTTCCTTCTCAAGCCTATCAATTTTGCCTTGCCACTCCTCAAACCGAGATTTATGCCATCTTCTCAAAGAAGATCCTGTATTTGCCATCTTCTTTTCGAGTGTGTCAGTCATACCCTTGTTCCATGCAGTACGGATTTTTGTTTCACATTCAGCTTCTTTAACCCACATTGCTTCAAAACATCGTCTTTTTCTCCTTTTGTTTTCGATTGCTGGTTGAGTTCCTTGTGTGTTAATCACAATTGGGCAGTGATCAGAAACTGGTGCAATGAGATGTCGAACTTCAAACAAAGGAAATTGCTCCCACCATAGTTTATTTGCTACCCCTCAGTCAAGTCTTTCTCTAATGTTGTTTCGCTCAGTTTTACCTCGTTTCCAAGTGTACCACACTACTTTGAAGCCCAAATCTTCCAACCCATTATTTTCCAAAGACATTCAGAAAGCTTTCATTTGGTTTTCTCGCCTAGTACACTACCCTGTTTTCTCATGTGTCCAAAGTATCTCTTTGAAATCCCCCAAACATAGCCATAGTATTTAATTATTAATATATATTAGAGATGGTAAAATGATTCAAATTTAAATGTTTGTCCAAAAAATCAAAATTCGAACTCATTTTTGAATTTGATTTGGTTGAAAAAAAAAATTAAAGATCCAAATATAAAAAAATTTGAACTCAAAATGATTTAAACTAAAAAAAATTATATTAAAATTGTTACATCTTTCATAGAATTTTTTTTTAAAAAAATGTTTTGATTAACACGAATTTGAACTCGAAATTTCTTAAATCTAAAATAACTCAAACTCATCCGAATTCAAAATACCCAAACCTGAATCCGAGCCCATCCATTTTACCAGCTCTACTCTGTATACTCTCGTCTAAATAGTTACTACATCCCATCATATAAAAAAAAAAAAAAACTTGGTTCGAATTTATTTTCTTTCCAATAAACAAAAGCCAAAATTATAAGTATTAGGGACCACTGGAAAGTCTGGAATTAAGTTGGGATTTAATAGGAGACCAGTAGACCAGAGTCATAAGTAAAGAGATCACTAAATGCTTTATAAAAAAAAGTCCCTTGTCCCAGAGTCATAAGTAAAGAGATCACTAAATGCTTTAGAGAAAAAGTCCCTAGTCCTACCCAACGGATTGGATAGTCTATATATACGTGTTATATATATATATATATATATATTTTTGTGATATATGAAAATTATATATATAAATATCGTATATCAAACATGTTGTATTCATTAAATTATTTTTATATTTATTAAACATATCATATTATAGCTTATTTTTATATTGTATTTAAAATTATCAAATGTGTACCAAGAGGAAGGAACAACAAAACTGAGCTACACCAAGGTTGTTGGCATTAAGATCTCTGCTTTAGAGCGTATCTATCTGTACGGATACACTTCATTTCTACTTTTTGGATTTTACATCAACTGCCATGCCGTTACAAATGTTTCTGTAATAACGTCTTTTATTTGATTTACTCCTCCTATATTTCTTTTTCTTTTCTTTTTTCAACATATTAATGCTTTCATTGTAAATATATGGGGACCATTGACAATTGTGTGTGCATGTTTCTTTCACAATTCTAACAAATGACAAATATAATCTAACATTTATTAATGAACTAATTAACATGTTTGCAGCATTTTGGTAAATGATGGCGATTTTGGGGGGGGGGGGGGGGGGGAGAGAAGACATGCTGCGAAAGAAATGTTGATGATGAGCTGAAGGCCCCCATGAAAATCCCGAGAAGATAAGGGGAAAAGGCCAACAAAATCAAAAGTTTCAGAATTAAGGAGACACATTGTGAAACCAAGTAATTAATGTAGCAAAATACTGCTAATATTAATCCATTCAGAAGCCAGCAAAAGAGTTGAGAAAAAGAAAACACTCACGAAAACTATTGCCACTTGCAACTTCTGTACATATGATTTTAAGATATTTTAATGTATACATTTAATGCTGAAAATCTGCAAAGAATCCCAGAAACCCACCAAAATTCACCCTATTAAACAATTTCCTTTTAGATACTAACTTGGACAAGGCAAAATAAAGGTTTACAATAACTCAAAAACTTAACCAATGAACAGTAATTTAGGGGTTGTAAAAGTGATCACTGCAGCGACATTTCCAACCAAGGGGCTTGTAATTGGAGTATTGATTGCCTGATGGGTCAAAAAACTGCATGGAATTAGTGATTGTTTTGCTCAAACCTGGTTGGAATTGGTCGTGGCTAGGTAAGGTAGGTTCTTGGACTGCCATGCAAGGGTGGCATCCATTGCATTTGTTGTGGCAGCTTGGAGGAGTTGATCCCAACCTTGTTTTCTCTTCAAAAGATAAACCCTGTTGAAAAACCCAATATATCACCATTACTAAATTCATCAGAGAGAACATATAAACATGGGGAAAGAAAGAGAGAGCTGGGCCTTGAAAGTTGAATGCTAACCTGATCAGGGGAGTTTGGAGGCTGCAGCTGGCGAAGGGAAGAGGTTGGAGACTGAAGAAGAAGAAGATGAAGAAAGCAAAGGGAAATAACTAAGCTAGAGGTGTAAGTGAGGAGAGAAATAAGTGAACTCATAATGATCATGAAAGGATTTCATGTAACCATGAAGTCAGTAGCAGTAATATGAGACTTGGACTCCCAAAACTAGCTTTTACCAAAAACCGAGAAAGCAAACTAAAAAGATGGAAAATATCAATGGAACTCTAACTGCAAGTACATAGGAAACTAACTTACCCCTGCTGCAAAGGCAAGGGAAAGAGCCAAAAAAAAAAGCAAGAAAGAGAAGAAACTGAACTGGTTAAGTTAAAAAAAAAAAAAAAATAGAATACTATTAATAATATTGGGTAGCAATGAGAAGAGTGAGTAGGAAGATAAGGGTTAATAAATTGAGGTATGTGGTGGTGGGTGGTGGTGGTCTGACCCTCAATGTGTGGAAGAGAGAGATTGGGGAGTGAGTGTGGCAGAAGAGTGAAAGGAACGATTCAGATTAGGCAAACAAATTAATTGGGAGAGTCTGCATCAGAAAGTTAGGGGACCCAATAGCCCTATTTTTATCTTTTACTTGATTGGGGGTCTGGTGTGGAAGGGCCTGCCTATTTGTAGCTGAGTTTGGGTGAGAAATGAAAAGTAAAAGGGGGGGAAGGGGAGGCAGTGGTTAATTTTCAGCATTTAATAACTGCAAACTCACTTTTGATTCCCAAGTGTGCTTCAAAATTTTAGATTATCGGGTTTTGACTGCGACTTGTTGAATCTTTCATTTTCACAATGTGGAAATGTTAATGAAACTAAATTAAAAATTTATAAAGTTCCAAGTATCCATTATCAAACAAGACAATCAAGCAGTTCTCGCAATTCATACTGAATGCAGAATTTAATCCTATTTCTAGCTGCATTCACTTGAAAATTATGGAGGACATTTTTTCAAGTCTGAGTTGATTTTGTTTTTTCTTTACAAAGGAGGGTGCAGTACGAGAATAGAGGAAGAGGTTAATCATTGAATGTTATTTTTTAAAAATGATTGCATGAATCAATTGAATTAAACTTAGATTCAGTTGATTTTTGTTTCTGAATTCGAACATTTTACCACTTTGAAACAGGTTTATACTCTACAGTCATTGCAATAGAATCTTAGCATGGGTAATGGGTTTATGATCATTTGAACATAATACACATATATAGGCTTTTCCCAACTTCTATGTTTTTGTCTTTAGGATGAAGAAAAGCTCTCCTAGTCACTTAGGACAAAGAAATTAAAGAAAAATACAATCCTGCCAACAAGCTTTAGTTTTGGTAAATATGGTACCAGTTTTAATTATGTCAGAAAAGAAAAAGATACTGGCTCATCTCTCTTGTCCTCGAAGGTTAGGTGCTTCACAGTTAATTTTAAAGACGAAGCTAAAAATTTTATGTTAGGAAGTCGAGATTAAAAAAAAATCAAAATATACTTACTTGATAGTTGATATAAATACACCTAAATCTATTAATTCTCTACAACATTGACTTACCTGAGGCTCTGAGCTGCTTAGCAACGTATACAAACTGGCCATTTCATCTTTGTTAGCTTGTCCTGGAACTGGAAATCAATTTTCAGAATGAAGTTTCAACCCAGCTAGACAAATTCCCATAAACAGAGAATGATAATCTTGTTAATTACCAAGAAAAATGTTCATTCAGGAGGATTCAGATTATTCAACAAATCAGATAGTTTCGTGAGTAGATACTTGCCACAACAACGCGTGAAACTCAGGGGAAAAAAAAAAAAAAGTGGCAGCTAGCAGCCTGGCCTGGCTCTGGTGAGTTTCCAAGTACTCTAAACAGGGGGACCTGGCTCCTTAAAGGTTTTTCTTTTTCCCAGCAATTTCCCATCTCTAGGTTTCCTGATTTGTCGCTGTGATTTTTCTTCTTTTCTTTTTTAATCAGATGCCCCCCATTAGTCAATCTGCAGCAAACAGTAACAAATCATATCTTTCTCTTTCTTACTTGTTTTGCTTTTTTATAAAATAAAAATTTAAATAAAAATCACGATACAATATTATTATCGTTATTTTATAATTTTAATTTTTTATTAATTATATTTATTTATAATTAATTATAATAACATTTATTATGTTTATAATTTTGAAAAACCAAGTTGCAACTTAAATCCTTGATAAAAAGTTAAAACTTAAAAAACCGAAGAGAAGAAAAGAAAGATCTTGGCAGTTGGCAGAAAAGTATTCTTTCGCTTTTGAGGTTAAAAAGTTTTTTCCAGCTTATCATCAGAAAACTGTACTGCACCTTATAACTTGTTGAGTTTTCTAATCGCTCCTTATTTTACTTGCCATTATCATAACTAAATTCCCACGCAGATCAAACTCAAATACTTTTCTTCAATAAAGTACGGATATACAATACGGATAATACAATATGATATAAATATAATAATATAAAATTTCTAAAAATTTATAATTTGACAAAATATGATAATAAAAAATATTTTTATATAATAAAAATATAAAATTAATATTTTTCAATTATACTTTAAAAATTATCTAAAAAGAAACTATAGTAGGACTGTTGGTTGCTGCGCTATCTGCAGCTGCAGAAGACCTGTCATACGGAGGTTACGTATGACAATCAGATGGTACAAAGTGGTTGGTTCACATGTAATCGGATGATCACATAGATTCAACGGTGTTGATTGCCCCAATGCCAAGCCTTTTTTTTTTTTTTGTGTCAGGAATGTTACTTTTTTTATTTGAATAAAAAAATTGAACTTTACTCATAAAAAATATTTATTAATTTTTAAATCAAAGATTTGAATACAAATATGATTCATTTTTCATGCAAGTCAGATCGCCCATTTTGTATATATTAAACTATGTTTTCTTTTTTGGCCAAAAACTATGTTTAAGCTCACACATTTTAGATTGGGTAATGCTATTTAATTTGAAAATTAACATTCATTCGGAAATTGAGATAAAGAAGTAGGGTGAGCAATCGATTATTTCAATTGATTTAATCATAAAAAATAAAATAAAAAAACTGATATTTTTAAAAAAATTAACTGAAATTGATTGATTTTATCTTAGTAATCAACCATAACTGAAATCGATTTAGTTTGATTGATTCGATTGATTCAGTTTGGTTTTATTTTCAATTTTTTATCATCAATTTTGAACAATAATTTTTTAAACTCAAATAATAGGTTTTAACCATTCAAAATCAATTAATAATATTAATAATATTTTGTAAAAAAAAAAAAGATAAATAAAAATACCCATCTCCATAACAACACATGTTTAAAATAATAAAATAATTTTAGGTAGTAGGAATTTTGGATGAAAAATGTCATATTTATCATTACAATGATAAAATATAAATAAAATATTTATTATATATTTATAGGATTATTATCTTGTACATTGACGGTGGAGTTTTAACCCCAGTTGTGAAATTAAAAAACTCCACTACCAACGTACAAAATAATAATCTATATTTATATTATATATACTATATTTAAAAAATTTATTATTTAATGATCGATTAAATTTATCAATTTGATTTTGAATTATGAAAATAAAAAAATCAATTGATTTAGTTGATTAAATCGTTGTCACTAATTGACGACTCTCACTGAAATTGATCTACCTGAATTAATTTGACCAAACTAAATCAACTTCGATCAACTAAATCGGTTATAACCGACCTTTACTCACCCTAAATAGAAGCAATTGCATGAAGGGTGAATGATATCAATTTTAAGAACAAAATTTGTCAGAACCAAAAAAAGAACAAAAATTGTGTCTTTATTCATATTCATTCGAATTGTTTTTTTTTTTCTTCGAATTATTTAGTATTTTCCCTTTGGATGATTGATCAAAATTTGGTTTAGGTTACTGCAGTCACATTTTTTGTTTATTTCTTTTCTATTTGTGGAATTCTTTAAAAAAATTTAAAATGAAAAATTTTCTTGATAAATTGGAGATGTACATGATGAATTTATCAATCCTTATATGTGATCTAAATCATATTAACCCCACCCAAATTAGAAATAAATAAAATATACATATATCTAATAAAGGTAGGTTAAATCTTGACATATATATATATATGTATGAATTATCCATTCCAAAAGTATTAAAATAAGAATATGAGTAAATGGTGGGTATTAAAAATTTTGGCCACGATGGTCCTTAACCCTAAACGTGAAACATAGTGTCTAAAATTGCAAAAATGGCAGACCAGATGCATGGCACATGCTTCATGGGAAGAAATACTGTTGCTGTCATGGATGTAAACATTAAAAGGCAGTTCAAAATGTAGCAGCAGTTTTCTACTAGCTTTTTTATTGTAGGGACCCTGTCCCTTGATGCCTTTCTAACCCTAACTGTTATCAGAGGTTTCATTTGGATGACCGATTAATATCGGTGCAAAAAATGGATGCCTTTTTGCCCTAATTGTATCCGGATACCATTTGGATAGCACCTTACGGTGTAGTTAAATTCATTGTCCCTCCACTTGAAGAACGGAAGGGAAAAGGTTTAGTGAGTAATTGCATTGTTTGAATCAAAATGCCTCAATTATTCAATTTTTATTTATTAAAGTATCCCTACTTAACACAAAACCTTTACTTTATATTTTTGTTTTAAAAACTTTATTTTGACATTTATATTTGTTTGTTTTGTTATATGTTTTATATTTTGTTAAATAGTATTTATAATTGCAATAAACATTATTTCTTTAAATATTAAATATTTTGAAGTATATTTTATAATTTTTAATACTTAAAATTATAATTATTTATGTATTAATACTTAATGTTTTAGTGGCCTATTATTTGACATAAAAATAATTTTACCAATTCTTAATTATTTATTAACTTCATAAATGTCAAATATATTAAATTTTTTATTATATACAAACTTTAATTTAATATAGTTAATGGTCATTAATTTTCTTTTTTCACTACACTACACTACACTTCACTTCAGTATTACTATTGTTTTGCTATCCAAACACATATCTCACTACTAATTTTAATATCACCGTTAAACACTCAATCTCACCGCTACGATAATAACTTATCTTATCATCACTGTTATTTTTAATTCCGATGAAACCATCACCATTCAAATGAAACCTTAATTAAGCGTAACAAAACTATTGCGAGGCTCAGGATCCTTTTAGATGTACGATGAGAGATGATTCCTTCATGTTGAAATGTATGATTCACTTTTTCATATTTCTTACCCAAATAAACTCTTGGAGCCCATTTTTACTAATCTTTTATCAAATGTAAAAAAATTTGTTCGATGGATATGTAGGAGACTAGGAGTATAGGTATCCGACCCGATTCGGTCGGCATCTCACAACGTTTGTCCAACCCATCCATTACAACTTATTTAGGCTCATTTAATTTAAATTTATTATTAAAATATTAAGAATGATTTTATATTAATATTTTATATCGATCTTAATTAAAATTAAATTAATTATTTATAATAAAATATATTCACGGATCGTACTAGAACTTGAAAATTTTTGTCCAGAATCAAGTTTGGTGAGAAACTTAGCTCATATTCATAGATAGATCTATTTAAGAGTTAGGATTACAACCTTTCGAGGAGTCCACTCTGTTGAGAAAAACTTAGAGTAGATAACTCTAATTTTACCACTCAAAGAAAAAAGTTTAGATTTTAGGAAAACTCACAAATGCTCACACTTCACTCTAGACTACACTCTTTAGAGAAGAACTCCTTAGGAAAACTTAGAACTTTTATTGCTTATTGAAGCTTACTACTTGATGATTTACAAATGCAAGAGAGGGGGATATTTATACAATACCAAGACAAACACAAGCCACACAAATATAAAATCTAAATAAATTACAACCACCCATTGTTGTTTAATAACAATCACACATTTAAATCACACAACTACAACCACACATTAAACCACACAACTACAACCACACATTAAACCACACAACTACAACCACACATTAAACCACACAATTGCAACCACACATTGTTAGGCTTTTATTTTTCCTTGGGCTGGTATTGGACAATTTAACACTCCCCCTCAATACCAGCTCTTCCTCTTTGCACCATGTTGAGTTGACGACGAAATATTTCAAATTTGTTGATACTCAAACCTTTTGTGAATAAATCTGCCATTTGATCATCTGTCTTGATCTGCTTCATCTCAATCTCTTCTTGTAGAACCTTTTCTCTGATAAAGTGATAATGCACTTCTATATGTTTGGTTCTTGCGTGAAAGACTGGATTTTCTGCCAAACGAATTGCTGACTGGTTGTCGCAATACAATGGAACTGCATAATCTACTGGTTGATGTAGATCACTCATTAGTTGTATCAGCCACGTACACTCTTGAGCTGTCATTGCTGCTGCTCGATACTCAGCTTCGGTAGTTGACAATGATACCGTTGGTTGTCTCTTACTGCACCAAGAAATTGTTCCAGAACCAAGTTTAAACATGTACCCAGTTGTTGATCTCCTGGTGTCATGATCTCCTGCATAGTCAGCATCACAATAACCAACTAACTTACAGTCTTCACCTTTCTTGTACAAAAGACCATAATCTATTGTACTTTTCACATATCTCAGTATTCGTCGAACTGCTTCTAAATGAGGCTTCTTCGGATTTTGCATATACCGACTCATCACACCAACTGTATAAGAAATGTCAGGTCGAGTCAAGGTTAAGTAGATCAGGCTACCTACCAATTGTCGATACATAGTTGCATCTTCCAAGTCTTTGCCTTCAAGTGCACACATCTTGCCATTTGGTTCCATCGGTGTTGAAATTGGCTTGCTCTCGAGCATTCCAAACCTTTTTAGCAAATCTTTAGAATATTTTTGTTGACAGAGAAATATTCCTTCTTGTATGTGATCAACCTCTAGACCAAGAAAGTGCTTGAGTTGTCCAAGTTCTTTCATTTGGAAACGAACTGATAAATTCTCTTTGGTTTGAAGAATTTCTGCCTCATAATCACCAGTTATGATTAAATCATCCACATATATCAATACGATAGCTAGCTGTCCTCCATTAGCTTTGACAAACAAGCTGGAATCTGCAGGTGTCACTGAATAACCACTATGAGTTAAAAATTCAACAATCTTACCATACCATGCTCTAGGTGCTTGTTTCAATCCGTAAAGTGCCTTTCGCAGCTTACACACATGCTCAGGATGATTTTGGTTTTGAAATCCCAATGGTTGAATCATGTAGATTTCCCGATCTAGCTCTCCATGAAGGAATGCATTCTTCACATCCATCTGCCACAAGTTCCAGTCTTTGTTGGCTGCAAGGGCAAGTAGGACTCGTACGGTTGTAAGTCTTGCCACCGGACTAAACGTTTCATCATAGTCTAGCTCATACTTCTGAGAGAAACCACGAGCCACCAACCGTGCCTTGTACCTTTCAATCGACCCATCTGGACGATGTTTTATCTTGTAAACCCACTTGCAGGATATGGGTTTCACATCTCGTGGTTTTGGCACTAGATCCCAAGTCTGATTCTGCTCAAGCGCATTGATCTCTTCTTTCATAGCCATAATCCACTCAGAACTCTGTGATGCTTCTTCAAACGTCTCAGGTTCTGTTGCAATTGGTTCTTCCACTATGGCTGCATTAGCATATTTGGGATTTGGCTTCCGTGCTCTTGTTGTCCTTCGGATTTGTGATTGTGGAGATGGTTCTTCCACTTCACTCGATCTAACATCTGGTTGATACACACCAGTTTGCCAAGGACTCTGGACTAACACTTGCTCGTCATCGTCATCATCACATAGGTCTTCTACTTCGTCTGAAGTTGATTGAAGTTGGACAATATACTCTCCCATTTTCTGTTGTAACATGTCTTCAAATTCTTTTGAATCTGACAACACCTCCTTTTCTGAGGACCACCAAAAAGATGCTTCATCGAATACCACATTGCGTGAAGTGTAACATCTTCCACTCGTAGGATCACAACATTTCCACCCTTTCCTTTGGTTGTCGTATCCCACAAAGATACACCTAGTTGCTTTCTTATCAAACTTGCTACGTAAATGATCAGGAACAAATACATAACATACACAACCAAATACTCGAAAGTAGCTGAGTGAAGGTTTCATTTTCCACAATTTCTCAAAGGGTGAAACAAACTCTAACCTTGGTTGAGGAAGTTTGTTGATCACATGGGTTGCGGTTCTCATAGCTTCGGCCCAAAATCTTCCGGGTACATTCTTTGCATGCAGCATACTCTGACAAATTTCTGCAAGATGCCGATTATTTCTCTCTGCTACACCATTCTGTTGTGGTGTATTGACACAAGTATACTGATGACGTATGTTGCATTCTCGTAGGTATTGAGAGAATTCGCCTGAGCTATATTCTCCTCCATTGTCTGTGCGCAAGCAACATATCTTCTTTCCCACTTCTCTTTCAACTATCTCTTTGAACTCTTTAAACTTTGAGAAAGTGCCAGACTTTTCTTTCATAAAGAAAACCCACACATACCTAGAGAAATCATCAATAAACGTCACCATGTACCGCATTCCACTAATTGATGGTTGCTTAACGGGCCCAAATACATTAGAGTGAACTAACTCTAATGGTTCTTTTGCTTTAAACTTTGACTCCTCGTATGGCAATTGGTGTGCTTTACCATATTGGCATCCTGCACAAACTGTGTCTGTTCTTATGTCAAGCTGAGGAAGTCCCTTAAGCATCGACTTCTTCATCATCATACTTAGCTTGGAATAACTAACATGACCTAACCGCATGTGCCATAAATCTGCTGTATCGCTCCTTCTTGTCTTGTCTACATATGCTGACTCTGCTGACATCACGTAGACTGACTCCAGACGTCGTCCTTCCATTATCGGCTGTCCTGAGATTTTGAGATCACGATATACCTTCACATCCTTTGGACCAAACAGAATATGGTGACCTGACGATGTTAATTGTGCCACTGAAAGCAAATTTTTCTTCATGCCTTGTGATGCACCCAAAAGAGTGTATCTTATTTAACCTTGCACTAAAAAGATAAATTGTAAGTATAGTAGTTAGCAAGGGTCGAGTCCTCAGGGATTGGGTTTTAGTTTATAAGTTAATAGTTTAAAACTTAAATTCAAGAACAATAAAAGAAAAGGGGTTTTTGAAGCCAGATTTAAACTAAAGTAAATAATAAGAATAAGATGCAAGGCGGTATAACCAGCCAATAAAAATATATATACTAAATTAGGCGGTATAACCAGCCAATAAAAATATATATACTAAATTAGGCGGTATAACCAGCCAATAAAAATAAAACAAAGTTAATATACAAATTAGGCGGTATAACCAGCCAATAAAAATAAATATAAAAAATAAGCAAACTAAAAGTAAGAAAACAAGTAAGTAAGAAGAATCAAATATGAAAAATATGGTTAAGGTTTCATTCTCCACCACTAGACATCATTAAGAATCAATTTCAGATCTATCAATATCAACCAACTATCAAAGTTAACAACCGTAGATAACAACAAGCTCTGTTATCCCAATCTTTCCTTAGTTTGTCGTTAAATAGAACAAGCTCTCTATTTAATCTCTAACCATTAAACAACCTAGAATAAGCTCTCTAAATTCAATTTAATGGCAGCTTTATGATGAGAAAAATAGGTTAATCTAAGCAACAAACACATAAGCTCGGATTGTTCAACTTAGGTTATGTTCCACTTTGCAATTATTGAAAACTTGACCATAATCATTAATCACAAATTGCCACTTATGAATAGGAAATCAAGACAATTACACGGATCAAGACTCCTAAACTAGCAATAGATAATTATCAAGATCTATCTAGTTGTACACCTAAATAAATCAAGACAACATCATGAAAAATTCTTGTAGAAGAACATAAGCAACTTTGATAGAAAATTAATGATAGATAGAATCTGAAAATCAATCACAAAACATGTCTAGGGCTTTGAAATCACCTTAACCAAATAGAAGTTTAGCCTAGCATAGGCATTGTAAACATAAACATAAAATTAAATAGAATCTAAGAAGAAAATAAAAAAAAGAAAGAAGAAGAAGAAGAATATTAATTATCCAACCTCTTGCTCTTTCTAAAGAAAAAGAAAACTAGAGAAAAGAAAGAAGAAGAAAACTTAGAGAATTTTATTACAATGGCTAATATCCTACCTATGTACAATATCATCCTCTACAATCATCCAAGGCCCTCTATTTATACACATTTTGGAGGGCTAAATGACAAGAGACAAGCTTTACAAATTTCAAAGGTAGGTATAATAGGTGGGTGAATTTTTCTAACAATTTTCGTCATATTGTATGACAATTTTGATCAGCCAACTTGATGGTCGATTTCGTCAATGTTGGAGGCCTGATCTGATCACATGGTCTTCTAGAAAAAGGTTCCCCTACCAGTCACGGATCCATAGCCGTTGGAATCAGCTCATTTGCTGATGTGGATAAGCAGATATGGGCAAAATACGAAAACAGGTCAGCACAGACGTCATTGCACATCAGCCAACTTGATGGTCGATTTCGTCAATATTAGAGGCCTGATCTGATCATATGGTCTTCTAGACAAAGGTTCCCGTATCAGTTACGGATCCATAGCCATTGGAATCAGCTCATTTGCTGATGTGGATAAGCAGATATGGGCAAAATACGAAAACAGGTCAGCACAGACGTCATTGCACATCAGCCAACTTGATGGTCGATTTCACTAGGGAAAACGACTCCGTTTCAAGAAGTGTAAAACATGAAAAAGATAGATATGCCTCTTAGCTTTGCACGGCTACAAATTTCAGCCTTATTGCTTCAGTGAAACTCTAGATATAGCTGATATTGCAAAAGGTGTCGGAACTGGAACTGAACTGGATTTGCCCTTAATTCTAGTAATCTGAAATCACTCAAAGAAACTTGTGAAAAACACCAAATTACATAAAAATATAAAAGATCATAAATACAATTAGACTAAACAATAATAACTCGTATTTGACACAAAACAATAATAAAACATAACTAAAAACTATATAATTATACGAGTTATCACACCCCCACACTTAGCTTTTTGCTAGTCCTCGAGCAAAATCAAATAAAATAAGAAAATCTAATCTAATCCACTTTCGTAGGAAATCACGGTGGCACTTAGCATGTGACACAAGCCTTTAAACCCCTAGGTGTCCCTAGTGGACGAGTTTAGTCTCGTGAGGGTTTACTAGAACGATACCCACAAACATTGAAAAACTAAAATATAAATAAACTACATATACTAAAAATATTTATTCCTAATCCTTTCAATACAAATTAGAGACAATCTTTGAACAAGTCTTATAAACTAATCAATAGCTTAAAAAATTTCACAAAAAATCATGCTTGAATGTAAATTGTTTGAGTTAAGCCAATATTAGCATAACATATCTCAATCAAAATAGTGCATGTTCAAATTTAATCTCAACTTCTCACATGGGATACTCTCTTGATTTTCACTCTTTAAAGTAGTGGTAAAGTGTTTACACTCAATCATTCTCATGAAAACACTTCTACCATATGCTTGCTTGTCCACCTATTCTCCACTAAAAGATCATGCAACTTCATAAATCAAGAGGTCTTTAATCAAGGTTGTAATGGGGCCAAGGGGTTTGTAATGTGGTTGAAGAACAAAAGGATAAAGATATCACAAAGGTTCCAAAGAGTTCATAAAGTTTAGAGACATAAAAAAATTATACAAAGAAACTTCTCAAAACTCTTTACAAGTACATAGTCACCTAGGCCGGATATTCATGTTGGGCCTTTTCTTCATTCTAAACAACTTTGTAACATCTTTTTCTTTTTCCACAAATTCAAGAGATGATTCATATATATATATTTTTTTTACATAGGAATGTATTTTCCAGTATTCCATTTCTTTTTCTCTTGACTTTTCTTTTCTTTTCCCCCCACACTTATTTCTTGTTTCTAACCAAAAAATATCCCTTGTCTTTGCAACTTGTCTCAAATCATGCTAATTCATCTTTGGAACAAAGGTAAAGATATAAGTATATTTAGGTTAGGGACAAGTTATGGTTACCAAAGAGATAGCTTATTCAATGTAGGCTCAAATTGGTTCACTAAGGGTGTGTTCTCTTGGAACATCAATAAGGGATGGCTGTTTGGCTCTGGTTATAATCCTAATGCCTCTATCATATTCATGTTGTCACATGTATCAATATAGTCTCAAACGGTTTAAAGCAAGTTCTAGAGAATCATGTAATCATAAGAGCACTCAAGAAAGAAATTAGATTGATTTGTATAATGCATCAATCATTTTAGGCTCAAAAACTCACAATGATGATTATACAAGTCAATTTTAAGTCTAAACATGTTTCTTTCTCAATCAACATATCATATTAACATTGGCTCATAAAAATTAGTATCAAGCTTAATTCTCATGAAAATCTTCTCACTAGTAACCAGTTTAGACCTATGCAATTCATATCTCATCATTGTATTAAAAAGGAACTAAAACACACTAAAAATAATAATAATAAAGACTCATAAAAAAAAATAGTAGACGAAAATAAAAGAAATCCTAAATCATCCCCCCCACACTTAATTCTTACATTGTCCTCAATGTAAGTCTATTAACCCAAATGAAAGAATCGTGTGTAAGAGAAAAGAACTAATAACATAAGTATAGGAACAACTAGACTCAAAACAAAACAAACTCATGCAACCTAAATACTAAACAATAATTAACAAGTAAACATAAAAAGATTAAAGTCAAACTGACAAGGTATGTCTCAAGTCTCCCTTACTCAGACCTTGTTCATAATGAATACTTCTAAATTGCTTAAAACACAACAAACATTTTTTTTTTTTTTGAAAAGAAGAAATCAAACTGACAAGGTATGTCTCAAGTCTCCCTTACTCAGACCTTGTTCAGAATGAATACTTCTAAATGGCTTAAAACACAACAATTTTTTTTTTTAATTAGCAAAATATGTCCCTTACCCCATACTAAAATATGACATTGTCCCCAATGTCAAATTTTAAAGGTAGGATTTAGGAGATATTACCTGCAGAGGTTGCTAACCACTTATTATAACTGAGACACAACAAACAAAATGTTAGATAATGTCACAAAGACAAAGTGCAATCCACTCCTTGCTCGTCCATATCTCTTTTTCTTTTTCCGAGCGTTTGCGAAACAACCGTAGCAGATAAATACTCATAAGCTTGGAGCTTTTTGAGTAAATCTTCAATGGTTGTAGCAGAAATTATGGTTCTCCTTGCCTCTGAAAACATGAATCCATTATCCACAGCATTATCTAAATATGAAAGCAAATTACTAAAATAACCATTAATATTAAGCAAACCAATGGGTTTCTTATTTGTGACCAAAGATGACCAAGAAGCCACGCAAGCTATTTCTTCCAATGTACCCAGACCTCCTGGTAAAGCAATGAATGCATCGGCACAATGGTACATGATTGTCATCCGTTCAGGGATACTCCAGACTTGTATTTCCTTACCCACGGTAGGTCCACAAAAACTTGTGAATAGTTTTGGCACGATTCCTAGAACTGGACTTCCTCCGGCGTGTGCTGCTGTAGCGACTGCTCCCATTAAACCCGTACTACCGCCTCCATAAATCAAGTGGATCTTTTGTTGGGCAAGTATTACTCCAACTCTTATGGCTTCATCAGCGAATATGTTATTTTTCCCTGGATAAGCACCTCCAAAGACACAAATTTTTTTAATGCGCTGGGATGAAGTACTTTCCATTTTTTTTCTTCGAGTGCCTGAAAGAGAATGAGTACATGGTGTAATATATAGAGGACTGAGTAGTGAATCAGACAAGAGTAATAATGTCGCCGAAAGTGTATCTGACCTGTCAGAAGAAAATGTTAACCTAACAAAAGATTTTTGCGTGATTTCAGGAAGAAAATCAAAAAGAGAAGAAAAAATCAACCGTAAAAGACAAATAAAAAAAAAACAAAACGAGAATAATTACACAAATCAAACAACACGTAAATTAAACCAAAATAAAGTTATTGCAAATCAAACCAAAAGCTGAGAAGTCATTTATTGTAGTTGTGATTGTGGCTCACATCTTCCTCTGGTTTTACGTCCAGAAACGGCTTAAACGCCTTCTATGAGTCGAGGATATGCTTCCCATCCAGTTTTCTTACAAGCTGGCAAACAGGGTCTTTTAACATCAGATTCCCAAGATGTTGCCATTCCCTTTGGAATTGCGGCCATAAATCAAGAATTTCTCTTTGTACGTCTCCACTAGGATGCGTCTCAAGAGAAAGTTGGATATTACCCAAATTCTCCTTACTCAGTCCATCCTTAATGAATTCAATTTTATCATCTCGATTAGAGGAGGGAATCCCAATAGAACGACATTTACCGTTACACGTCCATCGTGCACATTTGTGGCAATTTGAACTCATGCGCTTTGCTCGTCGCTTCTTTGCAAAAGTGCTTCTACCTGTACCTGGTAAATGCAAAACAGGAAGATATTCATCTTCACGTACCTTGGCTTCAATTATCCAACGTATGTCGTCAGGAATCCCTTTGTGCATAAGCATTCTTAATCTTTCAAGTCGAACTTGGTAAAGCTTTAGTAAAATATTTCGAGGAAAAGGAGGAAATCGTTTCTGCAATCTTGTGAGAATATCATCCATCCTGAAAAAAAAATGAAAAAAAATTGAAAGAGAAATTGGAAGAGAAATTTATATACAATATCAGTTTTGTGGGTAGCTGATGGAACCGATTTAAATAATCACGGAGTACCGTTATCCGCCATTTAACCGGGGTTAAAAAAAATATATATTTATATCTAGTTATTTTCAAAACAAGGATCAGAAAGAAAAACAACATAAAAAGACTCAAAAACAAAACACTCTAAATAAAATCCTAAATTCTTCCCCCCAAACATAATTCTTACATTGTCATTAATGTAATGCTATTAATCCCAAATGAAAGAATCATGGTAAGTGAAAAGAACTAATAAACAAAATAAACTTATGCAGCCTAAATGAACTTAGAAACACTAAACACAATTAGCAAAGAAACATAAGAAAAAGATAAAGAAAAAGAGAGCAAATCTGAGGATGGCAGTTTGGCAATGCTTTCACTAATTAGGCTGCCTCCCCCAATTAGCACTTGATTGATTGTTTCCAGTCTAGCCAATTCCCCTTCTTGGCTTTTTAGGATCTTTTGGCTTAGACATGAAACTTCTCGGATTTTTGCGTTTTGGAGGAAGTTTTATTTGCAAAACAGCCAATGCATTCTCCCCCACACGTATTATTTCATCATTCTTGGTGGGGTATAGCTCTTTGAGGAATTGTGCATATCTTGGTACTTGTCTAATGGCATCCACAAGCAAGCTGTTTAAGGTTTCCAAAAATTGTTGTTCATGTTCCTCCTTCTTGGACTTTGCAAATCTGCTAGGAAAAAGTGGAGAAGGAACATTAGTAGAAATAAGAACCTTAAAAGCTACCTGAGGTGTCAAAGTACTCTCAATTTGAATGGTGGCTTCATTATCCTCAAGAAGTGAATCCATCTTTGGTTTTGTCTCATCCTCATCTTGTTCCTCATTTCTCAAGGTCACAATAGTAGCATTCTCCTTTGGGTTAATCACCGTTTGGGAAGGGAGTGCTAGAGATCTTTCTGCTACTAATTCCACCATACTACTAGCCAATAGGCTCATTTGCTTTTCCAAACTCTGGATGCTTGCCCTTGTTTCCTGTTGAAATTGCAAAGTATTAGTAACAAGAGAATCGACAAGATCTTCTAAAGAAGTACCTGAGTTTTGAGTCATATGTGGTGGTTGAAGAAGATCTGGTTCTTGAGACCATGATTGATTGAAGCTAGATGGATGAGTGTAATTCGCATAAGGATTTACTTCTTGGTAATTTTTCGAGTAGCCATAATTAGTATGATCCCACCATCCCTCATGGTAAATGTTTGAGTAATGATCATACTGTTGGTCTTCGAACACTTGATGGCCTTGACATCCTCCCATGGCCAATTGTTGAACTGGGGAGGTGAGCTTGGCTTGTTGATTCTCCATGTTCATGTATGCCACCAACTCTTCAAGTGTTAGATTGCTCAATTCCATCGTTTTTTTTTTCTTTTTTTTTTTTCAAAATTTGATAAGAAAAACCCGTATGTACAAGAAAATAAAACTCATTAGAACTGAAAATAAGAATAAACTAAGTAACAAATAAACTAAAAAAACAATCCCCGGCAACGGCGCCAAAAATTTGATGCACCCAAAAGAGTGTATCTTATTTAACCTTGCACTAAAAAGATAAATTGTAAGTATAGTAGTTAGCAAGGGTCGAGTCCTCAGGGATTGGGTTTTAGTTTATAAGTTAATAGTTTAAAACTTAAATTCAAGAACAATAAAAGAAAAGGGGTTTTTGAAGCCAGATTTAAACTAAAGTAAATAATAAGAATAAGATGCAAGGCGGTATAACCAGCCAATAAAAATATATATACTAAATTAGGCGGTATAACCAGCCAATAAAAATATATATACTAAATTAGGCGGTATAACCAGCCAATAAAAATAAAACAAAGTTAATATACAAATTAGGCGGTATAACCAGCCAATAAAAATAAATATAAAAAATAAGCAAACTAAAAGTAAGAAAACAAGTAAGTAAGAAGAATCAAATATGAAAAATATGGTTAAGGTTTCATTCTCCACCACTAGACATCATTAAGAATCAATTTCAGATCTATCAATATCAACCAACTATCAAAGTTAACAACCGTAGATAACAACAAGCTCTGTTATCCCAATCTTTCCTTAGTTTGTCGTTAAATAGAACAAGCTCTCTATTTAATCTCTAACCATTAAACAACCTAGAATAAGCTCTCTAAATTCAATTTAATGGCAGCTTTATGATGAGAAAGATAGGTTGATCTAAGCAACAAACACATAAGCTCGGATTGTTCAACTTAGGTTATGTTCCACTTTGCAATTATTGAAAACTTGACCATAATCATTAATCACAAATTGCCACTTATGAATAGGAAATCAAGACAATTACACGGATCAAGACTCCTAAACTAGCAATAGATAATTATCAAGATCTATCTAGTTGTACACCTAAATAAATCAAGACAACATCATGAACAATTCTTGTAGAAGAACATAAGCAACTTTGATAGAAAATTAATGATAGATAGAATCTGAAAATCAATCACAAAACATGTCTAGGGCTTTGAAATCACCTTAACCAAATAGAAGTTTAGCCTAGCATAGGCATTGTAAACATAAACATAAAATTAAATAGAATCTAAGAAGAAAATAAAAAAAAGAAAGAAGAAGAAGAAGAATATTAATTATCCAACCTCTTGCTCTTTCTAAAGAAAAAGAAAACTAGAGAAAAGAAAGAAGAAGAAAACTTAGAGAATTTTATTACAATGGCTAATATCCTACCTATGTACAATATCATCCTCTACAATCATCCAAGGCCCTCTATTTATACACATTTTGGAGGGCTAAATGACAAGAGACAAGCTTTACAAATTTCAAAGGTAGGTATAATAGGTGGGTGAATTTTTCTAACAATTTTCGTCATATTGTATGACAATTTTGATCAGCCAACTTGATGGTCGATTTCGTCAATGTTGGAGGCCTGATCTGATCACATGGTCTTCTAGAAAAAGGTTCCCCTACCAGTCACGGATCCATAGCCGTTGGAATCAGCTCATTTGCTGATGTGGATAAGCAGATATGGGCAAAATACGAAAACAGGTCAGCACAGACGTCATTGCACATCAGCCAACTTGATGGTCGATTTCGTCAATATTAGAGGCCTGATCTGATCATATGGTCTTCTAGACAAAGGTTCCCGTATCAGTTACGGATCCATAGCCATTGGAATCAGCTCATTTGCTGATGTGGATAAGCAGATATGGGCAAAATACGAAAACAGGTCAGCACAGACGTCATTGCACATCAGCCAACTTGATGGTCGATTTCACTAGGGAAAACGACTCCGTTTCAAGAAGTGTAAAACATGAAAAAGATAGATATGCCTCTTAGCTTTGCACGGCTACAAATTTCAGCCTTATTGCTTCAGTGAAACTCTAGATATAGCTGATATGGAAAAAGGTGTCGGAACTGGAACTGAACTGGATTTGCCCTTAATTCTAGTAATCTGAAATCACTCAAAAAAACTTGTGAAAAACACCAAATTACATAAAAATATAAAAGATCATAAACACAATTAGACTAAACAATAATAACTCGTATTTGACACAAAACAATAATAAAACATAACTAAAAACTATATAATTATACGAGTTATCACCTTGGACATGGTAAACATCTTGTAGTGGTACCTGATTATGACTATATCGAGGTGCTACTACCGTCTTACCGATGTGAGTAATCGGTAATCTTGAATTATCAGCTGTCACAACAATGCGATTTCCCTTGTATTCTGACAGGTTCTGCAACTTCTGTTTATCGCCTGTCATGTGATTTGAGCAACCTGAATCGACAATCCAGTCATTCTCATAGTCAATTCGGTCAGCCGTTGTTACTGTGAGAGCTAACTCTTCCTCTTCCATAGCAAAAAATGCTTCAGCGTCCCAATCATCTTCGCTTTTCTCCTTTGTACTAGAAGTAGCAGCATTGCTCTCAGCGGGCCTTTTGTTAAACCAACAATCTTTTGCCATGTGACCTTTCTTGTCACAGTTGTAACAGTTACCTTCAAATCTTTTATTGTTGCTACGATTCTTTGAAGACCCCCCTGGACGAGAGCTCCCTTCTCCTTGATGACTTTTTGTCTTGTCACCATACTTTTTAGATCCACCACCGACGTGCTGTTTGAATTTGCCTTTGCTTTTGTTGGTGTAGAGTGTTTCCTCTTCACTTTTCAACGAGACCCCTCCCATTTGCTTGGCCATAGATTCTTGACCAACAAGCAAATTTTCAAACTCTACAAGTGATGGTTGAGTTGGCCATCCTTGTATAGCGGCAACGAAGCTGCGATATTCGGGTCTCAAACCATGGATAATTATTCTTTTTACCCTGGTATCTCCAATAGCAGCTGTAGGATCTAAATCAGAAATTTCACGGCATAACGTTTTTACCTTGTGAAAGTATTGAGCAATCGGTATATCCCGTTGTGCAACTGATAACAATTCATTCTCAAGAAGTTGAAGTCTTGTGTCATTCTTTCTCGAAAAGAGTGCATCTAAAGTATCCCACGCTTCTTTTGGCGTTTCTAGCTTTTGTATGTGTTCCAACATTTCTTCTTCAACTGTGGTCTTAAGGGCAAACATGGCTTTACCCACTTTAATCTTCCATTTGCGCAAGGTTCCTTGAGCATCTTCTTGCTCGGGCTTCGTAACTTCACTACCACCAACGACTTCCCAAAGGTCTTGACCTTGTAGGTAAGACATCATACACGTCTTCCACGTGTTGTAATTTTTGTGGTTGAGCTTCTTGATTCCTCCAACTACTTGAAGATCACCCATCGTGTCGGCAAGACTCTAACAATACCGAACAAGCTTGATTTTGAGACACAAACTTGTAGAGTACAAACTCCTCACGACTCAAGAACGCTCAAACCAAAAATAGTACCTGAATAACTATTTCACCGTGAACAGTACCGTATACGTGAATAGTATCGTATACCATATACTTGAATAAAACTCGTATATGTTAAGAATTACTATAAAAGTATATAGTGACACGTGTGAATAGTAACTATGGTAGTAACTCACAACCTAGCTCTGATACCAATTGTTGAGAAAAACTTAGAGTAGATAACTCTAATTTTACCACTCAAAGAAGAAAGTTTAGATTTTAGGAAAACTCACAAATGCTCACACTTCACTCTAGACTACACTCTTTAGAGAAGAACTCCTTAGGAAAACTTAGAACTTTTATTGCTTATTGAAGCTTACTACTTGATGATTTACAAATGCAAGGGAGGGGGTATTTATACAATACCAAGACAAACACAAGCCACACAAATATAAAATCTAAATAAATTACAACCACCCATTGTTGTTTAATAACAACCACACATTTAAATCACACAACTACAACCACACATTAGACCACACAACTACAACCACGCATTAAACCACACAACTACAACCACACATTAAACCACACAATTGCAACCACACATTGTTAGGCTTTTATTTTTCCTTGGGCTGGTATTGGACAATTTAACACACTCTTTATGAGGAGTGGTTGAATGGTTAAGGGTCTATCTGTATGAGTGGTGTTGGTTTTGGTGAGATTGAAAATAATGGTGGCGGTGAGATTAGTTATTACAACGGTGAGAT
Source organism: Fremontodendron californicum (assembly GCA_030761205.1). Taxonomy (NCBI): domain Eukaryota; kingdom Viridiplantae; phylum Streptophyta; class Magnoliopsida; order Malvales; family Malvaceae; genus Fremontodendron; species Fremontodendron californicum. The sequence continues at coordinate 5,105,886 of JAULJL010000010.1, forward strand.
TGGATATTATATTGCTGAAATTAAAATCAATGATATAATATGTGTTTGGATAACAAAGCAACGATGGCAGTGAGAAGGGAATAAAAAATTATCATTAAGGACATTAATTTAAGAGTGTATTGATACATTATTTTTTATGTGTATTTTAATAATTTTCAATATTTAAAATTTTAATACATATTATTTTATATATATTTATTTAAATATTTTAATTAATTAACTAATTATTATATAAATTTATTTATTATATTAAATAAAAAATTTAAAATTCTTTAAATAAATTAACAAAACAAAAAAAATTAAATAATAAATAATTTAAAACTTTTAAATAAAAAATTAATTAAAAATAAAAAATAATTGTTAAAAAAAGACTAAATGAGTATTTTAATCCTCGTCGCTAAATGAGTATTTTAACGCAAAAGTCTCCCATTTTACTTTTGGGTTTTCTATGCGGTGGAATCCCAAAAAATATCTACGTCTTAAATTCTTAACCTAGTGCAATTTTGGGAGACAAAATCATTTGAATACTAACTCAAGTCTTAATGAGTAACTCAATTTTATTTTTAAGTTAGTTGGACTCGAAATTGAATGTGGAATATTCTTACGTGTTTAATACGTGTATATTTAATTTTTTTATTTAATTTTATTTTTTTTAAGTATTTAAAAATATAATCTCACATTCATGCTCATCAAATATGTATTACTATTAACACAAGTAATTAAAAAAATAAAATAAAGAATCATAGTACCATAAATCTCATTTATATGAAGATTGAAAAGTTTAAAATCACTTTTTTTAGTCTATATGGAATAATAGAATTTAAACTTGAAATCTCATTTTTGTATTTTGAAAGAAAAGTATGGATCCATAAGTTTATTATCTTGAAGAAAAACTACTTGCATTTCATGAAACCAAAGCTACAAAATTTGAGATTCCATTTTACTAACTTTTTTACACGTTGGATCACCTTAGAGAACAGTAAATAGATTTAGCAATGCCTCTAGATTTTTAGTGTCTTGTCTTAGTACAAGAGATGTTGAAAGATTCTAGGTATTATTTCCTTGATTTGTATATGCTAACCACCTAGCCCTAGCTTGTTGTCCTACAACTGAAATGGTGCATCCTTCAAACTCAGCTAACCTCAATTTTGCTGTTTTTTCCTTCATTTTGTTCCCAATATTTGACAGATCTAATTCCCAAAGGCAGCTGTTATATATATATATATATATATATATAAAGAAAGTCGTAAAAAAAAATTGCAATTAATAAAATTCAAAATTTAAATCATCTCTTAAAAATGATTATACGATGGACCGGATTAAGATCAAGTTTGCTGTTTTATAACTTGAAGGACAATATGATGAAAGCAAAGCCCATGGCATGTCCCCCGCCATCTCAATAGCTTTTCACAGCTGCCATGGCTTCTATAATAGTCGGGTCAGAGTCTCAGAGACTCTATCCACTGCAGTAATAGAAGCACCGAAAACAAAACCAGATTCGTCTCGGCACAGTGTCACGGTTGCAAGATATTGACTGTTTTGGTCCAGTGGACGTCACAGTTTTATTCACAAAAAACGTCTCATAAGTTAAAAATAGTGTGAACACTTATATAGTCGGTTGATGTGCTGATACCAAATGTCACGGTCCACACCAACCTGTAAGATATTGTCCGTTTCGATCCATTGGACCTCACGGTTTTGTTCAAAAAACATCTCACAAGTTGAAGATGATATAAACACTTATATACTCAATTGAATTTTAATACACAGTGGGATTTATAACTTCACTCTAAAATCATGACATACAGGCAGACCACTCCTACCCCACCTGGCGCAGTAGAGTTGAAAATTGGCTACCAAAGATTCCAAAACCAGTAACCACCAAATGAAGAAGAAGAGCCTCTTCCAGGCCAGGCCAGGCCAGACAAGGCACCTTGAATTTCAATTTTCAGCCAAGTTGTCAGATATAGTTGCCACTTGCCAGCCATCTCCACTCGTTCCTTACAAACAATCACCCAAAACAGTCAGCTTACTCTAGTCTACAAGATTTTCATTTGGAACAAAAGAATCTGTTTATACATTTAGCACAGATTTTTTTATAGATCTATGTACGGATTGAATCGAATTGTGATTCGATTTTTTTTTTAAAGTTCGTTTCAAGTCGAGTTCGGGCCAATTCAAAAATACATTTCACTGTTTAAAAAATATTAAAAATTTATTTTTATATATTTTATAATTAAATTTAAATAAAAATATTTTTTTATTTAATAAATAATAATTTAGACCGAATCGAACCAATCTAAATTACGAAAATCTTTAAGCAGATCCAATCCAATTCGAGTCAGACTCAAACGTTTTAAAATTTTACAACTATTTGGTGGTTCAATATATTTAGTGGGTAAAATATAATACTTGGTGTTCAAATTCTTTTTTATTTTTCTTAATCAAGAGGGAACCACAAGTAATACAATTTTTTAAAATAAATTTAAATTAACAACAAATACATTAAAATCAAAGTTTTTTCTTCTAAAATTCTACGAAAATAAAAAAGAAACATACAAAATGAGATGAAAAGAGTAATTTTTAATTCTATAATGATATTAAATCACGTATAAATTAAAATTAAACCATTTGACTTATTTATACTTTGAAAATATGTATTTTAAAAGATTTTGTATTTAAAAATTATAATTTAAAAATATATTGCTATTTTTTTTAATATGAAAAGATACCAAATTTTGTTATTGTCCTAAACTATTAATTCATCATCTATGTTTATAAATGACTAAATTTGTAATCTTTATTAAAAAAATTTAATTCTAATATATTAGTCTTTATTAATTCTAAATGGTAGCTTATCAGTTACGAATCTATGGAAGTGAATCTTATATAAAAAAAATTGACTTTAAATTTATATTGGCATTAGATGTGTATTTATTAAATTTTATGTTGTTTTTTTTTTTTTTTTTTAAGTTTCTATTTTATTCATAATTCTCAATCCTTATCTAATTAACTCACATGAGTAAGACATTATGTGTCTAAGCTCTCTCGAACTCGCAACTTTCAAGAGTCTGTCAACAACATACATGTCATCTGTGCTAATATTCCGATGGCTTAAATTTTATGTTGTTAAATATATAGAGAAGGAAATGTTAATCAATGACATTAAGTGTTGGTTAAGATAATATTTATAAAAAAATATAATTAATTTATTATTGTTTTTAAATTTAGTAAAAATAATATATTAAATAAAAAAATTAAAATGATAAATAAATAATCCTTAACGTCTAGGCACCTATTAAGCGAATCTACAGAAAAATTATCTCATCTAACGTAAATTGAGTTTTAAAATTTTACATCTAGAGTAGAGTTAATAGAGTGACACATACATTTAGGATATATTTAAAAAAAAGGATTTTGCTAATGAGGACATTTGTTAAAGTTAGTTAATATATTATTTATAGTAAAAATTTTGTATTAAATGCAATAGTTGATAACTTCATTTATCATTTTCAATGTATTGAATGAAGATATTACTATATGTGATAACCTTAAAGAGTGATCTTAGAGCACTCGTTAACAAAATCCTTAAAAAAAATTAAAAGATAAAACATATGTCAATTTTTTAGTCTTGCTTATAAAATTTTAAAAAAAAAATTCTATTATTAATGTATCAAAAATAAATTCAAATATATATTTAAAATTCTCAAATTCCATAAATCTTCTTCTACTAAAAAGAAAAAAAAAAGGTTTAAGACAAAATAGATAATAAATGAATAAAGACAGTCAAGAAAATATTCACCTTTCCCTACAAAAATATCATTTCTCTAACAGCAAGCAAAAAACCAGACAGTGGCTAAGCATCAATTTATCTGACGTCTATCTACCCAGCATAGCATCCCACCATCAGTAGAGTCTCAAGACTCACAAGAGTGTTAAATTCCCACTCCCCCACTGTTACAACAAAATATAATAAAAAAAAAAAAACCCAACATTTTCTCATTCAATTATTTACTTTTCTTTCACGTTTCTCTCTCTCTTTTTCCTTGTTCTTTCTGTAGTCTTCTACTGCCACTTTAGCTCTAATCTCTCTCTCTCTCTCTCTCTCTCTCTTCTCTGTTCTTTCAGCTCTCTCTCTCTTTTTAACCTTTGTTTCTGGCGGATGAACCGGGGTGTATGCAGATCCAGGAAAAAACCCAACTTCTGGTAAAATCTTTTTGTTCTTATGCTTCTTTTCTTTCTCTTTTTCTTGCTATCTGTAAAGTGTAAACTAGTACATGTTTTCATTTTCTTTTGTCAGTTTTACTTTTTCTTGTTAAAAGAAAAAAAAAAAAATTGTGCTACAGTGTTACTGCATTGACTTATTTAGTGATGTTAATTCGGATAAAATGATGTTAATTTTCTTGCTTCTCCTCTGTGATCTATATTTCTAAGCATTAGTTAGACCTCTTGGTTTGTTGGGTAAAAGTTCTTCCTGTTTCGTTTTATTATTTTTTTTTATTGCATAATTGGTTTCTTTTAGCTGTTTCTTGATCTGGGTATCGTTTATTTTCATAGCTACTTGATCAATGTGCTTGGAATAGAAAATTATAAAAGGTGTGTGGATTTGGGTTTCTAGATGCTTGAAAAGACTATAGCTTGTGGTCTTCAGGTAAAGTATTTATTCTTGGGTCTTCATTTTCAATCATCTTTCTCTTTAAAGCTCGCCTCTTTACTAGGAAACCCAGATTTTATTGATTGTTATTGTTCCAATTCTTTTTTCATTACTATTAGGCATTTGCTTTTGCTAATAATTTAGGCCCCATTTCCATTGGCTTCTGATGAGCTACATGTATCTTTATTTTCTTTCTACTAGAAGATTATGGTTGATTGTCAATTAGCTTCTGTCTTATTGCTTATTTTAGGACTCATAATATTCAGTGATTTGTTTAGAGAACCATTTTTATGGCTTACTGTTTGCAGCTTCATAGTTGGTTATGCTTTAGCAGGAAGGGAAGCAGGATTAGATGGAAGAGGATGGTGAGTTCAGGCGCTGGGATGAATTGATCCCAGATGCCCTTGGGTTGATTTTCAAGAATCTTTCACTCCAGGAGATACTTACTGTTATCCCAAGGGTCTGCAAATCATGGCGGAGAGCAGTTACAGGACCTTATTGCTGGCAGGACATTGACATCGAACAATGGAGCCAACAATGCCAGCCTGATACCCTTGATCGCATGCTTCAAATGCTGATAACTAGAAGCTCAGGTTCACTCCGCAAGCTATGTGTTACCGGTCTCCCTAATGATCAGAGCTTTTCATACATTGCAGATAAGTAAGGACATAACATGTTGCCATCTATGGCTCTCAATTTGCATTTTCTGTTTATATCCCTTTGGCTTTGGCATGAGGTTTATCACATCTGCAATCTATTATGACTGGAAGAACAGAAAAACACAACCCTATAGGTTTCTATATGAAGCATGAATTATTTAATGAGCTAAACAAATTTTGATTCCTCACTTTCAGATTAACAGGTTAAATGGGAAAAGGATGGCATTGGGTATATATTGGTGATGAAATATTAGCTTAGGCAACTAATACTAAACAGAAGATTAATGTATAGTTGGATGAAGCTACTTGTAATTTTCATTTTCCTGTGAATTTGCTGAAGTTCTGTATTTTGAATATCTCACTGATATAGTAGGGAACAATAACCGACTTCATGATAAAGAATATGAAGAGGATTCTAAGATCCGTGGTTACGTTCTGTTTTAGTTTGTGACTTCATTGTGGATAGTAAATTGGATTATTGCTTTTGTTATTTACTCTTACTTCCTGCTGCTTCTAGTGCCAAATCTCTTCAGACTTTACGGCTGCCAAGAAGTGATATAAGTGATTCAGTAGTGGAAAAGGTTGCTGGGAGGCTCTCTTCAGTGACTTTCTTGGATGTTAGTTACTGCAGGAATATCGGAGCTCCAGCACTCGAAGCAATTGGCAAGCACTGTAAGTTACTAATGGGGTTGAGGAGAACAATGCACCCATTAGAGGTAATTGACAAACTGTCTCAAGATGATGAGGCCCTTGCCATTGCTACCACAATGCCAAAGCTCAAGCAACTTGAGGTGGCATACCTGCTTATTAGCACAGAAGGTGTGCTCAAGATACTCGAAAACTGCCCTGAGCTTGAATTATTAGATGTGCGAGGATGTTGGAATGTGAAGCTAGACGAAAACTTTGTCAAGAAATTCTCACGACTGAAGGTGGTTGGACCTCTTGTCGTGGATTATTTTGGGATGAAAGGCTGGGATGATTGTTCAAATTATTCAGGTTCCTCTGGTTACTTGGCCTGGGACTTTGTTGCCGGAGATGTCGGTATTGATTACGATGATGAGATATTATCAGATGGGGATTGGGAAGACGACCAAAGTATGGAAGATGTGGAAATGAGGTTCTACGACGGTTTTGACTTGGACAATGCTGCGTTTGATTGGCCCCTCTCCCCCTGAGGTTTGTCACTTTGTTGCCCGTTTCATTTCATAATTGGGTTGACAGAGCTCTCCACCACTGTTAGCCCCTACTGCGGTGAGCACCACTTTGCTATGTAAAAATTGTGTTTCTAAAGTAGTATATAAACAAGTTTTTCTGGGAGTGTTTGTAATAAAAACTTGTAATCTGTAGCAAAAAAATGTGTTTCCTTAAGCCCCAAGCTCCATGCTCCTGTACTGCCCCTACAATAATTATACAATTTTCGAAGTGGGATTGTAAAGATGGTCCAGATTGATGTTTATGGTGACTTCCATGGAATATCAAAGAAATTGATCAGATTGTGACAGAAAGGAAAGGAGGGATTGCCTTTTCTTTTATCTTTTTGACTTTGTGTTGATGCTTACCTTTATAATCAATAAAGTAATTAAAAAGGTCAATTTTGAGGATTGAAAGAAAAGAACCATGCTTTTGTCTTTCAAGCTTTTTCCAATGCTTCATCATTAAGCCAAAGCAGTGTCCCTTGTTGTTGTCGAGCTAAAGAAGAAAGTAATTCCCTCTTATATGCAATTCTAATCCATCCTTTAATATGGTAAATGATTTATCAGAAACATCATTTTGAAGCATCTGATTCGAAGGCAGCTGCAATTTTCAATGACCATGAAACAAGCATCTCTCCATCTGAATCATCTGAATGATGACAGTGGAATTCCATGTGGATAGAGTTATTAGATCAAGCCAAGTCATTCACTAACATATATATCAATGGCTACAAAAATCAGCACATGTGAAACATGGCGGGAGAGCAAGATCAACACCAAAAAAAAGGTTCTCATTCTTTGAAAAAGTGGTCGAAAGGGAAACTAAGCATAAGTTAAACTAAATCCGTAGACGAATGATCCAATTAAGTGTAATAACCTCTTTTTTTTGTATAAGAAAGACCGCAACTTGAGAGTAGGGAAGGGATTGCAGATGCTGAGATTAAAATCCTAGACTTACCGAATGTCACCTCTTAAGGGTTGCGGCTTAAACCAACTAGACTAAGATACTCCTATCAAGAGACTTAACAGAAACAACTAGTTCAGAGTATTTTAATATGGGACAGCAGAGGAGCTAAGTGAATGCAACTATAAGAATATTTTCAAATGCTTAGGACAAATCCCATGCTAGAGTTAGAGATTGAATAGGAAAGATATACTTTACTCCGAAACTAAAGACTTCTGATAAAAAAAAAAAAAGCTGGTACAATTGTATTAGATCAATCAAACAAAAATCTCAACCTAGAATATTAAATTTTAAGATGTTCATTTAGTATTTAGACAGTTGGGTCGATAGCACAGGTGGAATACCCCATGTTCCAAGAGGGTGTCCAGAAACCTTGCACTTAACTAAATAAAAGAATGAGTTTAATTGGTTCAAATAAAAAGTGAAGCACTGAAATGACTCATATGATTTAGTTCGGAGAGAAATTTGTCATTATGCCTCACTTTTTTTTTTTTATTTAGTTTATATTTATTTTTTTATTATATTTTAAAAGATATATGTCATCTTTTAATTTATTTGTGAAATCTAAAAACTTCACTAACAATGTATTAAATAATTTCTCTTTTATTATATTATTGTTAAGAATAGTAAAAAATTCAAGATAATCAGCAACATAAGTAAATTTATATAGGGAGCAGTAACTTTTAATTTAAAGTATAATATGAAGCTGAAAAATTCTTCTAATACCCAAAAAGAGAATGGAGCAAAGAGAAAGTTTGCAGAGCTGGTCAGTATTAACAAGGCTGCCAACAAGATGTACCAAAAGAAAGCTATTTTTGAATATTTTATTATAACATTAGAGAAAATACAAAAATAACCCACAAAAAAAAAAAGAGAAAAAAAGTTTTGTATGATTATCAGAATACCATGCAAAGAAGAATTACAGATACAAGCTAAGCACAAAAAAGCCACTTCTTTCAAGTTTCACCTTGACATGTTTCTATGCTCAACTGAAAATAAGCATGTGTCCCATTTTATTTTATGTTTTTATCCCTTTCTAGCTCTTCTTCAATCCCAAGAAAAAAGGTTTGGTATGATTATCTGAAGAATTACAGATACAATCTCCAATTATAGCAGCAGAGCTGCAAGGGTCAACAAACAAGGAGATTTTCAGGCAAAAAATGCTTATGCCCAAGCACAGCTCTGGTGGCATCTATGAGAGTCCAAGTGCCTTGTATACTGAAATGAAGGTTCAGACAAACTGGCATCACGCTGTTAATTACATATACGCCTGACTACATCTGCTTCTTCAAATTCTTATGCTTTGTCATTGCCAGATCCCCTGCTTTTACCTAAAGGTTGAGTCTGATGGACTTCCATTTGTTTTGCCTCCTCAGTCGACTTACATGCTTCAACTGTATCTTTATCTTGACTGGGTTCCCGCTTGTCTTCAAACAACTTCCCCGACTTCGCAATCGCAAGGATTAACTCAAGTTGTTTTCGCTGTTGCTCCTACAGAGTACATCATTAATCAAATGTTGAGAATCCATGACAAACCATGTGTTGCATTAATCATTAATCACATGTTGAGAATCCAAAAGCCACAAGCATGTATTGTTATTGTAGAAAATCAGGATTCTTAGGGATTTGTAAGATATCCAATAAATCTGGTTGTTAGCAGAATCTGATCCAAATCATGTATTTAAGTAAAGTCCTAGAATTAAGGAGATTTATGCAGATTTTTAGGTCTATTAAGTTTTAAATTTCCTCTATTTATAATCCTTGTATTTTTCTGTTTTAATAATAAGAAGTAATTCTATTTTTTCTCTCTCTTTTCACTGCTGTGCTCATGGTATCAGAGCTTTGTAAAAAATCCTGATGGTTAAAACAACCATGACTGGAGAAAGAAGTTCATCATCCTCGGGTGTCAACACCAATGGAGCTTCGGTAAATCCTGTTGTGCAAATAAATGGATTTGATAATCCATCTCTCCAATTAATCGTTCACAAATTGGAAGGTAAGAACTATCTAGAATGGGCACAGATGATCGACGGCAAGGGAAAACTTGGCCACTTGACGGGCGAGACAAAGAAACCTGTCGAAGATGATCCTTCGTTCAGAATATGGAGGTCAGAAAATTCATTAGTTACTGCCTGGCTTGTTAATTTCATGGAGCCAACAATTGGAAAAACATATATGTTTTTGCCAACTGCAAAAGATGTCTAGGATAGTGTTCGTGAAATGTACTCAGACTTGGAGAACTCTTCCCAAATTTTTGAATTGAAAACGAAGTTGTGGCACTCCAAACAGGGTGATCGTGATGTGACTGAATATTACAACGAAATGAGGGGACTTTGGCGAGAGCTGGACTTATGTTACAATGACATGTGGGAGAATGCGAATGATCATGTAAGATATATGAAAAGAATAGAGAATGACAGAGTTTACCTATTTCTAGCAGGTTTGAATAGGAGTTTGGATGAGGTACGAGGCCGTATACTTGGAAAACAACCACTGCCATCTCTTCATGAAGTGTTTGCTGAAATTAGAAGAGAAGCAGATAGAAGAAAAGTAATGTTAGGAGACAGCAACCAATCTCCTACCGAAGCCTCTACGCTTGTTTACTAAAGCCAACCATAATAACCCTTGACAATCCAGAAAAGGAGAAAAAGTGTGGTGTGATCATTGCAACAAACCACGCCACACACGGAAGACATGTTGGGAGTTACATGAGAAGCCTCCGAATTGGAAACCACGATCATTCAACTGTGACTCAAAAGGCATTTCAAACAAGCACTACAGAGCAAGAGGCTCCGAATGGTTCAGGAGGAATTAATGAGACATCTTCTTTCAGTAAAGAACAGTTAGACCAACTATATAAACTATTTCAATCCACACAGTTTTCAAATGTGTCTTCCTCTTGTTCCCTAGCCCAAAAAGGTAATTATCTTGAAGCCATAGCATTCAATGTGTCTGTTAACTCTAGTTACCCATGGGTCATTGATTCAAGTGCAACTGATCATATGACAGGATGTTCTAAGTTGTTTTCCTCTTATATTTCCTCTTATAGTCCATGTGCAGGTAACCAGAAAATTAAGATTGCTGATGGTTCTCTTTCAGCAATTGCTGGAAAAGGATCTGTAGCCATCTCCAAAACTTTTGTCATTCATAATGTCCTTCATGTTCCAAATCTCTCTTGCAATTTGTTATCTATCAGTAAGCTAACTCATGACCTAAACTGTGTAAATTTTTTCCAAACCACTGGGAAATTCAGGCACTGGATTCGGGGAAGACGATTGGCAATGCTAGGGAAAATGATGGACTCTATTATTTTGAAGATGAAAGTTCCATACGTGGACAAGCTCAAATAATCGGTCTCTGGTCAGTTTCTATTTCTAGTAACGATGAAGTAATGTTATGGCATTTTAGATTAGGCCATCCAAACTTTCAATATTTGAAGTACTTGTTTCCAAACTTATTCAAGAATAAAAATCCATCTTCATTTCAGTGTGATATTTGTCAAATTGCTAAACATCATCGTGTTCCTTTTCCTATACAATCTTATAAGTATTCTAAACCGTTTGCTCTCATTCATAGTGATGTGTGGGGTCCTTGTAAAACTGCAACAATTTCTGGTAAAAAATGGTTTCTAACCTTTATTGATGATCACACTCGTATTTGTTGAGTTTATTTACTAAAAGAAAAGTCAGAGGCAAGAGACATTTATAAAAAAATTTACAATATGGTTGAGACTCAATTTCAAGAAAAAATTCAAGTTTTTCGAAATGACAATGGAAAAGAATACTTTAATCACCTTCTGGGCAACTATTTTTTGGAAAAAGGAATTGTTCATCAAAGCTCTTGTATTGATACACCACAACAAAATGGAGTGACGTGGCAGAGAGAAAAAATAAATATCTCTTAGAAGTGGCTAGGTACTTAATGTTTACAACTAAAGTACCTAAATACTTATGGGGGGAAGCTATTCTCACTGCTACATATCTAATAAACAGAATGCCATCAAGAGTTTTGAACTTTCAAACTCCAAAAAACAGATTTAATGAGTTTTTCCTTTTGACAAGGCTGATTTCTAACTTACCTCTGAAAGTGTTTGGTTGTGTCGCGTTTGTACATATCCAGTGTTGTCAAGGCGTGCGCCTAGGCGTGCCTACGCCTTGCGCCTTAGCGTTAGATAATAAAAGCGCCTCAGACCCTTTCGGGCGAGGCTCATTTGATCAGGCGCACGCCTGGTGCGCCTAGGCGCGCTTTTTTGTAAGGCGATAGGCGTAAAAAAAGCTCGCCTGATTGAAGTTCTCTTTAATTTCTTTAATTTTAACTTTTTTCATTATATGTACCTTTACTAGTAAGAAAGGAGATAATATCAAACTCTCCACTTCTCAATATTTGAGTATTCAACAACAGATATGGGACCATAAGGAAATCATGCATATTGGGCAAAAAATAAATTGCATGTTTTGTAGATAAACTAGACCACTCTTTAGAGTTTATTATTATAATTATATATCTTAAGCTTATTATATATATACATACATAGACACACATATAAATATTGCGCCTTACTTCACTCAGGCGAGCGCTTTTTTTGCGCCTTGCGCCTAAGGCAATACAAGGGTTCTAGCGCCTAGAGTGCGCCTTGCGCCCTTGACAACACTGTACATATCCATAATCATAACCGTAGTAAGTTAGACCCACGAGCTTTAAAATGTGTTTTTCTTGGTTACTCTCCAACACAAAAAGGGTATAGGTGTTTTGATCCTCAAACAAAAAAAAAAATTGTAACTATGGATGTCACATTTTTTGAATCCCAAAGTTTTTTTGACACTCCTCTTCAGGGGGAGAATAGGTATGAAGACTCGTTAATTGAACTTGAACTTGGAAAAAATTAAAATGTATGTTGTGAACTTGAGCAAAAATCATATCTACCCACTGATTTTAACATCTTGGTACAGCCTGTTAATAATAACTTGGATAGTTTAGAATCAGGTAAGTCACTTATGAAAGAAAGGCAGCCTACTTTAATGCCACAACAGTACATTGAAACTAGACCAGAAACTGGAAAAAATTCTGAGCTTCGTGTCTACTCACGGAAAAACCAGATTCAAACTAAGGGAGCAGTCACAACTGTGCAGAACCAGAAGTCCATCTCGAATCCAAAACCAGAAGTCATTGATTCTCCAAATTCAGGTATTCCATCCGAGTCGTGTCCCTCACAAACTGACAATTTTGATTCTCTTAATATTCCCATTGCACTTAGGAAAGGTGTCAGAAATTGTACTAAACATCCATTATCAAAATATGTGTCTTATGAAAAATTGTCACCTTCTTTTCTTGCTTTTACCTCACAATTGTCTAGTGTGGATGTTCCAAAGAATATACAGGAACCTCTAAACGTTCCCGAACGTAAGGAGGCAGTCTTTGAGGAGATGAAAGCACTGGAAAAAAATTGCACATGGGAAAAAGTCCATTTACCCAAAGGGAAGACACCTGTGGGATGCAAGTGGGTGTTTACAATAAAGTTCAAGTCAGATGGAACTCTAGAACGTTACAAGGCAAGACTGGTTGCAAAAGGCTTTACACAAACCTATGGGATAGATTACCAGGAGATTTTGCACCTATGGCAAAGCTAAATACAGTGAGAGTACTTTTGTCTTTAGCTGTGAATCTTGAGTGGCCTCTACACCAACTAGATGTTAAGAATGCCTTTCTTAACGGAGATTTAGAAGAAGTTTTCATTGATACTCCTCCAAGATTTGAAGATCAGTTCGGAACTAAAGTGTGTAAGCTAAAAAGGTCACTGTACTGATTGAAACAGTCTCAAAGAGCTTGGTTTGAACGATTCACAAGGTCAGTAAAAAATCAAGCCTATAGTTAGGCACAAACTGATCATACGATGTTCATGAAACATACAGGTGCAGGGAAGATGGCCATTTTGATTGTCTATGTTGATGATATAATTCTTACTGGAAGTGATGATGATGAGTTGGCTAGATTGAAGAAATGTCTTGCCGCTGAATTTGAGATCAAAGATTGGGATCCTTACGATATTTCTTGGGAATGGAGGTTGGAAGATCAAAAAGGCCATTGTAGTATCTCAAAGAAAGTATGTCTTAGATTTGCTAAGAGAAACTGGAATGAGTGGATGTAAGCCTAGTGACACACCAATGGATACTAATCAAAAGCTTGGAGAAAAGACAAAAGGAGTACCAGTGGAAAAAAGGATGTATCAGCGTCTTGTTGGCAAACTGATTTATCTGTCCCACACAAGACCCGACATTGCCTTTGCAGTCAGTGTGGTAAGTCAGTTGATGCATTCACCATATGAAGAACATTTAGAAGCTGTCTACCGAATTCTCAGGTACTTAAAAGGTACACCTAGAAAAGGATTGTGGTTCAAGAAAGGGGAATTAAGAACAGTGGAGATATTCACAGATGCAGATTGGGCAGGATCAATCACTGACAGAAGATCCACCTCTGACTATTGTGCATTCCTATGGGGAAACTTAGTAACATGGAGGAGCAAGAAGCAAAATGTGGTTGCTCGAAGCAGTGCAGAGGCTGAATTTCGAGCTATGGCTAATGGGGTATGCGAAATAATGTGGCTGAAGAGAGTGCTTGAAGAACTAAAGCTAAGTTCAGAATCTCCTATGAAATTGTTTTGTGATAATAAAGCAGCTATCTGCATAGCTAACAATCCGGTTCAACATGACCGGACAAAACATATCGAGATTGACAGACATTTCATTAAGGAAAAACTGGAAAGTAGAATATTGTGTATGCCATTTATAACCACAGATCAACAGTGCTAATGGTCTGACTAAGAGCTTGTCTAGAACCAATTTTGAGACACTAGTCAGCAAGTTGGGCATGATTAACATTTATGCGCCAACTTGAGGGGGAGTGTAGAAAATCAGGATTCTTAGGCAAGATTCTTAGGGATTTGTAAGATATCCAATAAATCTGGTTGTTAGCAGAATCTGATCCAAATCATGTAGTTAAGATAAGTCCTGGAATTAAGGAGATTTATGTAGATTTGTAGGTCTATTAAGTTTTAAATTTCCTCTATTTATAATCCTTGTATTTTTCTGTTTTAATAATAAGAAGTAATTCTATCTTTTCTCTCTCTTTTCACTGTTGCGCTCAGTTATTACTGATTACTGGTTCCTCGTTAAGACAACAAGTTTTCTACTGGTACAATGATTCAAGAACAACATGCATGCAATTCAGTTTTTCTTGGCTTAGAATCACAGCTCATGTACTTTCTATTGGTTTTAGAGAGGCTTAAGGCTTTGCTAAATCCGAGCGACGCTTTTTGAAGCGTTCAAAACCAACCTAAAATACGGAAAAAAGCTTGGCATATTTACTAATTTAAAACCCTTTGGACCAACACAGAGTACAAGATCGTAACTAATCTCAAAACCATATTTAACTTCCTTGAAGCCCCATTATGGAACTCCTATACCAACCGAGCATCATGTACTTATTAGTTCAGAAAATTAAAAGAATCCATTGGTGTAATCAAGCAATGCTAAAATGTTACCTGCATTGCCAGCAAAACTTTCTGAATTTCCTCAAGCTCCTTTTCCAGGATGTCTTCTTGAGCTGCTAATGCTCTAGTAGCCTCAGAATTCTTTTGAACCAAAGCTGCAGTCTTCAGACACAGCAAAATGGTTAGGAAGTTATAAAAATAAAAATCACAATAAATTAGTAAATGCAATTTGTTATAAACAGCTTGTCTTCCCATTTACTCAGAGTAAGCAGCAAGGGTGCATAAGATCATCATTATTATCGCATTGGAGCCACAGCTAATATTAGTTTATTCATCTATATCAAGTCAAACGCTGGGTTACACAGACTAAAGATGACACAATTAAATAGAACTGCAAGAGAACATTTTGCCTTTGTAAAATGAATGCACACTTGCATTCAATAATACAAAAAGGCTTTTGAACACACACACATACACCCCCATCTTGAATAACAAACCTTCCTCGAAGTCTTCAGTCTACAACTGTAACTCTATCGTGAACGTACGAATTCATTTGTATAAATTAGAGATGTGTGTTTCATGAAACAACTTGGTCCCACATTAGTACTCTAACCAATTGAACTTGTGTAATTGAAGTAGCTACTTCCTTCTATATCCTAAATTCCCTTGAATATGCTTTTTTCTTTAATTCTAACAATAGTCACCTTGACTTTGTTTAATTACAAACTTATATAACCAGAGCACTTTTCTTATATAAAGTTCTTATATGATATGCCACTTTTCATATGGACGGTGCACTCCAGGCATATTCTAACATTAGAAAGTTACTTCATTGCCTGTTTTCATAACTTTATCTTTCTTTCTTCCTCTTAGCATATATTTTAACAGTAAATTTATGGGCTAGTAAGCAAGCTATTGAGAGTAAATACTAAACAGCAGCTAAATGAAATTAAATGGTTATTACATAGCTTTTGATAGTAGCTTGGCATGTCATAGTTTTAGTGAACATTCAATTTAACTTTTTGAATGAGTTTCATTTTTCTGTGATAGTCTCGAAGAAAATCTGGGATAGTAATGATCAGTAATTTCTAGTACATAACTGTAAACCAGCTGCTAAGAAACATTCACTCCCACTTGACTAATTTAGAAATTTCTTCAATATCGTACAGTGGACAAAGCTAACATTTAGCTCAAAATCAAAATGCATACAATTTTCGATTATTGTTCTCTATCTCTTCAACTCCTTTAATTCTCTAACTAAAAACTTAAGATTAAGCAACAAGAATTACAACAAATGCTTATGTTTTTTATTGTTACCTCGGCAATTGGCTGTTTCAATGTCTTCCTTGTTACTCGAAATCGAATCCCCAACTTCTCAAGTTGCCTAGACAAAACTTCAATAATCGCAACGGAACTCCTCAAATCCTCCTCTAATTTCTCAATCCTCTCAACCAAATTCAATCTTTTTCCACCAGCCTTCACCGTTTCGACACAAATCCTCCGCCACTGCCGCCTCCTAATCCATGCCCCGATGGCAACCCCACCCACCAATCCTAAAACTCTCCACACCATAACCTTCCTCCAAATTCCACCCAAAACGACACCTTTCCAACCCGAAACGGCATAAACAACCGAAACAACAGCCGAAGAAAAAATGCACAAAAATTCAGCGACTGAGAGAAAAGAATCTAAATTGAAATTATTAAAATTAGGGTTTTGTTCTGGTGACGTGCCAATTGAAGAATCTGGTTCGTAGGCTTCGAGAAAGGCATGGAAAGATGGGTGGTGGGAGTTGAAATTGAAATTGAGAAAATCTCGGGTCCGGAAATGTAAAACTTTGGAATCCGAGAGGGGGAAGCTGAGATGGCGGGAGGTAATTGGAGGGAATGAATTAGGGTTTTTGAGATAAGGGTTTAAAGGAGGAGGTGAAGGGGTGAAGAGGTTTTGAAACGCGATTGACATTGTTCGTTTTTGGTTTCTGTTAGGGTTTTGGGTGCATTTGAATTGAAAGGGAAGACATTGTTAGGGGTTTTTTTTTTTTTGTTGAGAGAGAAGGAAGATGGCGATGAAATCAATGGTTTTGCGCGCGTAGGTCTATCTGTGTATGTTAGCATAAGAAAGTTTAAATGAAGTTGAACTGCGCCAGGAAGGAATATACTGGGTGAACTTTGCGCACTCACTATGGGTGCGGGACACGTGTTTTTAGCTTTTCTTATTAATTAGACTTTACAAGCCCGTTTTGAACAAAAACGAAACATAAGATCTCGTTTAGTATTGTTTTTGGCACAGCTTTTGAGGTCAAAAGCTGTTTTTTACCGTAAACGCAATGCTAAACAGATAAAAAAATTTGGTTTCTGCTGTTGAAATCATGGTTTGAAAAGCCAAACCAAAAAGTCAAAAAATATAGCTTTTGGGTTTTAAAAGCTGACTTTTGGATAAAATGACTTTATTATCCTCACATCTCTACATTTTTATTATTTTAAACATTTTTTTTTTTTTACATTTCAATTTCCTACAACACTTTTTCACAACAATACTAAACACTTAAAAGTTTTTAAACCACACTTTTTCACCACACTTTATAAACACATTTTTTCCAACTCAAGCTTTTTCCAACCCAAACTTTTTCCAACAGCAATGCTAAACTAGGCCTAAGATCCGTTTTGTATTGTTGGAAGTACAATTTTTAAAGTTAAAAATTGTGTTCCGTAATTTTAATATTAAATAAATAAAAAAATTAATTTTTATGATTAAAATTTTGATTTGATAATTTAAATAAAAAAAATTAAAAAAAAAAATTTGTGATTTAAAATTTGACTTTTGGATAAAATAATTTTATTATCATCATATCTCTAAACTTTTATTATTTAAATTTTTTTTTTTGACATTTCAATTTCTAATAACACTTTTTTATAACAATACAAAACAATTAAAAAAATTTAAATCATATTTTTTCACCACACTTTTTAAACATATTTTTTATTAACTTAAACTTTTTTTTAACTACAATACTAAAATAACCCTAAATTATAATAATTGACAAAATGAGAAATCCAATTTTATTAACAATTTTCTCCCCTTACTTTCCTTTTATCTTTCTCTCTTTTTTTTTTTTTTTACTTAACCATCTGTCATTTAAGCTCCTAAAAACATTAAGAGGGAGGACTGATTGGTAGAGGCATGAACAAGTTATAACTTACAAGATATCTGGTAGAAGTAAATGTGAATTGTGTCTTCATAAGCAAACAGAATGTCCTTGGAGCCTAAAATGTCCTTACTTTTTTTCACTTATTACTACTTATTTTTTATTTTTTTAATGTTAAATAATTTTAAAATTTATTATTATATAATAAATATATAAATTATAAATTTTATACAATATAAAAATTAATAAATATATAAAATTTATGATTATATAATTAATATGAGTTAATTAAAAAATAAATAATTACATAAATAATAAAAAATTAAATTCAAAAATATTATTTGATATATTATTATTATTTTTATAATTTTTAATTATCTATTAGTAAAACTATTATTTGACATAAATATTTTTTTAATTATTTATTAATTCCATAATTATTAAATAATTTAAAATTTTTATTATATATAAATTTTAATTTAATGTCTGTAATGATCATTATTTCTTTTCACTACATTTCACCTCACCGCTACCGTTATTTTGTATCCAAATACATATCTCACCACTGATTTTAATCTCACCATTACAGTACCCAATCTCATCGCTACAGTAACTAATCTCACATCCATCGCTGTTTTTAAATTTTAATCTCACCGAAGTTAATATCATCACCCATTCAAATGGAAGCTTAGCCTGATGTGCTCCTCATGGAAAATTCTAAAAAAGATTCCTTACCATAAACTCCATATGAGCTCCGAGAAACTTGACCCGTTAGATGTTAATATATTTCTCTCAGCCATTGAAAAAAAAGAAAAAAAAATTACAATAACCGGTTAACTGGGTCAATTCCAAATGAAAAAACACCTAAATCCCTACCCTTTCCCTTACACCGACTTCTTCTCCTAAAAACTCGAAACCCTAAAGCTAGTGTGGTTTGTGAGATCATCCTCTTGCTTGCTTCATCTTCCCCCTGATACGATAATACAATCGTCACTGTCAAAAATCAGACACAAAAATAAAATCGAAAAACGATGGCTTTGCTACCATCTTTCCGTATACCATTATCACTCACTTTTACTGGCCAACAAAATCGCTTCCACAACTGATTTTATCCTTTCTTTTCTTCCCCAAAAAACTCTCTTCTCTCTTCCCTCTCTCCGCTAAACCCCTACCACTTAAACCCCTTGCCTCCACTCGCCAAGGTTCTTCATCTTCTCAACCCCCCCTAAATTCATTTTTTTCTCAGTTTCACTTCTATATATAACTACCCATTTCACCTTTTTCCTTTTGCAGAGACCACTTTCGTCTCAACAACGAGGAACGCTTGGTGGGTTTGGGTTCGGTGAACCGCGGAGACCCAATTCAGACCCAGAATAGACTATTCCTAGTAGTATGCCTAATGGAAATCTTTCATTAGCTGCTATTGTGTCTATTGAGCAGATCTTTTACTACATGTTTCAAGTATTATGTTAATTATGGATTTTGTGCATGAGTATGTGAAATTCTAGTGGTTTCCAAAAAAAACCTGTAGCTATTGAATGGTGAACTCGGTTTGAGGATTTAATTGAGGCTATTGCTGTAACCATTATTTGGTAACCCAAGTATTGTGCCCAGAAAAGTTATAGGAACCAAAGAACTTTGCTTCTTGGTATTGTGTGAGATAAATCGATAGAATTCTACTTGCTGCAGGTAGAAAATGAGTCTATTTTAAGTAGCTTCTTGTATGCGAGTATCTTGGCACATGATTGTTTGGAACAAGCATTGGGTTTTGTTCTTGCCAATCGTCTACAAAATCCACTCTTGGCAACTCAACTGATGGATATATTTTTTGATGTTATGATGCATGATAGAGGTATTCAACGGTCAATACGCCTGGATGTGCAAGTATTTTGTTGGTTTTTAAAAGATAATATAGAAGCGATGTCTGTTTGTAGAAGTCTTTGCTTAAACAATCATTTTATCTGTGTTTATGTTTGGAAATATTTCTTCTGCATGCATTCATAGACAGAGATCCTGCCTGTTTATCATATAGTTCAGCTTTATTATATCTTAAGGTATTTTTTAAGCTACTTGCATGTATTCACAATGTCATGACTTTTAGGCAAATCAGTTACTTTGCTGCCATTGTTTTTTAATTGTGGTTGTGGTATTCCTTAGAAAGCTAGTTGATTAATTATGTTTTCAGATATTAAGAGAAGAAATTTTAAGAGATAAGGAATATGAAGGCAGTTAACTGCTATTGCACATCCAATTCTACCAGTCACGGTTCTTTTTTTCAGGGTTTCCGTTCTCTGCAATCATATCGAGTAGCACATGCCTTATGGAAGCAAGGGCGGAAAGTTGGCACTGGCATTGCAAAGCAGGATAAGTGAGGTAGAGTTTTGCTTCTGGTTCCCTGATTAGGTTTGTGCGTTGTCGGTTTGCATTTTAACATATCTTTTGCATGCTTTTTAGGTTTTTGGAGTCGACATACATCTAAGTATGTTTATTTAATATTTTAATTGTATCATATCTTTCACGGTGTTCATATTTTAATTTAATTTTCTTGAGTTTATTTTATTTTGTCTAATTCAAATTTTTGAAGTTATTTATTTAATAATAATAAAAAAAAAAACTTTTCTGATGGTAATGTTGTAAACTTATTGCAGATATGGAATTGGAGATAGATTGAGTCTAGAGCATGAAAGGACTATTCTTGAGAGGTTGCTACCTTAACATCCAGAGTCTGAGAAGAAAATTGGATGTGGAATTGATTATATTACTGTATGTTTATTTTTTGCCTTTTTTATAAAAAAAAAAAATCTTATAATTGGAAGCTTGTACGAACCTTAATTTGAGGATTCTAAATTTTTTTCCTAATCTTCTGCTTTTGATTTTTTTTTGTTGTTGTTAATTTTAACTGCATATTTATAGACCTGTCAATTTTAGACATGATATGAATAAACATGAAACTGTGTAATAAACACGACATGACATGTTTTAAGACGATTAACACGACACGTTTAATATACGTATCCTATTCAAATTTATGATTTTGACACATTTAATAATTCTTGTTGTGTTCATGTTTACACGGTTGACACGGAAAAAAAACATAAGACACGACACACATACATGGGTTGCCGGATCTACATATTTAGTTTTAGTCAAATGTGAAACTCCTTGCCTTGTTAACTAGTAGATATAGTGGACTCAAAGTAGAGATTCTAGAGAACCATCGTGCTTGATCTTCAGCTCGTTAGAATGTAGAAAATTTCGTGAATTCGTGCTTAGTTTTAGTTAGAAAGATTATAAGCTAATCTATCAATGAAATTTCTACTCTGTTATATTGAAATTTTCTACTGATAAGGCATTCTCTTGTAGTTTTCGCCATTTTTTTGGTCTTTTTCTTTTCGAGTCTAATATAAATGTATGGAGGATCATCACTTGAACTACTGTGTTTTTGTGATTGTATTTCTTCCTTGGCTTTGTGCTTCTCATTTCTTGATGAGATCATGTAGAAAGAAACTATTGTTATCCATAACTTTTGATACTTGTGAACTAGAGGTGATTGAGGGTTGGGCTACATGTAGTGAACCCAAGCAGATCAACACATGCTTGGGTCTGTTTCGGAGTTCTCTTTGGATTGATTTGTATGGGAGAATATATCTTAATATTATTATATGATGAATATGATCTTATTTTAATTTAAAAACTCTCAATGTTATTAGTTGAATTTTCTTTGTGAATAATTGACTTTAAAGATTATTCAAGATTGGCAATATATAGTCCTTTGTGTTTTCTTTCTAATTTAAAATTCCATGTCTTATCTCTACTTAGTGGATGAGTGTGAAATTGGTAACTTAATGGTATAGGGTTGGGCTAAATTTGAATTTAAAATTCAAGATTATTCAAGATTGTAGTATGATCAGAATTATTCAGGCCGTGTGATATCAGGTGCAGGTGACAGAGTTATCACACGGCTTCTAGTGGCAGATACTCAAGCAGGAAGCATGATTCAAGGCATTACATTGAGGGATGCTTCATTTTATTTCTCTTACCACAAATAATTTATAAAATTTAATACCGAGACCACAACAAATGAGTTGTAAAATTGATTGCTGTCACATGTATCAATTTGAACATTGCATTGAAATAAATCCAAAAAGTTATATGTGGGAGTTTACTTATTGATTGATGAAGCTCTTCTATAAACTTGTGACTTGTCAAAATTGTCGACTAAAATGGCCAGAATGTTTTCTTTTTCTGAATTTTCCTCCTCCATAGCTACATTGAGTAAACTTGAATGTGATTTTGATTTATGTAACATAGATCCTACCTATTGAGAACCTGAAAATTCTTAGATATTGTGCAAGAGTTCAATATTCAGTATTCATGCAAAATTAAAATTAACCATTAATGTAAAAAAAAAACAAAATAAACTTGTGGAGTTTATAAACTACTTTTATTTGGTTTATATATATATATATATATATAAACATTATATACTTATAGTTTACTAATAATTTGTGACTAGTTTAGAGAATAGATGCTTGATTATCTTTTAACGTTTTAGGCTTTTAGCTATGTCTGGAATTATGCTTTCAATGCCTTTATATTTGGTTTATCCCTTTCCTCCTACTTCTAATTTGGAGAGCTCACATATCCAAGTGTTGTTAGTGAAAGTAGTGATCACCAATTGCAGCTAGTTAGTTAAAGCCTGGCATTATAAACTTTTGCAGTTAACTATGCTTTGCTGCCATATTGTTTCTTGAATATATTACATGTATTTTTTTTCATGCAAGATGCTCTGCTTGCTAGCATAGCTGAAAGCGAGAAGCAAACTGAACTGGCTGCTAGAGTTTTATCATGGAAACAGAAAATTGAGTGCAACTTGGAAGAGCAGGTAAATAATTTAGCTTCAATTCCATATCCTAAATTGATTTTGGTTTTACATTATTATAACTATTATTGCTTTTCTAAGTTTTGTTTTTTCTCTTTTTTCTGACAGTTTTAGATGTCACAGAGCATAGGAAACCTCCAAGGAAGGAAAGGAAAGGAAGAAGTCACTAGCTGCTTATGCTTGATGCTAGTTTTAGATTTTTTTTCTTTAATGAAAATTCATTTTTTGATTGTCTTGTGCGTTATGTTAAAAAAGTGTCTTACGTTTTTTGGTTTCATTATAGGAAAACTTATATTTCCTTGTTGATTCATATTCTTGGTCTAGACAGTGATTCTGATCATACTACAGTAGGTGCAAGTGACAGAGTTATCACACGACTTCTAGTACCAAATACTCAGACAGTAAGCATGATTCAAGGCATCACATTGAGGGATGCTCTATTTTATTTCTCTTATCACAAATAAGTTGTAAAATTTAATACTGAGACCACAACAAATGAGTTGTAAAATTAACTGTTGTCACATGTATCAATATGAACATTGCATTGAAATAAATACAAACATTGTATGCTTATATAAACTTGTTGATTGATGAAGCTCTTCTATAAACTTGTGACTTGTCAAAATTGTTGACTAAAATGAGCAAGAATGTTTTCTTAGATATTTTGCAAGATGGAAATTGTCAGCATTCATGCCAAAATAAAATTAACCATTAGTGTAAAAAAACAAAATAAACTTGTGGAGCTTATAAATTACTTATATATATATATATATAAACATTGTATACTTATAATTTACTAATAATTCAAATTAAATATAAAAAATGTGTTGTTTAAAGGTTAAAACTAAGTATATAAATGTAAAAAATGTAGCAAAACTAATTAAATGGCTATCAATTAATTAATGCAACAACCATTTTTTCTTGCTCTCATCTTCCTCCTATGTTTATCAATGGGATAATGTCATGAATAACCCCTGAAGTTTATCAAATTTGTCAATGTGGTATCTGTACTTTAAAAATGTTCAATGTGGTACATGTACTATCAAACCGTATATCAATGTGGTACTTTGACTTAACACCGTTAAATATAGATGATGATGTAGCATTGACCAATCAGGTGATGACACGTAGCAGCACCTGATTTTTTAGATATTAATATCTAAATTTTTGTTTAAAAAAGAAAAAGAAAAAATATTTTAAAAATAAATAAATAATATTTTAAAAATTAATATCTCCTTTTTTAAAAAACTTAAAAAATTATATTAAAATAATAATAAAATTTAAAATTAAATTCTATTTTTTAAATTCAAAAT
This sequence comes from Fremontodendron californicum, assembly GCA_030761205.1. Lineage (NCBI taxonomy): Eukaryota > Viridiplantae > Streptophyta > Magnoliopsida > Malvales > Malvaceae > Fremontodendron > Fremontodendron californicum. Next base: position 5,130,182 of record JAULJL010000010.1, read on the forward strand.
TTTAAAAAATAACAAAATTAAAATATTTAACTAAAATTATTTTTAAAATATATAATATTTTAAAATTAAATATTAAATCATTTATAATATCTAAATATTTTTTAAAAAAAATTTAAAAAGTTATTTTTGAAAATTACAAAAATTAAATTATGAAATTATTTTTATTATTTTAAAAAATATTTTATTAAAAAATTTAAAAAATTAAATATGAAATTAATTTTTTGAAATTTTTTAATTTTTAAAATTTTTTAATTTAAATTTAAATTTTTTAATTTAAATTTAAAATTTTTTATTAATTTTTTAAAGTTAATACACGTGGCATCATTATATGATGCCACGTGTTATCATTATATTTTTAAAATAATAATATTTTTATTTTTAAAATTAAATTAATAATTTTTTAGTTAGTACACGTGGCATCGTTATATGGTGCCACGTGTCAAGTTTTCATTGGATACAAAAGTCACGTCATCAATTTTTAACAGTGTTACTGACAGGTACTACAATAGCACACGGAGTGTAAACTTTAAGTACCAAAATAGACATTTTTAAAGTATAGATACTTCATTGACTAATTTGATAAACTTCAGGGGCCATTCATGACATTATCCCTTTATCAATTGACAAAAAGAATAGTCAAATTTTTTTTTTATATGTGGTCCTTGCTACACTTCCATTACGAACACTAATAGTCAATAAATAAATAAAGCATTTTTTAGAATCATGGATATTTGTAGTCCAAGATTAGATTTTCTCAGAAAAGTTAGGAAAATTAAAATGTATTATAAGTTAATGAATTTGGGTATAATAATTGATTTAAAGGAAAATTGTGTCAAATTAAAGTGCATTTCGGTCATTTGATTCCCCTTTTTCAATTACATAAATACATGACAATATCCTTTAATGATTTATATACTTTGTCATGTTTATATGTAATTTCGGTCATGTTTATATGTACAAAAAAATACATAAATACATGACAACTTTTGATTCTCTTTTTTCAATTACATAAATACATGACAATATCCTTTAATGTTTAATTTTATGGATTGAAAGTTTGAGGTTTTTTTCCTCTCATATATAAAATTTTTGCAGCAATATAAAAAGATTAAAATTAAAATTTTACTAATGTTTAATTTTATGGATTGAAAGTTTGCATCAAAATTAAATTATATTAATTTCATGTATTAATTGAAGGCAAATATATACGGATAAATTATTTGTCATAAATTAAAGATTATTGTTATTTTGTACATGCATGAAGATAAAATGCATGTTGAGTTACGAATCCATACACTCCAAAACAACTGCTTTTCTAGCATGGATGTTTTATATTGTTTTTATCACCAAAGTAAAGAAAATAATAATTATATGAAATTCTTATTATCCCAATATCCAAAGTAAAGGACTAGAAAATTTAACTTATCAATGCATCATTTGCAAAATTTTATATGCGAGTGTTTTCTAATTAACTTCCATTAGATGTAAAAAAAAATGATAGTCTATATGAATTTTTTATTAACCCAATAACTAAATTAATTGATGCATGCATTATATTAATTAAATATGTATTTCTTTTCTAATTTAATTTTTACAAAAGATTGAAAATTACAAATTTGTCATGATTATATGTAATTTGTCATTTGTCATGTTTAGATTTAATTTGTCATGTTTATATGTAATTTGTCATTTGTCATATTTATATGTAATTTGTCATTTGTCATGTTTATATGTAATTTATCATGTTTATATGTAATTTTTCATGTTTGTCATGTTTATATGTAATTTGTCATGTTTATATGTAATTTGTCATCTTTATATGTAATTTATCATTTTGTCATGTTTATATGTAATTTGTTATGTTTATATGTAATTTGTCATATTTATATGTAATTTATCATCTTTATATGTAATTTGTCATTTTGTCATTTTGTCATGTTTATATGTAATTTATTACGTTTATATGTAATTTATCATGTTTATATGTAATTTCTCATGTTTTTATGTAATTTGTCATGTTTATATTTGTCATTTGTCATGTTTATATGTAATTTTTCATGTTTATATGTAATTTGTCATGTTCATATATAATTTGTCATGTTTATATGTAATTTGTAATTTGTCATGTTTATATGTAATTTGTCATGTTTATATGTAATTTGTCGTCTTTATATGTAATTTGTCATGTTTATATGTAATTTTTCATGTTTGTCATGTTTATATGTAATTTGTTATGTTTATATGTAATTTATCGTCTTTATATGTAATTTGTCATTTTGTTATGTTTATATGTAATTTGTCATGTTTATATGTAATTTATCATCTTTATATGTAATTTATCATTTTGTCATGTTTATATGTAATTTGTCATGTTTATATGTAATTTTGTCATGTTTATATATTAATTGTCATGTTTATATGTAATTTGTTATATTTATATAATTTGTCATGTTTATATGTAATTTGTCATTTATCATGTTTATATGTAATTTATCATGTTTATATGTAATTTCTCATATTTATATGTAATTTGTCATTTGTCATGTTTATATGTAATTTGTCATTTGTCATGTTTATGTGTAATTTATCATCTTTATATGTAATTTGTCATGTTTATATGTAATTTATCATATTTATATGTAATTTGTCATGTTTATATGTAATTTATCATGTTTGTCATGTTTATATGTAAATTATCATGTTTATATGTAATTTTGATCATATTTATATGTAAAAATTGATAATCTAATAACTTGCTATTCAAATTTTCTAATCTTAAAGTCTATCAAAAATCTATTTTAAAGAGTTCATGGTAAAACCCCGTATTCTTCCATTGCTGTGTGCTTGTATGTCGGTAAGGTTGCTCTTGATGGCTGTGCCAGTGCCAGTGCCAGCATGGGCTCCAAGGACCAAGCAATGCTAATAATCAAAGCCCCCAAATCTGCCCAAAAGTCAAGAGTGTCAGACTGACTTTTAGCTCCATGCATGCAGCATGGAGAATTTGATTGCTCTTATTTTCCTTGCAGACGACTTTTGTTCTATTTCATAAAACTATTTCAGATATTGGCTCACATAGGGCAGTATGGGCCAACAAATTATTAAATGGGAGATCAATCCTTCTGTTGGCTGAAATACTTTTGGAATCCCACAAAATCTATACTGAAATTGGATAAATTCTAACCTATCACTTGGTTTTTTTTGGACATACAGTTTTGTTACTGTTTTTCAGCGTAAATGTCATGAAGTTTCCTTTTATTTCGTCTTGTCTCACCTTTTGTTTTCCAACATACAGAGAAAACCAGAACAGCAAGTTTAAATTAAGGAAGAATCAATGGAATTAAGAAAGAAAAAAAGCCCAAATTTCTTAATTACATATATAATCCATTGGAATTGTCTAAGAATCAAGAACTAGTTAAACTGTAGTTCATCAAAAGTTGATGCAGATTAATATTTACAGTCTTAGTTTGGTGAAAAAGTAATATAAGGAATAGCTAATGTGCTCATAACTGGCAAAATCTCTGTAAATTAAATCATATAAGTCAAAGAAACACCTTGGTCTTAGATGCCAACCTTTATAAAAACTTCTCAAAATATAATCATACAGGGATTACAGCTAATGAGAAAATCGAGAAATGGAAAATAAAACTAGATAAAGATTTTACTAGAAAAATTAGAAAATCAAGAAAATGGGATCCTACTTTAATTTTCATACACTGAGAACCTTAAAGGACCACAAATGAGTGATGTAAAGTTCACTGCTTAACCTCCCTATACATACTCGTCTAAACCCAACCTGCCTTTGCTGATTCAAGGGTAGACGGTAACCAAATACTTCAACTAGGTTGGTGAAAACTAGATCCAACAATTTTAGACACGACACCAACATGATACGAAAAAAATAACTAAAACACAACATGGCACAAAAATATAACTACGAATACGACATGAATATACGAACGTGTCAAAATTTATATAACACGAATTATTAACATGTTAACTTTTATAAATATATAATATCTAAACACGATTATAACACGTGACGAAAATAACACAAACACTACCCGAATTGCAATTTGTAAGGTCTAAAGAAAACCATAAAGGTCTCTATCATGATTCTTGAAAGCATGACAAAACAATTTCAAGTAATCAACTTGAAACATACTAAAGATGAGAAAATTGCACAGTAGCATAACCATATATTGTCCGAATTATTAAACTAGAAACTCTGAATACTTATAGCAATGTCATACAGCTGATAGTACATGATTCAAATTGCATACAGCAAATAAAATGCCTGCTTATATCCTCTGAACAGACTGGCATACATCAGATTATACTTACTGGATCAAACCATCCATACTCTGTAATTATTATGTCCTCACAAGCTCAATCTTCTAATAGTAGGGCATATATCGCATTGGCCTCCTGAATCTAGGAATCTTCCTGAATGAGTTTGTGAGGGGAGAAAAACATAGTAAGAAAAAAGAAAGAATCCAATGTATGAACAGAGGAAGAGACTCTATGCACCAGAAGAAACACACCCGTATCCGTAAGGAGAATAGAAATAAGGAGGTATATAGGGCCTCCTGGACCGGTATCCCATATAAGGATTGAAACGCCTTGGACGGTACTGCTTCATCCCAGGAACATTAGTCCTTTTTGGCAAAACCTGAATATCACATGGAATACCCAAAATTTAGCAGAAATATGTTACCAAAGAAACCACAAAGCCTTTTTTATCAGGATCACCAGGCTTCATTTTTTAGTAACAAAAGACCAAGCTTCTTAATATTTATTAAAGACAATGCATTACCTTCAACTGGCGGCCATGTAATTCAGATTCGTTCAGTACGAGAGCCTCTTGAACAGCTTCTGCTTCCAGGAACTCTACATAAGCAAAGCCTTTTGGTTGACCATACTTGTCTGTCAGAATAGTCACTCTGTTTACAGTGCCACAAGATTGGAAATGCTGCTGCACTTCTTCAGGTGTGCATGCATAATCAACCTGCAGGATAAAATTCGACCCAAGGTTTTTAAAGAGAAATGTGAGTCAGACAGTAACAAATAAAAGCTAAACCATCAATGCTTGGTTATCATGATACTTTCACCTTAAACCTTGTGCAGCTGCAGAGAATGAGGACACAATATGTTTCACTTAAGAAAAGAAAAGAAAACTTTAGAGACACACAAGTTTTTTCTGTTGGCAAAAGCTCCAATTAAACACAAGATTGTTGACATGTTTTCTTTGGGGTCTAGGCAATGTCATATTCAACTATGCCATTTCAGCTTATCACAGTCAATCAATCTCCTGACCTTTGTTGCTCCAATTCTTCATTTTTCTTGAAGTACCCGTGTCCAATGCATATTCGGACATGAGTATGGGGATATGATCCTCCAAAGACCCTCCAAATACATGGAAATCTTGGAAAAAATTGAACATAACCATGTCAGACACATATCCGTATCCGACACTCACACCCGAGTCCGAGTAACATAGCTTCTGACACTCAAAATTTGCTCTTTCTCAGCAATGCCACCATTCAACTCCTATTAACTCAAACTCCTCGAAGTGCTAAATTGAACATGATGCCATGCTTTTACTGAATTCTACATTCAAGATGTCTAATGAACTCCACAATGCAAAAGCATTAAATAGGCACCTTTCAAACTGCTGTTCAACAAATTTTCCCTGTGAAATATCTGGAGAGCAACAGTAACTCGACAATTTCCCAACTTGTTATCATGATGAATATAATTGTATACATAATATGCAGTACGTACTACATATGCTAATAATTTAATATCTAACCCTTGCATTTATTTATAGCATACAGTTTTTTTTATCAATATTCTCAATGACCTTAAAGCAGCAAAAACATGAAGAAAGTTGTGCACTTCAAAATAAAAGGGTATCTCAAATAAGAGATGTCTTTGAAAACATGGTACTGAGGAAAAGTAGAGTTTGATCACGACCTTATATTGGGATAACCACCAAAATACATGACAGAGAACCCACAGATTGATGGAAACCAAACATATTTATCAAAAAGTAAATGACTGGGAAAGAGTTTTCTTTAACTATAGAATACAATTTGTAATGACTAAGACCCCCAGCTGAAGAAAAAAAATTTAAGAGTCAATTCTTAAAAAGAAATCCAGAAAGAGAATTCATGCAGCCAGTTCTTAAAAGAAAGGACAGACAGTTTTTGCAGGATGTATTTTCTCTCAAGTAAAAAAAAAGATTAAAAAGGAAAAAAAAATCAAAGCTACAACTAAAAGAGAGAAATCACAACAATTTTTTTCCACAAACAAGAGATTAAGGCTACAAAGAAGCAAACAAATGCCTCTCACCGCATCAGCCAAAATGACCACAAATTTCTGAGGTTCCATACCAATGACCACCACCACCAGCAACGGGGTTCTTGCAACTTACATTGTATATGTTGAATTGGCTTTGCTCTTCAAAAGAAGCAAACTAAATCCCTTGCAAGAAGAAGTTGAAGCATGTTAAGTAACATGCTACTTCCATCCATCCACTCCAAACAAGCCCAGTTACACCTTTCAGGGACTTGTATATAATGCTTTTATCTCCCTGATTTTTCCTATATAAATTTTCTACATGCATCATATAAAACTAATCAAAATTTCCCTCATATTGATATTTTTTTCTCTTTTTTTCATATACATTTTCTTTCAAATCTTTTCCGCTTTTCTTTTTTTTTTCTCTGCATTTTTCCCTTTCAAGACGTTCTTCCATTACTTTTCTTTTTGTTCTTTTTCTCCATGAAATATTTGAATTTTCCCCCTCATTTTCTCACTTTTTTTTTCCTCTTATTTCTTTTTGAAATTTAGCATATAGAAATCACTTTCACTATCTTTAAGTACAATGCTATCTAAAAGCAAAATAGCTTTTGGCCCACCCTCGAAAACATTGTAATTATTCCAGCGATAACACAAAGGGAACTCGAGGAAAATTAACAACCCTGCGAGCATAGTAAGACATTAAGGTCAAACCATGATTCTATTGCGGAGAAGTACCCACATCCAATCCAAAGTCAGCAATAAATGAATAGAAAATGTAATGTGAAGCCATTTACTTAAGCCCTAGAAGAAGCAAAGGTAGTGAGAAATAAAATGTGGAAGTCATGAATAACTGTTACTACATGTAGCTATAAAGACATAATGAGGAGAAAAATGAGAGACAAAAAGGTGTTGAATAAAAGATAGCTCATATTTATAGGGATAACTCAAAAGGGATAAACAAAAAAGGTTACAAATGCAGGAAAAACAACCAAAGACTAAGAACTGAGTGGTGTATCCATTCCACATATTTTTGAGTTTGCAGCTAAAGAGGAATTTTTTCAAAGAAAAAGTTTTGGCATCAGCTCATGCATGCATCTTTACGGATTTTTTTTTCTTCTACTCTTCTCTTTTGGGTGTTTCGCTCATCTAAATCTTAGACTCTGGGAGTTTTAGTAGTTCCCACATCCTCCCTAAGCCCTTGGAATTTCTCCCACAATCTTAAGATAAAAATTTTAAAACAAAAAACGTGCTAATTGTTTTAATTCATATTAATGATAATAGATCTTGAAAATCTCATGCAGACCAACCATGTATTGGATGGTTCTCAAGTTTTTTATAAGTCAGAACTCAATGCCAGCTTATAACATCAGGGGAGACACTTATACCCAACAAAAGAATGCAATTCAAACAACATGTACTAAATGTAAATAGTCGGTCAGGAAACATAATAAGATAAGGAAAACATATCAGCACATAAATGAATGTTAGAAAGTTAATCCATATACTTAAACAATCAAGATAATAAAAAAAAATAGCAATATAGTAAAACCAACTTATTTTCAAGAAATATCAAGCAGATAACGATGCAAGAAAAGGTCACCATATAGATGCTATTTCTACAAAGACATGTTACGAATCTTAAGGTAAAAAAAAGAAAGACAATATTTTATCTCACATTGCCAACAAAAACGGATCGTGAATCAACTTCCTCTTTGCCTGCCTGATTAGCTGCTGCAGTAGCAGGATCTGTGAGCAACATTTCAATTTTTCAATTAAAATTTTATGAAAGGGATTTTTTTTAGTATAATGTTAAATTTAGGTTGAGATTAGAAAAATGGTTCTAAAATCAGCACCTTCAAATATAGATAGAATTAACGAATATCCAGAGTCCAGACTATAACTCTCGGTTAGAATTCTCCACTAAAATCTATAAACTACTAATACAGTAGAATCACTTGGAAAAAAAAAGTGAAATAATATTCCATTTTCAATTTAAAAAATAACTTTGAAGTTTCAGCTTTGATAAATTTATCAAATTCAATAAAAATAATACAATCTAGAGAACCAAAATCTTAAAGTCTAACATCATAACTTTAGAATAAATTCAGATCATATAAATATCCAACAAAAATACTAAAAAGGAAAAAAGAAAAAACCTTGAACAGCACCCATTTCCTTCTCGACCTTGGCCTGCATTTCGCGGAGAGCCGCCGCTTCATCTTCCATTTCCTTCAACCGTTTCTTCATCTCATCCAATTCCTACCACAATCAAACAACAATAGTAACAATAAACAGTCTTCAGTTAGGGTTTTTAATTTTTTTTTTTAATAAATTACCTTGACAGCGTCCTCATCGGCGGCGGACATGTCGACGTCGGCGTTGTGAGGTTCCAAGTCGCCCTCCATCTCTCCTTCGTCGGGGATTTCTCCTCCGTACACCTCATGCTCCTCTTCCTCCATTTTCTTTTCTTTTTTTTTCACTCTCTCTGTTCGTTTATTCTTCTAGAAAGTTTCTCCCAAGTCTGTTGGTACTTTCTTTAGTGGACAACTTTTATAAATGAAACAACGGATTTTGGATCATGCGATCAAAGCCGTACAATGATTGGAGATCAATGGTGGCCCCAGGGTTATGCTTGCAAAGAATTATTAAGCCTGTCCGAGGTATTTACGATGCCGTTTTCATCTGCTGAAATTTCTTGGGTTGGGCCTCCGTCAATTCTAATGGGCTTGATAGCATTATTTTCTTTTTTCAAAAATAATTATCTTTACCATTTTGAAATTAATATTTCTTTTTGGGATCGAGATATATGAAATTTTATTTAGGTTAATTACCTAATTGATTTCCAAATTACGATTAAATGTTCGATTTAACCCTTAAAATTTAAAAATCATAATTAAATATTTGAATTTCATTTTTAATAAATAAATTATTGTAAGTACTCAAATAAGTGATACGACAAAAAAAAAAGTCAATGAAAATACTTTAATTCTTAATTTCATATTTATTTTTTAAAATATCGAATCGATAATTTCTTAATAACTCGAATACGAAATGTATAATTGACCCTTCTATATAAGTCATGCCTACTTCATAATTATAGCACTTGAGAAAATGAGAAGTCTCTTGTCAAAAATTCAAACTAGACGCAGCCAACACCACAAAATTGATCAGAGTTGTTGATATCTGAATGGTGGAATGTAGGGGTGTTCACTATTCGGGTTTAACCGAATTAATCGATCGAAATTTTTTTCGGTTCGATTAATCGGTTAACCGAACAAAATTCGATTCGGTTAACGGTTAATGCTTTTGAAATATTTCAGTTATCGGTTAATTCGGTTCGGTTAAGCGAAAATAACCGAATTACACGAATTAACCGAATTATAGTAAATCATGTATGTTTAGTTGTTTAGTATGTTTGATGTTTGGATTTTATAATGGTTTTATTATACTTTGTTTTTGAATTTTAGTTGGTTGGATAGATTATTTGGATATAAAATCATGTATTAAAATGGGATGCAAAATAAATTAGGTAAGTATTTCGGTTAATTCGAAAACCGACCGAATTAACCGAAATAATTTCGATTCGGTTAATTAACCGTTTTAACATTTCGGTTCGGTTAACGGTTAATGAAAAAATAATTTCGGTTAATGGTAATTCGGTTCGGTTATTAACCGAATTAACCGAATGAACACCCCTAGTGGAATGGAGTGAGTTTTTGAAGATTATCAGGTTAAGGCTAAAAGTAATCTACAATGATAGAAGATGTCTAGTGGTTGATTTTTGAGACGTATTTCGATATTTAAATTAATATGAGTTAAAGAATTTTCGAGAAAAAAAAAATAAAGAATTATCACAGTGTCGATGTTTATGTTTCTCCTATACATAGAGCCAATGCTTATTCACTTATTTATATATGATAGTTGATTACTTATGAGTTTGTTAGGTGTACATCAAGTGTATGTTCTATTTCGAACTGCTGAACAATTATAAACTCGTTAGATGTCCTGTATATAAAGTTCAGTGGGTATAATAAAAGTAAAACAAGTCCACCCTTAATGTTTTTTTTTTTTTTTTTTAAATCTGGTCGAAAAATGCATTCATAAAAAAGGTTTTTGCTTGAAATGATTGAAAAAAAAAAGGATGAGTCAAGAGAGAGGAGAAGATGAAATGAGAGGAGAGAAAAGAAGAGAGAGGTGATTGAGGAGAGATCGAACTGATTGATGGGGGTGGCTGGCAGGATGAGGAAATGGTCGAGGAGAGGGAAGGAAATGGAGGAGACAGAAAGAAAAGGAAAGGGAGGAGGAGAGGAGGTCGTCGTCGACGGAGGAAGAGAAAGAAAGAGGAGGGTGAGCAAAGAGGTCCAGCTGCCTCGACGTGACCGGCAACGACGCAGGCAGTAGGCCAACAAGAAGAAGAAGAAGAAGAAGAAGAAGAAGAAGAAGAAAAAATAGTAAAAAAATTAAGCTAACAATTATGTAATTTGTTAATAGAACATACAATTTTTAATTATAGTGATCAAAATTTAATTTTTTATAATTTTTAATAATAAAAAATTTAATACTTTGATAGAAATCTTATTCCTAACTCTAAAATGTAGGTTTTATAGTCAAAATTATTTATTTATTTTTTTGAAAAAAAAAAATTTAAGATAATAATTTTTTATATTACATCTAATATTAACATTTTAAAATGGCAAATGTCCAACTTTGTCGAATGATCTATAAGCTAGCTTGGACCAGAAAAACTAACAAAAAAAAAAAACAAACATAAAGTAATCCTATACATATCATGCTCAACAGCATTAAATTTTGGGACATTTGGCAATGGAATTTTAGGTCTATCCTTTCTTAATGATAAAAGAAATGTTTGTTATCTTGATAAACTTGTAAAACTTTTTAATCTCATTTGTTGAATTTAAAAACTCCAATGATGTGTAAAATAATAATAATAATCTCTAAAGAGAGAAAGGCATCAAGTAAGAAAGTGATGAGATGATTTTGTATTTTATATATGTTTTTATGGACTCTGAGTAAACTTTAAATGTAAGTTATCAAAAGTTTAATTAGACAAATGAACATGGAATATTTATCACATTATTATCTATGTAGAGAATTGAACATAAGGTATTTATAATTTTTTTAATATGAAAAAACAACTCAAATATATGCCTACTCCATGTGAAGAACCTTATAAAATAGTAATCCTTATGCTAAACCTATTTTCCGTTTTAGCCTTACATATTTCTCCATTTTTATTTCATTCAAAAAATGGAATTTCCCCTAATCATTCACTAATTGGGTTTTGAATTCCAGATTATTTCGGACCAAGTTAACAAGTTTACACTAAATGTGGGCTACATTTGACACAAATAGTTATTATTGTATAATATAATAATGTGTAAAAAATTCAAAGTGGCCTATTAGCTCAGTTGGTTAGAGCGTCGTGCTAATAACGCGAAGGTCGCAGGTTCGAGACCTGCATGGGCCATGTTTAATTAATTTTTTATATTTTCCTGTTACTCTACTCGATGATTGGGGATTCGGATCATGTGAAAGTCACGTGATCTCGATAATGATAATATCTTGTGGTTCTTGTGACGCGTGTTTTACTTAAGTTGATCTTTCATTCGAAAATCATACTATCAACACCACAATAATTATTATATGGTATAATGAGTAAAAATTATTTAAAATAAAAAATTTAAAAAAATTATAAAGATAAAATTATCTTTGATAAAAAAAAATTTCTTTCTTTTTTTCTCTTATTTTTTAATTTACTTTTTAATTAAAAAATAATTTTTTTAATTAAAAAATTTTAATAACTAAAAATAAATTTTCTTTATTTTTAAAATTTTAAAAATATAAATATTTAAATATTTTATTTTTTAAATTTATTTTTAATTAAAATTTTAAAAAAATAATATTTTCTTAATGAAGGAGAAAAGAAAAGTAAATTTTTTTCATTAAAGATAATTTTGTCTTTACAATATCCTTTATAATAATTTTTAATTGTTCATTTCTCTTTTTTAAATAAATTTTATCCATTAAATCATTTAACAATTATTTATTTATTGACAGCATGTTTTTCATATTTACCAATCTTTCTTTCATAATTTCTTTATGATATTTTTAATTTTTTTAATTCCTATTAATTAATTTTGTAGTTTTCAGTATTGGATCATTACCTTCTTTTGCGATTAATAACTAAAACTGCTTATTTTTATGTAAGATATTTTAAATTAATTTTGACGAGGACAATCTTATTTTTACCACAAATAAATTGCAAAATTTTCATGTTGATTTTGAAAAATGTTGGGCATAAGGATATATATATATATATATATATATATATATATATATATATATATGTAGCTATAAAAAAGATGAAAAAAGAGAATTTAAATGACAACAATTGATATTTTAGTAAATACAAAGTTTTCGTTATTAAGGTTAACACCATTATTTGATTTGATTTAAATTTTAAAATATTTTTTATATATTTTTAATTGATTTATATTTTACATACGTGTTGTACTATTATAAACAAATTTTTTATAAATTCTAAAAACTACGTTTGAAGGTAATTTTTTTTATTGCTTCTGCATTTCATTTATTTATTTTTTTTGTTTATATGGAGTTCATTTTATTTATTTCTTCAAGAAACAATTTTGTTTATTTGCTTATTTATTCAATCATTTTTATTTATTTTATTTGTTTGTTTTTACTTTGACCAACTACTTTTAATTGTATTTATGGGTGAATAATTAACTTTTCCTTATATTTGTGTTTGATGAACAATAATTTTTTTACTATACAAGTTTTAACTTTCTCTTTTCTTTCATTTTGTATTGTAGGTTTTTTTTCATTGGTTTTTATTTTATTTTTTGTGTATAGTGGATGGTAACAAGATTACAAATGAAAAACCTATATAGAAAAAGTATTACAAATGAAAATATTAATTAAAAAATGATGATCATAAGAAGATTCTCAATAATATTATATTCAATATGTCCAAAAAAATTACTTTGGAAAAAATAAATATAATGCTATTAAGAATTTCTCAAATTTTTTTGAAAGAAATGCTAAGAGATTTTTAGCCAAAAAGAAGTGTTTGCATGAAATTTAATATATACTGGACAACATATAAAATTGCATATTCAGCCAAAAAGAAAAATTAATGAACCCAAAATTGTTTCCAAAACTTTGATTCTATGTATTAATAATCCCAAAAATTTGCTAAGAGATTTTTAACATTTTTTTTTTCTTCTGAAATATTAGTTTTCTTTTTAATCTTTTTGGACATATTGAATATAATATTGTTGGAAATCTTCTTATGATTAATTATTAATGAACCCAATTTTTTTTTTCTTCTAACACTTTGATTCTATGTATTAAAAGGTAAAGTTGAATTTATATTTGTATGCATTTAAATGCGGCATTAATTAAGCTAATTACAATGGCAAATAAATAAATAAATAAATAAAAACAAGGAAAAGGTGTTGTTATATAAACTGATTCAATTATAAAATATTGAATTTTTAGTTGTGAAATAATCAAATACTAAATTTATGATATAAAAATTATTTGATATGTTATTGAAATTTTAATATTTTTTATTAAATATTTTATACAAGAGATATACGATTCTATAAGTATTTTTTCATTGATAAAAGTTAAAGGAAATAAATATTTAAAAAGAAAATTATAAAATTAATGTAATTAAATAAAAATTTCCTTATATAAAATTCACTTAATACATTAAGTAGTTTACTTGACATTTTCAAAATATTTTCAATATTTTTTCATTGCAAAATTTTTCATTAAGTGTTTTGTTAATCATTAATTATCAAATAGCGTGAAAAATAAAATTATTTAAAATTTTAATTTTCAATGATTTGAATTTTTTTTAATAATTTAAAAACATCCTGATAAGTTACTATTTCTAATTCTATATATAAATTGAAATTATTCTTAAATAAAAATAACTTTTCTTCAATTATGATAAAAATAGATTTTATGTGTGCAAATACTTTTATACAAGAGAAGTGCAAATTGAAGCAAAATTTCTAAAATATTATATGTTTGAAAACTTTTAGAATTTTTTAAAATATTTGGCCGACATGTAATGACATATGGATTATATACATAATAATATCTTTGTAGTGTATGTTTTATATACATAATATATTTTTTTCAATGTTTAATTATTTTTCTTCAAACATTTTAAATAAGTTAATTGAACTTTCTTGCAATTTTTTTTTTGTTTTGAGAGTTTAATTATATTATTTTTTGATAATTATATATTATGATCGAATTTAAATATTTTAAAGAAGCAAGGTTTTTTTAAATAATGTAAAATTGGTTATTATACTTTGCACTAAAAAAAAGTTAGAAAAAGTAAAGTTTTAGTAAATAACACTATACTATTTTTTTTTATCTTAAAAACTAAAATGTTTTTATTGAATTATACTTTTTATATACGATACAAAAAAATAATTAAAATAAAATATGATATAAAAAATAATACAATAAATTATTAATGTGTCAAAATTTATATAAATATATAACACTTTAAGTAAGATTATAACATAAAAAAACACAAACTCGATTGACATATCTAAATAAAGTTTATATATTCATAAATAAATAAATAATCAAACAGATTTATCAAGTAATTGAATACATCGCTGATTACCATTCCCTCCTTACTTTAAACCCTGATCCACTCAATCCCTCCTTTCCCTTCATAATTAACAAATTTTCTTTCTTCCCGTCAATGATTTAAGATTAAAATATTAATAAAAAAAATTAAACTATTTTATTCATTTTTAAATAATTTTTTTATATTTTTATTGTATCAAAATAAAATATATTTTTTATTTGTATCTAAATAATTTTTTTTTAAACGAAAAATTAATTTATGTAAAAAATGTATTTAAATATAAATTAAAAATAAAAAATTATTTAAACATAAATTAAAAATTAATTTATTATTTAATAAAAATATAAAAATTTATCTAAAGAGAGTAATAAAATTCAGACATTTTTTATTATTATTTTAATCGTGGGTTAAACTTCCCTTAGAATTTATAAAACCAAAATCTTAACTTTACCAATTGGTCCCTTGCCCCCTATTCTCTCTTGGCTATATTTCAGGTTCAGGCAGAGAAACAAATGAAAACAAAACAAAATCAAGTGGAAAAACAAAGCTGTTGAAAAGAAAGACTTAAGAACTAGAAAAGAAAAAACAAGAGAAAATGGCCAGTGGAGGAGGGTATGGAGACCCAAGCCAGAAGATTGACTATGTTTTCAAGATAGTTTTGATTGGTGACTCTGCTGTGGGTAAGTCTCAGATTCTTGCTCGGTTTGCTAGAAACGAGTTTAGTTTAGATTCCAAGGCTACCATTGGAGTTGAGTTTCAGACTAGAACTCTTGTTATTGAACACAAGAGTGTTAAGGCTCAGATCTGGGACACTGCTGGTCAAGAACGGTACTTTCTTTTTTACTTCCATTACTAGTACTATGCTTTTTAAATATTCATGCAAAAAGATTTGTTTTTTCTTGTTCTTTTTGGTGAAAGTTTTTTTGGGTTTTTCATTTTATGTGCACTTGCTTCTTTTTTCTTTTTCTTTCTTAGATCTGAAGTTTGTAGACAGAATTATATAAGCCTGCAAAAAAAGAAAAACTGTTTGAAAATGAAAACCCAAGATCAATTTCAGAAAGGTAGTAGTAATATTTTGTTTGCTAGATTTACTGTGGATTGACAAGACATGGTTTAGTTTGTTAACATGATTGTGTTTAGCTGTCTAGATAGTTGGGTGGTGAAAGGTTTTCCATTTCAATCAGGATTGGATTGGATGTTTTGATGGATGAATTGAATAGTTACTGTTGATCTTTATATATTTCCTTTTCACTTAATGATGGGATTGATAAATATTTACATGGAGCTCGATGACAATCTTGACCTCAGTTAAATCTTAAATGCGTTGCTGGTGTCACCTGATATAACTTGGTACAAAGCATTGTATTCTATTAGATTCTTGATCTCATCAATTTGCAATAAATCTTGGCGTAGACATTGAAATTATGTGCTTGTCTTAGCGTGTTTGTTTATAAATGGTTCTGTATTAAGTAAGCATGCCGCTCTGGTAAGCAGGGTTGCGATCTATATTATCGATCTTGAATTTGAGCTGTTTAGTTGCAATCTTGTTAGATATTTACCTTATTAAATATGTGGTCAATCAACTGTCTGGATTTGGTTAGCTTTTAATTATTGAACCAGTTGGTAATTGTTAAAGCAGTTGAATCCAACTCTTCAAAATTAATGTTTAATAAGGTATGTAACTGGCTTTGGTACAGTCTGATCTGCTGGTCCTGTCCAGCTATGTTACTCGGACTCGGATGTGAGTGTCGGACATGGGTATGTTCGATTTATTCTAAGTTTTTCCATGTATTTAGAGGGTCCTTGGGGGATCATATCCCCATACTCATGTCCGGATATGCATCGGACACGGGTACTTCAAGAAAAATGAAAAGTCGGAGCAACGTAGCCATCCATGGCACTGGTTATTTGGTTATGGGGATTCTTTTGCCTTATTGTGTTCCTGGTTCGATATACAAATCTAGCCATCTAGGTCGGCTAATACTATTTAGCTATCTCAGTAAAACTTAAAATACAGTTTTATGAGCAGTTGGTGATTTTGCTTCCTTATGTTATATTGAACAGATACAGAGCTGTTACGAGTGCATACTACAGGGGTGCTGTTGGGGCAATGCTGGTTTATGATATATCGAAACGCCAGACCTTCGATCACATTCCACGCTGGCTGGAAGAGTTGCGTGGCCATGCTGACAAGAACCTTGTTATTATTATGATTGGGAACAAAAGTGACCTTGAAAACCAGCGGGAAGTTCCAACAGAGGATGCCAAAGAATTTGCTCAAAAGGAAGGACTATTTTTCTTGGAGACCTCAGCTCTTGAAGCCACAAATGTGGAGACTGCCTTCTTAACTGTGCTTACTGAGATCTTCAACATTGTGAACAAGAAGAACCTAGTTGCTGATGAGAATCAGGGGAATGGCAACCCTGCATCATTAGCAGGCAAGAAGATCCTCATTCCAGGTCCAGCGCAAGAAATTCCAGCAAAGAGCAACATGTGCTGTAGATCATGATGTAATTGGATTTGTCTCCTAATGTCAATTTCTTTCTTTTACATCTTTAATAGCAATTTTTGAAGTGTGTGATGTATCTGTTTGTATATTTACATTGCTATAGTTTAGTTTGCAAGGGCAGCTAATTAATTGCATGTTTTGAGCTGGGGAATAAGAAACCAAAATTTGAAGCTGAGTTGCAGATTGCTTCAATGTTTCCATTTATCTTGTTAAAGGTACTTTGTCTATGGAAAATGGTGGCTAAGAGAGAAGAAATAAAATGAATTACTTCCGGGTAAATTTTATCCATGGTTTTTAATCTTTTATTTAGTTTCACTTTAGTTCTTAACCTTTATTTTTTCATATAACAATAACATAAAGAATTCCCTTAGCTGATCAGCTAGGTTAAATCAACATAGTAGAGTTGAAACATGCAAATGCCTTGCCAAAATTGCATTTGTCTGTTACACCAGTACAGATTGACAACGTTGATAACATGAACCAGTTGTTTGTTAAACTGTAATGTTCCATTATACCTATGGTGACAATAATTAGACCTTCAAATGGCTCAATAATACAAATGGGATGTCTAAACACTCAAAGCTTTTTACTGTTCAAACTAGCAGTCTGCAATTAAGACCTCCAAATTGCTTAAAAGTACAAATAGGACCTTGAAACTGTTTCATCTATTAGTTGGGACTCCAATGTTTGGTGTCCTATTCAGTAGCATTCATACCCTGTATTTTCTCTGCCTCTACATTGTGTTCCTCCAGTGAGGTTCCATTTTCACCACTGATATCTTGTTTTTCGTCTAGCTCACCATGGTTTTTTGGTGCCAAAGTTCCATTTTCAGTCTCCATGCGTGCCGAAAGCCTTTCCAGCAGTTCCTGGCAGTCAATTGCTGTAACCATCACACTCAAACTTGACCTACCCTTCCAGCAGCCGATGGCTATTGCTGACGTGTCCGCTTGGATATGATCTGATAAAGATTTGCCATCTGCCAAAACAGGTTAGGAAGGGAATCATGAACACCAATCATTCTGACAGGAATGACAAGATCAAATGAAGTTACTCACCTTCTCTCAAAACAATCACACAGCAGCCTAACATCAGGTTCGCTGCCTTCTGACCCAAGTCAGCATCGACAAAGTCTGCAAATTTGATTGATTTATATTGCAAAAGATGCTTGAAATCTGCCGGGGAAGCATATAGGATTTGTTTAGTAATGTATGGGAGAATCATTGGCAACCCTTCTGATGATATCCTGAATAAACATGGTGCAGAGGAACCTTCTCTAGATGATTGGCGCTCCTATTTTTAGAACAAAATCAAATAAAATGAGAAAAGGAATCCCAGGTGATTCAGAAGCAAAGTAAGCTATGAAAATTCTGATAAAATGAATTCTTTTATGGCAAAATAAAGTTATAATTTGGCTTATCCAAAAAAAAAAAAGAGTTAATAATTTGACCTTTTCTTAGTCTCATATCCAATCTTGGACAAGACAAAAAAGGGTAAAAGAGGATAACCTAAGAGATGGAAAACAATATAACCATGTTTCTAGAGGTAGAAAGGACACAACAGGGTGATTAAAAGAAAATAAATATACTCACAAACATCTTCAGGCCAACGGAAGTTATCTTCAGTTGCTGTCCAACTCGAAAATTCAGTTCCAAAACATCCTTAACCGACTTTGAAACATAATAAATTCTCTTCACATGGTTCGCATCGTTGTTTCTTGTAACAAGGTGGCCGCTGAATGGAAAGGATTCATCAATACCATAAAATGTCTTAATGCTGTTTATTATAGCTTCATCTTTGAAGAAGAGAACAGGATCAACTCCTCTCCACTTGCCCTGAATCTGCAACTTCCTCTTCTCTCCAGCTTTTGCAGAATCAATTTTCATATCAGCAGCTCCTTGAGCTGCCTCAGAAGAATTGCTCTCTGGGGCAACTCCATCTGGTCCATCATCAACCAAATCGGCTTGTAAAGCCGATTCTGAGATCTTTTCATCAACCTCTGCAGTCACTTCTGAGATCTTTTCATCAGCCTCTGAAGCCACTTCTGAGATCTTTTCATCAGCCTCTGAAGCTACTTCCAAGATCTTTTCATCTGTCCCATCCGCAGAACTAACTTCTAATCCATTTATTTCTTCAGTAGTTTGGTCTGACAATTTTTCATGCAGTTCATTTCTAGTTGACAAATTCCCTTGTGAACTAACAGACTTGTCCTGAATTGCTGCAGCAAGCATTATGAAACCAATTTGTAAATGCCTGATGAGGCAAGCAAAACGAAAGAATGAAAGAGTAGGGGCAGGGAATCAAAATCAATAGTTTTCACAATTGAATCAGCAAATAGCATATCTGAATCAAGGTATAGATGAAGCATCTTAGAAATGACATATAAACTACATGCCACACCATGAACCATTCATAGCCATAAAAAGGACGGGATAATTTTGATTTACCTGGCAAATGAGAAATTTTGTGGAGGACAGCAATGAAAAAGGCTCCTGTGTTCTGATCATGAGGCACTATCCTCATGCAGCGTTCTAGTGGGAGATCAGAAACTTCTTCCTCCAAATCATCAGTAGAAGAAACAGGATCATCAGGCTGAGCTCCATCTTCAGAATTTACATTTTCACCATTCTCAGTCTTCTGGTTATTGTCAGTTAGATCCACATGATTTTTGCCAGAAGGGAACATGCTGGGAACAATCCCATTTCTCTGGAACTTGCGAGCATCCTTGTATGATGCTAACCAGACTCCCTTATCACGTACCTGATGGACATGTAAAACCTTGACATCACATGAGAAGAAGAAAATGAAATGTTGAAAGGAAAGGTCTTCATGCAAGTATTATATTTAGTTGGTAGTTACATTATATTGGTTTGATTTGGGTCTAGAGATCTATTTTTCACGTCTAGACAATGTTGGGAGTACATTTCAAACATAAACACCCTGACTCTATATCAAATGAAACCAACTTAGGGAATACATATGACACATTTTGTTCAGACATGAGATGCACAATGAAATGCATATGCACACAGAAAAACACAGAAAATTATGCGAAATCAAAATTTCTACTTGTATATTAATAACATGCCAAAATTTCAGTAGAATGACTACCCAAGAATAGATTTGGTGAAAATGGTAACTAACCTTCCATTTTGTTAGACCTGGGCGGCGAATTAATTGAGGCAGCTCATCTGAGACATCAACCAGTTCAACAGACCCTCCACATCTTCGTAAAATCTGAAGCAAAATGGGAAACAAGGAATATGTTCAAACATGATTAGAAAATCCAGCCACATTGAACGAAGAGGAAAGAGTAAGATGAAGAAACTTTTTTCTTTCACACATATATATATATATATTAATAGTAAAAATTAGCTGCAAAGTGTAGGAGTAACTACTCAGACCAGGGTTGCTGTCAAAACTTCAGAATAAAAGAAAATGGAACATATAATTAAAATTAAAATTTTATCTAAAAAAAAATACTTTAGTAAATATACAAACCACAAAATACATGTTTAGAATCGAACATCTTATCAGCTACCAGAACTGAACAACTAATTCATGCTTTAGTGCAGTAACCAGTTAATATATGTTAAGCTTTTAGCATCACTGGCAAGACTTTATCGATATAGCTTCCCATCAAAGATTCATCTTGGAGGGGTGAATTATATTTATCTACTTTTATCAGCTTTTCAAATTTATATGACAACTAGAAGTTGCATTCTTTCATCTTTCTCAAAATTCATCTGGCTCTGACATGGTTGGTTACCTTCAGAAATTAGGATCCTTCTTGGACCTTCAACTTTCATCTTAATGCAGCTCCAGCACATTATATTTTGATGGGTGTTATTCTTTTCCTAAGAGGAGATGATATTCTAAATCTCTGATGCAATTACCATCACTATATATTACATTATTAACTAAGAAAATAAAGAGATAAATGTACCATATTTTTTTTGCTTTGGATAGAACAAATGTACCATGTTTTTAAAAAGAAAAAAGACAACTAGATTTTCTAAAGGACATAAATGGATCATAACAGCAAACACTACCCAAAAAAAAAAAAGAACACTTAATAAGAGAGTTTTAGTAATTTTGATTTAGTAATTTTGTCTCTCAGGTAGCATACATTACCTCAGCAACCACAGCTTCATTTTCAACAGGATTCAAAGAGCAGGTTGAGTAAACCATTCTTCCACCAACTTTCAACAGAGATAGACCTGCCATAATGCAACAAGTTAGAGACTGCAACATCCACAAATTAAAATCTAAGGTCTTCAATAATTGATACCTCGCATGGCAATGTGAATCTGTAGGCAATGAACTCCATTGCCCATTCCTCCATTCCTGTATGCACATAAATATGATCTAATAAAATGTGATATTAACATGTTAAGGGAATGGGAAAGAGGGGAAGGGAAGAGCAAGAGAACACAAACCATTTACGCCAGATATCAGGAGCCTTGCGAAGAGTTCCATCACCACTGCAGGGCACATCGCATAATACACGGTCAAAGAGAAGTTGAGTAATGCTCTGCTCCAATTTATTCGTTGTTTCTGAACCATCATTTGAGATGTTTTTGTGGGAACGGCAGCCAGGGAAGTGTTGACCTTCATGATTTGTGACTATCAGGTTAGCAGTGCACATTCTTTTTGTTTGGTGGATGAGAAGGTTACATCTTTGTACGTCAAGATCATTTGCTAGAACCTAAAGCAAAATACAATGAAGAATTAATTCTGCATATGGAATAAAGGGTAAGAGTTGTTATCAGAGCAGGCCAAAAAGCTACCCAAGCAAATTTTATCAAAATCTAACAATTCATAATTATAAAGTGATGAAGGACAATACCAAGTAAAACCTAAAGTTAAGACAGGAGATAGAGATAAATAAAAGCAAACAAACCATGCCATCAGGTAAAGATCCTCCTTTGGCTGAGTGATGTATAATCTCAAGCAACTGAAAAGTTTTTGAACCAGGCGCTGCGCACACTGCATAAAGGAATAGCAGGAAATAGTAACTATATTTCCAATGTAGATCAGATACATCTTCTTAACTAAAAATAAAAGTTCAGAAAACAAGGCCACGATCTTTAGAAAGAAGATAAACAAAAAAAGTTATCTAAATGCATCATAAGTTGCTTACCATCAAATACAAAATGATCGGGATGTACATCAAGGAAGAGAGGGGGCACCTGCACCACAAACAATTGGAGAATATTGGTTAAAAGAAAACCTTCAGAAACTTGCCAAATACATAACAGCAAATTAGTGCATAACCATAAGAACTTGTAAGTGGAGTCAACCTACCATGCTGACAGCCTCCTGTCTACTGATGTTTCCAATTTCAGTTTCAAGTTTCAAAAACTCATGAAACCTGAAAGTTATTTAACCAAATCATGAATCGACTAATGACTATATTATAATAAAAAACACATAAGTTGAGCATGGAAACCATTTAAAAGCATACTGGAAAACTTGCACATAACACAGATATACTTAGTAGAATAGTAGCTGAAAACCAACAAGGCGTGAACATGACAAAACAAGCACTAGTAAATCATATCATCGATATACGAGTAACATGTAGGAAACATTGAAATGTTGCAAATGTATCATATTAGTCTTCCTCTTTTCTTTTCAATTAAGACTGTAACAGGCAGTTGTCCAACAGTAGATTTGCCCCTAAACATGTACCCACATAAGATAAGAATGTATTTCATCACAAGAATACAACAGATACAAACCAGATAAGATAAGCATTTAGTCTTTATAAAATTTGCAGCATTCTAACTCACCAGAATTAGTAACTGGTACAATTAAAATATAGATCTATGTAATAATCAGATTCTATGACAGCTGAAACCACTGTACAAATGTATACACCACAAAATTCAAGATCACACAAATCCATGAGGTAAGGGTAAGGCAATATTAAGACCTCGTATTTACATGGGATTGCCGAATACATGATCATGTAAACCAGGAATTACCTCTCAAGAGTTTTGTTTTTCCTTATCTGCATTCGTGAAAAATTTGATTGCCATGCAAGATTATCAGGGTACCAAGGCAACGGTTTTATAGGCTCCAAATCACCCCCTTCAATAGCCTGCAAAAAAGAGTGAGCAACAGCCAAAAGACAGTTACTTACAACACCATTAATTAAGATATCTTAAACACCAAGCAAACTATGCCTGCCACGTACTTCAGCTTGAAGAGATTTCATGAAGTCATTCTCTAACTGTGAACGAATATCCTCAGAAAACTGACTACTGCAAAAGATTAGTAAATATATTATTAAGCAAAAAAATGATTTTTACAATAAAAACTCAAACCCCAAATCTTCAAAAAGTAAAAAAGGATAAAAGAAAAACCTACGTGGAATTAATTCTGAAAGCAGCAGGCAATGGTTTTCTAAGCATTTCTATGAAAGCATCCCATTCTTCAGGAGAAACAATCCCTTGTTCCTGCCCAAAAAAAAAAAAAAAATTACATAAAACATTTCCATTTTTCACATATAGATGAAATAAAAAAGCTTATAAAAATATATAATTTACTTTGTAATATTCATCAAAGGAAGGGTTTTGGGTGGCAAAAGGCTGCCAAGCTTGGTGATTAGAGTTGGGGTTATTGGGGTCAGATGAAGAATCTGTTTTTGGCCGTTTCCAAACATTTTCTCTGTTTTGTTTAAAATGTTTTCTTTGAGTACGAGACCCTCTTCGACCTCCCATTGTTTCTGCTTCTTCTTCTTCTTCTTCTTTTGGATGGTGGCCGCCGCCGAGGTTTTGATAGGGGAGATTGAGGGTGGGATTGTTTATTTTCAGGTACCTTTAAAAGTTTTTTCTCTATTATTTTGTCATAAAACATGGGCTTTTCAACTTGGATATTTTACAACGTAGCCCATCTGGTATTCTTCAACTGCCAGAAAGACAGTTTTCTAGGATTCAGAAATTAGATTTTGGTCCTGTCGTGTCTGAAATCAAATCCAGTAACTAAGGCTACCTTGAAGTTCGCCTAGGTTTATTGGCCAGGCCCAATAATTAGAAAGTTGGTGAAGCTGGGAATTGAAGTTGGGCTAGTCTTATACTCCATCACCATTCCTAACATGCCCAGTGCTGCTTTGGATCTCCATAAGTAAGCCTTCACTCTTTTACTTCTTTTTTATAAGATGAAAGTATTTCTTTTTTGATAATTAATATTACAGAAATTAAATTCTGATTATTGAAATTAAAAATCTAATATTTTATTAACGTTTTTTGGTAATACTTTTTTCGTTTTAACTAAAGTTAAAGTATCTCGACAGTTCTTGTACTATAGTCAAAAGTGTATTTTAGTTCATATAGAATAATTTAATCCTTGTAAGTTTGTAATCAATGCTCTATCTCCATGAAAAATTATATAATCATCAAATAACCAAAGCCCAAGTGTCATAATGCTCACAATTTGAACCAACATCACTTGATTGTTTGTAATTAAATGATTTAGAGACAGGGTAGGCAAAGGAACCAGCTAGGTAATATAAATTGTGGACTAAAGATGAATTTTGTAAAGGTAAAAATGGACATTCAATTTCGAACAATGTGAAAGGAAGACAGATTCAGGACAACATTGTGGTTGCTAATGACGTATTTCATTACTTGAAGTTGAAGAAGAAGGGGGGGAAGGATTGATATGGCTTTGAAGGTTGATATGAACAAGGCTTATGACAGGTTAGAATGGGATTTCCTAGAAGCTGTTATGTTCAAGATGGGTTTTGATTGCAGATGGTTCAGGTGGATAAGGGAGTTTATATCTTATGTATCCTATCATTTGGTTGTCAATGACAAGCAAACTGGGAAGAGGATCCTTTATCCCCTTACCTTTTTGTTTTTGTTTTTGATGTTCTCTTTAGAGCAATCAACCTTGCAATCTGAGTCTAGGTTATTGAGTGGAGTAAAAAATAGTAAGAATTGTTCAATTTTTATCTCAGGTTTTATTTGCAGATGACTCTCTTTTCTTCCTGCAGCTACTAATAGCAATTGTGAAGTGATGACAAATATTATGCAGCAATATTGTAGGGCTTCTGGACAAGCCATCAATCTAAGGAAGTCCAGTATTATATTCAGTGCAAATGCTGTTGATCATGTGAAAGCAAGAACTGGAAAGGATGTTGGGAATTGCAGCTGCTGAAAATCCTGCTACCTATTTGGGCATTCCTACTTTTTTTGGGGGTAAAACCTGGTGTGAAGCAATAAGACATATCAAGGACAAAATTTTGGGAAAGTTGAAAGCCTGGATGCAGTGTTTGTTGTCTCAGGGTGGTAGGGATTTTTTGGTTAAGGCTGTTGCTTGTTCAGTTCCCATATATACTATGCAATGTGTAAAGTTTCCAAAGAAAGTGTGTGATGAAGTTAATGCTGCTAAGCCTGCTATGGAAAATTTCTTGTGGGGACAGCAGCAAGATGAAAGGAAAATTCATTGGGTAAGCTGGAGTTTTTTTGACTAATCGGAAGGGGAAAGGTGGAATGGGGTTCAGGGATTTATGTTTAATGAACATGGCATGGCACTTTTAGCAAAGCAATGCTGGAGGCTGTGGACAAATCCTGAAGTTCTATGGGCAAAGGTTTTAAAAGGAAGATACTTTTTCTAGTTGTTCAAGCCAAGTCTTCCGGATGATGAAGAAAGTCAGAATTCTCATTTGGTTAGGAGAGTTTCTGAAATTATTAATAGAGAAGAAGGAAGATGGAAGCTGGAGGATATAAGAAATAAAATTTCCACTGATGAAGCAGATGCTATCTCCTCCATACCAATCTGTCAAGCTGGTGGGGTTGATAGAGTAATATGGCCAAGCATTGCTGATGGTGTGTTTTCAGTTAAAGCTGGCTTTATCATGTTTTGAAGGAAGGAGAAGCTAGAACCATTATTAAAGGCCCATCTTCATCTCATATAGTTGAAGACTCTACTTGGAAGATGGTTTATAAGGAATTAATACTGAAGCAACAAACTAAAAGCTGGAGGTTAAGGCCTATGATGAGAGATATTGAAGCCTTGAAACAGAATTTTGAAGAGCCGAGTTTTAAGAAGTAGAAAAGCCAATGGTGCTGCGAATTGGTCGTTGGCCAATTCAAAAAGAAGATGTGTTTTGACTAATTGGGTGAACCCTGCCCCCATCTTCTTTAGTATACATTCTGAGCAGGGAAATTGCAAGCCTGAACCAAAATAAATTTCCGGGGAAATTGCAGAATTCATGAGCTAGGAGCAGATGCACACGCACAGGGTGAAATTTATATTTATTAGCAAAACAGAAAGTACCATTAAAGTTTTCTCAATCCATTTGACCTAATTAAGGGTATCTTCAAAAAGGCAAAAAAAACAAGATTAACAGTTTAACATGCATGCCTGAACCTCAATCCTTAATAGCTTGACCTATATAGTAAAACCATATGAGGTGGACAGCAAGGAGAAAAAGCCATTTTAGCAACCCCACAAAATCTTACACCATGTGAAACCTTCAGTTAACATGCTTTTGCAGGTTAAGAATGCTTTTGCAGGAATTAAGTGTCATAATGCAATCTAATCAGTAATTAACCATTCATAAAGTAACCAGAAGGATAGGTAAACACCCACAAGATAATGTCACAAAAATTCAAAGCATATTGTTCATGTGATACCCCAAAAACATTGTCGACTCTTGAAAATTGAACAATCAAAATCACCTCAAGTTGTAATATGATTTTAGAATTCGCATTGCACTACCGACCAAAATACCAAACCTTGTGGCACAATTAAGCTGCAATGGATGGCTTAGAGGCAGCAGAGAGCCTGGATCTCTTCTTGGCCAAGCTCTCACTCCTGCGCTCACGCTGCTCCTTCAACCTCTGGGCAAGGAGCTTCTGATACTCAGCAGCATCAGCCTTGGCCTTTGCAACTCTCTTCTTCTTCTCCGCAATTCTGGCACGCTTCCTCTGCAAGGTCAAAGGAGTCACCAACCTCTGAATTTTGGGAGCCTTGCTGGCTTTCTTACCTGCATTCCGAGAAAGTGATTGTTATTTTCAACTTGAGGGCATCATCTGTCATTAACTTATAGGGGCATATTTCGTCCCACAATATCTCACGAATAAAAAATTCCTTCCCCTGGCAACTTAAGCTCAAATGAATACTTCGTACTCACCAGATTTGGTTGTAAAGGTTCGGCGATAAGTATTAACATACTTCCGAACATCATCCTCCTTAGAGAGGTTGAACAACTTGCGGATTTTTGATGCTCTCTTTGGACCCCTCATTCTTGGCTTCTCAGTGTCAGTCAACCCAGGAAGATCATTTTCACCCTTCTTCACAATAACCAAGTTCAGAACTGAAAGATCCTGACTAACAATGCATCCACGAACTGACTTCCTCCTACGCTCTCCGTTTCTCCTACCATACCCACGGAAGCAGGGAGTACCTGATCAAAGAAAAACAGTCATTCAATGAACCAAAAATCCATACAAAAAAAAAAAGAAAAAAAAAAGAACATTTCTACGCAAAATAAACAAAAGAAAACAAATTTGCAGAGTCCACAGACCTCTGTGAAGCAAAAGACGAACACGGCCAGGAGTGAGAACTCCTTGCTTCATTGGAAAACCTTGCTTGTCACAGCCTCCCATGATCTTGAATACATAGCCCTTAAACTCCTGTTAAATGATAATAAGGGAAGAGCAAATTGCAGTTAGGGCCAGATGCACCAGCAGAAATTTGAGACAAAGAACGAGAAGCTATAAGTAACTTGGAAACATACCTCACCCAAGGCATCACCACTGACTTCCTGTGAGATCCTCTTGTCAAAAAAGGCTCGGCTGCAATTTCAAAGTTCAAGGTGAGTAATTTTTCTTCTTCAGAAGCAATTACAACTTGCATTGCAGCAAGAAAATAAATAAACGCTTGTAAATACAATCACAAATTCACAATCACACTGAAATGCTAACATGTACTAAGCACACTGTTAGCGAGAAATAACTCTGGCAAAAGGGTGCTGTACCTTTACTTCTTTTCTTTTTTTGCATTAGGTAAACAAAGATGGAGTTTTGAGAAGAACCCGTACAAAAGAAACTTGTATTTAACAAAATAATCAGCATAAAATTTAACAGATGAGCTATCATCGATATTGTTTTTCCTCAACTTGTTTGCCAACGTTCTTTCATACTTATTAAATACAAATTAAGTATATCCAGTAGGCTAATCCACCAAAAAATTATAAGTCCTAACTTCATATAAATGGAAAAAGGAAAGATTTACGAATTAAATCCATTAGCTGATGTTTATTTTTGCAAAATTAAGAAATATAAAAAAAACATTTGCATTTCACATACCGATGAAGTTTCAACAATATAAGAAAGAAGCAACATTCATCACAATTGTTCTAGTCTTAAACAAAGTCTAAATCTGCAACTCCAAAGTCCAAACCAAAATTACAGATAAAAGAGAAAATTCATTAAAATTTTGAATTTCTTTTTTTCCATAGTTGCATAAAATTATGCCTCAAATAACAAATATCCAAATTTCATTAGCAAACAATATACATTTTAATTTGCTTCAACCTAATTTATTTTTCACATTCTGTAAAAACTCTGCAAAATTCAATCCCACCCAATATAATAAACCTGAACAAAAATTCCCCGAACATAGATAGACAATATGACCAAAAAGAAGTCATGTTTTTCATATGGGTCTTTCACTGGTTAAGATAACAAGCATTGACTTTAACACTAATATTGAAATTGAATCAACAAAAGCAACTTAAACCCAACTATTTCTTAAAAAAAAAAAAAAAAAAAAAAAGAGAGAGAGAGAGAAAGGAAAATACAGTTTCTGGTCATCATCAATTTCCAGCTTCTTCTGGCAACCAGTGGTTGGATTTGCAATGTTGAACTGAAACAATAAAAACAAAAAAAAAAAAAAAAATCAACCAAATGAAAAGAACAAACAAAACCCAAAAATGATTGAAATATCTTTTTTCTTAGAAAAAAAAAACCTTCATTTTTGTTTGATGGGTCTTCTGGGTAGACCCCGGGGGAAGAAATGTAGCTGCTCTTCTCTTGCTGGCTTTAAGGTGAAGATTTCCTCAAGGGTTTTTATGGAGGTTTATATATAAAAGGAAAATAATTTGGTGTTGTTAGGGAAGACCATAAGTTTATCTGAGTCAAACTAGATTCATACACTTGGAAATTTTGTGGTCCTGATTTTGTAGTTTGGGCTTTGGGTTAATCTGTTAAATCGGCTTGTTTGGATCCACTATATTTAGGGATGGCAAAATCCGATCCGATCGATGGATTTCGAATCGATCCGATCCGAATGGAGAATTTTTTTTTTTTGAAAAATGGAGGCGGAGCGGGGCGGTGCGGTTTTTTTTGTTTGAAAGGCGGGGATGGAGCAGTTGTGGTAATTGCCTGCTCCGCATCGCCCCGCCCCGAATACTGAAATTACAATTTTACCCTTAAATATTTAACTTTTAAAAAAATAATAAAATAATATAATTAAACTTATTATTTTTATTTTTCTTTTTAAAAACTTAAACTTAATACTTTATTTTTTTCTCTTCCTAGATTAGAGACATGTTTATATTGAATTTATATTAAATTTTTTTTATAATGCTTTATTATTTGAAAAATATAAAAATAATTAATATATATCGAATGGGGCAGAGCGGGGCGGGGGCGGTTATGGATATAACCGACATCCATGGAGGCGGTAGTGGTATTGAAATTTCAACATCCACGGCGGAACGGGGCGGGGGCGGATACTGCAAAATCCGCCCCTGCCCCGCTCCATTGCCATCCCTAACTATACTCACTCCTATGCGGGAGAAAGCATTAATCAGTTTAAATCGATTTAATCGATTTAATCGATCAAATCGATTATATTTGATTAATTCGGTTCAGTTTATTCGATTTTAAAATTAGTCAGTTATGAAAATCAATTTATTTGGTTAGTTCAGTGGGTTGTCAGTTTTCAAAATTGATAACCGAATAGATCGATCCTTTTAATTTTTTAATTTTAATTTAAATAATATAATATAAATAAAATATATTTATATTATATAATAATATATAATAAATAAATTATTTTTTAAATAGTCAAAACCAATTAAACCGACCGAATCAATCGACTTAAGTCGATTTCGATTTTTTCGGTTTTAAAATCTTTGTCGGTCGGTTTTATAAATTTAGTCAATTTTTTAAATTTTAAAATCGAACCGACCGAAGACTCACCCATACTCCTATGATTATTTATTTATAGGCCCAAAAAATATTTCATGTTTTTTAATGTCAATTTATTTAGAGAAATTATCTTTTATATCGTCAGTAAAATTTTAAAATTCTACAAATAAAGTTAGTAGATAATATGTACTTTTAGAATATATTAAAAATATATATGATAATTTTTAACTTTATTTGTAAAATTAAAAATTTTATTGCTAATTTATAAAAAACGAACTCAGTTTATTTATGTACAATATTTGGAGTTAATCTCATATGAAACAAAAACATTTCAGAAAAACATCGTTGATAGTAACATTGTTTTTTTAAACAACATTAATCTTATTATTATCTAATTTACAGAATGAAAGCTAAAAGAATTAACTCTATCAAGAATTTGTAGAATGTTGATTGCTACAAATCCTTATTATTATTATTATTATTTTTTGACTGGGCAAAATAGAAATTTAGGATTGAACATTATTGATTTAAAAAAAAAAAAAAAAAAAGCAAAATCAAACCAAGTAACCAACTAACTTAATTTGATTTGCAAAGTACACAATTTTAATTTTAAGTAAGTTGAGTTACCTACTAAGTTTGCAGACTTAGTCTAATTCAAACTAGACTTTATATATAATTTTTAAATTTGGAATTGACCCAACCAAAAAGCATTATTATATCTATAAAAATATATATATATTTTATTTCAATTATAAAATATACTTAAAATAATTAAAGTATTAATATAAAAATACTTTTAATATAATTGAGTGAACCGAATGCGAGTTCATACTCGAGCCTAAGTTTTAAAGGTATCAACCGGATTGACCCGGACACCTTTACTTTTCAAGGGTAGAACTCATAAAACAATTTGGTCCTAAGCCTTACTAATTTGATGGGATGCAAATGAAGACCAGAACTGGAATAAGGAACTAAAATATATCTTCATTATTTTTTTTCAGTTTATTCATGTGGACAATATTTTGTTAGCTAGATAACTCTGATTCCATGGATGGTTTGCATAGATCAAACTTTAGAAGTGAAAAATCTCATTTCTAGAAACATATAATTAAATAAAAAATATGAACAAATTTATAAACTGAAAAATCATACAATCAAGTGTACAAACAAATTGAAGTCATACATACATACAAAATATTTTCTTTCTTTTTCTTTTTACTCTAAAGGTTGTTCCTTCTTTTGAAAACTTCTTCTCCTTATAAGATCACTAAACCTTCTTAACAATGCTCTCTTTTTTCTGGAGCTCCTATCACTTTCTTCATCGAAATGGCCTGTATCAAAATGATCAGACTCCTCACCATTCATTGCCTCATCATCTGTCAATACAACAGAAGAAGACTTTTTCCTTTGATGGGTTGCAGCAGCAGCTGCTGCTGCTGCAGCCTTTGGGGTTTCAGCGACATCAAAAATGGACCCTCTAAGCGGGTCATCAGAGTATTCAGATTCTGAATCTTCATCACTTTCTCTGAGTGGGATTTTGGGCTCTTCTTCTGCCTCCTTGTGTTTATAATAATGTGGGAATTTCAGACTCAAACAAGCGCTGCTGGATTTATGATGCTTTGGTTTCTTAGTATGTTCTTTATGATCATCTTTATGCTCCTTATCTGCACAACTGACTGGTTTTTGTTTCTTACCTTGCTCATGATCCTCTGTTTCCCACTCCATTGTAGTTGTTGTTGTAGCTGTTGCTTCACAAAACAATAGCTTCAATTCCCTAATATTCTCAACAGCTGCAGCTTCATTAATCTTAAGGGTTTCATTCTCTTGCGAAAGGAAATTCAAAGCTTCATCTTTTTTGGCTAAGGCATCCTTGAGTTGGGAATTTTCTTCCTTGGCAATGCTTGCAGCTTCTTTGGCTACATTAGCTTCATTTATGGCCTGTTTCATGATGTCCCGCAATTTCTGATTCTCCTCCTTGGCCTTCTTTTGCATGTTTTCAGCCTCTTTGAGTGATCCAAGTAGTGTTTTGCTCTCTTCTTGTGCAGCATTCCTTTCATCTTCAGCTTTTCTAATGCAATCAACAAATCCTTTCTCTTTCCCATTCCATGCCATAAGGGTTTCTTCAGCTTCTAGTCTTAATCTCTCAGAAGTGTTTTTGAATCGATCAGCTTCTTTCTTAGCTTCGCTATATTTTTCCTCAACGTTCTTCAACTGCACCTTCAAATTTTGTACTTCCCCTTTTGTTTTCTCAAGCTCATCTGTTGTTAAGGAGAGTTTCTCCTTGGCTTGGTTTGCTTCTGTTATCACTTCCTTCAATGCCATGGCTAAATCATCCATGGCTTTTTTGTTGTTTTCTTCTGCTTCAGTAGTAGACTTGAGTTCATTTTTTAGCGAGCTCACTTCCTCAGCTAGACTCTTTGCCTTCAATGAAGAAACTTTGTCTTGCTCCAGAGCACGAGCCAAATTATCTTTTGCCAATTGAAGCTCAGATTCAAGGCTCTCTAGATGGTCATCCCCCAGGGAACTTTGAGATGCAGCCTCGGATGAACCTTCAGATTTCTCTAGATTTTCGAGGAGAGACTTGACCTCTTGCCTGGATTCTTCAAGTGAAATCTTTGTTTCCTCATAGTCTTTCGATTGAGCAACAAATGAATCATATATCTTCTTTTCAGATTCTTTCCCTTTCTCAATTTCTTCTTCCAATTCATGAATTCTCTTCTTACCTTCGGACAGCAAATCCATTGCTTCAGACTCAAAAGATTGCACCTTAATCAACTCTTCTTTTAATTTACAAAATGAAGCTTCTTTCTCTGCCAATTTCACCTCTAACTCTTTAGCTTTTCCAACTTCAATTTTCAAGGATTCAATATACCTTTCCTTGTTCTTCAATTCTTCAATTGCACCAGTTAATGATTCCTTCACCGCCGTCACTTCTGTATGGATGTCTGCAACTTTCCCTAAGGCCATTGTAGTAGACCTCTTCTTGGCCTCTTGAGTTAACTTTATCGCTTTCTGCTCATCAAACGCTTTATCTCTTTGTTCTTCATTGGCAGACGATCGCTCATTCATTCTTGTTGACTCCTCCATTTCTTGCTTTGTCTATGAAACCCGAAAATCCTTTTCTATCACAAAATTCACACACACACGCAAAAAAAAAAAAAAAAAAAAAAATCTTGTTAGACAAATATTCTAAGCAAAACCATGAAAAGTTCAGACTTTGATCATTGAAAAAAACTTATCCAAGAAAAACAAAATACTAACATGACATTGATATACCTTGATTGAATTGAAAATGTTTTGAGGGTTTCTTTGGAAATACTTGGGAATGATCTCTGATAATGTCAAGAGACTTCCCTTATCATATGTTTAAGGGAGAGAAGTTTTTTTTGGATGAAATCAATGAAGGGGTTCTTCTTTTTGAAACACTCAATTGACAAACAGTTCTAAAAATAAACAAAGATTTGGTGATTGGTTCAAACAAGCTAACGATGCTAAATGTTTAAAAATGATTAAATTAAGCTAGAAGAACAATGATGAACAAGAAAAGTCCTATTGGAGAAAATTACGGGGACTAAATCTAATACAAAAAAATGGGATAAAATTAAAAATAAAAAAAGAATTCATGGTTATAAGAATCTTCTAAATTTGGATGGAAAGAAAAAATTGTAAAAAGAAGAAATCTAGTGGGAGAAAAGGGTTGGTTTTGTGGGAACATCCGAGGTTGGCGGGTATTCCACTAAAATCAATGCTTAGAATCTTTGCCGCAATGAGAAAAAATGGAAGAATCAAAGAAGGAGAGGGATGGTTTGGAAAATTGGACGGTTTGGACTTTGTAATTGGTGTTTCTTGCTTTGTTTTGTTTCGTTTTTTGCTGCTGATTTTACTACTTTTAGCCGGCTGACATCGTTTCCAAAGATTGTCCCAACTTCGAAATAACCAAATCAAGAAGTCCATGAAACAATGGCGCTGGCCTCGGGTTTGGTATTTACATACTGACTTGGGAAAGTAGGCTTATTTGGCTAAGCGATCTATCTATCGAAGTCGTGGGATGTAAAAATGCATCGATAGAAGAGCGTTTCGTTTTAGGGAAAAGCATCCGTCTAAAAAGGAGTAAACAAAGCGGAAGCGAGAATGTCGGCTTGAATGACGCAAATATTAGTGAGAATCCAATGCATTGAATACTACATTCAGTGCTCTCAAATTACGTCAATGACTATATATTTAACCGTGAATGATTTAACATTTTAGATCAAATGAAACACTCAGTTTTGTTCTGTTCAATTTCTTTCCTTTCATCATTCATCTTTAACATAAAATAATCTCACTTTCTTTTTAACTTTCTACTAGATACAATAGATTGAAGGAGTAGGAACTAAAAGAACCATGACAATGGTATGAACTTAAGAAAATTAAATTAAATGATAAGACACACATGTTACTTTCCTTCTTTTTGGTTAAATTTAAGATGGCCGAGTGGTTTAAGGGTCCATTTGGATCTTTATCAGAGGCATTGGGAATCGAGTCATAAAACGGCAAGGACTATCAAATTGAAATGAAAATAAGTGAACAGAGAACAGCAATCTGTAAGTAATCCCTGGTAAAGTTTACATAATTCTTAAATGAATAATAGAGTAAAATGTAGTTTGTAATAGAGTAAAATGTAGTTTGTAATCCACATATGATTTGCACTGCATCTTCACCTTCTGGAAATTCACCTTGAAGAGCAGAACATCGTTAATTTTACTGATGTCTTCACGCAAATGCAGTGGATCCCAGTTTTCCTCTTCTTGGTTGCAATGAAGTATACCATTCAATTTGTCCCATCTCTTCGGATGATTCAACTAATTGCAGAAGTGGTCACTTGCCATGCATTCAGCACAGGTATGAAAGAGCCCCTTAGTAATCCCTGCCAAAAGATTCATCCCTGCGAAGGTAAGGTACAATGCAACAAATTAAGTCAGAATCCATGGAAGCACCAGCCACCAGCCACCAGCACCACCTGGCAGACCATAGTCCACCACACCTAATCTAGATGGTACACAACAAATTGTCCAGAGTATGAGCCAATGCATTTAAGGGCCACATATAGCTACTATAAAAGAGGAGTCTCTTCATTGGTCAGATCATTTTTAAGACATTGGTCACAGTCACTCACAGGTGACAGAAATGACTCAGGTAGTACTCTCTTGCGTTATCTTTTAGCATGAATGCCAACATCAATTCCATTCCCTATCGATAATATCAAGGTGGAGTTATGCCAACATACCTTCTCACTCAGTATGCGAGTGGAAGTGTGAAGATCAATTTCTCCAATGTCACCAAATTTGTGGCATACGCAGAAACAATCAACAATTCATTGGTTGTGAAAGAATAATCTTCCAGTGTCTGCACAAAACTTGTAGCACTCAAGAGTCAATGATTCATTGATTTAATAAATCAACCACTTCAGTCACAATAACAAACAGAGCAGCCCAAGGAGTTGATAGCAGAAAAGTAGAATAACTATAGGCTATGTTAACAACTTGACTTCAAAAGCTCCTACTTCAGTAAGTATGGTGACATTCTGAAACTTATAAAATATTGTGGCTCCCTGTTTCTCCTGAAATTCTATGACTAGTGAGGCATCGAAATGTGTTTATTTTCCCTTGCTGTAAGATATCCCCGTTGGTTTTTAGCCAAATGAATGCACATTTTCTATCAGGAATCACAACTCACATTGAGATACATGTCAACCAAAACCACTCCACAACAAATCAATTTCTGCAATATTAACCAGTGCTTTCATTTGTAAACCGATACTCTTAATCTCTAAATGAATCTTATTGGTGTCTGGATGTGAGATATCCCCTCCAAGGAAGTGGTGCACCTTATTACCAATCTCCATCCAACTATATGCACATTGCTTTTTTACTCCTTGCTCTTTCATCTGTAGCCTCACTCTTGTGACTTTATCCCACATGCCAGCTGCAGCATATATATTAGACAAAACAACATAAGCGCCAGAATGATGTGGATTCCATTCCACAATTTTCTTAGCTGCTAATTCCCCTAATTCTACATTCAAATAAACACTGCAGGCAGCTAGAAGAGCACCCCAGACTCCAGCGTCAGCTTCAAAAGGCATCTCTCGGATTATCTTGGATGCCTTTTCCAGCTGACCTGCTCGACTCAGTATATCAACCAAGCAAGAATAATGTTCAGGTCCGGGATAAATCCCATATTTTTTTGCCATTAGGTCAAAAAAATCCATACTTTCATTTACTTTCCCTGCATGGCCACAAGCAGATAATAAACTAAGAAAAGTTACCCCATCTGGTTTAACACCAACCACTTCCATCTGGTTGAAGAAATCAACAGCTTTTTCGTAGAGACCATGCTGTGCAAATGCAGAAATG
Organism: Fremontodendron californicum; assembly: GCA_030761205.1. NCBI lineage: Eukaryota > Viridiplantae > Streptophyta > Magnoliopsida > Malvales > Malvaceae > Fremontodendron > Fremontodendron californicum. Next base: position 5,167,220 of record JAULJL010000010.1, read on the forward strand.
ATTGTATTCCATGAAATAAGGCATGCTCCATTCATTTGTCTAAAAGCTTGCTCAGCATCAAGGATGTTACCACATTTACTATACATTGTAATCAAGGAATTACACAAAGAAATATCCAATTCAAACCCATTTTTAATAACAAGCACGTGCATTTGCCTGCCTTCCTTAACTGATGCAAGACCAGAACAGGCAGTGAAAACAGAAACAAGGGTGAAAATATCCGGTTGGATACCCAGCTTAACCATTTCCGAACAGAACTTCAGTGCTTCCTCTCCAATCCCATTTTGTGCATAACCTGCAACATGTGACAGGCATATTATAATCACCTTATGGTTTTAAACTTTTGAAAAACAGCATTACTTTATTGATTCTACCTTTCATTTTGTAGGAAAAAATCTTCTTTCTAAAATAAGAAAGAACCTTTTGCCTTTTGAGATGAGATGAGATCTAAAGCAAAACTTCCAAGTCAACTATGACATTTTTGTATGAGATGTTTGCAAACCAATTTTAAACTATATTCTGCATCAACTTGTACATACTAAGCATTTTCCCTCAAGAAACAAAAGGATCATAATGCAACTACTCTACATCTTTTGATTCAGAGCAAAGAACAACTAGTGCAAGTTTATTCGATTTTTGTCACTACATAATCATCAACCATACCAACATAGGCACTCTATAGTCGATAAACGAACACAAATTAGCATTACCTGTTATCATTGCATTCCAACACACTAGATCCTTATACCAAATTCTATCAAACAAGACCCTTGCATCCTCCACCCTCCCTTCCTTAAAATACCCCGTTATTATAGCCGTCATAGCAACAACATTCTTATTAGGCATCCGCTCATACAACTCCTTGGCTTCATCAAACCTGCCATTATCAACATACCCACTAATCATCACCGTCCAAGAAACAACATTCCTACGCGGCATCCCATCAAACAAAGCTCTCGCCTTCTCAAATTCCCCTATCCTCATATACCCATCAATCATCGCCGTATAAGATATCACATTCTTTCCAGGCATTTCTCGGAAAAGCATTCCAGCTTCGTTTACCCTCTCCCATCTCACAAACCCCGATATCATCGCATTGTACGACTCCGTATTTCTCTTAGGCATTGCTTTAAAATACTCGAAAGCTTCATCTACGCTTCCGTTTTCGACACAACCGGCGATCATGGAGTTCCAGGAGAGAATATTTCTATCAGGCATTAAATAAAAAAGTTTCTTTGATTCTTGGAGATACCCGTTTTGCCAGTAGCCGCTAATGATAGAATTCCAAGAGACGACATCGGAAGTTGGCATATTATCGAACAGTTGGCGGGCAGCTTTAATGTTACCGGCCCTTGACAGTTCACGGATCCTGACATTGCAGTCATAGACATGGCGGGCAGAGAAGAGGTGTTTAGCTGGGGTTAGATGGGAATGGCGGGTGAAAGTGAAATAACTAAGAAGAGAATTAAAAGCAGGAATTTGAAATATGGGGAGAAGAGAGGGAGAGTTGATGGGGGTGGACTGGAAGGAAAAACGAAGAAAAAGCATGAGAGAATAAAGAGGACAAATTGGAATAATAATTGTTGCTTTGCTTTGGAATTTCGAGTGAGGCTTTTTTTTTTTTTTTTTTGGTCTTTTGAGTTTGTGCAAGAAAGTGAGGGCAGTAAAATTATCGTCTGTTTCCTTGTTGTCCCAATCCTTTGCTTGTAACGTAAAGTCTCAATACTTTACACTATACTATGCTTGGATCGGGAGGAGAGGAGGAAAAGGAAATGAAAACAAAAGAAATAGAAAAATAAGTTTTTTGTTTGGATACAATTTTTAAATAATAAAAAAAAAGAGAGCAGAACTAAGGGTTTTTTTAATCTCAATATAGCTTTTTTTTTATTCTCAAATTACCGATGTTTTAAAATTAATTATCAAAATCCATTTTTTCTTAACCTGTAAGAAAATCGCTATGGATCATGATGATTTTTCAAAAGGTTTTGAAATTTTTTTAAAAAAATTGATCGAGGGAAATTACCATGGCTCATGGCGATTTTCCTTGATCATAATAAAAAAAAAATTGGGAATTTTAGATTGGAAAATCAATGTGGTCGGTACCGTACTGGTACCGGCCGATATCGGCCGGTACGATACCGATCTCTGGTAAAAAAAAAACCCAAAACTAAGTAGTAAGTATATATTGATTTTCTTTAAACGCTTATTTTTTATATATCTCAATTTAAAGAGTAAGAAGAAAAGGAAAGTTCAAATATTTTTAATATGTGAAATATTTTTATATCTTCTTCTCCTATGAGAATATATTAACTTATAATTATCTCTCACTTATAGTGGTTATAATAAATATTAACTAGTTAGGAAATTAACTTATAATGATCTCTCACTCAAAAATATATATATATATATATTTAAATATTCTAAGTAAATTTTTTTTTATTGAATAATATAAATACAGATGAATCAATATATAAATTGTTCTTATTCTATGCTCAATTATATTTTAATTTTTATATTTCAATATATTATAAAATATAAATTATTGGTTTAGAACATTAAAAATGATTTTTTTTTTAAATTTATGTATTAAAAGTTCAAATTGAATAAATTTATTGACCTTAATATTATTTTATATTTATTTCTTATAAATTTTTTCATTAAAAGTTTAAGTCAACAAGTGTCCGGCCGGAGATATTTTAAAGTTTAAGAAATAGTAAACCTATTTAATTCTGAATTCTCAACATACAAGCTGTGATAGGGACGGTTCATACAAACGTCCAGCCGTCCACATGCACACATTTTCGAATATCAAAGACAAATATTGGGTCAAGGCCTTCAGAACAATCACCCTATTCTTGAGGATCTTAGAATGAGCCCGTTGACAAATTAAGCCCATAATTTTGCACTTTTCCCGAACAACTTCCTATCAAATTTCAACCGTCCTAATATTTCCATAGGATAAATAAACACCATGATCCACAAAAAGGGCAATAATAGATGCAACATACTCCACAAAGCCCCATTATCATTATTCATCCACAAATCCTAAAAACAACAAATTTAAGAATTAACACAAATACTACTAAGATTAGGTTGGCAAATAATAGATTGATTTAAAAGCCACTACAATGTGGCAGAGCATTTTTTATCCAAGAAAACACATTTCAACAAAATATACCAGACTTGAGAAGTTGTCCATTAACAAATATAAAACACCACCGCCACCATAACCCCATTCATCATCACACATCACATGAAACCCTACCACTACCATCAACCTATCTTTTATCTTTGCCTAACAAAAGATCAAAAACCCAAAAAGGACTAAAAACAAACAAGAATTTCCTTCATTCTAAGTTAGATGATCATCACACTTTGGCACTTAAGCACGCTCGCCCCTGATCCTACGAGCCAGCTGAATGTCCTTGGGCATGATTGTAACACGCTTGGCGTGGATCGCACACAGGTTGGTGTCTTCGAAAAGACCCACAAGGTATGCCTCTGCAGCTTCCTGGAGAGCCAGAACAGCATGGCTCTGGAAACGCAGATCAGTCTGCAAACAAGTCCCCAAAAAAATGTCAATCAACCATCAAGCAAATAAAGATCAATTGTCAAGTAATAGAAAAACTAATAAAGAAAAAACCCTTTTTGTACCTTGAAGTCCTGGGCAATTTCACGGACAAGCCTCTGGAAGGGCAATTTCCTGATAAGAAGCTCAGTACTCTTCTGGTACTTACGAATTTCACTGTACACAAAAAAATATGAAAAAAGTCAAATCCATATAATGAAATATCCTCACCCAAAAATGACTTTCTTTAATTTAAATGTAAAGAAAACATGAAAAAATAGACTAACCGAAGGGCAACAGTTCCAGGACGGTAACGGTGAGGCTTCTTCACACCACCGGTGGTCGGGGCAGATTTGCGGGCAGCCTGATAAGCAACAGAGACAGATGAGAAGTTAATAACAGAATAAGAAAGATAAAATTGGGTAAACTTATTATTTTTAAGATGGAACAAAATAAGTAACCTTGGTAGCAAGTTGCTTCCTAGGAGCCTTTCCTCCAGTTGACTTACGAGCAGTTTGCTTGGTTCGGGCCATCTCTGCATAGATATGGAATACTTTCAGACGACTATTAATTTTTTCTATCTACATTTTCTCATCAATCAAACATAACCCAAAAAAAGCCAGATCTTAGATAATTATCAAAAACCCTAATTTTCCAAGAAAGAAATTTCGAGACCCTGAAATCATCAAATCAGAATTGAAGCAGCAAATAATCGAACTCGAAACTCCTAAATAAATTCAAAACCCCAAGAAAAATCAGCCTACTTCTAAATACAAACTAATTCTAACTTACCCCTAAATTACCGTCCCTATAACCTAATTCAATTTAAATATATCAAGAACATTTATCAAATAGAAGAAACAGAAACTACAAACCCTAATTTTTTTATATATAAAAAAAAAAAAAAAAAAAAAGAACTTTGAGAGAGAGAGAGAGAGAGGGAAACGAACCTTGAGATCTGTTAAAGACACTTTCTTTTCTTCTTCTTCTTCAATTGAACTCTTAAGAAGTTAAAAGGTTTGAAAAGTACAGCGGTTAAGAGGTATTTATAGAAGGTTGGGTGGATTTGCAAATTAAAGTGGATCGGACGGATACGATTTACTATCCGTGTGTTTCTTCTGTACGAAATCTGACGGTGAAAACGGTCATAAGTTGTGTTTTCTCAGCCTAAATGGACGGTTTGGATTAGATTAGAGGGTGAAAACACGGATCGTCATGGTTGCATACTTGATTCTTATTGGTTGAGGAAAACGCATTTTAGCTCTAACGTTGGGGTTTGGAAAGTTAACCAGACGTTTTACATTGGTTGCCTGCCCAAGTCGAGTAAAACTTCTCTTTTAGGGGCTATTTTTGCGTATTTATTTTTAAATATATTAATAATTGAAACAAAAGTGTTACATAAGAAAAATATATTTATTGGATCCGAGATTTTGTTCCATGATTTAGATAATGATTTTTAAAGTGTATTTGGATGAATTTTTTTAAAAATTTTAAAAAAAATTTATAATGCTTGTTAAAATGCATCAATTTAAAATCTTAACATTTGTAATTGTTTTATTTGCATAAATATTTTTTAAAAACAAATTTTGAATATTAAAATTTGATGAGGTATAAAATAATTATAATAGAGAAATAATTATATTAAAGATAAAATAAGAAAAATATTGCAATATGATATCATTAGATTTGTAAATATATATAGATATTACTAATAATATGAAGAAAAAAATTGAAATGAGTTTTCTTAGTTAAAATTTTAAAAAATAAATATTAATATCTTATTAAAAAAAAATACAAATTCAACATCTAAAGGTGGAATTTGATATAAAAAAAAAAAAAGTTTGAGCCTCTAAAATTTTTCTTTCAAATTCTAAATTTTTTGATAATTTTTATTTTTATTTTGTCAAATAAGATAATTTCATTTTAAAAATTTTAAAATCTCTCTACAAATAAATTTATTCCTTGAAATTTCTCATCCAAACGTATCCTTAAAAAATGACATCCAACAAATCTGAAATTCAAATCTTTTATCTCTATATTGCAACTGTTTTTTTTTTTGTACCTACAAAAATAAAACTTATTTGTAACAAAAATTATCAAATTGTACGGAAAATTTATAAGGAAAGCTCTTTAAAATGAGCTTTCCATAAGCTCCATTACATATATAATTTATCATGTTTATATGTAATTTATGTCATGTTTATATGTAAAAAAAATTTACATTATTTAAAAAATTACATAAATACATGACATATTTGGAGTAATTTATTAGAATATTGTTTTTTTTTCTTTCAAACTATCAATCTTTTATAATTATGTACCAAAATACTCCGATTTTAAATCCATTGGGAAGTCGCCATATGATATGGCGACTTTCGAGCTGTAAATTGCAAAAAAAATTCAGTTTTTTAAGTTTATTTTCAATTTTTTTTTTTTAACATTAAAAAACAAATAGGGAGAATTTGAAAAAATATGCTATTCATTGAGAATTATTGTTTAATGGTCTAATGGCATGAAATAACTTGAAAAAAGGAAATGAAGAAAGAATAAATTATTACGATCAGGGCGGGCTACCAGCCCATGGATAGGTCTAGCTATGACATTCATTCCTGCATAATCCACAACGTTTTGGTTGGTCTTTCTCTCGGAGGTCCATTTCATTACGAATATGAGTTGAAAAAATCCAATTGATATTACGATAAATCATCAATATTTTTAACATTTTTTGTAAATTATTATTTATTATTTTTTTATTTAAATTTTAAAATTTTAAAATCTTTTATTTTTCATTTTCTAAAATTATAAACTATATAATTTTTAATTTTGTTATTTAATATTTAATATTTAAAATATATATTATATATTTTAATAGGTTTGATTGTCCATCTTTTTAATATAATCTATATATATATATATATTAAATATAATCTTAATATATATAAGACATCCTCCATATACTTCAAATCGAAGCAATTGGATGTCCGACTCGGGCCTATATGACATGACCGATCAATAGAAATACTCCAACACTCCACCTTTGTCATATATTTCATACATCACACTAGATAGATATCATATTTTAAAATTATTTTAAAATTTAAAATTTTCTTTTTACAAATTATTTTTACACATTAAATCTTTGAACAATAATTCATCTTTAGAAGGCATGTTTTTTAAATTGACCCAAAAAAAATTTGGGTATGGAAGTCGCCATTTCAAACAACGACTTCTATACAATTATATATATTTATGTATAATATATATTTTAAATATTAAATAATAAAATTAAAAAATATATAGTTTATAATTTTAAAAAATAAAAAATTTATAAATTTTAAATAAAAATTTAAAAGTTAACAATTTACAAAAAAAATGTTAAAACTATTGATGATTTATCGTAATATCAATTGGATTCTTTCAACTCGTATTCGTAAAAAAAATGGACCTTCGGGAGAAAGACCAACCAAAGCATTTTGGATTATTCAGGAATGAATGTAATAGCTAGACCTATCCACGAGCCAGGTAGCCCGCCCGGATCGTATTGGGTCGGGCTCGGACAAGTGTTTTTTAATTCGGGCCGGCTCAGCCTAACCCGAATTACTATTTATTGAGTACAAAATACTTTTATTTAAATTTAATTATATATTTTTTATAATTAAATTTAAATAAAAAATATTTTTTATTTAATAAATAGTAATTTGGGCTAAGCCGGGCCGAGAGGGGAAGTGAGGGGAGTTTCATTAAGGGTTATTTTGTCTTTACAACTTTTTTCTTAATAATTTATTCTTTCTTCATTTTTTTCTTTTCAAGTTATTTCATGCCACTAGACTATTAAGCAATAATTCTCATTGAATGACATATTTTTCAAATTCTCTCAATTTCTTTTTTAACATGTTGGGATATGACGACTTCCCAACACCCTTAAAAAAAAATTAAAAATAAACGTTGAGAAGTCGCCATATCATATGACGACTTCCCAACGTATTTTTTTTTTTTTTTTAACTTTATAGCATGGAAGTCGTCATATGATATGATGACTTCCGTGCTTTGTTTTTCAAAAAAATAAAAATTTTATGTTGGAAAGTATGACGACTTCCCAATATCTTCCGAAACTAGCGCATTTCGATATATAATTTAAAAATATTGGTATTTTGAAAAATAAAAAATAGAAAAGCAATATATAAATAAATTTGTCGACATATTTATTATGTTTATATGTAAAAAAAAAAATTACATAAAAACATGATAACTTTATGTAATTTATCATGTTTAAATATAATTTTATCATATTTATATGTAATAAAACCTATTTAAGATCACTTAAAGAGCTTACCCTAGAACTCTGAATTTGTACGTAGATTTGTATTTATTTTTTTTGTTGGACTTGGACAAACATCCAGATTTCAGCTTTTATGACGAGGTCAACAGGGTTCCCTGCATTATATTTAGCCTGAAATATAGCAATCAGGAAAATATAAATTTGTTACATTCTCAACCCTGGCATCATCCAGTGATTGATAAAGGGGTGATGAAGCCTTTGACAATTTAAATAATCTAAAAAGCAAAAGCTTGTACAAAACAATGGGGTTACTTAACCCTTCACAAATAGATACATTCTTTTGCAATCCCCATTCATAGTACTCTCTGGCTCAAATATAAGATTCAGCAGAAACCCAAGCTTATATTTGTCAGGAGTTTCAACATAAATGTAACATGGAACCAAAACTGGTAATCATCAAGAATATCAAATCCAAATGCTTGCAAAGGCTTCTTCCAGGGCCCTCCTCTTAATTAAATCGATACTCCACCCTCCCGCTCTTCCACCTCTTTCTGCTCGGAGCTTCATCATTTCCTCATCATCGAGAGCATAACCGTGCATGTCCAGCCCAGTGGCAAGTGGCACAGGTTGTGGTGCCATGCCTGTTGGTCGCGGCTGCCCTCCAGGAACTGTAGGTGCATATTGACCTTGAGCCCCGGCAGCAAACCCTGCTTGAGAGCTCTGGCTAAGGGCCTATTTGAATACATAATCAGTTCAAATCATCTTGGATGTATGATGGCAGAAAAATAAAACCCAAATGAATATACGAAATTTAAAAAAGTCCATCTATCAAAATATCCCATTATTTCTGCTTTTAAGAGCTGCAGAAGAAGAATTGTTTCAGAAACATGGAAGCCAAGAAAGCAGCCACTCCAAAAATATAGGACTGAGAAACCGTTTAAGCAACTTACAAGTAAAACTAAATACGCTAAAGTTGTCCCAAATCCCAATTACAAACTGAAGTACAAGAAACCAAAATGGTGTACACATTATTTTGAGAAAAAGTAGAGATAAAGATCGAAATATCGGTTATCTATTGTAAGTCCTGCAAATAATGCAAATTGAGTATGCTGAAATCAAAACTAGCAGAAGGTTAATCGGATGTCAACAACATAAACACTTAAGGTTCAACATAATAAATTTCCACACTGATATATTTTCTGTTCTTTCCAGTCGTGTGAAACAAAATTAACCCAGAAAACAGTAAAATCCACCAGCATCATCTATCAAAAATGTCAAACATTTGAACTGGCTATTAATCATTTTGCTCGAAGCATGTAGCAATATGAATGAGGTTTAGGGATTAACTACAGCAACTTTAAGTATTGAGACAGATCCAAGGCATTGTTCTAACAACAAAAGGCCAATTGATGATGCTTGCTTTACATCTAAGAACAGAATTCAACAACTGATAAAAAAGGAGCAATGATAATAAAATTGTCTCACCCCATCAATATCAGCCTGTATGGGAAGTCCCTTGCTTGCTGCCATAGCTGCAGCTAAATCTTCAGCCTGTTGATTAAAACAGCTGATATTAGTAATTTCTAAAGTAAATTTTCCCTGAAATCTTTTCAAAAAAAGTTAATGATACTGTTATAAACCTCAATCACCCTGGAGGAATTGAAAGAGATAGAGATGAAAAAAAAGGGTTCCTCAAAGGTACCTTCCGAGCATGATTGATCATTATCTGCTCAGCATTTTCTTGCTGATACTTACTAATTTGTTCTTCAATAGCTTGAGCATCTATTCCTTCAACCAATTTAAAAACTGCCCAAAAACCCCAAATCAACATTTTTAACAACAAAAAAAAAAAAACGAAATAGTTTGGGATAATGAATTTGCACAACTTACTCATATCTTCCACTTCTTCTAAATAATCGTTGTATTCTTTCAGGGATGGAAAATCCTCTTCTCTTTTATTATATCTATATTAAAAAAATTAAAATGAAAAAACAGCAGTTAACTATTTGTATTGTTAATGCTGAACAGCAATAGAGAGAGAAAGAGAGAGAATTACATGTTGTTTATTCTTCTACGGATTTGCATCTCCTTGTTGTGAGGATTGGAACTAGCAACCACCATGGCTTTAGAGCTTTGGGCTTTTTCTTTTTTCTTTCTTTTGATTAGCTCAGGCGATTGGGATTTGTAAAACTGGTTTTGAGGCTTCAGTGGGATCGGGATCGGAGCTCTTCAAAACTGCAAGTCCTTTTGCTTTGGCGGCGACCATTTCTCCAGTTACTGAAAACCCAAACTGGAATCAAAGCAAGAAAATGGTAAACTGAGAAAGGGGAGCGAAATGGATTAATAAGAATATTTACTCTTGGGCAATTTTAGGATTTTTCAATCGTTAATCAAGTTCTGAAAAAGGCATAGAATAGAGATTCCTGAATAGTAAATATAACAAAGGCCAGGCCAGCAGTGGAGTTTAGCCCCAATGCACTGCCCAATTCCGCCTCGTTCCCTCCCTACTCGCTTTCTTCGGTTTTTTTATTTTAATATAGTTAAAAAAAAAAATTTCTCAAAATACAGTTGCTTTTAGATTATTTCCCAAAATACGCTGGTTTTAATACTAGCTGGGAAATCGCCACCGCCCATGGCGATTTCCCAGCTTCAAAAAACATATTTTGGCTTAATTCTTGAAAAAATATGAAAAACATGTACCAATAGTGAACTTATTGTGAAATGGTATAATGAATAAAAGTTATTTGAAAAAGAGAAATAAATAAAAATTAATTTTTTTTAATTAAAAAAAGTAAATAAAAAATTAATTTTTTTTTAAAAATTAAAGTTTTTATTTTCAGAATATTTATTTTTTAATTAAAAATTAAATTAAAAAATAAAAGAAAAAAGGAAGAGAACGTTTTTTTATCAAGGATAATTTTGTCTTTACAATATCCTTTATAGAGGTGCTCATGGGCCGGGCCGGGCCGCAGCCCTTTTTTTTTTTTTTTCTGCCCAGGCCCTCCCGTTTCGATCCGAATCACTGTTCATTGGAATAAAAAATAATTTTTTTTTATTTTTTTAATTAAAATTAAATAAAATAATATTATTATAATAAAAATCACTGTTCCGGGCCGGGCCGGCCTGGAAAATAAATTATCCTGTCCAGGCCCGGCCCAATACGGGCCGGGCCTGTCGGGCCGGGCGGGTTGCCGGACCCGTGAGCAGGTCTAATCCTTTATAATAATTTCTAATTATTCATTTCTCTTTTTCAAATAACTTTTATTCATTATACCATTTCACAATAAGTTCACTATTGAATCATGTTTTTCATATTTTCCCAAAAATTTGAAAAAAAAAAAAAGAAAAAATAAAACCTTTGGGAAATCGCCGATTTCCCAACTGGTATTTTAAAAAAAATTAAAATTTTCAGTTGGGAAATCGCCATGGGCCATGGCGATTTCCCAACTGATAAAAAAAAAAACGAATTTTGAGAATTAATCTGAAAAGAGCGGTATTTTGATAAATAATTTTTTTTTTTGCTATATTGATATAAAAAAACCCGCTTTCTTCCATTATTTTTTTAATTTATTATTTTTTAATATATTATAATCATCATTCATAAAAAAAAATTTCACAATTAATAAGTAAATTTTATATATGTCAATGATAATGATAAATGTATTAAAAAATAATTGATTGAATTTTAACTCCAAACTCTTTTACCTTTGAAAAATTAGAATTCTCCCTCTTTTCTTTTTGAATCGCCTTCGACTAATATTCACTCTTCGAAATTCAATTTTTTTTCTTTCTAATATTGCTTTTACATTAAAATATTATTTTTTTGAATTATTATTATATACATTAACAAAACTACCACATATTTTTAAATTATATTTTATTTTAACTTCACTATGAGTGTACAAAATAATAATCTTAATTTTATTATTTAAATAAATATTAACTTCAAGTTCTTTTTTATTTCATAAATAAACTCAAATATTAACCTTTTTCTATTTGAATAAATACTAACTTCAAATTCTCTCTTTTTTATTTTTTGATAAATAAACTCATTCTTTATTAATTTGTTGATATAAAAAATCCACGTCTTCTCAAAGATTAAACTATGACAACTTTATATAAATAAAAAAAACATCTTTCTCTTATCGAGACATTTTTTTCTAAAAAACAAACCCGAATCTCATAACAAACAATATCTCATAATCGACTATCTTTAATCAACAATGTTAATCCGTTACATAATAATAAAAAAATAAAGAACAAGATACTCACTTTCCAAATACCGATATTCAATTTACATTCTAGCTCTTCATGATTTTTTTTTTTTTTTTTTAAAGAATACTGTAAATCAAACTGATAAGGGGAAGAAAAAAATAATTAATCCCACTAGCCTACCTCAATTTTCTTTTACAAAGTTACCCAAAAAAAAAAAGAAAGGAGTGAGGGAGGGAGCCAAAGGAAAAAAAAAAAAAAAAACACTAATCAGAAAGGCTCTAACATGCATGACAACAATAACCTTATACATCAATGGGCTCCTATAAGACCCAGCTATGTTCATATTCACCTTGCAAGTTATCAAACACCTATCTTAACAATGTTGCAAACCAGCATGCAGTTCCGGCACACAGATCGATAAACCAGCGAGGTCGTTCGTGCAATAGGCCATTAAAGGAGCTGAAGCAAGCATGCTCGATCAAATACCCTCGACAGTGCCCGGCTTAAGCCCCACTCAGCAATCATAAACTTTTCGAGTGCCCAGAAAGGCCAACTGGTGGTGAAATTCCAGGAGCTACTGTACCATAAAATCTATATTGAATGAAACTTCTTACCAGAGAGCCACAATGTTTATATTACAGGCTTCATCAACTTATGGTCCTATTTACGTGTCGTCAACGTGATAGTAGTCGGCAACTTTCAGGTGATCTGCAAGCTGGCTGACAGAAGACTGCACAACATCGGACTTTGGAGAGAGAGAATTAGGAAGTTGTGGTAGGCAAACGGGCAAATATTGATCACTCCCTTCTTGAGGAAAGAAGGCAGAGAGCGCAGCTCGACAGAATATGAATCTGGAGAAAAGTAACAAGATACAGTCATTTCATTTGTTCGTCTAAGCAACCAAATTGTACAAGATCGGACTCAAAGACGGTGACACACCAATACATTATAAAAAGTAGCGAACTAACAACCCAAACAAGGGTCAACAAGTGTGATGGGGTGTTATAAAAGAAAAGGCAAAATGCTTTCGCTCTGTCCTATTATATTATTAAGTTGATTTTTTGTCCAAGCAATGCCTCCATTAAACCATATGAAACAAAATTGGTTTAATTATATTTACGCGCACAAAAGCTACTGAGATGAAGTTGAAAGATAAAATACCTAACAATAAGCCGCCTTAAAAATGGATCAGATAAAACCTGCGCCCAAACCAGATCCAGGCCAGGTGATTTGCAGAGAACTACTTCCCACTTGGAGTAAGCAGTAGATAGTATGTTCTCGGCACTATTTAGAAATTCCTAAACATAGAAAAGTAGAAGCAAGTCAAAGTAACACCAATTCGCACAGAGAGAATGCACTATCAAAAACTCAAAAATATTTTGAAATTAACTTACCATATCACTATCGGACAAGGAGAAACCAACCATTTGGCAAAATGCTTGTAGAGGAGCGGTCAAGAAAAAGGTAAACTGACTTCCATTCTGAGTAATATCAGCACTGGATGGGTCCTTGAACATTGGTCTCAAAGGCGAAAGCAGCAAGGCAGCTTTCTCTCCCCTTTCTGCACCGTGTAAGACCTGAAATTCATAGTAATTTATAGTGTAAGCAACTACATAGAAGAATAAGAATTCAGATGAAAGCAAGATGAGATACTGCAAAGTCTCCCATCACAAATAGTACAAACACACAGTTAACCACAAGCTTAATGAAAGCTATTTGCAGCTTAGCAGACCCCACACCTCTTCAAGAAACAGTAAAAGAACCTAACATGCAGCAGTAAACAAACATGTTCCTAGCGGTTCAATTCTCAGAAGAGGCTGTCATCAATTTTTATTTTTCATCTCAGTTTGATTATTGAAAAAGCATTAGATGTAGATTCACCTCTTACTTGGGAAAGATACATGAAACCTTGGAATGAAGTAGAAGAATAAAATGAAGCCTATCCATTGACATTTCATAAAACAAAATTCTTCCAAATACCCCACCAAAGAATACTATACCATGTCACCTTTTGCATATGGCAGAAAAAACTGGCACAAACTACATTACATAGAGTAAAATATACGTATCCTGACAAGGCATACACAAGTTATGACAAACCTGCCTTGAATGCATGGCTGCTGTCGCTATCAATGATTAAGAAAAGAGGTCTTCGGGTGAAAGGAATTATATCACCAGGATAGAGGTTACTTGAACCTGCAAATCCCAGAGAATCATACTTCAGATTAATCAGAACATACTAAATAAAATTCATATTGCACATATTCAGGAGTTTCGATTCGCAAAATCCTCAGAATAAAAAGCTAAAGATACCATATAATATTCAATATAGCTAAAGCTACCTACCACCATTTCCTTTATGACCTAACCACAGATAATCATCAAAACAATCACTAGACCCTTTCTTGCCATTAACGTGGGATTCAGGTGCAGAGCAATTCTGTTGTAGGGAATTTTGAGAAGCAAGCTTGTTTTTTGTTGTTCGTCTAGATAATCCTGAAGTTTCAACCTGAGGAGCATTAATATGACCAGGCTTCCCTGCATATTCATCACAGTGTCAACAACAAATTCAATTTATTTGAAAATAAAAATAAAATTCTTTTCTCATATAGCAATGATGTGGAAGCAAAATTACCTGAGGCTGATAAATAAACTAGCATAATGCTCTCTGGAGGGAGCTCATCGCAAATTGTTGCCATAACCTGCACAAGCATCATTTGTTAAACCTAATCTGTAATGATTATATCCATGCAAAAGAATGTGTAAAAAAATAATATAACGCACAAAAGAGCAGATACATAATTTTAGCAGGCTAGCGTCCAATTATTAATGACCAGACACATCTAGTTGGGTAAAGCTTTCATCGAATTACAGATTATTAGTTATTGGTTTATGTAGGTATTATGCCTAATACCTTACAATCAAACAGTATTTATATCCAACATAATAATATGATTAAATACAGCTAACTCACACAGTCAGCAAATAAAAATAAATTAAGATATCCCATGATAGCTGAGGTGCATTATATGAGTAAATTAATGTTAGGTATCAAATTCCTAAGTAACATGCTCACTTTGTTTTTCTTTTCGTTTCGTTTCTGTTTAAAAAAAATATGATAGCCATAAGAAGATTATGTAGTTGATAGCCTAAAAATGCAATTAGATAAGCCACCTGAAATAATTTAAAAAAAAACTGCACTAGCTTAATTGTCTCCTACTAACAGAAAACTTTACAGTAGTAAGTTCAATAAACAGGGCTTTATAACTCACTGCTATCAGATGTGTTACAGACGGCCGATACAGGACAGCCTTCCTAGGATTTGGAGGTAAAGTTGGATCACTCATGTCTGCTACCAAATTCATATCTATTAGTCCAGAAGCTCCAGAATAATCAACTGCAAAACCATTCTCCTTTGGTTCAGCTGGATGCTTTTGGTAAAATGATCCACTAGGCTCCCACTCCAAACATTGCAGCATTCTGTATGCATCTAGAGTAAGTTCTGCAAATTTTACCTGAAAATGACAACAGAATAACAGATTAAGAAAATCTCAATTTGCAAGTTACAGCTAACTCTGAACGATCTCAAAATCAACGATCAGACCAACAAAAATAGCTTTCACCTCATTCCGGTGATAACTCATCAGGATTGCATCTCGAAACTTTAGAACCTTCTTTGCATGGAAACGAGCCACATATGGAACAGAATTTGGATGACAGTCAAACATAGCACAGTACCGAAGTGGCCTGGCACTTGTAATTGTAAAAGTTGTATCAATGTTCATAAAGCGGACAATTTCTTGCACTACAAGCTTCCACTCTTTAAAGCTTGTTTCCTAAAAAAAGTCATATGCCTTGATCAGTAGCTGCTAACATTTTGTATAAGGGTAATAAAGCCACAAGAGTAAAAATATGACCATTTAAATGCCATTATATATTATCACTTCATGATCCTCTAATGCACTGCATAGTACTCAACAGCCATCATTACCAAATGGCAAGGGAGGAAATAATGCATTCACATTCATCAATTTGAACAAATATATTCTGACAAATTTTTCACTTCAAATACTTTGATTACCTACTCTAAAAGAAAGAATTACTTCTCTTTTATGAGTTTATCCAATGGTGAAAGTGTAGAAGAAAAATCTAACTCAGCCTAAGAAACGCAAAATCTTTCAATTCTTACGCAAAAATGAAAAAAAAAAAAAGCTTATAAGAATAGACTAAGAAATAGACATAAAACATCAGCAAAACATGATGCTATCCTTAATTTTTAGCTAAGTTATTACTATCAAACACATTTAATGATGACTCAAATAGGCTATAACTGACTAAAAAAATAAGCAAAGCCGGCAGATCCATTCACATATTCAAATTTTAGATTCTTTATGAAAATTTAAGTTATATTTCCTCAGTAAAGTTACCTAAATTCTATTTTTGTGATTATTTGGAAACATTGTATTATTTGAAAATTAATTTATTGGCAATCAATAATACTCAATAATCTTCCTTCCCTGTGTTCCTCATACCGTCATATGCCATAGAGAAAAAGTTAAAAGGAAAAAAAAACTGCCTTTTATTAACATCCAAAAAATTGAGGGAAAAAATATCTTTTATCCTGAGATAATTAACAACAATTTTTATTATTATTATTTTTTTTTTATAATTTCGCTTAGCAGCCGAAGAGAGCATAGGAAAACTGAAAAAGCACCCTATCCAACAATAGTAAATACAAATAAATAAAAATTCAGCTTGAAATTCCACAATAAAGAAAGTAAATTTCTTTTTTACCGGGAAATTAGCCTTGCAATCATCAACGAGAGCTCTAAGCTTTTCAACGACAACTTTCACCACCTCGGTCCGGTTCAAAATCAACGAAACCAGCAAAAACCGGGCGTAAAATCTCAACTCCTTAAACCGGACTCCAAGATCCTTCACTTTACATCCTTCAAAATACCTCCTCTTCAAAATCGCTTCATAGAAAACGTACGCTTCAGCCAGAAACCTAGCCTCGCTCGTCCTCATGTACTGACCAAAATACAGCTGGCCGATCCGACCGGCGATCTCGCCAATCTCCCACCGGTTCAAACCGGCTTTGACGAGATCGGTTCGGTGCTCTTGCTGGTACTTCCATAACCGCATGTAGGCTTTGAAGACTTTCTGGAAATAGTGTTGACCTTGTGTTCGTCCGTACGATGGGAAGTCCCGGACTCGTGCGAATTTACGGTCCGCGCTCTCCACAAGAGCTCGGAATGTCTTCGAAACGACGTCGTCCCCCTCCGCCATGTAAGGAACAGAAAACAATGGTAACTTCAATTAAAAAAAACAGAGTTTGACAGACTTAGCGGAGGGATATGGGGATTTGGTGACGGTTACAGTGGACATTGGGAAATGTTTCAGTGAAGTTTAGAGAGAGAGAGGACTTTTTTGAGCTGAGCTGTGTTTTTATGGTGTCAGACTGTCAGCTTAATATTCACTTTTTTCTTTCATTTTTAGTTTTTTTTTTGGGCTTTTGAGGTTTTATAAATAGTGATTTACAGTGGCGGCGTTGGGCTGATTGATTCACTGATTTGGCGGTGTCATTTCTTTCTGTGGCGGCGAGGAAGGAAAAGTGGAAAACCAAAAAAAAGTGAATACATTTATTTATTTATTTTTGTATTATACTTTTATAGTATTTTTTTTTTTTTGCTGCTTACTTTTATAATGTTTTATAAGGGTTTAAGTATTCACATAGTTTATGTATTATAATATAAAAAAAATTTAATTTTTATATTGTAAAAGTGAGTAATTTAATCTTTGTACAATTGAAATAGGTGTAAATAAGTAAAATTGATAACGATGTTAATGAAAAATCGTTAAAATGTTGATGTAGACTCTTAAAATCTAACAGATTTAGATATATTTCAAGTCATATTTTATTCCAAGTCATTAATTTTGTTAAATTTTACGAGTTTATGTTAGCATTTTAACGGTTTTTCATGAACATCGTTATCAATTTTACTTATTTGCACCTATTTCAATTGTACAGGGACTAAATTACCTACTTTTATAGTACATAGACTAAATTACTCTTTTCACTATAGTACAAGGACTATGTGAGTACTTAAACCGTTTTATAGTAGGTAGGTTTGTCTATGAGCGGAATCGAATTCGATCTAGTTCGGATAATAAAAAATTTTGATTATTTAAATTTTGATTTGATTTGGTTTATCGAATTTGAAAAGTTTAAATTATTATTTAAAATACATTTTAAAAAATTTACATTAATATTTATATATTTTTATAATTAAATTTAATAAAAATATTTTTATTTATTAAATAGTAAATTGAACTGAACCAGTTTGAATTTGAAAAATCTTATCTTAAATTTGATTCAAACACTGTTTATGAGATTGAATAGATAATTCAATTTTTGAACAGGTCTAAATAAGAGTAAAATATCTAAAAATATAAAG
This sequence comes from Fremontodendron californicum, assembly GCA_030761205.1. Lineage (NCBI taxonomy): Eukaryota > Viridiplantae > Streptophyta > Magnoliopsida > Malvales > Malvaceae > Fremontodendron > Fremontodendron californicum. The sequence goes on from JAULJL010000010.1 coordinate 5,185,740, forward strand.
AAGAATAATGAATTAATTTGGGATAGGTCGCTGATCTTCACTTAAAAGTATATATCCCAAATCTAATCACTTTTTATTTATGCCTATTGGATTTTAATTGATAACTACTTTATACTATTTATAAAAATTTTGAGTGAATTTAGTGTCACAATTTAAGTGACATAAACTGAATTAGTGAAAGTATAAAATAATTAAATCAAATCAAATGACAGTAATAATATCTTTCAATATTTTATATAATAAATTTTTTTATAAAATATTACTTATTTATTTTTAAAATACCTATTCACTTCTCTAAATAAAACTACCTATTTTTTTTACATTTAATTTTGCAAAACATAATTTTTGTTTTCAAAATATTTTTCACTCACATACAAATTTAATTTTTATAAAGTTGCTAAGCTTTTATATCATTAAGGAACATATAACATATCTAAGATAAATTGGTAAAATTGATCAATTTAGGGTGATCCAACAAACATCAATCCTTCACTTTTGATTAATGATTAATAGACCTGTCCATGGGCCGGGCCTAACAAGATATCAGTGTATTTTGTGTCTGCCCAGGCCCGACCCGAAATATGGACAGCTTTTTATGACCAGGCCCGACCCACATTACCAAAAAAATACCCAGGCCCGGCCCAGCACGTACAAAATTTTTCAATTAAAAAAATAATAATGTATTTAATATTAAATATCATACTAAATAAAAATCATATTACAATATATCAATATCGCACCTAGTTTAAATTAAAAATGTTAGAACATCACTACACCAACAACAAGTTTAATAAGTTCTTCAACAAACACAAACATACCGACAAAAGTAGGATTTGTCGCAACAAGGAATGATAAAATAGAAGAAAAAAATATGGTAGCTAATACTTGCAAGTAGAAACATGATAAAGAGTCTAATATACGAAATAAATGTTTGCAGCAACAAGTCAGCAACTAGCAACCAACAAGCTAGCAAACAAGAAACCAGTAACCAGCAACTAGGAAGGCATCAACCAGGAAGGCAGAAACCAGCAAAAAAGAATAGTGAATGGATGAGGTGTAGAATGCGGATGCAAATCCAAGTAAAAAAGAAAGAGTTAAATGGGTATGGGTGTCGACTGTCGAGTGAGCTACTGCTGAGTTTTGAGGAGAAGGTGGGATGCGGCTGACGGTTTAAGTTGAGAGAGAATTTAGGGTTAGGCTTTAGAAAAGTAAGGAATAGATTAGAGAGTTAGGGTAAGTAACGGGTAAAAAAAATTATATGAAAAGATAAATTATAAATATTATTATAAAATATAAATATTAAATAATTATTTTATTATTCGGGCCGGGCCCGAGCCTAAAATTTTTTGCCCAAGGCCGGCCCATTTATAAAATGGGCTTATTATTTTGCCCAAGCCTATTTTTCGGGCCTAAGATCTTTACCCAAACCCTCCCAAATTTCGTGCGGGCCTTCGAGTTTGGGCGGGTAGTCCGACTCTTGGATAGGTCTAGTGACCAATAGCAAACCTCAAGCATAGAGAATTAAAAAAAAGAAATTCAAGATAAAAGAAAGAAAAAAAAACCACAAACAAAAAAAAAATTCTTATTGTGGTCCTAAAATATATCCATTTTAACATATATATTTCTCAATTTTGTGTAGCTTATTGCAGGGAATAGTGAGACAAAGACATGATGTTTTCCAAATCTATACATGCATATATATTTTACTACATAAATTCTCCCGTACATTAACACATGGCATTTTTTTTTTGGTTTGGGAAAGAAAGAAAAAAAAAAAAGGAAGGAAAAAAAAAGGAAAAGAAAGAGGAAGAATGGAAAGAAAAAAGATGATAAAAATTTGTATGTTTGTGTTCATGTTATTTTTTTTATATGTTTAAAGTATTATAAATTTTTACACGTTAATAATTTATTTTATGTATTTTTTTATACATTCGTTTATTCGTGTAATGTTCATAGTATTTTTCGTGTTGTATTTTAATTATTTTTCTTATGTTGTGTTCGTATCGTGTCTCAATTCATTTCATATTTTATATAGTTAGTCATTGTGGTTCAATTTATAATAAAATTTGTGTGTTCGTAAAGTATCTCAATTTATGATATATTTTACATAATTTGTTATAGTTATTCAATTTAGAGAAAAATTTGTGTGTTCGTGTTTTTTTTGTATGTTTAAAGTATTATAAATTTATATAAATTTTTACACGTTAATAATTCGTTTTATATAAATTTTGACACGTTCGTGTATTTGTGTCGTGTTCATGTTATTTTTCATGTCATGTCGTATTTTAATTATTTTCTCATGTTGTGTTTGTATCGTATCTCAAGTCATTCTATATTTTACATAATTTGTCATAGTGATTCGATTTTAACTCTAAATTCATTTACTTACGATATTAAAATATAAAAATAAATAAATAATAATTATTTAATATGATTCAATTTATATTTATTGATTTAGTTAAAATTTTATAAATATTAAAAAAATCTCCTAATGAAGCGAGGGAAGAATTCTACTCTTGCTTATTCCCTTGATCAAAAAAATAAAAATAAAAACAAAACAAAAACATGCACCTTAAAAAAACATAAATTTTTCTTAAAAGAAAAAGATTGATGCTTGTGGCTATGCAAATTTTTTTTTTCCTTTTTTCCTTTTCTAGAACTAAAATGGGATATTTTTCAAATTTAAGAGCTAAGATTTTAATGAATATCAATTAAGAAATAAGAGTCCCAAAATGTGAAGAGAAATTTCATATTCATGGTTAGTGAAATTTTAAACTTCACAAGTGGAGTTAGTATGGTGACATATATCCCTTAAGGTATATTTAAAAATAAAAAAATTAATTAAAAAAAAATTAGATATGTGATGGTCTCTTAACCCCGCTTGTGGAATTAAAAGATTACACTGCCAATGTAAAAACAAACACAAATATGAATGCCAATTAAGAAATAGATCTGTTCAAGGGCCATATTACCCACCCAAGTTCGAAGACCCGTCCGATATTTGGAAGGGTTTGGACAAAAATATTATACCCAAAATATGGGTTTGCGCAACAAAAATGAGGCTCATTTAGAAAATGGGTCGGACCTTGGCTCCAACAATCAAGGCCCAAGCCCGGCCCGACACTTTTTTTATTTATATAATATATTACTTTTATATTTATACATATTATCTAATTTATATCATATAAAGAATAAATGTATATAATATTATAGTGTAAACATTTAAAAATACTAATTCTTAATGTCACATGCGTTGCACGTGATTTTATATGTTGAAATTTTACAATTTTTGCAAGTGGCTATAAAAGAACTTGCTTTGCGCCTGAGCTATAAAGATCTTTATTTTACAATAAAAATAATAAATTTATCAATCTTATTTTTTATGTTATTTTTTTAATATTAAAAATATAATAATTGAGTAAAATTTTAAAAAAGAAAATCTTTTTTATGGCTAAGAATATAGACTTACTTGATGCAACTTCATTGAAGTAGATCCAAGTACTTAAATATAACTTTTTATTAAATTTTAATTAATATTACTTTAATATATATTTTCATTATTTATTGTTCAAATCTAGGTAGATAATTATTTTATAACAAATTTTTTTTTTACATTATACGTTTAAGAAATTGAAAAATATGATAAATTTTTTTATCATAATATAATAAGAATATTCAAATAATTCATATAATTTAATATTCAATTTCCTAATAATATTTAAATTTAAAAACTTAAATATAAAAAACAATCCTTAATAAGTTAAAGATAAATTAAAAGAATCCAACTTCATAAAATAAAATTTAATTTAAAAACCAATTCCAATAATGTTTCATAAATGTTTCAAAATAATGAATTAATTGATAATAATTTAAGAACAACTTAACAAATAGCCAAAAAAGAAAAAACCTTTGTGGTGATTTTTTTAAAATCTATTGAATTTGCAATATGCCAAAATCTGCTCAGATAAAAAAAAAAAAATCTAATAAAAAATAAGAAGCAAGAAACCTTATTAAAAAAAATATTAGCTTACCAAATAGCCAAAAACCTTGCTGTGGAAGAAAAGTTTTTAAAGTTATTGAATTTACAATATTTCGAAATCTGTCTAGAGAATGAGATAAAAAAAAAAAAGATGTTATGATAGTGAATGAAAAAACCAAAACCATTCTAAGAAAAAAATAAGAAGCAAGAAATTGTATTCAAAAACAAAAAACAATGGTTAACAAAATATTACTCAATATTTATTGTTTTGTGAAAATAACAGCTAAAGCATCTATTTTATAGTGAGAAGTCTTAGTTTTAATTGGTATATAACTACATTACTAATTAAGTGAGAATTACTCTAAGACTATAAGTACTCTTTGCTTCATTGATCAGTTGGCATAATTTTAATTGGAGTGAAATTGTAATTCAATAGAGATATGAGGAGTTTGTATTGATTATAAAGAGAAATTATTATTATTTATTTATAATTGATTAAATATTCATTAAAAAACTTAAACAAACACAAATTAAATAAATAAAATAAAATAGACAAATCAAAGACAATAATCTAACTTAGTAATGATCACGGTAATTGTACGAAACAAAAATGCAAATTTCTCATTGGCAAGAAAACCTAAGATATATATAAATTAACTAATGATTAAATTTAAATAAATGAAATTATCATTATCTTATTTTGACCGAATATTTGGATAAAATTTTTAAAAATACAATCCCAATCTTACAATATATAATATAACAATAAATATTATTCTAATGGCTATTTAGTAATATAATAAACAATAATGGATATTATCGTAAGTTCAAAAGATTCTTCACATTCATGTTTTTATATATATTATAGACATTAAGTTATCCTTGTTTTAGAACTTAATAAAAGAAAAAAAGAGATAAAATTATTAAAAATTAAATAAAAAAACATATTTTTTTTTAAAAAAATAATATTGGCAGGATTAAATGGGTTTTGACTATCCATTTATAAATATGGGCGGACTTGGGAAGAATTCAGTGAATAAAAAATCGGACTGGATCGGTCGATCGGACCGGTTGAACCGGTGGCCTATCCGGTCTGGTGGGTGTAATAAAATCGGATTTAATCGAACCGGTCAAAAATCGATTCAACTAGTAAAAAAGGTAAAAAAAAGGGAAAAAACCTTAAAAAAAATCATTTTTTTATTTTTTAATTATTGTTTTCAAAAATATTTTTTTGTAAGTGATGAGCTTTGAACCCATAACCCCTTGAAATTATACTAAATACCATACCACTAAGCTAATGCTTATTTTTATTTATTATTTACTATATTTAATTAAAAATATTTAAAAATCTTATTTAAAGTGTCCAACCGATCCAACCGGTTGAAACGGTTGAACCAGGAAACGGAAGCCACACCGGTTTGATCTCCGGTCCGATATTTTCAACTTTGGCGGAATTTGAGGCCTATATTTTGAATCGAGCTGGGCTTAGACAAGTATATATGATGTTCATACCATACTTAGGCCCATCCCATAAACACCTCTATTATGAAATAAGAATGTCAAAATATGAAAAGAATTTATCTCATCCATCGTGAGTAGAGTATTTAGATTGCACAAGCGAAGTTAGTATGATGACATATATCCCTAAGATATATATAAGAAAATAAATAATTAATTTAAAAAATAAGACATGTGACAGTCTCTTAACCGCTTATAAAATTAAAAATCTTCATTGTCAATGTAAATGCCAAATAAAGAATGTCATAACGGTTTTTCGGACCGCCAGACGATTTTAAAACACAACATGGAGTCGTCACCAATCTTTCTTCTTAGGTGTGATTGGACACCTATTAAAACCGGTTTTAGTAAAATATTTTAAAATTAATTAAAACATTTTTAAAACCAATTTCAAAGTCTGCGCTTTAAACCAGAGAGAAAACAAAATCGGGTTCGAGAGTCGGTTACGTGTGGGGAAGGATTAGCACCCCCGCGACGCCCATTTAAAAAACGGTACCACTTAATCACGTATTATCTTAAATCTCGATTTAATGGACTTGACATCGGTATTTAGAACTAATTCTCTTTTTTATTTTTATTTTTTTAAAAAATATGTTTATTAATTTTTTTTAGAATTATTATTATTTTTTTGAAAAATGAAAGTGAACTTAAATCTATTATCGAGATTACTCGTTAAATATTTTCAACACTCTTGGTGGTATTTAATGAGATCCACTCACCTCAAGATATCTTAGGAATCACAACCGTGACATCCTTCGAATTCCGTCATCGGCAATTTACATCCATTTTTTTTTTTGTTTTTATGCGTATGATGTGAATATTTAAACATAGAATGCACACGATTAAACATATAAGACATATGATTAAATACCTAACTATACAATTAAACATACGAATCATAATATTTGAAAAAACGAGCATGACAAGCATGTAAACATTCATTATTTATTCATTTTTTACTTTGATTATTTTCATTTTTGAGCGAAAACGAATTTTTGTATCGAGCATATTGCTAAATACTTCCACCACTCATGGTGATATTTAACGAAATTCTCTCACCTCGGGGTATCTTAGGAATCACAACTGTGATATCCTTAGAATTTCGTCGTCGGCAAATTCGTATTCACCCCTTTTTTATTGTAGGAATGCACGTGATGCGAATAAATAAAATGCAAGGCGCATGAAATTTATTTACCTCGAAAATTCAATTTTATTGTTTTACTACAAACCTTATTTTTATTTTTATTATTTTTATTTTTTATATATATTTTTTTAAAAGAAAAAGTATTCGTATCTTGAATGATTATCTGTGTTAGAATTTGCATAAAAATAACTTTAAAATGCCAGTTTAATTTTTCTCGCGAAAAAAATTCTTTTTTAGAGTTTTTAAACAAAACAACCAATTTAATCCTAGAGCTCATTTATCTATATTATTATTATTTTTATAATAATTTTTGTTTTTTTTTATTTAAATCTTGAAACTATTTTTATTCTTATATATAAAAAGAACTATTAACTAAAAATCAAGACAAGTATATATATATATATAAAACATATAAAATAAATAAAGAAAAAAAAAGTGTAAATTTACCAATGTTCCTTTTTTTGGGCTCGACCCAAATCAAAAAGAACACCAAAACAACACATGGGCCTGGGTTTGGGTTGAGGGAAAGGCAAGGGTCGGGTCAGCAGGCGTGGGTCGAGTCCGTCTAGGCATGGGTCAGTGTACGGGCTTGGGTCGGGTCTCATTTTTTCCTGCCCACGAGTCAGATGCGCGAATCCCGGGTCGGATTCGGGTCCAGACGCGAACCTTTTTCCACCCTAAACGCGCTGTTTTGGTATGTTATAAAAGCCCAAAAAATCCCTTTTTTAGATCATTCTCAACCTTCCCTCTCTCTCTCTCTCTCTTCTCTCTACAGATCCCCCATCAAAAAATAAAGAAACCCAGAAATCGATCGGCAGCACCGTGCTCCGTCGTCTACCATCACCGACCGCCGGTGGTCGAAGCCATTTTTTGACCAAAAACTCACTCCCCGACTCGTTTTGACCCCCTCTTCTCAGATTTGGATTTTATTTTCCCCGAAACTAGGCCTAAATCCCTAGATCTAGGTTTTTAAAAAAGATATCAAACTTTATTTTGTTTTGTTTTGTTTTTTTTTTTTTTTTTGTGTGGTTTTTTTGTGTTTTGTTTTGTTTTGAGTATGTTATGGTTTCATTTTGGGCGGTTACGATGGGTCGATTGTCCTTTGAGGGGGGTCGAATGGGGGCTCAGATCCGAGATCTATTTTTTTTTTCCTGGGTCTGGTTCTTTTTTGATTTCGGGCTGTTGTTTTTTTTCCCCTCCAAGGCCTCTAAAAAAATGTTTTGCTTCTAATGCCCCTTCTTATGGGGCTTGGAAAACCAAGTTCCCAGAAGATAATAGATCTCCTGGGATGTAGGGCTTGCTTCCAGGGTTGGATTAGGCTAGATTGGGATTGTGTGTGTGTATGGTTTGGGGATTGGGGTTCCTGGCAGGTCTGCTTTGGTGGGTGGCGTGTATGGGGGTGACTTGGGGAAGTGGTGGTGGCTGCCTGACAGGGGGTGGCTGCTTGGGGAAGGGTGGCTGCCAAGTCTAGGGTTAGGGGTTGTTAGGGTTTGGTTGGGGGTTGACCCAACATGCTGGGCTAGGGATTGGGCTTGGTTGGGGGGTTGGCCCAATATGCTGGGCCAGGGATTGGGCCTATACAGTAGGCCTGGTGGTTTGGATGGATGGCCTAGTGTTGGGGCCTGGTTGGGGGCCTGCCTAGCAGATTGGGCCAGCAGGCCTAGATAGCCTGCTGGGTTCTGCTTTGGGCCCGCAGATGGCCCGGGTCAAATTCGAATCCGACCCGAGCTAAAAACGGTTGCTACAACTGCCCCTCTTTGCACATTGCTGAGAATCAGGAATAGGGCAAAGACATGAGCAACGTTTTTGTCTGGGATGATGTATGCGCGCGTTTGAAAAGGCTTTCTCCATCGAAGGTTTTGTGATTTGAAAAATAAACTGCCCCTTTCATCAGAAGCTCTATCACTTGAAAAATAAATTACTCCTCTCATCAGAGGCTCTATCACTTGAAAAATAAATTGCTCCTCTCATCAGAGGCTCTATCACTTGAAAAATAAATTGCTCATCTCATCAGAGGCTCTATCCTTGAAAAATAAATTGCTCCTCTCATCAGAGGCTCTATCACTTGAAAAATAAATTGCTTCTCTCATCAAAGGCTCTATCACTTGAAAAATAAATTGCTCCTCTCATCAGAGGCTCTATCCTTGAAAAATAAATTACTTTTCTCATCAGAGGCTCTATCATTTGAAAAATAAATTGCTCTTCTCATCAGAGGCTCTATCACTTGAAAAATTAATTGCTCCTCTCATCAGAGGCTCTATCACTTGAAAAATAAAATTGCTCCTCTCATCAGAGGCTCTATCACTTGAAAAATAAATTGCTCTTCTCATCAGAGGCTCTATCACTTGAAAAATAAATTGATACCTTTCCTCTGGTCATTATGGTGACTTTTACCTTCTCGCCACGGTCGAGTTCCATCTTTCTCTGTCCACCTATCATTCATATAGTTTTGCAATATGATAATTCCTAATTGTTTGCAATGTCATGGCAATGCAATGCATGTTTATGATAATGGAATGCATAACTTAAAGCTCGAATCATGACTTGATGCCCCTGGGTGTATTTTATTAACAGTGATTCTTCCAAAGCTTGACCTGATTAAGCTTCTTATCCCGTTCTTTATAAACTTTTTTTCTATTTTTTTCCAATTCTCTCTTTTCTCTCTCTTCAAATTGACTAGCTGTTTGCAACTTACTTTCTCACAATCTTTTCTTGGTCGGAGTCAATGCTTTGCACATTTTCCTCAAAATAATTCAAATCGCGATCATCATTTCAATCATTGTTTTCTTCACTTCCAAAAGGTATAAATAAATCAATGTCTCATACTACCCCGTCCTCTCCCCATCATCTCTTTCTCTCTTTCTGATTTTTCAATTCTCAAATTTCTCTAGAGTAATCATGAAAACTCCGTTTATGCATTATTTATTTATTTATCATCATTCAAATTTCATGCCAACATAATGGATTATTTAAAGAAAATTTCAAAGAAATAAAGATAACTCAATGAAAAAACTTTATGAATTGGGATAAGTATTTTCATTTTAGCTAGAAAGGAACATATTGGCATTAATCAAAAAAAGAAAGAAAGACATAATAGGGATAGATCCCCACATAATGAATACTCAAACGGGCTCAGTCGAGCTAATCCAGACTTCTCTTTCAAGAAAGAATATCCATCGATGTCTTTGACTCATTCGAGAGCGTCAAACCACGAATTACCCTCTGTATCTTGTACAATTCAATCATGTCGCACCTCGCTGTTCGCTCAAATTTTCTATCCTGCCTTAATCTTTTGCCCCACGCAATCACTTCAGACGGGTTATTGCCGGTTGCCCTAACTCTTGTTTATCCTTCATCTAGGCCGCCTTTTAGGGTTTTTGACCTAGATTCATCCCTTGATTTGAACCGCGCTTTCGGGTTTTCAGTTTGAACCTCTCATTTTTTCTTCTTTTTTGATTCAAACCGCCCTGTCGGGTTTTCAGTTTGATTTTTTTTTTTTTAGAACTCAAATTGCCCTGTCGGTTTTTCAGTTTGAATCATTTTTTTATGCATAATATTTCTTCACTACATCGGCATTGATTGGACTTGAAATATCTGCACCGCCCATTTCTGCTAAAATCATTGCCCCTCCTTAAAAATACTCTTTTCACCACGTATGGACCCTTCCAGTTCGGTGCCTATTTTCCCCTTAGATCTTGCTAATTAGGAAGGATTTTTTTCAAAACCAGATCACTTTCTCAGAATTCTCTTGGGCAAACATTTTTATTATGTGCCCTCATCATCTGCTTTTGGTATAACTGGCCATGACATAGTGCCGTCATCCTTTTTTTCTCGATCAAATTAAGCTGCTCATAGCGGGCTCGAATCCATTCTGCTTCTTCCAGCTCGACTTCCATCAAAATTCTCAAAGAGGGAATCTCCACCTTGATTGGTAAAACAACTTTCATCCTGTACACTAGGGAATAAGGAGTGCCCCCCGTAGAAGTACGCACTGACGTTCTGTAAGAGTGCAGAGCAAATGGAAGTTTCTCGTGCCAATCTTTGTACTTATCGGTCATTTTGGCCACACTTTTCTTTATATTCTTGTTAGCGGCTTCTACTGCTCCATTCATCTTAGGGCGGTAAGGCGCCAAGTTGTGATGTCTGACTTTAAACTGAGTACAAATTTCTTTTATCATGGTATTGTTTAGGTTGAGAACATTATCTGTAATGATTTTCTCCGGGAGACCGTACCGGCAGATCACTTCCATCTTTAGAAACCTACACACCATGGACTTGGTCACACTAGCGTAAGAAGAAGCTTTGACCCACTTCGTGAAGTAATCGATCACCACAAAAATGAAGCGATGTCCATTTGAGGCCTTAGGGGTAATTGGCCCAATCACATCCATTCCCCATATAGAAAAAAGCCAAGGTGTTGTCATGACATGCAAAATTATCGGATGAGCATGTACCTTATCCGCGTATATCTAGCACTTATGGCATTTTCGGACATAATTGATGCAATCCCTCTCCACGGTCATCTAATAATAACATGCTTTCATAATCTGCTTGGCCATCATATGGTCGTTTGCATGTGTTCCACAAACCCCTTCATGAACCTCCTAGAGTATTCTTTTAGCTTCATTCGCTTCCACATACCTTAGCAATGTATGATCTCTACTCCTTTTATATAATACTTTTTTATCCAGGAAGAATCCCATCGCTAATATTCTCAAAGTTCTTTTGTCATTTTCTGTGGCATATTCCGGGTACTGCTGATGTTTTACGTACTGTAGAATATTATGGTACCATGGTCTCCCATCCGGCTCTTTCTCAACATGCATACAGTGTGCGGGCAACTCTCTTATGCTCATCTTAATGGGCTGGACATCAGCGCTTGTATTTATCTTGAACATTGAGGCTAACGTAGCAAGGGCGTTGGCTATTTGATTTTCCTCTCGGGGTAGATAGTTGAATTCAATCTTTTAGAATTGTTGAACCAATTCAACTATGAACTTGTGGTAGAGAACCAACTTTGAGTCCCTTGTCTCCCATTCTCCTTTTAACTGACAAATGACTAGAGCAGAGTCCTCATCCACCTCTAACTCGTTTATCTTCTTTGAAATAGCCGTTTGAAGTCCCATGACACAAGCCTCATACTCTGCCACATTGTTGGTGCATTTAAAAGTCAATCTTGCAGTGATTGGGCAGTAGGTCCCTTTTGGGGATATCAAAACTGCTCCAACACCGTACCGCAGAGCATTCGATGCATCGTCGAAATGCATCTTCCATACATCTTTCTCTGGTTCCTCATCTTCATATTTTTGAGAAATAGCCATCAAGTCCTCATCAGGAAAATCAAACTTCACCGGCTCATAATCTTCTGTGGCTCTATCAGCCAGGAATTCGGGCACTGCACTATCTTTTATGGCTTTCTGCGAGACATAGGTGATGTCATATTTAGAGAGCAGAACTTGCCATCTTGCTAATCTTCCTGATAGTGAAGGTTTCTCAAAGATGTACTTAATGGGGTCTAATTTAACGACAAGCAATGTGGTATGGTACAACATATATTGCCGGAGCCTATGAGCAGCCTAGGCCAGCGCACAACACATCCTTTCTACTGCCGAGTACTTGGTCTCGTAATTTGTAAACTTTTTACTCAAGTAGTAAATGACATGTTTTTTCTTGCTTGTCTCATCTTGCTATCCCAAAACACACCCTATAGACTTCTCATGCACTACCAAGTACAAAATGAGCGGTTTTCCTAGTTCGACGGTACCAATACCAATGGATTGGTAAGATACTCTTTCACCTTATCGAATGCTACCTGGAAAACCTCATCCCATTCACCCGAATCATGCTTTTTGAGGAGTCTGAAAATCGGATCACACTTAGCCGTGAGTTGGGAAATGAAACGGGTAATGTAATTCAATCTTCCCAAAAATCCTCGTACTTCTTTCTGTGTTCTAGGTGGGGATAAATTCTGGATAGTACGTATCTTCTCGGGGTCTACTTCAATTCCTTTCTCATTAACAATGAAGCCCAGTAGTTTACCGAATGTTACGCCAAAAGTGCGCTTGGCCGGATTGAACTTAAGCTGGAACTTCCTTAATCGCCCGAACAACTTTCTCAGATTAGCCACATGGTGACATGGTCTTCATCTTCACTTGACTTTGCAATCATATCATCAACATAAGCCTCCACCTCTTTGTGCATTATGTCATAAAAGAGGGTCACCATTGCTCTTTGATAAGTTGCACTGGCGTTTTTTAACCCAAATGGCATAACCTTGTAACAAAATGTTCCCCACATCGTCACGAAAGTGGTCTTCTCCATATCTTCTGGTGCCATCTTGATTTGGTTGTAGCCTGAAAATCCATCCATAAATGAGAACAGTGAGTGCTTTGCGGTATTATCAACCAAGTATCGATATGGGGTAGCGAGAAACTGTCTTTTGGACTAGCCCTATTTAGGTCCCGATAATTGACACACATTCGTACTTTCCCATCTTTTTTTGGGACTGAGACTATATTTGCCACCCATTCAGGATACTTGGCAACTTCTAAAAATCCGGTGTTGAACTGCTTTTTCACTCCCTCCTTGACTTTTAGCAACATTTCAGGCTTCATTTGTCTCAAATTTTGTTTCACAGGTTTACATTCTAGTTTCAAAGGCAAATGATGCACCACAATATCCGTATCGAGCCCCGACATGTCTTGATAGGACCATGCAAACACATCCGCATATTCGTGGAGCAGCTCTATCAATTCTTGTTTCTTTGCCAATGATAGTGAAGTGCCGATTTTTACTTCCTTCTTATTATCTTCATTTTTCAGATTAACAACTTCCGTTGTCTCCTAATGAGGCATAATTTTCTTTTCTTCTGACTCTATCAATCTTAACAAATCAGGTGGTAAGTCATAGTTTTCTGCAGTCTCTTCATCATCAATTTCACCAATATCAATACATTTCTCAAAATTGATTTCCAAATCATTGATGAGATCGTTTTTGCATCATTATTAGGAGAACTGAAAAGGCTTAAGCAAAATAATATAGATAGTTGTATAAGAAGGCAAAATAGAAAGATGAGTTATAAAAGAAATGGCAAATGAATCGAGATATAATGCATCATAATTTTCATTTATTAGAATGATAACTTCATAAAAGGAGCCCGTGCACAAAAGAAACTCTCATAACACTCTTGGGCAGAAGTGTTTGAGGACTTAGTTTGTTAACCAGAAAGAGACCTAAATACAGCGGGTAAATCTACAGCATGACAATTCTTCAATTCAAATCCTGGGAGGCACGGGTAGATGGTCATTTCTTCAGTTTTGTTTCCCTCATCTTCCTCTTATTCCATCATCTGGATGTAGAAACCCGTAAACATTCCCTCCAAAGATACGACAGGTTTGGTCCCAACTGGTGAATCAGGAAAAAAAAAACCCCCCAACCAAAATATCTCATAAAAATGGGGGATGTACATCATGGGGTCTCTATCTCATATCCACTGAACCTTGCGAGCCTTTGCTCTTTCCTTTATCTTATCAATCTCTCCATGTTTTTCCCTAGTCGGCTTGTATCCTAACCCAAACTTGTCTTCATTTTCGGTCACACTTATGCACTTTCGAATTCCTTGTAGGTTTCTTCCCAAACCTGTCCCAGCCCGGCAACCCTTCCTTATGACTTGAGTAAGGCCGCTTTGAGTTGCGGAGGATAACTGAGGTATAGGCTTAGAACTTTCTCCTACAAATGTAGCATTCACAAACTCCAAGGTCCGAAAAGAGCATTCCCATGCCTCTTTCGTGGCTTCTATGTAGGGATATTCGAGGGCTTTGATACAAAGAGATCATCTTCTCCGTCGACAATTATCAATTGCTCTTTGGCTCTGAACTTCACCTTCTGATGTAGAGTGGATGGAATAGCACCAGCCATGTGGATCCAGGGCCTTCCCAACAAGACGTTGTATGAAGGAACGATATCCATAACCTGGAAGACGATATCGAAGGTGCAAGGATCTATTTGCATTGGTAACTCGATCTGTAGCTCGACTTATCTACTGGCTCCATTAAATGCTCGCACTACTATATGACTGTTCTTCATGTAGGACCTGTCGGCGAGTACTTTGGCCAGCGTAGTCATAGGCATAACGTTTAGTGCAAAGCCGTTATCAATGAGGACTTTTACGATGATATGGCCCTTGCACTGGGCAGTGATGTGAAGGGCTTTGGTACTGCCCATCCCCTCAGGCATGATCTCGTTATCTCTGAAAGCTATGAAGTTGTTAACAGCGACATTCCCCACTACTTGGTCAAATTTCTCTACGGACACGTCATGAGCCACGTATGCCTCATTCAGCGCCTTCAAGAGTGCCCTTCGATAGGTCTCTGAATTCATCAACAATTCCAGGATGGATATGCGAGCCGACGAACGCTTTAATTATTCGACAACGCTATATTCGCTGTGTTTGATAAATTTGAAGAATTCACAAGCTTCTTTCTCCGTCACAGGCTTGCTCATTTTTCGCTCAACTACATTTTTTGGGACGGTTTCCTTTTCATCAGCCTTAGCTTCCTCTTTTCTGAGCTTTTTCGATGCTTCCGGTGTATAGCAACTCCCACTCCTAGTAAAACCCACAATACCGATTATGTCTACGACAGCCGCAGAAGCATTTAAAATTGGTGCAGCGTTAACAGGCTCTGGTGACACAAATTTACATTCGTATCTCCAAGGCACAGCCTTATCAATCTTATAGGGGAACGGACTCGACACTTCAATAGTCACCATCGGCCTTGGCACCCTTGGCGCTTCCCTTCCTGGCGAGCTCTGGCTTTCCCCACAATAGATAACCAATGGTTTCGATTTAATCCATCTTTCAGGGGCTTTCGGGGTTTCCTCAATCATTACATCCACTGATTCTTTCTCCCATTCTGTGGAGAATTCGGCTATGCTGATTCCATCAATTCTTGAATTTTGGCTTGAAAATCAAAGTATTGGTTGACAGTGTGTCCCACCAAACCTCCGTGATACCTGCAGAAGCGTTCAAAATTTGGTTCCAGCCCTGAGGGTTTCTGCCCCATGCTGACTGGTTTAAACAGCCCGGCCTCAATCATGGCATCCAAAACTTTTCCCATATGAGTCCAGACATCCTCAATCCTGGATATCACCCGGTATCCTTTTCCCTCTGTTATCGCGTTTGCTCCCATTTTCCCATGGTTTGGTAACGGATTTGCAGTGACGTTAGGCTCCCATTTGGCTGTGAAACTCAAACTGCCAACCCTGATTAGGTCTTGCACTTTGTGCTTAAGAGCAGTGCAATTCTCCGTGGAGTGACCCGGGTTGCCTCCATGGTAATCACAGTTTGCGTTTGGGTCGTACCACCTTGGGTATGGGGGTTTCATGGGTACGAGGAACATAGATGCCACTAGATGGTTTTGAACTAACTTGGGGAAGAGATGGGTGTATGTCATGGGAATCGGGTCAAATGGAGGTCTTTGTTGAGTTGGCTGAGGCGCTTTCTGATTAGCGCTCACATTGTTTACTAGGCTGGTCGGGTTAGGAGCAGGTACTGGTGCCGTGTATACGGGTGCTGGCATGGGCAATGGTGTATATATTGGCGCTGGTGGTCGATAGCTCATTGGGTATTAGGGTTGTTTGGGAGGGTAGAAGTATGGGTTAGGGGAGTAACTGTAGGGTCGGTTTGTAGGATAATGGGCATAACTTTGTGGTGGTCGGTTTTCATACGAGGCTGCTTGCACTTCTCATTCTTTCTTCTTTGTTGCCCCTACCTTCTTACTGTTGGCGATTTTTCTTCCCTCGATCTTGGCGCTTTTTATGGCGCTCTCTATCATCTCGCTAGAAATGACCATATCAGCAAACATTTTGGTAGCATTGTCGACCAACCTGTCGTAATATGGCCCTCGTAATGTATTGATAAACAATACAATGGTTTCTTTTTCTGTAAGAGGTGGTTGTACTTGAGCAGCCATGTCTCTCCATTTTTGGGCGTACTCTTTAAATCATTCTCCTGTTTTTTTCTCCATGTTTTGGAGGGATAGCCTATCTGGTGCCATATTAGCCATGTGCTTGTATTGGGCCAAAAAGGCTCTCGCCAAATCCGTCCAAGTATGAATACGACTGCGATCTAGTTGGTTATACCATATTGCGACTGATCCTTGCAGGCTGTCTTGAAAACAATGGCTTAATAATTTATCATTATGAGTGTGCCCAACCATTTTGGGACAGAACATGGTGATGTGAAATGAAGGGCATTTGGTCCCATCGTACTTTTCAAACTCCGGGACTTTGAACTTTGGTGGTATTACCAAATCCGGAATCAAACTTAGTTCACTTGCATCAACTTTCCCGAAGGCTTCCATCCCTTCTATTGCCTTGAGTCTTTCTTCTAGCATATCATACTTATGCTTTGTCCGGTATCCTCCATATGTTTCTCACACTTAGCCTCAACTTTTCTTGCTCTAGGGGGTCATCCAAGTTTAGGATGAGAACTGGGTTCAAAGGATTAGTCCCTGGGTCAGATGCAAACTGTCCTTGACCTTGTTGCCTTGTGGGACTTGGTGTGCCGATGTAAACATAAGGTTGTCCTCCCACTGGAGGTTCTTCTTGTGGATGCCCGTCTTGTGCCCCTTGGGCGTGGGTCAGAGTAAAACATGGTGGGGATTAAGGATCTCCGTTGTTACTTTCTAGGGGTCGGGGTTTTTCCCTTACCACTGAGCTTTCAGCTGGTCCTTTTCCCTTTGTTAGACTCATCATCATTTTCATCATCTTTGCCATTTGTTCTCGTGACTCTTCCTGGGACCTTGCTATGTACTTCCTGTTGAGATCTGTCTAGCTGTTCTTGCAATTCTTTATGTGCCCTTTCCATTATTTCAATTCTTGTTGCTTGTTCATTGTCTATAGTTCTTGTGTGTGCCCGTGTATTATACGAGTGTGGAGCACTTCTGTCCGGATACTTTGATCGGCGTTCAATTTTTATACCTTAGTTCAAACATCTCGGATTCGAACCTCATGACATATTATTTCTTTATTCTTTATTGAATGCGTGAAAGAATGAATGAATGGATGAATGAATGAATGAATGAATAAACAAATGAATGGAAAGATGCATCCGAGGTATAAATACTCAAAGATAAATTTCAGGAAGTTGATTTTTCATTGATCCCAAATATAGTTCTCATTACATCAACATAATTTCTTGGAATCGTGTCCGTAAAAACAACTAATCTGCTTATACTGATTTCTGGCTTCGTTCAAGAAGTTAAGCAACTGCTGTCCGTATTCCCCGGCTGGCTGGATTCTTTGCCTCAAAGCTTCCACTTTC
Organism: Fremontodendron californicum; assembly: GCA_030761205.1. Taxonomy (NCBI): domain Eukaryota; kingdom Viridiplantae; phylum Streptophyta; class Magnoliopsida; order Malvales; family Malvaceae; genus Fremontodendron; species Fremontodendron californicum. The sequence goes on from JAULJL010000010.1 coordinate 5,203,704, forward strand.
TCGATCATCCCGCCGACCTTTCTCACGGCTTTGCCGATTTCTACACCCAAGTGTTCTATGTACTGTTGCCTTCTCAAACTTCGACTTCCCATCACCTGCTAGCATCTGTAGCCAAATCACATGCATAAATCCAATCACTTTCTATATTCCTCCATTCTCGCACAATCTCGTCGATGTGATTTTTTTGGCTATGCAGCTGTTGCTCTAGGTTTCAAATTACTTGGTGTAGGGAACTTCTCTCTTCTTGCATCTGGGAACAAATCTCCCTCTTGTTCTTGAGTTCTGCCTTTAGCTTCTCGTTTGTATGCAGAGATTCGGCTAAACTCACAGAAGCCTGAAAATACATGTCTTTACATTTCTGCTTGTCACGAGATAGCCGAGCGGCTTTTGCTTCGTTTTCTTGTGCCTTTCTCTTCCACTGTTCTACTCAAGGTAGTCAGTACCATACCGGTGGGTGTACCATTTTTGTTCTGGTACTGGTACGTACCGGTACCGGTGTGTTTCGGCTTACCATTTTGGATTTATCGATATTTTTTAAATATTTTTTCATATATCTATATGTATAGTCTATTTTCAAGTTTTTTAATAAAATAAATATTATATACACATGCAAATATACATCCATTACATGCATATGTTTTTATACAAATATAAATTTTAAATATTTAATATCTAAAAATTTTAAACATCAAATAGGTAAAATAAATGTTAAAATGTTAAAAAAATATAGTAAATTATTATTAATTATGTTCAATAACTTAATTTAATGAACATATATATATTTTAAATATAATTATGAAAAAAATAAAAATGATCATGACACAAAAAATATTGAAATTGATTTAAAAATTCAAATAAGTGAATTTTTAAATAAAAAAATTTTAAAAAAATCAAAATCTTGTACCAACCGGTACAGACCGGTGTGTACCGGTACTGATCGGTATTGGTCGGTATAGACTGATACCGTTTCGGTTTACCTTAAAAACGGTACGTATCGACCGGTACAGTACCGATAACTCTGATTGTACTTCCTCCTTAAGTCGACTAAGTTCCTTCTCCCGTCTATAAATTGGTCCAAGTATATTTACGACCTTCAGTTGTGTCCTTAGTTTCTTGTTTTCCAAGTGGCAAATCTTTCAAGTCGGCATATGCAGTGTCACGTTCCTTTATCATTTTCTGGATTCTGATCCCTTGTATTTCGGTATTATCTTTCCAATTCTCGGCCTCCTCTTAGAACCTCTGACTTTTCTGCTTCATCTTCTTTCTTTCAATGCTAAAACCTTGCTCAGCGATTTCGAGCTATGATATTCTCTTTGGTGGAGCGAGAATTGGCTGATACGTGACCTCTTCTTCGGGAAGAACCACATTGTTAACCCGATTTGCTCTCCACACTTGGTACCTCGGAGTGACACTCTCACTGAGGGACCTTAACCTTGTTCTTTGGTTTTCTTTCCAAGCTTGGACTATTGGCTCCACTCTCTTTGACATATTCTGATCCCCATAAGAAAATTCCACCTGGTCGAGTTTTTGCGTAGCCAGGACGAATTGCTTTACTCCATACTGTCTCAATACCATCAGTGGAGCGTAACTTACTGCTCCCCATGGTCCCAAAAGCTGTACCCACGGTTCTCCACATCGGTATAACATTGGTCCATGAGGCATCCATGGCGCCATCCATTTTAGTTGCTTACTAGTCAATGACCGTAGGAATGCTACCCATTCTTTCTTGGATTTGGGTTCTGGCCATTTGCTTTCGCAGAATTCTCTATTAGGGGCACTATTCCTCAGATAAGGCTTGGAGAAAGCACTATTTTCACACACGAAGTGGTTCTTGAGCCATATGCAGTAGTGGCGTACATCCCACAAAACGACCCTCCCCTTTCTTGCGACAAAAGTTCAATGATCTTATGGTTTCAGCAAGGATTGCAGGTGAGAGATTAACGTGGTTCTCAACTTGTTAGAAGAAATCTATCACTGCCACCTCAATATGCCCCAAAACCTTAGGAAAAATTACCATCTCATAAATAGCCAAAGCAAAAGCGGTGATCCCTTGCTCGTTATCGAGGTGTCCCTCAATAATCTTCGAAAAAAATCCCAAGGGATGCAGACATGTTTCCCTTTTTGTTTCAGATCTGGGTCTCCTACTTCTATCCCGATGAGCTTCTTCAACTTTTTATGGAAGCCCAATTTTGGCTTTCTGACGTACACCTTATCCGAGAATCGGAGCTCTAACCCGACAAGAATTGAGTACTCCTCTATGGTCGGTGTCAAATTATCTTTGTTAAAAGTAAAATACCTATAGGAAGGGTCCCAAAACTGAATGGCTGCTCTGATCATTGACTCCTCAATTACCATCGGGATGAGAGAAGCAATCTGGCCATATTTTTAAAAAAATTTCTTCTTCCTTTCCCTAGTCATTCGTTCCCAAAAATCGGCCAACTCGGTCAAATTATTCTGTGTAAGTTCCACGTTTATCCTTTCGGATAGACTCAGGACATAACCTTTTATCAAACAATCCCTCTCTTTTTGTTGCACATTTCTTGCCCATTCTTCCACATCGACAAGCGACTCACACATGACGCTTACGGATGATGAGATAATCTGGCGTTCGGTGGGTTCCATGAGAAATTAACTTTGTGAAAGATACTTTGAGAATAATACCTCGATGTGGAATGCTATGTGATGCCAATGTAAGTTATGTAGAACAACATAAGAGGAAAATTCGTCAGTATATTCACATGAGAGAATTCAAAAATCAAATAAATAAATAAAGAATTTTGGTATTATTTAATTACATAAAATAACAATTATTTTGAGAAAAAAACTCATTTTTTAGGAAAAAATTTCGGTCCATAGTTCGGGTGTTCGTTCACCCTAAGGGTCACGAAATAAACCAATGCGGGCATGGGAAGTTCCCGTCATTACCCACTTCATGGTTTGAAATTAAACAAAAGTAGTGAAAGGTAAGAGGCGTTCCTTCATGTGTCCTAATCTCGGGTGACTCTCTAGATATCGGATAGGAAGGGCTCTACTTAGGGCAGGTTTTGTACGACGTTCTAACATGAGGTTCGGATTCATAATCTAAAGGTCCTCAAATTGTTCCTTGCTGTCGCCCGCGAAGGCTTGCAAGGCACTCGATCCTCACCCATTATAGGCTTTCAATGGAAAGGGTTCAATTTGGGTGAGAGATTTTTTGCTAGCCCATGCGGAGATTATTATCTCACGAGATGTAGGTACTTTCTTTCTCTAAAAGCGTTTCGCTAGCCCATGCGGAGGTTATTACCTCACGAGGGCATAGGTACTTTACTTTTTCCTAAAAGGATATAGCTCGGGTATAGAGCTTATGTATGAAATACACATGTTTGTGTGTGAGAAGGAACAAACAAACTTTCGACTATTTGTCTACAACCCCTTATTCTAAATATCCCATAATTATTAGAATCAATAAAAAAAAACTAATAAATAAAGGACATAATTAAAAAACATGAGTGAAGAAATAACAAATACCAAGACATAAGTGTAAGCAAAATAAAGGTAAAAAATAATAATAATGAATGAATAACTAAATCAATAAATAAAAAAAATTAAAATTAAAGACCAATTAAATCCATTAAATCGAAATTTTAAGATAACAAATGATTAATGTATGGCTCGACTCTCGAATTCCCCAGCGGAGTTGCCAAGCTGTCATAACGGTTTTTCGGACCGCCAGACGGTTTTAAAACACAACATGGAGTTGCCACCAATCTTTTTTCTAGGTGTGATTGGATACCTATTAGAACCGGTTTTAGTAAAATATTTTAAAATTAATTAAAAAATTTTTAAAACCAATTTCGAAGTCTGCGCTTTAAACCAGAGAGAAAACAAAATTGGGTTGGGAGTCGGTTACGTGAGGGGAAGGATTAGCACCCCCGCGACGCCCATTTAGAAAATGGTACCACTTAATCACGTATTATCTTAAATCTCGATTTAATGGACTTGACATCGGTATTTAAAATTAATTCTCTTTTTATTTTTTTCAAAACATGTTTATTCTTTTTTTTAGAATTATTATTATTATTATTTTGAAAAATGAAAGTGAACTTAAATCTATTATCGAGAATACTTGTTAAATATTCTCAACACTCTTGGTGGTATTTAACGAGATCATCTCACCATAAGATATCTTAGGAATCACAACCGTGACATCCTTCGAATTCCGTCGTTGGCAATTTACATCCATTTTTTTTTGTTTTTATGCGTATGATGCGAATATTTAAACACAGAATGCACACGGTTAAATATATAAGACATATGATTAAATACCTAACTATACGATTAAACATACGAATCATAATATTTTAAAAAATAGCATGGCAAAATATTGAGCACGTAAACATTCATTATTTATTTTACTTTGATTATTTCCATTTTTGAGAGAAAATGAATTTTTGTATCGAGTATATCGCTAAATACTCCCACCACTCATGGTGATATTTAACGAAATTCTCTCACCTCTGGATATCTTAGGAATCACAACTGTGACTTCCTTCGAATTTCGTCATTGGCAAATTCGTATTCACCCCTTTTTTATTGTAGGAATGCACGTGATGCGAATAAATAAAATGCAAGACGCATGAAATTTATTTACCTCGAAAATTCATTTTTATTGTTTTACTACAAACCTGATTTTTATTTTTATTATTATTTTATATTTATATATTTTTTTAAAAGAAAAAGTATCCGTATCTTGAATGATTATCTGTGTTAGAATTTGCATAAAATTAACTTTAAAATGCTAGTTTAATTTTTCTCGTGAAAAAAATTCTTTTTTAGAGTTTTTAAACAAAACAACCAATTTAATCCTAGAGCTAATTTATCTATATTATTATTACTTTTATAATAATTTTTGTTTTTTTTATTTAAATCTTGAAACATTTTTATTCTTATATATAAAAAGAACTATTAACTAAAAATCAAGACAAGTATATATATATATATAACATATAAAACAAATAAGGAAAAGAGAAGTGTAAATTTACCAATGTTCCTTTTTATCGGCTCGACCCAAATAAAAAAGAACAGCAAAACAGCACGTGGGCCTAGGTCTGGGCTGAAGGAAAGGCGCGGGTCAGGTCAGCAGGCGTGTGTCGGGTCCGTCTGGGCACGGGTCAGTGTAACGGGCTTGGGTCGAGTCCCTTTTTTTCCTTTTTTTTTCCTGCCCGAGGGTCAGATGTGCGGATGCCGGGTCCAGACGCGAAAATTCTTCCACCCTAAACGACGCCGTTTTGGTATGTTATAAAAACCCCAAAAATCCATTTTTTAAATCATTCTCAGCCTTCCCTCTCTCTCTCTACCCTATTCTCTTTCTCCCTTCTCTCTACAAATCCCCCACCAAAAAACAAAGAAACCCAAAAACCAGCTGGCAGCCACCGTGCTTCGCCGTCTACTGTCACCGATCGTCGATGGTCGGAGCCATTTTTGGACCAAAAACTCACGCCCCGACTCGTTTTGACCCCGTCTTCTCAGATCAGGGTTTTATTTTCCCCGAAACTTGGCCTAAATCCCTAGATCTAGGTTTTTAAAAAAGATATAAAACCCCATTTTTTGGTTTTTTTTTTTGTTGTTGTTGTGTTTTTTTTTTTCTATTTTGTTTTGTTTTGTTTTGAGTGGTGTTGTGGTTTCGTTTTGGGGGGTTACGATGGGTTGGTTGTCTTTTGAGGGGGGTCGAATGGGGGCTCAAATCCGAGATCTTTTTTTTTTTTTTCTGGGTCTGGTTCTTTTTTGATTTCGGGCTGTTATTTTTTTTCTCCTCCAAGGCCTCTAAAAAAATGTTTTGCTTCTGTTGCCCCTTCTTATAGGGCTTGGAAAAACAAGTTTCGAGAAGATCATAGATCTCCTGGGATGTAGGGCTTGCTTCCAGGGTTGGATTAGGCTGGATTGGGATTGTGTGTGTGTATGGTTTGGGGATTGGGGTTCCTGGCAGGCCTGTTTTGGTAGGTGGCGTGTATGGGGGTGATCTGGGGAAGTGGTGGTGGCTGCCAGGGGAATGGCTGCTTGACAAGAGGTGGCTGCCTAGGGAAGGGTGGCTGTTAGGGCTAGGGTTTCCTTGGGTTAGGGGCTGCTAGGTTTGGTTAGAGGTTGGCCCAACAGGCTGGGCAGGGATTGGGCTCGGTTGGGGGGTTGGCCCAATATGTTGGGCCAAGGATTGGGCCTGCTCAGCAGGCCTGGTGGTTTGGATGGGTGGCCTGGTGTTGGGGCCTGGTTGGAGGCCTGGTTGGGGGCCTGTCCAGCAGACTAAGCCAGCAGGCCTAGATGGCCTGCTGGGTTCTTCTTTGGGCCCGCAGATGGCCCGGGTCGAACTCGGATTCGACCCGAGCTAAAAACGGTTGCTACAAAGAATAAGTGCCAAAATATGAATGGGTTGAGATTTAAATTGTGAAAAATGGTAAGATTTCGTATTTCATGTTGTAAATCTATTACTAACATTAAAAGTAATCTCCCAAATTTATGAGAGGCAAGAATTAAGGATTTTGAATCCATGTTTACTTGACAACTAAGCATGTGTATTAAGAGGGTTTGAGGGGTAGTTTGGGTATTTTCAATTTTTTTTTATTGAGAAAGAAAGAAAGAAAAAAAAAAGATGGAGAAAAAATTGTGTTCGTATCGTTTTTGTGCGTGTTATGTTGTGTGTGTTCAAAATACTATAAATTTGTACAATTTTTACACGTTAATAATTCGTTTTATGTAGATTTTGACATATTCGGATATTCGTTCTTGTTCATATTATTTTTTGTGTCGTGTTCGTGTTATTTTTTTTTCGTATGTTCAAAGTATTATAAATTTATATAAATTTGTACATATTAATAATTCATTTTATGTGGATTTTGACACGTTCGCGTATTTGTGTTGTGTTCATATTATTTTCGTGTCGTGTCATATTTTAATTGTTTTTTCCATGTGTTCGTGTCATATTTCAATTAATCCAAATATTTTGCATAGTTTGTCATGGTGATCCAATTTAGAAAAAATTTTGTGTGTTCGTGTCGTGTCTCAATTCATCCCATATTTTGCATAATTTGTTATAATAATTCAATTTAGAGAAAAATTTGTATGTTCGTAACATGTTCGTGTTATTTTATTGTGTGTTTAAAGTATTATAAATTTATATAATTTATTAAACGTTAATAATTCGTTTGGCATGTTTATGTATTTTTGTCGTGTTCATGTTATTTTTTGTGTCGTATTTTAATTATTTTTTTTCATGTTGTGTTCGTGTCGTATAATCATGCTGTGTCCGAAATTGCCAAGTCTAATTGACACTATTCAAATAACTCCCAAATTTATGTCGCGCATCGTATTGTTCGTGTTATTTTTTCTCTTATAATTGCATCCAGGGTATTATATATTTATATAAATTTTGACACGTTAATAATTCGTTTTATGTAGATTTTGACATGTTTGTGTATTTGTGTCGTGTTCATGTTATTTCTGTGTCATGTCATGTCGTGTTTTATTTATTTTTTCATGTTATGTTCGTATCGTATAATTATGTTATGTCTAAAATTGCCAGATGTAATTAACCATATTCAAATAACTCTCAATTTTATAGCAGGTGTCTTATAAGAATAAGAATTATTATTCTTTAAAAAAAAAAAAGAATAGGAATTATTATTTTTCTAAATTATTATATTTACTACTCTTACTTTTTTATCTTTCAAATTTTTTACAAAATATTAATTCAATTCCGATAATATTTCGCAGCGAAGCGCGGGCATTATCTAGTATATATAAATAAATAAATAAAACCTTGGGATCTAGCTTAAACATGTATTAATAAAGCTTTTAAGCATTGTTAATCAATAATATCCTAGAATAAGCTCATATTCTCATTCTATAAATGATTTTTTTTTTTTTGAGTTAATGTTAGAACGTGTTTTGGGTTTTTTTATTACAATATAGCAAAAAAAAAAAATACGAAATTACCGTTGGTTTTAGATTATTTCCCAAAATACGGCTATTTTTTTTTCTAGCTGGGAAATCGCCATCCCCCATGGCGATTTCCCTTGGTATTTTTAGCAAATTTTGCTAAAATCATGAAGGGAAATCGCCATGGGGGGTGGCGATTTCCCTTCATGTATAATTTTTTTTTAATTAATAAACAAAAATTAAAATTTAAACAAAAATCTAATTTAATTTGATAAATTTATTTTTAAAAATTATAAATTAAATTAAAATATTTTTTTTATAGGTTTGGTTATTTATTTTTTTAAAATATATATTAAAAATGTAATTTAATTTATTATTACAATTTTATAAAAATAAAAATATATTTCTTATTAAAATTTAAAAAGAAGATTATATTTTTTATTAAAAATGTAATTTGGATTATTATATTAAAATTAAATAACAACATTAAGATATAAATTAAAATAAAATATAACAATTAATTTCCGAACAAATTTAAAATAAATAACATGAAATGCAAAACATATAAATTTATATTAGAAATTTAAAACACATTACAATTATTCTAATTATTGCGTGGTGTAGAGCAACAGTGTCGAGCTCTTCTAGTGCGTGGTGGTTGCACCCGTCGTTCAACCTCGTCAGTGGCACGTATTCGCGGTCCACCACGACCTCTTGCTATAACCGCCACTGGTTCCGGTTGTATGTCATCAGTCGTTTCATCCGTATCAAAAATTTGAAACCCACTGCTGGATGAGCCAACACCTAGTTCACCCATAACGGGAACCTGACTACTAGATGCACCCATAAATGATGTAGCATCAAATGCTGACGAAGGAGTTCCAAACTGATACATGGATGTTAAATATGCTGAACTTGGACTTAGGACGGGGAGCTGGTCATCTAACCTCGTTCTTGGCGGTGATGGTCGGTAACACTCATCAACGTCATATCCGGGGTGACTTACGGAATAACGATGGCTGGATGGTACTCCATGATCCCGTTCAGGTTCAGGATGATCAAATGACATCCTCGGTGCTGTGAACTCCGATGAGGTCGGTTGACGCGTTCGCCCACGTTGTCGGCGAGGTCTAGGAGCATCCATATCCTGTGTCGGAGGGACTGGAGCTGAAGTTTGTCCGGTAAATGGCATACTCCTAACATCCTCGTGCATCGACGGTGGACAAACGAAAGGCCGACCTTCATTTCTATACCATCTTATGTAATCAGCAGATGGGTTGAAATTATTACCAACAATCGGGTAACCTGTCGGAATTCGTTGAAAACGTATGTTCCACCATTGGATCCAATGTTCATGCTTCGCAGGCCAGAATTCATCATTACGACCACGCATGTCGACCTTGTGAAGCTTATCAAGGTTCACCGGGGCTGCAGGAATTGGTTGTTGCATCCCAAATTGTCGCAACACCCGGTCAGTTTGGTGCCACTCTACATATGAAAAGCATATCAATGCTGTGTTTGCTTTCCATATATTGAAATTATTGTAGGCATCCGATGGGAGGCATGCCATAATTTCACTCGAGGAATATGGCATCCACAGAAACTGCGAATAATTATTACAAATTATTAGTTTCATATGGATTAAATAAATAAAAAAAAACTTCAATGTAACAATCGAAATATTTACCTTATCATATCCTAGTCGATCTAGTCGTAGTCTTATACTTGCAAGATCGGTTGGAGTCTCTGTAAAATCTCTACCCGTACTCCTACTCCACCTATTAAAATGCATATAATATCTTAATGACCTATAAAAATACAAGTTCGTACAAAATTAATAAAATAGTAAAGATTATTACCTGCTTGCAAGGGGGTATACAGCCGAAATATCCACGCGCGGAGCAAGAAATGGTAGCCGATACCAAGCCCATGATTGTAGAAGCACTAGACATCCACCTATGTCATGGATTTTTGGAACTGTAGCTCGGCAAAGTTCTCTATACAAAACCGCCAAACACGCAGAACCCCAACTATAATTTGCTGCTTGCTCTAAATCACGTAGCAATGGAAGATACATTAAATGTACCCGACTGCTCGATTTGTCAGGCATCAGTAATCCTCCAATCAAACGTAAAATATATGCTCTAGCAGCATATTGTATTTGTTGTTCGGTTGCATGTAATGGCAGATTTTGAAACGATTTCAACCAAGTCAGTCTCACCGTTGAGCCAGATACATAGTCTTCTGGAGGTACCTCACCCAATAGATCTTGACACACTTCATTCCAATCTAGCAGGCTTCCGCCTGTAACTGCATCGCCATGGATCGGAAGTCCAAGTTGCAACGCAACATCTTCGAGACTGACCGTGCATTCACCACATGGAAAATGAAAAGTGTGCGTCTCGGGTCTCCATCGTTCGACCAACGCAGAGATTAAATCGGGTTGTATCACAAGTCGTCGAATTTGACTTGCGTGATAAAATCCGGCTCTTCTTAAGTGGTCGATAATATAAGGATGCGGGTCCTCCAATGTAAATTTTCTCGCACGTAATACGCGACGAGTTTCCTGTTATAATAATAAAAATTAATATATTAAAAAACTATAACAATTAAAAATTAATAAATAAAACTATAAAATAACAAAATAATAATAATATAATATAATATAAACAATAATAATATAATATAATATAAAACAATAATAATATAATATAATATATTATAATATAATATAAACAATAATAATATAAAAAACAATAATAATATAAAAAACAATAATAATATAAAAAACAATAATAATATAATATAATATAATATAAACAATAATAATATAATATAAAACAATAATAATATAAAAAACAATAATAATATAATATAATATAAATAATAATAATATAATATAAAACAATAATAATATAAAAAACAATAATAATATAATATAATATAAACAATAATAATATAATATAATATAAACAATAATAATATAATATAATATAAAACAATAATAATATAAAAAACTATAATAATATAATATAAAACTATAATAATATAATATAATATAAAACAATAATAATATAAAAAACAATAATAATATAATATAATATAAACAATAATAATATAATATAATATAACACAATAATAATATAAAAAATAATAATAATATAAAAAACAATAATAATATAATAATATAAAAAACAATAATAATATAAAAAACAATAATAATATAAAAAACAATAATAATATAAAAAACAATAATAATATAACAATTTACTTACCTCGTTAAATATAACCTCCGAGATGTGATTTTCTTGTAACCTCAATAGTGAAGCAATTTCAAAATATTGTTGTAGAAAAAAAAATTTGTAGAAAGAAATTTTTTTTGGTAGAAAAATGAAAAATTGTTGAAAGAAAATGAAAATTTGAATGAGAGGAATGAAAATTTGAAGGAGAGGAGGGGGGTATTTATAGATAAAATGAGTGGGGTGGGGGGTGTAGGGGGAGGGTTTCAAAATTTTTTTTTTTCTATTTTTTTTTTATTTCAAATTTAAAATTTAAAAAAAAAAATCAAAATATTAAATTATAAAAAAACCTAAAATATATTTTACGAATTTTTAATTTTTTTAAAATTATAAAAAAATATTTTAATTTAATTTATAATTTTTAAAAATAATATCAAATAAAAATAAATTTTTGTTTAAATATAATTTTTGTTTATTAATTAAAAAAAAATATTCATGAAGGGAAATCGCCACCCCCCATGGCGATTTCCCTTCATGATTTTAGCAAATTTTGCTAAATTTACCAAGGGAAATCGCCACCCCCCATGGCGATTTCCCTGGGTGTTTTTTACAAATTTTCAAAAAAAAACGTTGGGAAATCGCCATGGGGGATGGCGATTTCCCAGCTAGGAAAAAAAAAAGCCGTATTTTGGGAAATAATAAAAAACCAACGGTAATTTGGTTTTTTTTTTTGTGACTATATTATAGTAAAAAAAACCCGTGTTTTGAGGTTTTTTTAAAAAAAAAAAAAAAAAAAATTTGTTGTGTAGGATAAAAGAATAGATTGCAAATATCAAAATTTGAATCTCAAATTTATTAGATATCATTTTTTAAGAATGATTAATTGGATTAAACATCAAATTTAAAAATTTCATGCTTTGACTTGAGTACTTATTTTTAATTAATGTAATGATCATGTTCTCTACTCACGACATGATTATAAGATCTTTACCCAAAATTATGTCACACTCATAATTATTATCATATTTAAAAGTAGGTCAAAGTATTTGAGAGTTTTCTATACTTTATCATCTAAGTGCAAATTAATCTTTTTACTATAAAATTGAAGCAAAAAAGTAAAATTACTAACTGGTATAAAATGAATCGTTAAAAAAGCTGACGTGGCATCAATAAAATATATTATTTTAAAATGGCTCGGATGAAATAAGTAACTAAGTTATTGAAAATGCTACATCAAATCTTTTTAGTCACGTCACATTTTTCAATTAGTGATTTTACCTTTACAGGTTAAATGACACGTCAGCTTTTTTAACGGTTTACGTTACAACAATTAGTAATTCTAATTTTTTGCTTTAATTTTAAAAAAATAAGAACTAAATTATCCAATTTTATAATAAAATGACTAATTTATATCAGATGATATAGAATAGGAACCTCTCAAGTATTTTTTACTGTTAATTAAAAATTTCCTTTTCTTTTACCATGTAATTTCTTTTTCTTTTACCATTTAAGCTAAAGTAAAGTTTAATTTTTTTTTTTTTTAATATTTGAGCATTTGAGCTTTGACTCAATTATTTATGTTTTTTTTCCTGCTTAAAAAAATTGATTTCAAATCTTTTGTTCCCAATATTAAAAAAAAAAAATCAATCTTTTAAAGGAATAACCCTACAAATTAAAAAGAAAAAAAAATCATGTGAAAAACAACTTTGCTAACTCACATAATCTTTTGTATTGAATCTCAAAATCATAGCAAACTTTTAGATAAAAGTTTTCATGCACAAGAGACCCATTATTATAATCATGGAAGTAAGAGCTTGGAAAATTAATATAAATGGACAATTTAAGTGAAGAAAAAAGTCTTGGGTAAATCTAAAAACATGCTTAGTCAAGTAATTGTTAAATGATTTTATGGACAAAAGTTATTTGAAAAAGAAAAATGAAAAAGTTAAAAATTGTTAAAAAGAATATTATAAAGACAAAATTACTTTTAATGAAAAAACTTCATTTTCTTTTCTCCTCCCATTTAGGAAATTTTATTTTCTAAAAATTTTAATTAAAAATAAATTTAAAAAATAAGTATTTAAATATTTATTTTTTAAAAATTAAAAAAAATTAATTTTATTATTTTTTATTTAAAAAAAGTATATTAAAATATTAATTTTTTAAAAATAAAAAATTTTATTTTTTGAAAATTTTTAATTTTTAATTAAAAAAGTAAATTAAAAAAAATAAGAGAAAAAGGGAGGAGAAAGTTTTTTTTTATCAAGAGTAATTTTGTATTTACAATTTCCTTCCTAACAATTTTTTATTTTTTCATTTCTCTTTTTCAAATAATTCTTACTCATTATATCATTTAACAATTATTGTATTGTTGATAGTATGTTTTTCAAATTTACCCAAAGTTTTTCCAAACATGTTTGATATAATCACTCTTTTATTATTATTTTTTTCTGAAAGGCAAAATAAGAAGTATTTTTGAGAGAGAAATAACTTGAGTTTTCAGTAAAAAGAAAACACAATACAATTTCAAGAAAACTGAACTACAAGAAAGGAACGAGATATCCCATTCAAAAAGAACAACAATATCCCTTACATGATTACCCAAACAAGTCAAAACATCCAGAGCAAGAGCAAATTTCGTATAAAATTGAATGGATTAGACTTAATAATTTTGGACACAACATGAATACAATATAAAAAAATAATTAAAATACAACACAAAAAAAAAAAACACGAACATGATACTAATACACAAACGTACCAAAATCTATATAATACGAATTATTAATATGTCAATTTATATAAATATATAAAATTTTAAACAAAATTATGACAAAAAAAAAATACAAGACACAAATATATAAATGGTTGAATCTATAATAGACTCAAAGAGCCTCATCAACACAGCAACAAAGGCAGCTCTTGCAAGAACCACAAAACGAAAACCACTTGAACAAACAACATTCGTGACTACAAAGAACTTTTAGTATGAAAGTAAATGGAATTGGGGTATCGTATCTGATCAAAATCACTTTTGCAAATAAAACATTTAAGGTGTGTGTAATAGAATGAAAAAGTTAAAGGATGGATAGAAAAAATGAAAAAGTGAAAAAAAAATAAATTTAAGTGTGTTTGATAAGAAAAAGAAGTGAGAGAAAAAAAAAAGATGATTATTTTTCACTTTAATGCATAAAAACAAATCATTCTAAATTGGAATGATAAGGTGAGAGAAAATGAGAGAGATGTAAGTTTAATGAGAGAGATGTGAGTTAAGTATGCATTTTACAAGATTGTCCATCAAAATATTTAAATTTTATCTTTTTATCTTAATAGATAAAGGGTATAATAGTAAAATAACATAATTTTCATTTTCTTTCATTTTTTCACTCTATCAAGCAATGGGTGAAAAGAAAATTATTTTTTCTTTTTATTTTTTCATTTTTCCTACCAAGCACACACAAAAAAAAAAAAAAAAATCTATCTTTCCATGTTTTTCCTCTTCTAATTTTTCATCATTTTAATTTTCTTTCCATCCTACGTTCATGGAATCACTAGAGAAAAAAGCTTCTAACTCCATTCATGGGCCTCCCCCTCTTCCTGTTCTAGAGGTGTCATGAGTCGGGTCGAATCGGGTTTAAGTGGTATCAACACTATATATATTTGTCTAAATCCGACCGACCCTAAATATGGGCCTCAAATTTTGTCCAAATTTTTTCATATTTGTAAATGGATAGCCCAGACCCGTTTAGGCCCGCTCATATTTTGTTTTCTAAAAAAATATAAAAAACATGTTATTTTTTATTAAATCTTTAATAATTTTATCTTTTTCCTTTATTAAGTTTAAAATATGGATAACTTACAAATTTTTTAATGTTTACATTATATGATATAAATTACATAATATATATAAATTTATCTATTTTCCTTCCCTCTTCTGATTTCCTTCTTTCCAAACTAATGAAATGATGAAAAAAAAAAAATTCCTTCCACTCTCTTTTCTTCCTTCCTTCCTTGTAAACACAATGTTAATGCTACAATTTTTCCATTAATTATTCAATTGTAGGGATGACAACAGATTAGATATCTATAATTTTTTAAATATCTGAATTCGTTTAATTTATTCGAAAATCCAAATCTGTTTATTATCCGCTTACTATCTGAATATTACTATCCGAATCTGCATCCAATTTAAAAAGCAATATCCGTCGGATATTCGAATTCGCTAAATATCCTAATTTATTAGATCATTTAAATTTTTTTTAAATTAAGTCATAATTAAATATGTAAATGGATATCAGATTCAGATATCCGAATCAGTTATTCGTATAAATAAAGTGGAATCACTAAAGCAGATTGGGATAACGGATATCCAAAAATTTATATCCGAACTCGCTGAGGATAGTAAATTTAATATCCGAATCCATAAATTATCCAAATTTATAATATCTGAATCCATAAAAAATGAGTCAAATAATATCAAATATCTAATTTGTTACTTTCCATTGTCATTTCTATTCAATTGCTACTAAACAAAAGACTAGCCTCGTTGAGAATATTGTGTACGGGAGTAGTTGGAATTTTAACCGTCTTAACTGGGTTTTCTTGCATTGCAATAAAAACTATGATAATAAACAAAATGACATGCATTAAAAGAAAAACTTCCTCTATCTTTTAGTGTAAGTATCATGCATGGCTTTATTTACTTTGCCAATAAATGGAAGTCCTTTTCGGTTGCTTTATTAGGTAGAAGTCTTCCCTACTTCACTAATTTTGTATCGTTCTCTTTGAACACCTTTAGAAATGCAACATAATTACGTAGAGATATACCTGGTAATTTTAACTCGAAAAATTAACTCGAATTCGAAAAATCAATTTAATTGACTTAAATTTGAATTCGATTTAATTATAAAAAGTCAACAATTCAAACTCGTTCAATCCAAACTCGAAATAATTCAAACTCGAAATAATTCAGATCCAAAATAATTTGAACCGCTCAATTGACATGTCTATATAAAAAGCTTCTTTTGTTTGGGATACAAATGCATGAAATTAACAAACATATATAAAACTTGACAAACATTATTACTTAACACAGTGGCTAGTAAACAGGGAAGTGGAAGACAAGGCAAGAGGAAGAGGTTTCTGTTCGAAGCAATCTGGACAAAGGAAAATGCATGTGAGGAAGTCATCTACAATGCATGGAAAAAAATGAACAAATGGATATGGGCAGTAGATTTATGGAAGTAGGGGAAATCTTGTTAAATGGCATACGGAGAATACAAATTTTTGGGAGCTCGAATCCAATTTTTACACAAAGAATTGAGATCGCTGCAATCTATGCATCCAGATGATGAGATACTTGAGCAAGAAAAGGTAGTTAGAGGAGAGCTTGACGAGTTGATGGAGAAAGGGGAAATATACTAGAAACAAAGGTCCAGGGTCTCATGGCTACAAACAGGTGACAAAAATACGACTTACTTCCATGCACATGCCACTAATAGAAGAAGGAAAAGTTTGATATCAGGATTGGAGGATGATGATGGGGTATGGAAGGATACTGAGGAAGACGTGCATCAAGTGGCTCGACAATATTTTATGAAACTTTTTGAATCCCATGGGTCACACATTAACAAGACTATTCTTGAGTCAACAGAACCACGGATCACAAGCGAGATGAACCAGCTCCTTTGTGTAGATTTCAAGCCCGAGGAAATAGTCATTGCCCTCAAACAGATGCATCTAACCAAATCGCCAGGACCAGATGGTATGCATGCACTCTTCTACCAAAAATATTGGCATATTATTGGGAATGATGTTACTTCTTTGTGTCTCAAAATTTTATAGGAAAATGCTATATTGCATGATCTTAACCATACAAACATTGTCCTAATACCAAAAATCACAAATCCTAGCCATATGTCCCATTTTAGGCCAATTAGTCTTTGCAATGTCATTTACAGGATTATGGCCAAAGTAATAGTGAACAGGATGAAGCATGTTCTACCTTTGTGTGTTAGTGAAAATCAGAGTGCTTTTGTTCATGGTAGGTTGATCACGGATAACATTGTGGTTGCCTATGAGCTTATTCATACCTTGAAACTGAAAAATAGAGGTACTAATGGAGCTTTTGCTTTAAACTTGACATGAGTAAAGCTTATGATAGGGTGGACTGGTCTTTCTTAGAAGCTATGATGTACAAAATGGGGTTTGCTGTTAAATGGATTTCGATCATCATGCATTGTGTCAAATCGGTGTCTTACTCCATCATCATTAATGGAAAAATTACTAACACTTTCCAACCAAGAAGAGGACTCCGACAAGGAGATCCTATATCACCATATTTGTTTTTGTTGTGTACAGAGGGGTTGTCAGCATTGCTTACCAAATCACAGAATGAGGGAGAACTAAAAGAAGTTCAAGCTAGTAGAGGGGGTCCTAGAGTTAATCATCTTTTCTTTGTAGATGATAGCCTTTTGTTTGCACGAGCAAATAAAGGCGAAGAAGAAAAGTTGAAGAGCATGTTAAATATATATGAGGAAAGCTCAGGACAAAAAGTCAACTTTACAAAGCCTGCTCTCCTTTTTAGCCCAAATACAAGTGTGGATCAGAAGGATCAGTTGCAATGTTTGTTCGGCATACAAGCAGTAACTAATCTTGATAAATATTTAGGAATGCCTACTATGGTTGGAAGGGAAAAAGAAGGCCTTTAGAGAGATCATTAACAGGGTACAAGGCAAGATCCAATGCTGGAGCAGGAGGTTCTTATCACATGAGGGCAAGGAAATATTTATAAAAGCTGTACTACAATCTTTACCAGCTTATGTGATGAACTGCTTTTTATTACCAAGCACTTTATGTGATGATATAATGCGAGTTATTAGGAGGTTCTGGTGGATTAATAAATCGGTTGGGCGTGGAATCCATTAGCTAAGCTGGGAGAAGATGTGTATGCCAAAAGACACGAGGGGTCTAGGATTCAGAGATCTACACATGTTCAATTTAGCATTGCTGGGTAAACAGGGATGGCGACTACTACATAATACTGGCTCAATAAGTTTCAAGATTCTTAAATCCAAATATTTTCCTCACATAGACTTTCTTGAAGCCACATTAGGTGCACAACCATTGTACGTTTGGAGGAGTATTTGGTCCTCAAAGGAATTATTATAGAATGACACAAGGTGGAGGGTTGGCAATGGGACACAAATCAGGATTTGGGGGGATAACTGGCTCCCTTGTAAGGGTTCTTTTAAAGTCTTTTCCAATAGTGGAAGTCTACCACAAGATAGAAAAGTATCCTTGCTTATTGATATAGATAATGGTCATTGGAAATAAGATATGATAAAAACTAAGTTCTGTGAGGATGAAGCAGAAACAATTTGTAGTATACCATTGTATGAGAATGGCACTCCTGATCAACTGGTTTGGCACTTCAGCAAGGATGGAAAATATTTAGTTAAAAGTGCATATAGACTGTAGTTGGGGATGAGGCTCGGGTTCGGACCTCAAAGAAACATATGGTGTGTTTTATGGAAAGCAGAAGTTCCAAATAAGATTCAGTTATTTTGGCTTGAGGTTTTGCAATGGTATCCTTCCTACTGCTGCAGAGTTAGCGGTACTAATGAAAGAGACAGAATCGAGTTGTTTTAGATACGGGGAAGAAAATGAAACAGAAGTTCATGCCCTCAAAGATTGTCAGTTTTCCAAAAAAGCTCTAGAACTGTGTCGTTTCCCTTAAAGCTTGGTACAGGATCCAGTTTGTAGAAGTGTTGATTGGCTAGAACGTGTAACTCAGCTACTTGGAAAAGAAGATTTTGATTTTTTTCCTGATGCTAATTTGGGATCTATGGAATGTGAGGAATATTGAGTTGAAGCAAAACAGAAAACAGGAAGAGAGGATTGTTGTCTCAAACACAAGATACCAGCTTACTGAATTTAAAAAAGCTCAAGAACAAGCCCCTGGTTATCAGGCCTCTTTATATCGGATCTCATGGAGGCCGCCACCAAGTCACATTTATAAAATTAACTTTGATAGATCATTTGATGGAAGCTTAAAAAGAGGAGGAATTGGGATAGTAGCTCGCGATCATGAGGGGTTTGTAGTGGGGTGTGCAGCAATAAAAATGAGCAAAATTACCAAACCCTGTTTAGCAAAGGCGAAAGCTGCAGTTAAGGCCTTGGAGGTTGCAAATCAAATGGATACAGAAACATTATTCTGGAAGGAGACGCCATACAAGTCATCAACAAGCTAAGGACGAATGAGACTGATTTATCTGTAATGGGACCGATCATTGAGGAAGGAAGACAAAAGCTCAAAGGTTTTGAGGAATACCAGCTCCAACTAGGGGTGTAAATGAGAGACCTGTGTTCGCAAGCTATTCGGGTTCGACTCGAAAAAAAACTCGAATTCGATTCGGTCATTATCGAGCCGAGCTCGAGCTAGAGTAGCTTGAGCTGTCGAATGAGCCGAGTTCGAGTATCTTAATATTCGATTCGAGTGACTAGAGAGCCTAATCGAGCTTTTTATTTTATAATATATTTTAATATTAATTTACTATTTTACCCTTAATATATATATATATACTTAAACCCCTAAACCTAATTTATCCTGTACTTCATCTCAATCTCAGCTGCGCCTCTATTAGCTTCATTCTCTCCTTCTCTTTGCTGCTTCAATTAGTTAAAGATTTGAATTCAATTAAGTTAAAATTACGAAAACTCCGTTCATAAATTTAATAAAAAAACTGATAAGAAGCCAAAAAGAATGATAGAATTTGGAGGCAAAATGGACTTCGGATTCAGCGATGGAAATAGCGGAGATACGAACCTGATTTCTCAAGAGATCGGAAACTGAATCGTCTTCTTCCTCCTTTTCTTTCTCGAAATCGCTCCTATCTTCATCGACTTCTATTGTCAAAGCTAGGGTTCCATTGTCAAATCGCTTCTTTCCTTCTCTGCTTTGCTCTTTACACATTTTACCCATATTAAGATCTACATTATGTAAGTCATATCACATTTTCAGCTGCATTCTTTCTTCTTCTTTGTCTTTGTTCATGTTATTCGCTTTCTTGACCACTTTCAAGTTTTTAGCTGTTTGGTTGTTTTGGCTATCATTTTTTGTTTCCTGTGACGGTGATTTCTTCTTTTTCTTAATTATAGTAATCAATGGAAAATGATGTAATGGTTGGTTTTTTCTTGTGGAATTTGATGAAAAAGGAGAAAAACGAATTATGGGTTAGAAGTAGTAATGCAGGTTGGAAATTATTGAGATATGGATCAAAAAATTGGTATTAGGTAGTTGCTTTTGTAAGTAAGAAAAAAAAATAGTGATCATTTTCTTTTTTGAATTTATCCTTTATTTCTTGTGAAATGTACAAATTTTAATCTTATCTTTGGAGCTTCAAAACACAGCTTTTGTTTTTATTTTAATTTTTTGAAGCTGTTTGTTTAGTTTTACTGTAACTAGGCAATCTCAGAAAGCCACAAAGAAAAAGGCTAACTATCTTCCTTAAAATTTTGTAGTACTTAACAACAAAAAAAATTTGCATATGAAACGAGCTCGAGTTCGAACTCGAGCTCGAGTTTGTAAATCGAGTAAACTAGCTTAATCGAGCCGAGCTCGAATAGTTCGATTTTATCTTGAGCCAAGCTCGAGCTTAAAAAATAGTATTCGGTCGAGCTCGAGCCGAGTTTCGAGCACCGAGTTTCGAATCGATCTTGAACTGGAGCTCGAGCTTCTCAGTATTCGGGCTCGACTCGGCTCGGCTCGATTACAGTCCTAGCTCCAACATATAAGAAGACAAGGGAATGAGGCAGCACACATGTTAGTTAGATTTAGTCTTACATGCCCAGAGAATATGCACTCGATAGATGAATACCCTAATTTTCTCCACCAACCAATCATGTATGATGCTATCAATATTTGAATTGCTACTATTTTCAAATATATATATATATATATATATATATATATATATATATATATATATATAAACACTAAAAAAAGATTCGCGGACCAAATATACAAATTTCTAAAAAAAGATTCGCGAACCAAATATACAAATTTCTCTTACTTTTGCATTCCATCACTCTATCCCACAATTATAAAATGTAACAATTGATTAATCCCATTCTTGATCATAATCGACAATATATGACAATTAAATTTGGGTTAATATGAAAAACATGCCCTGATTTATTCTTAAATGGTCATATATATTAGAATTATTTATTAAAGAGAAATAGAAAAGTATGAAATTGTTATTAAAAAAATGATAAAGACTAAAATACCCTAACATAAACCCCTTGATAAAAAAAAATCTTCTCCCTTTTTCTTTTGTTTTTTAATTAAAAAATAATATTTTTTAAATTTTAAAAAATAAATATTTAAATATTTTTATTTTTTAATTTAGTTGTTTTAATTAAATAATAAAAAATAATAAAAATAATATTTCTAAAATTAAATTTTTATTTTACTTTTTAAAAAATAAATATTTAAATATTTTATTTTTTAAATTTATTTTTAATTAAAATTTTTAAAAAATAATATTTTTTTTAATGAGAGGAGAAATGTTAGAGATATCAAAATCTCATTAAGGATGTTTTTTTCTTTATCATTTTCTTAATAACAATTTCATACTTTTCTATTTTTTTTAATAAATAATTTTAACATATATCACCATTTAAGAATATACTATTTATTGAGGACATATTTTTTATATTAACTTATTAAATTTCTTCGACTTGCATTTAAATATGATAAAGATGACAAAAATCCATTAAAACATGAACCATTATTTGGGGATATGACATACGAGGATAGGGCATAGACTTAACAATAATTATTCCATTCAAAGTACATTTAAAAAGGTTGTGATGTCATGAGAAACAAGCAAAATTATTATTATTATTTTTTGTTTTGTTTTGAAAAGAACAACAAAAAGAAATCAATAAATAGTAGTTGGCAAAAAAGTTAATAGTATATAGAATTAGAGTTTAAAATAAGTTAATTTATACAATCGTTTTTTAAGAGATGATATTTAACATATTTAGAATTTGAATTTCATTTTTTATTCTCAAACAACGATTTTTTTGTAAAAAAAATAATAGTATAATTTTTTTTAGATTCATGCCTAAATAATAAAAAATGGAATTTTAGAATTCGAATTTAATCCGATTAATTCATACAATCTTTTTTAAAAGATGACATTCAACACCTGCAAGCTACAATCCGCTTTTTATCCCAAATTACGATATTTTTTATAAAAAAAAATGGAATCCAAGATTCAGAGTTCACTAAGTGTGGAGACTCGCACTCAACCTGCGAGGTATTGTCCGCTTCGACCCGAAGGTCTCACGATTTTGTCTCACAAAAGACGCCTCACAAGTATAGGTTTAAGTCTCTACATATATATCATAGCAAATCTTCAGAGTTTCCCGATGTGGAATGAAAGTGTTACAAACTCCCTGTTAAAGCTTGACGTCCTCGTCAAGTCCAACACAGAACAGATAGAACCAAGATCACACCGGGCGTTGGGATTCTAGAGGTAGCTCCCACCGTGTAACACTTAGCTCCTTTAGGATTCTAAAGGTGACTCCGAAGGTGTAGCACTTAGCTCCCATATTCCGGCCGGTGATTACTCTGATACCATTTGTGGAGAACCGCACCCAACTTGCGAGGTATTGTCCGCTTCGGCCCGAAGATCTCACGGTTTTGTCCTACAAAAGACGCCTCACAAGTATAGATTTAAATCTCTACATATATATTATAGCAGATCCTCAGAGTTTTTCAATGTGGGATGGAAGTGTTACACTAAGTGTGAAGTAATTGGCTGCTGGTAGCTAAAAAATACCTGTTTTTTTTTTTTTTTTCTCACTTTATAAATAAAGATTACGTTTCTAGTGTCTCATTTTGGGTTAGCTGCAACTTAACTAAACAACAACTTCAATCTTTTACTCCTTTTACATAGTCAAAAAGAATTGGTAATAGGTGAAAAACTTTGACCAAATAGATGAAAGAGAATAACATGAGTGAAAAGGAAAAGATAAATTCTTTATTGACTTTGTGTTTTTTTACCAAATGTGGTTTTAATATGTTTAGATAAAAATTGAAGCATATTATAAATTTTGTAGAATTCACATCTAGAGAGAATTTTATCCTGCATACTGAGCTAAATAAAAATTTTCGGTTAATTAATTAGTTTCTAATTATTCAAAATGAAAAAAAAAAAAATTAAGATTTCTTTTGATAACAATATTTTTGTTTTTATTTTTTAAAATTAAAGCATTTTAACATTTTAATTTTTGCTATAATTTGGAAGTAAAAAAAGTAAAGATATGATTATGCTAGTAATTTTTAATTTTTATAATAAGTAGAAAGTAAAATTAATCAAGGATTACCAAACTAATTCTCAATTAACTTATGATTAATTTTTTTTATTTGAAAAAAAAAATTCAGAGAACGAGATACATGCATTTTTTTATTTTACCATAAGTCAAATGCGTGGATATAAGCCTAAGAAAATGCCATCATGAAAAATTATCTAATACACCATTGATAAAGTTTATAAATTCGATGAATGTATTAAAAGATTCTTTATAAAATAAGGGTTTTGTTAACTAGGTACCAATTAAGGATTATTTTATTATTATTTTAATTTTTTATATTTAATACATTATTTTTATTGAATTTAAAAAAAATATATTAATTATATATATATTTTTATAAATATCATTTTAATCAGTGTCACTAAACACTGATTAACATTTTTTATAAAATAATAATCCAAACCATCTTATAAGTTATAATATGAAATGGATTTTATTTTATTTTGATTTTTATGACCAAGCAATCTAAAGCAAGGTAGCTGAAGAAGGAAAACACTTTACAAAGCCGTGTTATAGACAAAAGCAAATCATCCAAGCAATCGTTTAAAAAAGACATTTCATGGGAAATTGAAGAAGAAACTTCTATCAATCATGCACGGATGATACAAAATTTTGATTTGTGAAAGTCCATATAATCTAATAATTTTGCACAAATTCTTTTCCAATGATGCTACTATAGTTGATTAAGTTGAAATTAATTCCGAAAAGAAAAGTTAGGTGCAAACCAATTAAAATTGACGTTCAATTTTCAAACAAAGTAAAGCCAGGTTTGGTGTGAATTTGATCACCACCAATTGAGTATGGGTTTAAAGGTTAAAGGGGCAAAGGCCAAGGGGTCCATACCTGTCTACTGCCAAAACAAGTTTGGTTCAAATTGAATCGGGCTTAAATAGTAATTTTTATAATTCGTTTTAACTCAAATTATTATTAATTTAATAATAATATTTTTATTTAAATTTAATTATAAAAATATTTTTTTAAATAATAAAACGGATTTTTGGATCGATCAGACTTGAGCCGAGACAAGCAAAAATAAAATTTTCCAACCCGGGTGGGCGCCATCCCATGTTCAAAAAAGCAAAGAAAAGAGAAGAAAAATAAAAACCAATTACCACCAAAGGAAGTGCAAAGGCTTTGAGTATCTTCCAATAGAGAGAAGCTAGAGATCAAGAGAGGGGAAGATGGGGTGGGAAGTGGGGGCATGAGCTTCAAAGTTTGACAGTTTGTGTGGGAAATGTTGTGCTTTTGAAGCCTCATTGGGGGTATTTTTTCATTTTTGGGTGGACCTTTTTTGGGTCATGAATCTGTGCAATATTGCAGATGGGGGATCTCAAAATGGGACACTGACATTGATTTCAGGATGTTGGGAACTGTCTCAACTTACTGCTGCAATATGCCAATACGCATAAGCAAGAAAAGGCCAAATAGTACTATGTATATGAGTTATGAAGGGCTTTTTACAGATAGATAATATATTTGTCACATCTGCATTACTTTATAAGATTTATTTTTACTCAACATAAAGTGAGAAGAGTCCATTAACTTAATGGCAAACAATACAGAGTTTAATGGCAAACTGAGGCAGATGATATGGATGGATTTGATCCTTCAGGATTAATTAATTATCCTGAAAAAGGGGCAAGAATGCCAATATTTCATTCTTCTCAATTATAATGATGCCTGTTTGGTAATATCTTGCCCACTGTATACTAAATAAATACTCTTTCCATTTCTAATAATAGTCAGTTGGAATTGCACAGTTTAAGTTTGTAGTGCAACTAATAAAAGTTCCTATAAATTATAGATTCTTTCCTGCTAGTCTGCAAATTGGTTAAATTCTTTTTCATCTAAAACCTATAGTTCAGTTATTTTCAGTTTCTGACTTGATGCAAACTGCTCAGGATACCCGTGTCTGACAACATTGAGTCCGACACATATTCAGGTATGAATATGAGGTATAATCCTCCAAATCTATGAAAAAATTTAAATCTTTTGATTATATACACATACTCATATCCAACATGTACTCTAGAATTTGGGTAACTAACATAAGCAACGACCACTTCAGTCATTGATTGTGTGAATGGATCTCCATCAAGACCTTTGAAAGAAGAGACCCGTAAATAATTTCACAAGTAGAGAAGCCATCAGCAACAAGTATGCTTGCTGCTATGAGAGAACAGTGTCGACAAGTTTCAAATCCAAAACCGGTAGAGAATAACATAACCTCTGCTAAAGTCTGAACCGAACCTGACCCGATCCGTTTTCCAATTAAATAATTATTACCAAATGATCATTCAATAAAAGTGGTTTCGAATCAGCAAATTTTGTAATTTGATTTGAATCATGTAGGCAGTCAGCTTCTTAGACATCCTGATAGAAACTAAAAGCATTTCTATTATAAGACAATTCTACCGTATGAAAAATCAAGTCTATACATGCATGCGTGTGAGTGATGATGATTTTCAATATTGACTTGCTTAACTTGTTCTGTTAAGAGCAGAAAGGAGGGATGAAAATTGTTTGGACTATTTAAATTATACTAAATGTAAGGTCATTGCTTGGAAATTTATTCTTATTTTTATATAAATTTTCTAATTTCTTGTGCTATTGTTAAATCTATATTATGGTTCGTTGTTATACACGAAAAGTTAAGTTTTTGATAATATATCCTTTAAAATATAATAAAAAGTTAATTTAACTGATAGCGATCGCTATAAAAAACGATATCATAATATAATTTCAGCAACTTTCAAATTGTCTTTAGCATATCATCCAACGTGTGCAGATGATGTGACAAAAATGGTCAATGAAAAGGTTGCAATCCGCACGTTTAAAACACAAAAAAGAAATGGGAAAAACTAGAACCATATGCCATATGGACAATCTTGTAGATTGTTTCGAACTTTTCGACGAAATTGGCTGAGAACTAGGTGGAAATTTTAAACCCATTTTAGAATACAAACAATTTTGACACTTATGAATCGACCGCATTAAAATCATGTTGTTTGATCTTTCAAGTCATATATATATCTTCTAAGTTATAGAAATAATTCTATGAAGATGTGATGTAAATGACTAAAAGTCAACATTCATGATATGCATGAAAAATAGAAAGACATCAGCATAGACAATGATTATTCAAAGACCTAAACCTAAGTGTGTTTCTTCAAGAAGATTAAAAACACTATAATCAAAGGATTCAAGCCTGTTAATTAAAAACATTCATATCAATCCTATGATTTTTTTATTTATTTTATATACAAAGAAGATTACAGTTTTGGGATAAAAGAATAGATTACAAATACTAGAATTCGAACTTCAGACTATTAGATGTCACCTCTAATAACTGTATAAAAAATTTAGATTAAGTTCTGATTCTTCAATCCCATGATTTTGTACAATGATGCACAATTTATTGAGAAATTGAACTTTAGAAAATTAATTCACTCTTCCAATCATTAATCTCATACTCGCTGAATGCGTGAGAACATCCTTATTCTTCCCCTTGAAACGAACCAACTTGGACCAAAACCCTTTTTTCTTCTTCCCATTCTTAACCTCTTCATCGTCGAAATTTCTTGGTACGAAAGCAATGGATCTACTCTTCTTCTTCAAACCATTAATTGTACCAAGCTTTACCATGAAACAGGACGACCCCATGATTCCCATTACCCCAGAACCGTTTCGCTTATGGAAATTACGATGTCGAGCCGGGGAGGCAGAGTTTGAAGCCGAAGCCGAAGAGTAGCCAGCAGGAGAAAAAGACAGTGAAGGAACAACTCTTGAATTAGCTTCTTTTGC
Organism: Fremontodendron californicum; assembly: GCA_030761205.1. NCBI lineage: Eukaryota > Viridiplantae > Streptophyta > Magnoliopsida > Malvales > Malvaceae > Fremontodendron > Fremontodendron californicum. The sequence goes on from JAULJL010000010.1 coordinate 5,231,042, forward strand.
TTTGCTTTGTGTATATAATAGACAACTTGGGAAAAACAAGTCCCACTTGGTTCCAAGAAGGTTCATCGTATGCACCAAACAAGTTTCCGTTACAGGTTGATGTGGTAGTAGTGTAGATCAATGTCACATTTATCATCGTTGGATCATTGTAAAGATCATGTAGATGAAAATGTTCGCAATAAGCCGTGAAGTTAGCTTTAATTTCTCTCCCACACGTGGAATGGGGAAAGAAAAATAGAAGAAAACCAGCAATAAGAAAAAGAAAAGTTTGATTAAATCATTCTGTGTCAAAACACATTAATCGTATTTGAATGTACTAACAATGTCATATCACCTAATTTGGTATAAATTTTTTTGACAAAGATTAATTCATATTAACTTATTTCATCGTTATAGTCTTGTTTTTGCACGACGGAGCCGTACGTTAATATGAATTGGCGGACTCTAGGTTATTGTGCAGTTTTGCTTAATAGAATCCTACGCAGGTGGGGCATGTCAACTAATCAGAAAACATCCTGATTCCATGGATAATTATCATCGTCTTCCATACTACAAAACAATTTGGTACAATGTTTTTGAGAAGAATCTATGATTATGGAATGAATCCAATGTTGCAGAAAAAAGGAGATGAATCTATCAACTTTACTTTTGTCTTACATTTCTGGAAGAGAAACGTTCTTGGTTGCAATATTGAGAATTGAGAATTTTAAAGACTCTGCATGGTGCTTCCATGAAGTTTCTAAGTTCATTTCGAAATGAGATTAGTAAAGTGTAAAAGTGAAACCTAAGAAATGAAATGGTTCTCACATTTTATGGTAATCAAAGGACATATCCCACAAATCCTCCAATGCCAAATTACATAGATACAATACAACTCATTTAGGATTTGGATAGCTTGTAGCTCAATAAATTCTTCACAAACATGAGACTTCTTTTTTTTGTCTTTGATTGTAGAAAGAGTACTAGAAGACTTGTAAAAAATGAGGTATCACGAGGATTTTTGGTGATTCCTTCTTCCATGCTTAAATCAATAATGAAATAAAAAAACTTGAAGAGAGGAAGAAAGAGAGAGAGAGAGAGATTGAGGTCATTACTGATTTAAGGATTGAAGAAGGAATCATTGAAAATTCTCAAATACTCCCACTTTTTGTGATCTTAAATCATAGGGTATGTTGAACTCGAGGCTTAATCCAGTTGGTTCATGCAGTCACTCTTAAAAAGTGACATTTAGCATATTTGAGATTTGAATCTCATCATCTGTAACTCTTCTTCTATCCCAAAATTGCGACATCTTTTGTAACAAAAAAAATAAAATCATAGGGTATGTTAAGTATGTCATTATGCTAGAAAGCATACAAATTCTAGCAAGTATGTGCCTTGCAAATTAAACATGGGAATCACTCTTATGTGTGGAAAGCTGCTAAAAGATTATGGACTTTCTTAATCGGATTTGCCCCAGTTAATACTGTTTTGCATGGACTTGTAGGCCCATATGATTCTTCAAAAAGATGCTAATTGTAATCCCAATTAGAGAAGAAGATAATATACCAATAACTTTCTCAGTCAGATCATACATTTATGAGACTTAAGACTAAAGTCTGCAAAAGCATAGACTTAAACGAATTGAAATATATAAAGAAACATACTTAAATGGTTACATTTCCATGTTCATCACCCAACTTTGAGCTTTTTCCGGTGGGTATTTTCTCTGCTTTTGTCTAAATTGTTGGATGAACATGTTGAAAATTAAAAGTTAAATCCCATACCTCTACAATGTTTCTTCTGAATCTTTTTCAAATTCGATAAAATATTGGCTAGACAAAAAAAAAGCTTGATTCCTTGACATTACAAAGTTAAACTAGATGAAGGTTGAGATTGAGATTGTCCTGTTTCATTTTGATTTTGGACATCTTAGCTGATTGAATACCACTTCCCCAATTTGGCTTGCAAAATAGATTATAGAAGTTGATTTAACTATGAATTACAACGAATCTTGCTCTTGTTCAAATATATATAAATGGCCATGAATTTTTTAGCTGATTTTAGCATGGTTTTTAACTCCACAGACTGGATTCTTATCTTGCTAGAGCAACAAAAAAGGACTAACATTTCAAGTCTTTGACACTAGCAATAAGCCAATTCTTCTTCCATAGTGACAGACTAAGGTTCAACTCGAATTGTTTCCTTCCACAGTTAAATATTTGAAATTGATAGGTAGCATCAAAATTCTTCAGTAATGGCCCATCCTGACAACAGTCTATAGTGAAGAGAAAACAGATGCAAACCCATAGTCAAGCAAACCCTTTTATGATTATTACAAGTCCTTTCAATAAAGCTCCCTCTCTATTGTCTTTGCTTAATCATAAATATGGTAGCTAGTTGGTCCTATCAGCTAGGCAATCAAGACCAAGAGTAGCTGTATATTTCTACGTTTAATGCTTAGTCTACCAGATATCTGGTGAGGGAGCTTTCATCTTTAAAGATCCATCGGTGCTGAAAATGCCACCTGTTTATCTTGGGTTCCTGTCTTCAGTGACCTCAAGACCCTGTAACAATGGCATAATCAAATGGCTCTTATTACATATCATTGTTTCTGAAACCTGCAAATTGCCCTGGACTCAATTCAAATCCATGTTTTCTCACCTATAAATTCTCAATAAAGCTGCAAATATATTTCTGCTTGGTTTTTTTGACATTATACAGAAGTTTGTTTGTATATCAGATTGATTCTTGAAATTGCTTGTCATGTTAACCCATTTTTCTTCTTTTTTGTTTGTAATGTTTGTTTCCGGGGGCCATCAGGATCAGCTTCAACTCCTCTCTACTAGTACAAAAAAATTAATGGGCAAAGTTTGTCTTTTAGGCAAATCAAATCAGGTGGGTTTCAATTAATATTGAGCAAGATTAAACTTGCAGTGTCAAATCGTCGTCCTGCACAGCAAAAATTTGCCTTCTTGGTGGGACACTTTCAGACGTCCTTGCTGCACAAAATTTGCTTAATTATGCTACTTACTGTTTGATAATCTATAATGAAAATTAACAGCTTGCCAAACCCCAAAATGCCCGAGAGTAACTAAATTGGATATATTTGGGCTGATAGCAGCCCATGAGCTTTATTAGAGTTAAAACAAAAAGAAAAAGAAATAAGAAAGGCAAAAAGGAGAAAACCCATATCTGAAGTTGGTAACTAACATAAATAAATGTGTAGAGAGAGAAGAGAAAAGAGAAAGCAAAAACGAGTAAAGGAGGTATGGCTGGCTTGGGAGTTGGGAGTCAGCTGGAGCCGAATAGGCCAAAGCTCAAGAATAAGGGGGGGTGTGGCCGTGTGGGTAATTTCAATTAGGAAATAGAAAAGGTAAAGGTAAAAGTAAAAGTAAAGGGCAAAGTTGATTTGAATGAACCCCATAACCCAAACAATGAGCACAGAAATGTAGATGCTTCTAGGGATGTGTGCAAATTATATAGATAGTGGAAAGAAAACAGTTTGCGTGTGTTTTAGTATATCTTAAAAACTCCCCCAGTGGCAGTGGCAGAGTCAAAAGTCAGTAGTGACGACACAAAAGACAACGAACTCCTCTAGGCCCCATCTTTCTGACAATCGAAAAGACTAGGAGGTATGGGCCTTAGCCCCCCCGTTTCATTTTCTTTCAAATTTTCAAATTATTTTTTTATAAAAAAATTTGACTTAAATTAGAGTTAGATAGAATCGATTCCAACTTGAAAATGTTTCTAATCCATTTGAATTTGAGTTCAATCTAATTTAATTTGATAAAAAAAATAATTTTAAATTTATTCAATCTAAATTAGAATCGATTTAAATTTGAATTAATTAATATTTGAAATTATTTTATACCAAAAGATTTGAAAGATTAATCTAAAATAATTTAATTAAATTGATTTAATTTAATTTTAAAATTTAATAATTTAGATCTAAAATGATTTGTACTCAAATAATTAAAATGTCAAATTTAAATAATCCAAATTCATAAAATTTAAACTTAAAACAACTTAAATTTACTCTAGACCCAAAGTGATCTGATTTGTTCAATTGCCACATTTAACTCTAGTCTAACTATGTTCAATCTTATTAGACAATAAATGATTTTAGATTCAAATTTTCAATTGATGCTAATTTTTATTAAACAATATCTATAAAAATATAAAACATTTTTTTTTTCTTTTATTTGAAAAAATAAAAATTTGAACTCTACTCTTAAAAAAATACGATATACATGCACTGATTACTAAATTAAATGTTGAAATATAACAATAACGAAATTGGAGAAATTAGTTTATCAATGAGATGTTAATTTAATTCATAAGCGTTCTAACTTAGATTATTAGTAATTTTGATTTCAAGTATTATCTAGGATCTTTCACTAACAAAAAACAAGGGCACTTATATAATATGAATTTTGCTAACAAATATCTTAAGAATATTTTTTAAGATTATTATATATAATAATATTTTTATTTAATATATTAAAAATAATAAAAAAATTATTAATTTTTGTATTTAATATAATATTTTTATTATAAATAATATATTAACTAATTTTAAAAAAAATTTTAAAAACATTCGTTAACAAAACTCATATAATATATATTACCATATTTAAAGACAGAAACAATGTGGCATAAGAGTTTGTTTGGATGGAGAGAAAAAAGAAAAAGAAAAAAAAAAAAAAAAACGAGTTTCCGAGTCCAGAAGGAAAGAGAAAAAGAAAAAGAAAAAACTATTGGGTGGATCCAAAAACTTTAAGACTGTGATTTTTTTTTTTGGTTTGATGTGACATAAGACGTTTGGCACATTGTGGGTGTGGGGTCCACACTACTTCCCACCAAACATGTGATAGCTTATTGCCCACCTCTCCCACGCGCCACTCTTTTGCATTACTTATCAAGCCTTTGGGTGAAATGAACGTCTCCTTATGTAATAATTGTAATAAAAATAAATAAATAAATAAATGAATTTTCACTCTTTTTTTTATAATAAATAAAATAAATTAATAGATAAATTATTTAGGGGTTGTGATTTCTTTTTTTAACATAAAATATGCGTTTTTTATTTTAAAAACTATCTTATTTGTTATCATTTGAATTTTCAAATTTTATAATCAAAATTAATAAAATGAGACATATTTTTATGGTATATTTAAAATAATACAAAATTACATTGTTAATGTATCAAAACTAACTGTTATTTATTTATACAACCATCAAATAGAATTATTAAAAAAATATGAATCTCTCGAGCTACAAATAATAAATGTTTATTTACTAAATTCGTGATTTTTTTAATCAATAATAATCTTATAATGATGTTGAAAGATATTGGTAGTAAGGTCAATGGTATTGCCACTTTGGCTTGTAAAATTTTATAACAGTAAGAAATTAAAACTTGTTTTATGAAAATTCAAAATTTAAAAGTAAAAAGATTAAAAAAGCAATTAAAGTTAATAATTCAATTTGAATTAAAGGGTCTGGTTATTAGAGTTTATAGATACTGATTAAAATTTATTTAATTATTATTTTTAAAAAGTTTTTTTTATATTTAATATATTATTTTTACTGAATTTAAGATAAAATAATTCGTTAATTATATATTTTTAAAATATCATCTTAATCAATGTCACATTTCTCTGAATTAAAATCAATATTAATAATTGGCCTTTCTTGACAAAATCTTCAACTAAAAAATTATTAGAAAAAAGGAAAACAAAATGTGAAAGGAAGTGTTGGGTTGATCCAAATTAAGGGGGAAAATTTAAGAAAATGAAGAAGATTTTTTTTTTTTTTCATTATTTGTGGTAAGAATTTGGATTGTAGTTCACGCGCTGCACCAAAGCGGTAGAGTTGAAATTCTCGAGGCCGAAGAGGGCCTGTCAGCTGTTGCTATCTATGGGTCCATTTGTCCGGGCTCCTTGGGGGTTGAGGGCCCACAGAAGAGTGTAATTTCTTTTATAGGCCCCACCTAAAAGACACCCTTTCTGAATAAGCTATGTATTCCCGTTGTCAGCCATGAGCCTTGCCCATCCAGACTTTTGGCATTTACAGCTCTCTCTCCACTTTTCACTTTTTTTTTTACACTCTTTACTTTTAATAATTTCTATCATTTTGAGTAAAATTGATAATTTTAGATATGATAAAAACACGACACGAGAAAAATAAATTAAAACACGATACAAAATAAAAAAATAATAATACGAACATGACATGAATATGTCAAAATCTATATAATTTGAATTATTAACGTGTCAAATTTTATATAAATATATAATACATTAAACACGATTATGACATGAAAAATTAACACAAACATGATACGACACGAATATACGAATTGTCGGATATAATTTTAAGTCCTTATTCAATATTTAGTATATGTATTATTTTTATAAGAATTTTGTTAACGAGTGTCTTTTGGATACTTGTTAAGCTTAGTTAAATTATTATTTATAAAAATATTTTGTACTAAATATAATATTTAATAATTAATTTGATAAATTTCAATGTATTAAAAATTATAATTTACTTAATATCAAAACTTTTTTTTTTTTATAAATCACAACAGCTCAAAGATGTTTTGATATTTCAATTATTGAATAATAGTTTCATAAAGAGTTTTGTTAAGGAGTTTCCTCAACCCTTTTTTAAATTAGTTAAGATATTATTTATAATACTATTTTAGTATTTAATGTAATAACTATAGTTAATGAGATGAATTATTATTTAATATGATAATTTTAAAACGCTCTTAAGGCACTTGTTAGTAGAACGGCCTTTTGACAAATCCACAGGCTATTAGTTATAACCCGGAAAAGAGGTTTGAAGTAATTTAGACCACACTATTTTAAATGAAGGATATTAACAATTATAGTTGTAGGTTCATTTGAACGGTCAATGAAAGGGTTTTTACTTTCGGTTCATGATGCTGTAGAAATTATTTTCATCGGTCATCCAAACGAAATGTTAATTAAAATGAAAGTTCAATCTCTTTTCAATGAAGTTCGAAAAGCCAACTTGGAAAAAAAAAATAATTAGGGTTTTGATGTTATGTTATTATTATAACTATAACAATGGTGATAATTAATTGTAAGTATTGAAATGCATTAATCATCAATTTTGGGTAACCAAAAGTGGAAAATTTATCTGTCATTATCTGATTAGGACATTATATATCTTTCATGTTTCAACGACCTCATCCATTCCTTTTATAAGCTGAAATGATAGCCATTGCTGAACTTTTCAAGTATATCTTTCGGCACCATAGTATATCAGTATTATTTTCATGTAGACTTTACTCACTTTGGATATATATCAGAAAGGATCTGATGATGTAATAATTCTATACAGTCTAATTTGAAATAATAACTAATTAATTATTTTTAATACACTTATCAAAATTATTTACACATGAAATTTACTGGTAATGACTCTATATTAGATTTGTCTAAGAGTTGTACTTAGGTTTGCTCATGAGTCGGGTCGGGTCGGGTCAGACCGATCTGAATTTTTTTCTACCTTACTAGACCTGGCCCTTTGGCTCGGGTTACTGCTCACTTTATATCAAAAAAAAAAAAAAAAATTTATATTAATATTTATATATTTTTATAATTAAATTTAAATAAAAAATTATTTTTTAATTAATGAATAGTGATTCGAGCTAAGCTGGCCCGGATCACTAAAACACCTACCCAGACCCGATCCAATAAGAACCGAACGGACTGTCCAATCCATAAACAGATTTAGTGACTTGTGCTACTCATTCACGTCCAAAAGCACATTTAATATCTACCCATATTTCAAAGTAAATAAAATTTAAACAGTCATAAGATTTGTTGATATCCTATTTGGACCGGCAATGGACAGTTCTACATATTGAGTAGGTGATAGATGAAACTTGCTATTTAATGATTCTATCAACGTACTAAATAAGGTTAAGAGGAAAAAAATGGATCTTAAATTTGTTTTATTCTCTTTTTTTGGTAAGAAATTATGAGTCTAGTGAGAATTATTACTACTAATTGAAAGGGAGTTTGAATTGAGTTTGAATTATCAATTCAACAATATTATACTTAAAATGTGTAATTTCTTTGAAAAACATATATTAATTAATGGAATGACCAATGTGAAATTGAGTTTATCAACCGACATGCTAGAAGTGGTTCACATGCATGATTTGTGCATGGGCAGCACCAAGTTGGCATATAAAAAAAAATGTTTTTTCCAAAACAAGAAATTAATTAATAGAAATTTCCTAATCAATCCAATGAATTCTTATCTATATATAAGAGAATTTAAACAAGCTAGTCCAGCTCTTTTGTATGTTGGAAATGGTAAATATTGTAACAAGTTAACAACCGGCACAAGCCTATTCAATTCCAGTTGGACCTTACTAAATTAATTATAGACATTTATACAAAAACTTGTACTATTTATTTGTAATAATCCTAGTTTGTTCCTAAAAAGAAGACAGAAGCAATTTTTTTTGTTGGCCAGTTAGACAGAAGCAAATTAAAAACTTTTCGATGTATCAGATATTAAGATTATTTAAAGAATTTAAACTTTTCTTGGTTAAATAAGAAAAGAATTTAATTTTTTTTAATAAAAACTGAGAAAGTCTAAGAAAAAGAAAATGAATTAATTCCAAACCTTAAACCTTAAGAATTCACTGTAATCTTTTTATAAAGAAAATGGGATTACTTGGTATAAAGAAAAATTACTATTTGACATTTTGGTATAGTAATATGTCCCTCAAAGGCTCTAAATTAAGGAGTACGTTTTTTATACACCAATAATAAAGTTTTTTTAATTTTATAAGTGGGTATGTTTTTTATACATTAATAATAAAGGTTTTTAATTTAATTATACGAGATTAAAATATTGTTACATGTCTTATTTTTTTTAATTAATTTTTTTTCAATACCTTAAGACTTAAGAGGTATATCGCTTTGTTAATCCCACTTGTAAAATTTAAAATTTCATTGATAAATAAGATAATTTTTTTTTAAATTAAGTCTCAACTCAAAACTCATGCTTTTTCTTTAAAATAAAAAAATAGGGCTTTAAAAATTAATAGCGGCTAAGCCGAGTTTGAGTTAGAATTTGGCTTAATCATGGATGGAGAGCTTAGTGTTCCTTTATCCAATCTTTATTAAAATCAAATTATGTAGCATTTCTTGATTAATATAAAATTTATGTGTATGGTTTTCAAAAATCATGTCCCCACTATGGATATAAATAAGACACTCACCAAACTGAAAAACTTTATAAAGTTTGATAGAGAATAGAGATAGGCTCTTTTTCATACTTATTATTATATTTTTATTAACCTTATTTATAATACTAAACAAATCCTCCTCTACTTTTTCATTTTGGATGATCTTCAATATAAAAAATGAAAATTTGTTAACTAAAAATATATGTGATATATATTTATTATTCATTTATTTGAATACTTGAGTTAAATATATATATATATATATAGAGGAAGGATCCACTTACACTAGTATAAAATTAATTTAGTTTTACATGTTTTTGTAATTTTTACACGACTTATATTTTTTTAATCCGACCGTTGTATTTCATACTCTATTCATGTAAATCGTGCACGTCAAATTTCGAGTAAATTAAAAATGTCTAAATATTTGTTTATTGTAAAAAAATTTCAACCGTTTAATATATATTAAAAAGACGGTATTCTTGATCGACATGATATGGATATCAGATCGATTCGAAACTTTACGTGCACGATGAGTGGGATAACATTGCCAAATCCAGCAATTGGTTTGTTAAAATATCAATAGCACACGAAGTTATTAAAGCATGTAAAACTAATTAGTTTTACACCAACGTAAGTTGATTCCTTTTAGTTTGCAATGTTGATGGAATCTAATCACACATTGCCTACAAAAGTCAAGAACAATGGATATATAATAGGATATCCTTCTTACCTTAGACAATTGAATCAAGTGCTATGGGCTCAAGGTGCTAGTAGGCCCTCTTAGTGGGCTACTAATTATTTAATGTCAAAGATCTAGGGTTTAAAATTGTTGATATAATTGTTTTTTTTTCGTTTTTAATTAATTCCAAAAATAAAAAATAATAATAATCAGTTATATTGAATAGTTATGTTTTTTTGACATCATAGCTGTTATCAATAGACAGAACATTTACTTGAAGAGTTGTTGTCAAAAACACAACTCATGCCCAAAAGATAAGTTACTAAGAAATATAACTTTACATTGTTTATAAATAGAGACTTTTCTATTCTGTCAATTTCATAATTATGCTTGGAACTTTTATGACTTTATTGTATTCTGAACGCATTATAAAGCCTAAAAAAAACTGTTTCTACGTCTAAAGATCTGCATCCAAATCTCTCATCTCCATTATTTTTCTAACAATTATATATATATATATATATAATTTAGGCTCGTCTTAACCTTTATTTATTTTAAGCCAAAGAGTTTATTTAGTAATCAAGAGATTACAATACTAGCAAAAAATTAGTAAAACCAAATATAATTCTATGCAAATTCAAAATGAACTAAAAAAATACCGACTAAAGAAAAACATCAAAACTAAACACCAAAAAAGTCACAAAGATACAAGAACATATGGTTACAAATACCAAAAACCTAAACACCTATAGATCACAATTAATAATAAAACTCCAATAAACTCCGGCAAAAAAAAAAATCTTATAATAAGCAGCAAACCAACAAGCAATAGCAAAACCACCTGAAAGAGAAGATCCTGCATGGGTCAAAAGCCATATTATGTATTCTTTATGAGAAATGAATTGAAGTGGGATATTTTGAATTACCTATCTCCCCTTATACATCCTTGTAATATATACGTAAGAATTAAAAATGCTTGTCGACACGATTTAGTCTGTATACAATTTGCAAACTTGATCTTTGCCATCTAGGTTAAGCATAAGCTTAACCAACCTACCGAAGTAGCCTTTAATTTGAATTCGAAATTTAGTTCAATTGGTTTATGCAGTTGCCCTTAAGATATGATATTCAATAAATTTGAAGTTCGAATCCCAACATTTACAATCCTTTCTCTATGTTCAAACTACGATATTTTTTGTATTAAAAAAACCAAACCTAGCTAATTATATATCTATATACAAATGGCCATATTAAGCGGCTGCAAAGAAATCAATAAAGTTGAGCTTTGTAAAGTTGGAAAAGAAATTCTGCCCAAGTTGAAATTTGATTGTGAAGTTGGCTTGTTTTTTGATCGAAAATGACACCATTAATGGTGACTTTTGAGGTCATTTGTTGTCGCAAAGATATTTCAAATGGAAGTTCGTGGTTTATTGGCCAAAAAAGAAGAAGCTCGTGGTTTCAAAGTAGCAACTAGCAACCTTCCTAGCTAGTTGAAATTTTTAATCATGAAATTAAACCATGTGGTGAAACAGTGATTTTTTTTTTTCTCTCCTTAAATATCATAAACATCTTTTTCTCATTATTACTTAAGGGGCAAGTTAATTTTTTGGGTGTTCACTTTTGACTTTTGTAGAACATTTTAACGAAGTTAATAGCACCAATGATCCTTAAATTATAAGATATATTTTATATTGATCTCTAAATTTCAAAACGTATTAAACTGGTCCTTGATTACAAGTATCATAACAAATTGGTCCTTACCGTTAGCTTTTCCGTTACCTTTACTGTAGCAATCAGCTTAGTGACACGTGTCACCAGCTGATTGCACCACATTTCTCTTTATTTTTTTTTCTTTTCCTTTTTCTTTATTATTTTTTCTTTGATATTTTTTAATAAATAAATGTAAATAAATATTTTTTATAAAATTAATGTAAATAAATATTTATATTTTATAAATTATTTAATTATTAAAAAATTAATTTAAATTATTATTTATCTTTTGTATTTATTTTTTCATTTTCCCTTTTTTTATTATTCTTTATAAATAAATATAAAAGATAAATAATAATTTAAATTAATTTTTTAATAATTAAATAATTTATAAAATATAAATATTTATTTACATTGATTTTATAAAAAATATTTTTTCTTTTTCTTCTTTCTTTTTTTCTTTTTATAAATAAATAAATTTCGTAAAAATTAAATAATTTATAATTTATAAAATATAAAATATTTATTTACATTAATTTTTTAAAATATATTTTTTACTTTTTTATTTTCCTTTTCTTTCTTTCTTTCTTTCCTTTTTTTCCTCTTTTCTTATAAAATTAATGTAAATAAAATATTTTATATTTTAAAAATTAATTTAAATTAGAATATGAATTATTATTTATATTTATTTACAAACAAGAGAAAAAGGGAAAAGATAAGAAAGGAAAAAATAAAAAACTTATAAATATAAAATAAATATTTTATATTTATAAATTATTTAATTTTTAGAAAGTTAATTTAAAATATAATATAATATAATATACTTATATATATATTGTATTTGTTTATAAAGAAGAGAAAAAAGAAGAAAGGGAAGAAACAAAAAAAAATTTATAAAATTAATGTAAATAAATAGTTTTATATTTTTTTCAATTATTTGATTATTACAATATTAATTTAAATTATACTGTAAATTATTATTTAGGTTTTAATATTTATTTGTAAAGAAGAGAAAAGCAACAAAAAGAAAGAAAGGAAGAAACCAAAAAATTAAAAATATTTTTTATAAAATTAAAGTAAATAAATATTTCTTATTTTTAAAATTAATTATATTTTTTTAAAAATTATTTTAATTTATAATATGAATTATTTTTTCTTTGTATTTATTTATATAAAAAAATCAAAGAAAAAATATAAAAGAAATAAAGAAAAAGGAAAAAAAATGAAGACAACTGCTGGAGCAATCAGCTGGTGACACGTGTCACTAGCTGATTGCTAACGGTAAAGGTGACGGAAAAGCTATCGGTAGGGACCAATTTGTTATGATACTTGTAATCAATGACCAATTTGATACGTTTTGAAGTTTATGGACTAATATAAAATATACCCTATAGTTTGGGGACCATTGGTGTTATTAACTCTATTTTAACGTCAAGTTTGCATCATATCTGTTAAAGGTTGGGTTACTCAATTAATGGACTCGATTCGAATTGCATTAGATTTAAATATAATATTTTAGATTTGAACCTAGTTTAATTCGATTTGAATTATTATTTAATTAATAAAATTTATTTTTATTTAAATATAATTATAAATATAAAAATTTTAATAAAAAAATAATATTTTAAAATTTTAAAAAGTAAAATAGATTTTTAGGCCCGACGAATTGGGTCGAGTCTTGGATAGGTAATTTTTTTCTATCCAAATCTGGCTCGATCTATGGATAGCTCTAGTTTGCATTTTATTTATAAGTAAACTGATTAAATGTGATTTTTTATAGTAATTTCAATGTTGAAAATATGGATCGGACCGATCGGTTGGATCGATTCAACTAGGAACCAATGGCCTGTCTGATCCGGTACATATAAAAAAAAAAATTGAGTATCTAAGGAATCAGTAGAAACTTGACTCAACCGATAAAAAACCAGATTAAACCGAATTTTTTCTTTATTTTATTAAAAAAATATTTATAAGTGATGAAATTTAAACTTTTAACCTTTTAATAATATATTAAAGATTATACCATTAATTATTTTTATTAATTAATTATTATATTTAATATTAATTGAACAATACGATTCAATCAATGACAGGTCTCAAGAGCCCAATCTGATTTTTTATTTATTGATAATTTTCACTTGGATGTTGAATAAATAAATGTCATAATTTTTAATAATAAGAGCTTTCTGATATCAAATGAGCCGGTACAATCTACATTCTAAAGAGCATCATTGATGGGTTGATTTTTGGGAATTGATGAGCTCATGAAATTTAAGTTTCAATTTGGACACACTTTTTCTTTTTTTTCCTAAGTCAGAATATATTAATAAAGAAGGAAGTACATGCAAGATAGTAAGCTCTCAAGAAAGCACCGAACATATTAGAGAGTATCAAAAACAGAGCAGAGGCAAAGACATAATAAGCACCAATATCCAAATCACCTATCCAAAAATTTCCAGCATCACCACCGGGTCATGAACATCCCAATTCGAGAAGCATCAGCCATTCCATTTGCTTTTCGAAAGACATTCGATAATTTGAATCCAAAATTTAACTCAATTAGTTCATGTAAGCATCTTTTAGAAACGACATTTAGTAAATCTGGAGTTCAAATCTCAACATCTGTAATCCTTCCGCTTATCTCCAAAATATGACCTCCTTTATTTATATATTTAAAAAAAAAAAAAAATTGATAATCTCAAATCAGACGCAATTCCTATTGAATATTTGAGTTGTTTCTTTGCCGACTTAGGTTACTAGTTTGAAAATACGGTCTCTTCGTCTTTGAAAATTTTCTTTTCTTTTTATATTTAAAGTTGTTCGAGATTAAATTTTGATTACTGAAATTAAAAATTCAGCATTTTACTAACATATTACATTATTGTTGGCAATTCTTTTTTACTCTTTACATATTAATTAGTCAATTTGAAGTTGATGAGCCTGATCATCACCCTTCAATTTGGATTGATTTTAGTTCTTAAATCAACTTTGTTTGCAGCTACAAGAATGGGTTTTTAGTATAATTTATATTTGATACAATATCATTCATTAAAAAAAATTATACATAGATAGTGAAACACAAACTAAAGTACCTGCAAATAGTCGGTTAAGATGGGAGGAAAAGCGCGGGAAAAATAACAAACTCTCTCAACTCACGTTTACCGGTTTTACTTGAGCTGGGAGTTTTCACTGGATTTCATCGATTTCCTCCTTAATTTCTTCACTTTTTCATTGATTCTTCTTCAAATCTGAATCAATTTGCAAGATTATTCCTTTTTTCATCCTTTGTTGCCATTTTTGAGTATCGATTCCTTGAGAGTGAGATCTAGTGGTCGATCACAACTGGTATGGAAATGATCACATCGGAAGTGAGATCTGGTACTTCCTTGAGAATGCCAAATGCTGAGGGAACTGGAAAACAGCAGGTTGAGCTTCAAGAAGCAATCTTCCATGGAGATTCTATTAAGGATTCTCGAGGGGAAACTGTATTGGGAGCAAAAAGTGTGATGGGGAAACGGAAGGAGTTAGTTGGAACTAACTCTGCTGAGGTGGCACAAGCTGTTGACTGGAGGAAGCTCTTTGCAACTTCTTCAAACCAGTCATTACAATTCTTCCCGCCAACAGAATATGAGGGCTCCATCACTGTCAAACCTCCTGAAGAGGTGTTTGAAGAAGGAGTCCAGTCATGGCAGAATTCAGTTGTTGCCCAATTCATAGGAAAGGCGCCTAACTTTAGCTCCTTTCACAAATTAGCTAACATACTTTGGGGCAAGGAAGGAGCAATTGAGATTAAATCTGCAGGGCCAAACCTCTACATCATTCAACCCCCAAATGCAGCAATAGGAGATTGGATCCTAGAGCATGGTCCATGGCATATCCAGAATAAACCACTTATTCTGAGGAAATGGGAACCAGGGCTCAAATCACTGGAGTTTGATATGAAGAGGTTGCCAGTATGGATTCATCTGAAGGGCATCCCACTGGAATTATACACACAAAAAGGTCTGAGCTACATTGCCAGTGCTCTTGGCATACCTTTATACATGGATCGCATTACAGCAAATCAACAGCGCCTTGCTTTTGCCAAGGTATGTGTTGAAATTGCTTCTGACACAGTATTGCCACGATCCATTAATGTGGAGATGAGAAATGGCACCAGTATCCCTATAACTGTGGAAATTCCATGGTCTTTCCAAAGATGCAAACATTGCAGCACCTTTGGGCATATGGAAAAAGCTTGTCCAAGCAAACCAGCAGGGGTTACTAAGCCTCAAAATGAGGAACGTGTATGGATCCCTAAGGATAAGAACCCTAAACCTTTGAATGAACAGAATGTGTTGAATGAGCCAGTAATTGTTCAGCATATGATGAATGAACAGAAGGTGTTGAGTGAGCAGGGAAGGACAGCACTTGTTCAGAATGTGCATAATGAGCAGGGAAGCTTACTGAGAAGGGAAGAACTTGTTCAGAATGACCAGGGAAGGGAAACATCAGCTCAGATGGTCAGTAAGGGAGGTAAGAAAGCTGAAGTTGCAAGCTCACTGAATAGGTTTGCAATCTTGAATTCAGTCTCTGATAATTCTGATGAGCTGACACACTCATCTAGTAAGGAAGGTACAAGCATTGAAAATGAGGTTGTGGAAGAAACATCTCATTACTCTCCCAAAAAGACTAGAGCTGCAGCAGCTGGGGTAGCTGATTTAATGAAGGCCCTGAAAACCAAGAAGAAAGGGCACATTGACAAAGGATCAAAGCAGGTCAAGACAGTGGTACCTGTCTTAGGAAGTTCTACCTCCTCCTCCTCATGAGTTTGGTATTCTGGAATGTAAGAGGGCTTAATAGCCTTCTTAAACAGAAAAGTGTTGCTAGGAGAATTAATAGTCTCAAGGCAGATTTGGTGTGTCTCCTAGAAACTAGAGTGAAGCAAAATAATATGCCAAGAATAATGGAGAAGTCATTCTATGGCTGGCAAATGCATCATAATTATTCTTCTGCTTATAATGGCAGAATCTGGTTCATGTGGAGGGACAGATTGCAAGTGAGCTTGACTGCAGAAATGGACCAAAGCATCACTTGTTCTGTTGCTCTAAATGCTAATAAATTCAGCATAACAGCAGTTTATGGAAGCAATAGTAGCATGGACAGAAAGAGACTCTGGCAGCATCTTGAAGAATTGCAGAGTTCCTTCTTGGATGAGCCTTGGCTTATTGCAAGGGATTTTAATGTGACAACTCACCCTTCTGAAAGCTCAGACTTCAAGGGCTCTCATGTCCTAACCCCTGACATGAAGGATATAACTGACTGTATGAACAAGATTGAAGTCTTTGATCATGCAAGCACAGGCCCAGTGTTTACTTGGACCAATCATCAGATTGAAAGTTTTCTTGCCAAAAAGCTTGATAGAGTGATGGTAAATGCTGATTGGCATATCAGCTTTAGGCAATCACATGTGGAGTTTTTACCTCCAGGAGAATCAGATCACTGCCCTGCCTATGTCAGGATGAATGTTGCTATGCATTCACCCCCTAAGCCTTTTAAATTTTTCAATTTCTGGACAAAGCATCCAGAATACTTGCAGACTGTGGAACATTCTTGGAAGGAGCCTGCAACTGGAGACCCCATGTCTATCCTCTTTCAAAAGCTGAAGAGACTAAAGTCAGCTTTGAGAACACTCAACTCCACAAGTTATGGGAACATCTCAGAGAGGGTCCAGGAGAAGAGAAAGGAACTGGAAGCTTTGCAGATGCAGATACTTTCTCAGTTGCCTTCTCTAGACCTTGTTGCTAAGGAGAAACAGCTTTTCTCTGAGCTCAAGGAGCTCTCATTAGCTGAAGAAAGCTTTTATAGGCAGAAATCCAGAATCAGATGGATCAAAGAGGGGGATTAAAACACCAATTTCTTCCACAAACAAGTAGCTACAAGGCACAATAGGAATGTTATCAAGGTCCTATTTGATGAAACTGGCAAAAAGCTTGAGGAATTTGACCAGATTTCTAATGAAGCCATTGGTTTCTTTCAGAGACTAATGGGAACTGAGGATAGTCAGGTTACAGGCTGCTCAAAGGACTTCTTGGCTGAGCTGCTCAAGACTCATCTCTCAGAGGATGAGAAGGGGAAAATAACCAGACCAGTTACAAGGGAGGAAATAAGGAATGCCTTCTTTGTTCAAAATGGTGAAAAGGCCACAGGACCAGATGGGTTCACTGCCCATTTCTTCAAAACATCCTGGCAGATTGTGGGAGAGGAGGTTATATCAGCTATCTTACACTTCTTTCAAACCAAACACCTCCTGCATGCTTTCAACTCGACAATAGTGGCTTTAGTCCCTAAAAGCTCAAGTCCTAGCTGCATAAAGGACTTCAGGCCCATTTCATGCTGTACTGTTTTCTACAAAAGCATTACAAGGATCCTGGCAAATAGAATCAAGGAATGTCTTCCTTCCTTGATCTCAAGTAATCAGAGTGCCTTTGTCAAGGGCAGAAGCATTACTGATAATATACTTATGGCTCAAGAAATGGTGAGAGGGTATGGAAGAACATCTCTCTCCCCTAGGTGTGCCATCAAGATTGACCTGCAAAAAGCCTTTGATTCCATCAGTTGGACCTTTCTTCTCAAGGTTCTGCTTGCACAAGGATTTCCCCAAGATTTTGTGGATTTGATTGAGGTCTGCATCTCATCTCCTAGGTTCTCCATATCCATCAATGGAGGGTTTGTGGGATACTTCAAAGGGGCTAAGGGAATAAGACAAGGGGATCCTATTTCCCCATATCTGTTTGTGATGGTGATGAATGTCCTTTCACGGTTGTTGGACACTGGGGCACAGCATGGGCTGTATGCATATCACCCAAAGTGTCATAGAATTCAGCTCACTCATCTGTGTTTTGCAGATGACTTATTAATATTCTCAAAGGGAAATTTGGATTCCATCCTGGGAATCAGAGGCTTGCTGGAATATTTCTATTCCATCTCAGGGCTGCAGCTTAATACTCAGAAGAGTGAGATCTACTCCTCGGGTATTGACTCTTCCAAGCTAGTGGACATTCACCTACAGACTGGATTTAAGATAGGACAGCTCCCTGTCAGGTACTTAGGAGTCCCTTTGGTCACTAGGAGACTCACTGAAAAGGACTGTGCTCCATTGATTGAGAAGATATTGCAGAGGATCAATGGCTGGGCAGCAAAGCAGCTCTCCTATGCAGGTAGACTTCAGCTTATTCAATCAGTACTATTTAATGTGCAAAGCTACTGGTGCAGGCATTTTGTACTGCCTAAAGCAGTTATAAAGAGAGTGAACCAGCTTTGCATGAGATTCTTCTGGAAGGGGAAGGAGATCTCAAATCCTGGGGCAAGGATCAAATGGAGCACCATTTGCTTGCCAAAATCAGAAGGTGGACTTGGCCTAAAAGACTTACTGTCTTGGAACAGGGCTTGTATTCTTCAGCATATATGGTCCTTGCTTGTTCAGGCAGGATCATTATGGATTGCCTGGATAAAAGCCTATGTGCTTAAAGATCAAAGTCTATGGCAGGTCGCTATTAACCAAGGTAGCAGTTGGACATGGAGGAAGTTGCTGCAGCTGAGGGGATTAGCGATGCAATTCATCACATTCCATGATGGACTACCAGTATGGAAGTACCCTGGAGGGAAATACACTGTGACAAAGGTCTGGAATGAGCTGAGATCCAAGCAGGAGAAGGTTGGCTGGGAAAAGCTGGTATGGTTCCCACTGCACATCCCTCGACATTCAGTGTTGACTTGGATGGCAATTTTGAATAAGTTGCCTACCAAAGATAGAATGATTGCTTGGGGAATTGAGTTGAATGGAATGTGTGCTCTTTGCCACACTAAACCTGAAACTAGAAACCACCTCTTCTCAGAGTGTCTATTTTACAAGGAAATCTGGCAAAGAATCCTCCAGCTATGCCAATTGCATAGAGTAGGTACCAGCTGGGATGTTGATTTCCAATGGATGGTCAGGAAGCTTAAAGGGAAGGCTCTTATTTCAACCATTCTACGCCTAGCCTGGAATGCCAGCATTTATCTAACATGGAAGGAAAGGAACAACAGATGTTTTTCACAATCTCAATCCACAGTGGAGGAGATCATTGGAAGCATAAAGGAGATAGTTAGGATGAGATTATCGGGGATGAAGAACATTGCTCCGAATGCAGTTAACACAAGTCTCCGGAATAATTGGAACTTAAGTATTGAAATGTATCCTAGTGAATGAAGAAGTTGTTGTTGTTTTCTTAGTTGGTTTCTTTGAGTGCTAGCCTCATATGATGGTTAGAATGTACTTCTTTTAGCAGTTTCTACTGCTTCTTGGATAATAACAATTGACTTATCCAAAAAAAAAAAACTAAAGTACCTAATAAAAGTTTTATACCTTTATTAATAGATGTTAATTTTGGTAAAGTGGTACATTTTGATTCAATGACAATATATAAATTATAAGCTAATAATATATCAATTACAAACTCTTGTAAATATATATATTTTTTCTAATTTGTCATAGGTATTATGTAAAATATGGCGTTTGATCTTTAGAATATAAGTCGTATGGATGATTCGAGGTGTGCTTCGTTATTGTCTCTTTTCTAAAATTTTGTTTTTATTCCTTTTTTTTCTTTTTATCTTTTTTTTTTTTTTTTTTTACATGTGTTTTTTATGAGATTGACTTTTTTTGTTCGTGTGCTGAGAATCTTTCGATATCTTTTATTTCTTTCACTCAGGCAATCTCCGTCGGTTTTCTTTTGTTATTGTTTTGGAATGTTTGTCCTCTCTTTGTTAGTCTCTACTAACTTGTTACTTTCTGATTTTAATAATATTTTCACTTAATAAAAAATATATATATATATATATATATTATCTAACGAAGATTAATATATTCTTTCGTATCCAGTCTTTTGAGTAGAGGTGACAATTGGACATGTTAGGGTTGGTTTGTTTTGAATTCGAGTCGGGTTCAAATTTTTTTGAGTTTAAATTTTTTTTGGTTTGAGATTTTTTTGGTTTCGGATTTGGGTTATAAGTCTTTTTATTTTATTTTAGATGTAATCACTATTACATAATTTAAATTTTTAAATTCAAAATTAAATTATTAGTTTTTTTAATAGGCTTTTGTATAATATGATATTTTTTAATTATATTTATATATTAATATTTGTTAACACCAAAAGGACATAAAAGTAATTTGTTATATAAAATTACTTTGTTACATAATTTATTATAAAAAATATGTTATCATATTAATATTTAAAACAATTGATTTAATGAACTCGAATATTCAACATAAATTATGATTTATATCATGTATTTATATAAATATAATTGTACACACTAATAATTAAATTAAAATGAACAAATGATTATATTTGAAAAATAAATAAAATTAATGGGCAAAGTTTGTCTTTTAGGCAAATCAAATCAGGTGGGTTTCAATTAATATTGAGCAAGATTAAACTTGCAGTGTCAAATCGTCGTCCTGCACAGCAAAAATTTGCCTTCTTGGTGGGACACTTTCAGACGTCCTTGCTGCACAAAATTTGCTTAATTATGCTACTTACTGTTTGATAATCTATAATGAAAATTAACAGCTTGCCAAACCCCAAAATGCCCGAGAGTAACTAAATTGGATATATTTGGGCTGATAGCAGCCCATGAGCTTTATTAGAGTTAAAACAAAAAGAAAAAGAAATAAGAAAGGCAAAAAGGAGAAAACCCATATCTGAAGTTGGTAACTAACATAAATAAATGTGTAGAGAGAGAAAGCAAAAACGAGTAAAGGAGGTATGGCTGGCTTGGGAGTTGGGAGTCAGCTGGAGCCGAATAGGCCAAAGCTCAAGAATAAGGGAGTGTGGCCGTGTGGGTAATTTCAATTTGGAAATAGAAAAGGTAAAGGTAAAAGTAAAAGTAAAAGTAAAGGGCAAAGTTTGATTTGAATGAACCCCATAACCCAAACAATGAGCACAGAAATGTAGGGGCAAATGCAAATGCAAATGCTTCAGATGCTTCTAGGGATCTGTGCAAATTATATAGATAGATATAGATAATGGAAAGAAAACAGTTTGCGTGTGTTTTAGTGTATCTTAAAAACTCCCCCAGTGGCAGTGGCAGAGGCAGAGTCAAAAGTCAGTAGTGACGACGCAATAGACAACGAACTCCTCCTAGGCCCCATTTTTCTCACAATCGAAAAGACTAGGAAGTATGGGCCTTAGCCCCCCATTTCATTTTCTTCCAAATTTATTTATTTAAGGAAAAAGTATTAAAACCTTCTTGAAGTTTCGGATATAATTTCAGATATTTCTTAAGTTTGAATAATACTTTTTTTTTTTTTAAGCTTGGATAATATATATATATATTTTTTTAAATTAATATCATGTCAAAATTATCATTCTATGCTATAGAACATATCTATAGTTGACAAAATAATCTGAACCGTCGGGTTAGGTAGATCATTTCAAAAATAACGGATTCGAGTCGGGTTCGGGTTTACCATAAACTCGAATTGATTCGCCCCCGATTATTTTTTTATTTATTTTTCTAACCTTTAATTCTATATATATGATAATTTTATATATTATTAGGAGTGAGCATTCAGTCGGTTTGGTTGGTTAAGTTCCAAAATTTCGAAAATCGATTAAACCAACTAAATTTATAAAACCGATCTAACCGACCGACAAATATTCTAAAACCGAAAAAATCGAAATCAACTTAAGTCGGTCGGTTTAATCAATTTTAACTGTTTAAAAAATAATTTATTTATTGTATATTATATATTATTATATAATATAAATGATATGTTATATTATATTATATATAATTTTAAATTATTATATAAATAATTATATTTAAATAAAATTAAAAGAGCCGGTTAGTTTAGTCTATTCGGGATAGGATTATGGGGTTTTTCGGGGTCGAGTTCGAGTTCGGGGTTAGGTGCTAAAATTTTAAATAAAATCAAATTTGGGGCGATTTCGAATATATCTAAATGGATCCTTTATAGGAAAAAAAAAAGTATTAAAATCCTATGAGGTTTGATCATAATTTCATATACCCCTATAGTTTGGATAATACTCTCTTTTCCTCCTAAAAATTAATATCATGCCAAAACTACCCTTCTAATACATAGAATATGTTTAGAGTTGACAAAATAATCCGAACCGTCGAGTCAAGCTGATAATTTCAAAAAATAACGGGTTCGGGTCGGGTTCGAATTTACCATAAACCTGAATTGACCTGCCCCCGATTATTTTTTATTTTTATTTTTCTTTTAATTTTTTATGATTTTATATATTATTAGGAGTGAGCATTCAGTTGGTTCGATTAATTCAGTTTTAAAATTTTAAAAATTGATTAAATCGACTAAACTTATAAAATCGACCGAACCAACCGACAAAGATTCTAAAAATGACCGAACCAACCGACAAAGATTCTAAAACCGAAAAAATCGAAATTGACTTAAGTCGGTCGGTTTAATCGATTTTAAATATTTAAGAAATAATTTATTTATTCTATATTCTATATTATTATATAATATAAATGATATATTATATTATATATAATTTTAAATTATAATATAAATAATTATATTTAAAAAAATTTAAAAGGGTTGGTTAGTTCAGTCTATTCGGAACGGGATCAGGGGACTTTTTGGGGTTGGGTTTGGAGTCAAAGGCTAAAATTTTAAATAAAATTGGGTTCGGGTCTATACGATTTTTTATTCTATTCGGTTCGGTAGCCGCAAAGTGTTAAAAACCAGAATACTGCACATTAACCGTTTTTGTCTAAAAGCGAACCTAATCGTGGGTTATCTCCAAAAACCTTAAAGGATAAAATTATCATTTGATTCTTTTATAACTTGAATAGGAGGTAAAGTGAAATTTTCAAAACTTTAGGGGGTAAATGAAATTTTCATTAAATCCTATGGGATAAGTGTCTTTTACCCTATTTAATTAAAAAAAATTGACTTAAATTAGAATTGATAGAATTGATTTCAACTTGAAAAATCTAATAAAAATTAATAGGTTACATTTGTTCAACCTAAATTAGAATCGATTTAAATTTGAAAGGATCTTATACCAAACGATTTGAAAGATTAATTCAAAATAACTCAATTAAATTGATTTAATTTTAAATTCAAAATGACTTGTACTCAAATAATTATAATGTCAAATTTTAAATAATCCAAATTCATAAAAATTTGAACTCAAAACAACTTGAATTTTCTTTTGACCCAAAGTGGTCTGATTTGTCCAATTGTCACATCTAATTATGTTCAATCTTATTAGACAATAAATGATTTTAGATTCAAATTTTATTTTAATTTTTAATTGATGCTAATTTTGATTACACAATATCTATAAAATACAAGACATTTTAGTTTATCTAATTTGAAAAAATAAAAATTCAAACTCTACTCTTCAAAAAAATGATATACATGCACTAATCACTAAATTAAATGTTGGAATGCAACAATACATTTTATTATATTCTAACAAAATTGGAGAATTTATCAATGAGATGTTAATTTAATTCATAAGCTTTCCAATTTAGATTATTAATAATTTTGATTTCAAGTATTATCTAGGATCTTTCACTAACAAAAAACAAAGGCACTTGTTGTATATTCCCATATTTAAAGACAGAAACAATGTGGCATAAGAGTTTCTTTGGATGAGAGAAAAAAATAAAAAACGAGTTTCCGAGTCCACAAGGAAAGAGAAAAAGAAAAACTATTGGGTGGATCCAAAAGCCAATTTATTTAATTTCAATTTAGGATTGTGATGGTTTTTTTTTTTTTTTTTTTTTTTTTTTTTTTTTTTTTTTTTTTTATGTGATATAAGACGTTTGAAACATTGTGGGGGTGAGGTCCACTCTACTTCCCACCAACCATGTGATAGTTTATTGCCCACCTCTCTCACGCGCCTCTCTTTTGCATTACTTATCAAGCCTTTGGGTGAAATGAATGTCTCCTTATGTAATAATTGTAATAAAAATAAATAAATAAATAATGAACTTTTACTCCTTTTTTATAATAAATAAATTAAATTAATAGGAAAATTATTAGCGGTTGTGATTTTTTTTTTTAACATAAAATATGCATTTTCTATTTTAAAAATTATCTTATTTATTATCGGTTGAATTTTTAATTCTTATAAACAAAATTAATAAAATAACACATATTTTTATGATATATTTAAAATAATAAAAAATTTAACTGTTAATGTATCAAAACTAACTGTTTTCTATTTATACAACCATCAAATAGAATTAATAAAAAAATATGAATCTCTCGAGCTACAAATAATAAATGTTTATTTACTAAATTAGTGATTTTTTTTTATATCAATAATAATCTTATAATGATGTTTCCATTCAAAGATATTGGTAGTAAGATCAATGGTATTGCCACTTTGGCTTCTAAAATTTTCTAATAGTAAGAAATTAAAACTTGTTTTTATGAAAATTCAAAATTTAAAAGTAAAGAGATTAAAAAAGCAATAAAAGTTAATAATTCAATTTGAATTAAAGAGTCTGGTTATTAGAATTTCTAGATACCGATTAATTTTTTTTAATTATTATTTATATTTAATATATTATTTTTACTAAATTTAAGATAAAATAATTTGTTAATTGTATTTTTTTTTAAATATCACCTTAATCATTGTCACATTTCTTTGAATTAAAATCAATATTAATAATTGGCCTTTCTTTACAAAATCTTCAACTATAAAATTATTAGAAAAGAGGAAAACGAAATGTGAAAGGAAGTGTTGGGTTGATCCAAATTAAGGGGAAAAGATTTAAGAAAACGAAGATTTTTTGGGGGGACTATTTGTGTTAAGAATTTGGATTGTAGTTCACGCGCTGCACCAAAGCGGTAGAGTTGAAATTGTCGAGGCCGAAGAGGGCCTGTCAGCTGTTGCTATCTATGGGTCCATTTGTCCGGGCTCCTTGGGGGTTGAGGGCCCACAAAAGAGTCTAATTTCTTTTATAGGCCCCACCTAAAAGACACCCTTTCTGAATAAGCTATGTATTCCCGTTGTCAGCCATGGGCCTAGCCCATCCAGACTTTTGGCATTTACAGCTCTCTCTCCACTTTTCAAATTTTTTTTTTACACTCTTTACTTTTAATAATTTCTATCATTTTGAGTAAAATTGATAATTTTAGATACGATAAAAGCACGACACGAAAAAAATAAATTAAAACATGATACAAAATAAAAAAAAAAATAATACGAACATGACACGAATATGTCAAAATCTATATAATTTGAATTATTAACGTGTCAAACTTTATATAAATATATAATACCTTAAACACGATTATGACATGAAAAACTAACACGAACATGATACGACACGAATACACGAATTGTCGGATCTAATTTTGAGTCCTTATTCAATATTTAGTATATGTATTATTTTTATAGAAATTTTGTTAACGAGTGTTTTTAGGATACCTGTTAAGCTTAGTTAAATTATTATTTATAATAATATTTTGTATTAAATACAATATTTAATAATTAATTTAATAAATTTCAATGTATTAAAAATTATAATTTACTTAATATCAAAACTTTTTTTTTATAAATCACACCTCAAAGATGTTTTGAAATTTCAATTATTGAATACTAGTTTCATAAGAGTTTTGTTAAGGAGTTTCCTCAAATCCTCTTTTAAATTAGTTAAGATATTATTTATAATACTATTTTAGTATTTAATATAATAACTATAGTTAATGCTGTTTAAGGCACTTGTTAGTAAAACGGCCCTTTGACAAATTCACAAGCTATTAAATTATAACCCGGAAAAGAGGTTTGAAGTAATTTAGACCACATTATTTTAAATGAAGGATATTAACAATTATAGTTGTAGGTTCATTTGAATGGTCAATGAAAGGGTTTTTACTTTCGGTTCATGATGCTGTAGAAATTATTTTCATCGTCATCCAAACGAAATGTTAATTAAAACGAAAGTTCAATCTCTTTTCAATGAAGTTCGAAAAGCCAACTTGGAAAAAAATAATTAGGGTTTTGATGTTATGTTATTATTATAACTATAACAATGGTGATAATTAATTGTAAGTATTGAAATGCATTAATCATCAATTTTGGGTAACCAAAAGTGGAAAATTTATCTGTCATTATTTGATTAGGACATTATATATCTTTCATGCTTCAACGACCTCATCCATTCCTTTTATAAGCTGAAATGATAGCCATTGCTGAACTTTTCAAGTATCTTTCGGCACCATAGTATATCAGTATTATTTTCATGTAGACTTTACTCACTTTGGATATATATCAGAAAGGATCTGATGTAATAATTCTATACATTCTAATTTGAAATAATAACTAATTAATTACTTTTAATACACTTATCAAAATTATTTACACATGAAATTTACTGGTAATGACTCTATATTTGATTTGTCTAAGGGTTGTACTTAGGTTTGCTCATGGGTCGGGTCGGGTCAGATCGCAGTTTGAATTTTTTTCTACCTTACCAGACTTGGCCCGTTGGCTCGGGTTACTGTTCACTTTATATTAAAAAATAAAAAATGTTTTTTATATTAATATTTATATATTTTTATAATTAAATTTAAATAAAAATTATTTTTTTAATCAATAAATAGTGATTCGAGCTGAGCTGATCCGGATTACTAAAATATCTACCCGGACCCGACCCAATAAGAACCGGACGGATTGTTCAGTTCATGAACAGGTGTAGTCACTTGTGCTACTTGTTCACGTCCAATAGCACATTTAATATCTACCCATATTTCAAACTATATAAAATTTAAACAGTCATAAGATTTGTTGATATCCTATTTGGACTGGCAATGGACAGTTCTACATATTGAGTAGGTGATAAATGAAACTTGCTCTTTAATGATTCTATCAACGTACTACATAAGGTTAAGAGGGAAAAAATGGATCTTAAATTTGTTTTATTCTCTTTTTTTGGTAAGAAATTATGAGTCTAGTGAGAATTATTACTACTAACTGAAAGGGAGTTTAAGTTATCAATTCAACAATATTATACTTAACATGTGTAATTTCTTTAAAAAAACATATATTAATTAAAGGAATGACCAATGTGAAATTGAGTTTATCAACCGACATGCTAGAAGTGGTTCACATGCATGATTTATGCATGGGCAGCACCAAGTTGGCATATAAAAAAAAATGTTTTTCCAAAACAAGAAATTAATTAATAGAAATTTCATAATCAATCCAACGAATTCTTATCTATATATAAGAGAATTTAAACAAGCTAGTCCAGCTCTTTTGTATGTTGGAAATGTTAAATATTGTAACAACCGGCACAAGCCTATTCAATTCCAGTTGGAACCTTACTAAATTAATTATAGACATTTATACATAAACTTGTACTATTTATTTGTAATAATCCTAGTTTGTTCCTAAAAAGAATACAGAAGCAACTTTTTTTGTTGGCCAGTTAGACAGAAGCAAATTCAAAACTTTTCGATGTATCAGATATTAAAGATTATTTAAAGAATTTAAACTTTTCTTGGTTAAATAAAAAAGAATTTAATTTTTTTTAATAAAAACTGAGAAAGTCTAAAAAAAAAAGAAAAGGAATTAATTCCAAACCTTAAACCTTAAGAACTCACTATAATTTTTTTTAATGAAAATGGGATTACTTGGTATAAAGAAAAATTATTATTTGGCATTTTGGTATAGTAATATGTCCCTCAAAGGCTCTAAATTAAGGAGTACGTTTTTTATACACCAATAATAACGTTTTTTAATTTTAGAAGTGGGTACGTTTTTTATAAATTAACAATAAAGTTTTTTAATTTTATACGGAATTAAAAAATTATTACATGTCTTATTTAATTTTTTTTTTTAATATCTTAAGAGGTATGTATCACTTTATTAATTTTACTTGTGAAATTTAAAATTGCACTAACTATAAATAAGATAGTTTTTTTTTTTTTAAATTAAGTCTCAACTCAAAGATCGTGCTTTTTTTTAAGAAAAAAAAAATAGGGCTTTAAAAATTAATAGCGGCTAAGCCGAGTTTGAGTTAGAATTTGGCTTAATCATGGATGGAGAGCTTAGTGTTCCTTTATCTAATCTTTATTAAAATCAAATTATGTAGCATTTCTTGATTAATATAAAATTTATGTGTATAGTTTTCAAAAATCATGTCCCCACTATGGATATAAATAAGACACTCACCAAACTGAAAAACTTTATAAAGTTTGATAGAGAGACTCTTTTTCATACTTATTATTATTATATATTTATTTAGCAAAGAACCTTATTTATAATACTAAACAAATCCTCATCTACTTTTTCATTTTTGATGATCTTCAATATAAAAAATAAATTTTGCTAACTAAAAATTATATATAATATATATTTATTATTGATTTATTTGAGTACTTAGAGTTAAAAATATATAAATATGATATTGATGCTATATATATTATATATAGAAGGTATTCATTTATACTATTGTAAAACTAATTTAATTTTATATGTTTTCGTAATTTTTTACATGATTTATATTTGTTTAATTTGATCATTGTATGTCATACTTTATTCATGTAGATCGTGTACGTCAAATTTCGAGTAAATTAAAAATGTTTAAATATTTGTTCGATGTAAAAAAATTTCAATCGTTAAATATATATTAAAAATAAGGTATTTTCGATCGACTGATATGAATATCAAATCGATTCGAAACTTTACGTGCACGACGAGTGCTATTATATTACTAAATCCAGCGATTAGTTTGTTAAAATATCAATTGTACGTGAAATTATTAAAGCGTGTAAAACTAATTAGTTTTATACCAATGTAAATTGATCTCTTCTCATATATATATATATATATAATTTAGGCTTGCCTTAACCTTTATTTATTTTAAATCAAAAGAATTTATTAAATAACCAAGAGATTACAAAACTAACAAAGAACTAATTAAATAAAATATAATTGTATACAAATTCAAAATGAACTAACAAAATACCGACTAAAGAATAACATTAAAACTAAACAACAAAAAAAGTCGCAAAGATACAAGAACATATGGTTACCATATAGATCAAAATTAACAATAAAACTCCAATAAACTCCGGCAAAAAAAATCTTATAATAAGCAGCAAACCAACAAGCAATAGCAAAACCACCTGAAAGAGAAGATCCTGCCTGGGTTAAAAGCCATATTATGTATTCTTTAAGAGAAATGAATTGAAGTGGGATATTTTGAATTACCTAGCTATCTCCCCTTATACATCCTTGTAATATATACGTAAGAATTAATGCTTGTCGACACGATTTAGTCTGTATACAATTTGCAAACTTGATCTTTGCCATCTAGGTTAAGCATAAACTTAACCAACCTATCGAAGCAGCCTTTAATTTGAATTCGGAGTTTAACTCTGTTGGTTTATGCAGTCACCCTTAAGATATGATATTCAACAAATCTGAAACTCGAATATCAATATTTATAATTCTTTTTCTATGTTCAAATTGTGATATTTTTTGTATTAAAAAACCAAACCTTTAACCTAATTATATATCTATGTACAAATGGCCATATTAAGGGGCTGCAAAGAAATCAATAAAGTTGAGCTTTGTAAAGTTGGAAAAGAAATACTCCCCAAGTTGAAAATTGATTGTGAAGTTGGCTTGTTTTTTGATCGAAAATGACACCAGTAATGGTGACTTTTGAGGTCATTTGTTGTCGCAAAGATCTTTCAAATGGAAGTTCGTGGTTTATTGGCCAAAAAAGAAAAAAAGAAGCTCGTGGTTTCACAGTAGCAACTAGCAACTAGCAACTAGCAACCTTCCTAGTTAGTTGAAATTTTTAATCATGAAATTAAACCATGTGGTGAAACAGTGAATTCTTTTTCTCCTTAAATATCATAAACATCTTTTTCTCATTATTACTTAAGGGGCAAGTTAATTTTTTGGGGTGTTCACTTTTGACTTTTGTAGAACATTTTAACGTCAAGTTTGCATCATACCTGTTAAAGGTTGGGTTACTCACTTAAATATAATATTTTACATTCGAACTTGGTTTAATTCAATTTAAATTATTATTTAATTAATAAAATTTATTTTTATTTAAATATAATTATAATTATATAAATTTTAATATAAAAATAATATTTTAATATTTTAAACAGTAAAATAAATTTTTAGACTTAAACGAATTGGGTCGAGTTTTGGATAAGTAATTTTTTTTTATCCAAATCTGGCTTGATTTATGGATAGCTCTAGTTTGCAGTTTATTTATAAGTAAACTGATTAAATGTGATTTTTTATAGTAATTTTCAATGTTGAAAAAATAGATCGAACCGATCGATCGGATCGATTCAACGAGGAACCGATGACCTGCTCGATCCGGTACATTTAAAAAAAATTGAGTATCTAAGGAATTAGTAGAAACTTGACTCAACCGATAAAAAAATCAGATTAAATCGAATTTTTCTTTATTTTATTAAAATATATTTATAAGTGATGAAATTTGAACCTTTAACTTTCTAATAATATATTAAAGATTAGACCATTAATTATTTTTATTAACTAATTACTAACATAGTACATTATTGTTGGCAATTCTTTTTTACTCTTTACATATTAATTAGTCAATTTGAAGTTGATGAGCCTGATCATCACCCTTCAATTTGGATTGATTTTAGGTCTTAAATCAACTTTGTTTGCAGCTACAAGAATGGGTTTTTAGTATAATTTATATTTGATACAATATCGTTCATTAAAAAAAAATTATACATAGATAGTGAAATACAAACTAAAGCACCTAATAAAAGTTTTATACCTTTATTAATAGATGTTAATTTTGGTAGGGTTTTTAGTATAATTTATATTTGATACAATATCGTTCATTAAAAAAAAAAATTATACATAGATAGTGAAATACAAACTAAAGTACCTAATAAAAGTTTTATACCTTTATTAATAGATGTTAATTTTGGTAAGGTGGTACATTTTGATTCAATGACAATATATAAATTATAAGCTAATAATATATCAATTACAAACTCTTGTAAATATATATATTTTTTCTAATTTGTCATAGGTATTATGTAAAATATGGCGTTTGATCTTTAGAAGATAAGTCGTATGGATGATTCGAGGTGTGGTTCGTTATTGTCTCTTTTCTAAAATTTTGTTTTTATTCCTTTTTTTCTTTTTCTTTTTTTACATGTGTATTTTATGAGATTGACTTTTTTTGTTCGTGTGCTGAGAATCTTTCGATATCTTTTATTTCTTTCACTCAGGCAATCTCCGTCGGTTTTCTTTTCTTATTGTTTTGGAATGTTTGTCCTCTCTTTGTTAGTCTCTACTAACTTGTTACCTTCTGATTTTAATAATATTTTCACTTAACAAAAAAAAAAAAATATCTAACGAAGATTAATATATTCTTTCGTATCCGGTCTTTTGAGTAGAGGTGGTAATTGAACAGGTTAGGATCGGTTTATTTTAAGTTCGAGTCATATCGGGTTTAGATTTTTTTGGGTTCGAATATTTTCGGGTTCAAAATGTTTTTGATTTTGGATTCGGATTTTACGATATTTTTTATTTTATGTTAGATATAAATATATAATCATTATTACATAATTTAAATGTTTAAATTCAAAATTAAATTATTATTATTTTTTAAAATAGATTTTTCTATAATATGATAGTTTTTAATTATATTTATATATTAATATTTGTTAACACCAAAAGAACATAAAAGTAGTTTGTTATATAAAATTAATTTGTTACATAATTTATTATAGAAATATGTTATCATATTAATATTTAAACAATTAATTCGATGAACTCGAATATTCAACATACATTATGATTTATATCATTCATACATATAAATATAATTGTGCACACTAATAACTAAATCAAAATGGACAAATGGCTATATTTGAAGAAGAAATCAGATTAAGATTTAAAGTTGGTAAGACAATATAAAAAAAAATTATATTATTACTTATTAGTTATTGTTCAATTATTTGTCTTAATTATCTAATCTTAACTTAAAACTAATTTATTTAAAAAATCATTATTAAAAATTAATTGATATACTATGTATATATTTAAATAATTTATAATAAATAATAAACAATAATGATCAATGAATATGAATATGAATATAATAATTTGTAGGCATGATAATTTTAGAAATGATACGATTAAATGACATGAGATATATAAGATAATATCATGATCTTATTAATTAATTATATTATGATTAGAGAAAAAAATAATAAATAATTTTTTTTTTTTTTGTGAATTTTAAAAGAATAGGGAGTATGAATAAACTAATTAAGTCTAGGCATGAAAGAAAAGCAATAATTAGTAATATAACTATATAAATATCATGTTTTGTATCTCATACTAATTTTTTGATTTTTTAATTTATTTAATTATCTTATACTAAATTAGTAGTATGTTTATTAATATGATTGTTTGTAGGCTTGTAACCCATTAGTTAAAGTATAACTTTTAATATATTATTTTGAACAACTTTAAGATATATCACATATGCAACTATATGAAAATAAATAAATAAATAAATAAATTATTATATTAAAATTTAAGGACAATGAAATATATAAAAAAATAATCATCATTTTAAATATTTTCAACTTTATCCTAAAAAAAACTCTTATAGATGATTATTCAAAAATAATCTTTATTTTATTCTTTACTTTTGTTCACAATTCAATTATTTACACATAAATTAATTTTTGTTATATTTTTATCTTAAGACGAGTTTAATTTTTAAATTAATTATTGACAATTAGACAATAGTCATATTCATTTAGATGGTAGATTCACCAAGACATTATCAGGCATTAAATTTGATTTTAGAATAAAATTGATAATTAAAATTTTTTATAATAAAAAAATTATCTAATTACAATTCGATCATTATTATTTTTAGTATTAAATTCGAAATTATGATTAGGTCGGTCTTGGCTTTGGATCTTTTAGGGTTTAAGTCATTTCGGATTCAGATTTTTTAAGATTTGAATTTTTAACTTTTTTTTTAATCAAATTGGATTTGATTGAATTTGAATTCCCATTTTTTTAAATAAAATTTTGAATTTATTTTACCACCAATACTTTTGTGGGAGATCATATGAATCTTTGTACTTCACTACGATAGAAAGGATTCAGATATCAAATGTATTCATCTCCCATCCAATAAAAATCTTGAAGTATTCAATATCTAGATCTGACTATAAATAATTATTTTTAAAATTTTGGTTCGCACATACTTAAGATTAATAGATCATAAATCACTTCCTAAATTGTAGAATCTAATTTTGTACCTTATATCGATCAATACTAATTTAAAGTTTTGTTTTTCTTCCAATTCGCGTTAATTCTAATATTTTAGGACAATGTCTTTATGTTTTTTTTTTTTTGTTGATAGAACTCTATGACTCCATTGTCCTTCTGTGAATAACTAGAATATGCATCACCGGGTCCAAGTCCAATTTTTATATTCATATTAATATAATTAAATTTGTTTATAGGTCGGAGCATGTAGGACAAGTTCGGTTAGCAAATATTTTGTTTGTTCAAGGTCCGGCTCAATCCAATAAGTCTTGAAAACTCATTTTATTATTAAAAAATATTTTATATTATTATAATTAAATTTAAATATATATATATATTTTTTACTTATTAGAAAATTGTTCAAGTATTGGATCAGGTTAGTTTAGATTGAGAAAATCTATCTCAATCTCTATCTAATTCGAACTGGACCTGTAGGGTAATCCGACTCTTAGACAACTCTAAATAGAATCACTGACAATTATTATACTATAATTAATCAATCATGATTCAAAATTAACTATTAACATATTTATAAAATCATACTTATCAGCGGAAATATGTACATAATTTTTGTTATAATTAAATAATTACAAAAGAAATGCTCTCCTTATTAAATTATTGCAAAGTACATGTATTCAATTGTGAAATGAAAAGAGAAGAGAAATTTCGA
Organism: Fremontodendron californicum; assembly: GCA_030761205.1. NCBI lineage: Eukaryota > Viridiplantae > Streptophyta > Magnoliopsida > Malvales > Malvaceae > Fremontodendron > Fremontodendron californicum. The sequence continues at coordinate 5,265,682 of JAULJL010000010.1, forward strand.
ACATATATAGAAAGAAAAAAAAAACAGCACTTTTTATTCAAATGAAATTCCAAGAACAAAAACATGTGCAATTGGCAATTGAGTTGCATCTTTGATTTCTTGCATGAGATGATGATAGTAGATCGGTCCATCGAGTCGGGTTGTGACTTGATTTTTTTTATATTTCTTACCCAAATTCGATTCGAACCGATTTAAAAATTCGTTTTACTGTTCACAAAATATTATAATATTAAAAAATATTTTTATATTTATATTCATAAATAATAATTTAGACCGAATTCGATCCAATACGATTTGAATTTATCGGATCGGATAAGTAATCTGATCCTTGAACAAATAAGATGAAAATAGTTCCAAAAACCCCATCTTAATCTTCATGAATAAAAATAAAAATAAAAATAAGCCCACTAAAAAATAAAATAATAATAAAAGATGGTAGTATTTTATTTTTTATTATTTTTTTTGAGGTTAAAGAAATTGACCATGAAAATGCAAACACGTCCTGATGTGGGCTAGACCTGCTCACGGTCTCGGCCCGTATTGGGTCGGGTCTGGACAGGATATTTTATGTTCCGGGCCGGTCCGACCCAGCCCGAAACAGTGATTTTTATTATAATAATATTATTTTATTTAATTTTAATTATAAAAAAAATAAAATAAAATAAAAATTATTTTTTTATTCTAATGAACAGTAATTCAAGCCTAAACATGCGGGCTTGGACTACCCAGGGCCGGGCCTGGGCAGAAGAAAAAAAACCGGGCCACGGCCCGGCCCGGGCCATGATCACCTCTAATGTGGGCAAAGAGTGAGAAAAAACAGTGAGGGTCGGTGTCATTGTCAAGATTAATTTGTCCTCATCGGCGACGTCTCGCTCGACTTTCCGAATCTATCGACCAATTTACTGTCGCTTTCAAAGGTTGTAACTTCTTCCACGCCACTCACCTTCCCCTCAAAATCAAAATTGGCCGTTGATGTTTCTTTCTTTTTTTTTATTATTTTTGTTTCTTGTCCTTGTCCTTTTCCTTCTGTTTTTCTTTTGAAAAAGAATTAAATACATTATTATATTATATTATATTATACTATTAATTATAAATATAATTACTTCAATTTCACGAGGATCATGCTGTTTTCTAGATATTGAGATAATTAATTTCCTTTGTAACCTTTGAGTTGGTCAATGTTAATTGTTTTAAGTTTTTTTTGTTTTTTGTTTTTTTTTTAGTTTGTATCTTGGGTGTTATTTTTAATAGACACGTTAATTTGTTTATTCGTGTGTATTTGTATTCTTTTCCCGTGTCAGTTTAAGATATAATATAAATTTTAACACATTAATAATTTATATTATATAGATTTTGATATATTCGTGTATTTGAATTATTTTTTTGTGAATTCTAATTCAAGTTATATTTTAATTATTTTTTATATCATATTCATATCATGTAATCATATCTTATCTAACATTATCAAATCTATTTTTTAATCATTGCAGTTTATGTATTTTTGGCTTTTTGTGGTCTTTCGATTCAATATTTATATTTAGAGTTGAGGTTTTGCTCTCTTATCTTTTTGTTATAAAAAATTCTTTTGATTGAGAAAGAAAAGGAAGTGCAATATTAACTTGAATTAGAATTCAAAAATTAAAAGGCATGAGCTCTAAGTGCTTTTGTTTTCTGTTATTATAAAGTTTTTTTTCTTCTTAATTAAGAATTATATATAATTGTCATGCAAAAAACAAAATTATATAGATAACTAATTGAACTATTATTTTATACATTATTGATAGAGTTTTTAAATTTTATAATAAAATTAAAATATTATCACATCTCTTTTTATTTTTTATATTGATTTATTAATTATTTTAAATATATTTTAACTTTCTAATCTTATTGATGGAGTTTAAAATTTTCTTTATTATTATATTGATTAATTTATATAACACGAATTAGTAACGTGTCAAAGTTTATATTAATATATAATATTTTAAATACAATTATAACACAAAAATAATACAAACACATCACATATACATGAATTACTAAATCTATCTCTCCATCCCTTATAAAATTGCTTTAGCATTTTTTCATGACAAGTAAAGACAAATAATCTTGAATTTAAAATACTCTTAATATATAAACTAGCTAGTTTATCTAGCTATATGGAGTGCAAAAAATAAATAAACAAATAAAATATTTGATCTTAATTAGAAAATCAACACCTGTTTAGATAGTGCAATTAAAAGGTTACCCTAAAGTTAAAGCTAAGAGCTATATACATCTCTAGGGCATATCTTAGAAAGATATATTAATTTCATTTTCTAATATAAAATTAAACCGTAATGACATTATTAATTAAGATTTTAATTTAATTTTCTCACTTTTATAACAGAACCCATCAAATATGTATCCACCAAACACCATCATCTTCATCATCATAATCTATCTCCTTGTTGAGTCATAAATTTGAGCTTTGGAAATTTTAAAAAAAAAAAAAAAAGCTTGTAGTGGATATATAACAAGCTAAACCAAGGGTGTGCAAATATTGTGATGATGATAAATTAATAGGGTCCATTTGATGGTTATCTTATGCACGTACAGTATGTTAAATGAATGATGTAAAGGGTACTTATTATTTCGATATGATGCCATCAATGTAACATGTACAATCGATTACTTTATAATAAAAAGATAATAATCATCTTTCATCTCTTAAATGTTATCATTTCGATCTTAGAGTTAATATAGAGATTTTCAATTTCAAATTTAATAACCAATGATTAAAAAATAAGATCAAGAGTTAAATTGATGAAAATTTGTTATTGATTCAATTTGATTCAATATTCGGCATGTTCAATTAAAAAGAATTTAAATATTAAATATATAATTTAAATATTAAATAAATATTATATAGTAAATAATTACTAAAATACATTTGATTTAATGGTTTGATCTTTAATAAAATTAAGAGATAAAAAATTCAAATCTCATCATTTAAAAAAAAATAATAATAATAAAATTAACCTAAAACCGGTTTAAAACCAGTTTAATTTAATTTTTACCATCGGTTTGTTGAATATCCGATTTTAGGATATATACTAGATTGAACAATTCTCCAATTTTCGATTATATCAATCCAACTGATCAATCTGATTTTTTTTAATATCGCTAATAACCGAAATATATATCTTCTTAAAGCGTTTTAATCTTTGTACATAAGTTATAAAGTTCCTCTTAATTAGCTATTTTCCTTTATGTTTACTAAGCTTATATTTTCAAATATAAATCATATAATGTCAACGAGCCTTACTCATAGTTTATAATTGAAAATAAAAAGAAATTAGTAGGATGTAAAATGAAAGAAGGTATAGCAACTCTTTTGTTCATTTATTAATGCGCATGAGCTCAATAAAAAAATTGTAAAATTTCAAAACATTATCTCATCTTTGGATTAATTTTATATTTCTCTCAGATCCGAGACTTAACTCAGTTGGTTCATGTAATTATCCTTAAGAGGTGACATTAAACATATCTGAATTTAAATCCCAAAACATATAATTCTTTTCCATTTCCTCATATTTCAGTCTCCTTTATATCAAAAAAAAAAATTATATTTCTCTTTTAATTTACTCATCAATATATATACACATTCATTCGTTATGCCTTATATCTTGACTTAGCTAACAAAAGAGGTAAGAATAGTTAGATAGCAATTCAAGTCAATCTCGTAGTCTCTCATATAATAGCTTGATGAAACTTTTAGATTGATACTTTGATTAATTACCAAAATGAAAAAGGGCTTTTTCTTACCTAACTTTTTAATCAAATTGGAGCATCAAAATAGTTGTTATTCTCCCATTATAAATTTCAAATGTATATATGTAAACTTATGCTAGCTTAATTAATGTGGAGGCCTTGATCTAATAATTTAGTTGTTAATTAACCTAAACCTAAACCTAAAAGCCAAGTAGAGACATATATATATATATATAAATAAATATTTCCTTGATCAGCCTAGCTATATATGCATGCATAGTTCATATAATAACGTAATGATTCATGCAATTCAAAGTTTCAAAAAGAAAGAAGAAATAATTAAATTAAAGAAAAAAATAAGAGGAAGGAAAAGCATAAAACCAATAGCAAAAAGACCAAAAACTTGGGTGCTTTGATTATTTATAAAGAGCCCAAACTTAGTATTCTTTGTGTGAACAAAGTGGAGCATGCCACCCCATGTGTTAGCTACTTGAAAGAAAACCCAAATTTTAAATAAATAAAAAAAAGTGATTAAAGAATAAACCCCTTGATAATTAAAAATTAAGCAAAATCAGAGGTGATCAAAAAGCAGAATTTTTTTTAAATTAAGTAGGAAAGAGTGGAGGTAAAAGAGGTGTATTAAAATAAACTAACGTGAAGCACCTGAAATGGAGAAAGAAGCAACAAAAAGATTCCATATTGCCCAATATTTTAATATTTGGGCTGCTATCATCTGAAGTCATCCATGCAATTGCCCTCATGGGTAGCCAAAGGGTCTCTAAGAAATTGTTTTAAAAAAAAAATCCTTAGTAGTTATATATACAAATGTTTAACTTGACAATTTATACAAGGAGGGTGTTGGATGTTATGTCTATATATTCCAACAAGATGCAATTTCAGCCATACAAGGCATACAAAAGCATGTCGTTTTTATATTAATATAAGTCCATAGATGGTTAAATTTTTATAATGAAAATAGTTATGCAATTTATTGATTGAGTGTTAAATTTTTAATTTCAATGATTATGATTTAATTTTTGGTGATTTCGAATGGTGGGTACTTAAATATTTAGTTTAATAATAAATATATATATCTTCTATATTAAAAAGCTTAATTCGAATAATCTAAAAAGAGAATATGATTTTCTTTTTGAAATGAAAAAATATGGATTGATATATTTAAGATTCTACGAGAGTAAGAAAAAAGAATAATATTCAAATAAATCCTCGAATATTACTACAAAATAAAAACAAATCATCGATTTTTTTATTGGATAAAATTAAGATTGTGAATTTTTATTTTATTATAGTTATACCCATTAAATCTTGAAAATGAATGAATAAAATTCAATTGTTAGAATTTTGAAAATAATATTCTCTCAAATATTTATCAATCAACTCATGAAAATAAATCTAAATAAATATTTTTATAAATTACATCATCCAAGATGATTTTAACAAAAAATTAAATATTTTATACTATCATAGTTCTAATTATAATAAAATAAGAATTCATAATCTTCATTTCATAAAATAAAAGATGAAATACTTATTTATTTATTTTTTGGGTAAAGATTGAATACTTATTTAAGTACATTTTTATATAGTCGCGACTCGCGAGGAGAAATACCCCCTCAAAAAGAGAGAGAGAGAGAGAGAGAGAGAGAGAGAGAGTGGGAGACCAAAAATCTGACGTGTCAACATGGTATTGCCAAACTAGTTTTCTATTCCCTACAGTTGCAGTTGTAAACAGATTCCTACAGTAGATGAGTTGTCACCAATCAAACGGCTCCAAAGAAAAAAGTTACTAATATATAAAATTGATTAAGACATTCCTATCGATATCTTCCAGTCCAGCTTTGCTGCAGAAATTTATGTGGATTCTGACCATTGATGAAAACGACTTTGCTTTGATGCAAATACAAAGGGACCCACATCACATGCCTTCTACCAATACCCTGCATTTGCATAAAAGAGCAATAAACAAAAGGAAAGGGAAAGGGAAAGGGACCCAAAGGGAAGGAAAGGGACCCATTTGAAAAGAAAATAAACTTGTTGGGGACCGTAATTTTTGGGGTTAGTAGTAGTCGACTTTTAATTTACTACCTAATTTATCGGTATCGATTGTATCAATAAGTATATATTAATTTTAAAAATAATTAATATATTTAAGTTTATATATCATTTCATTTTTCATATTGATATGTAATAGTTGAATTAGCTCATAGCGATTTGTATCAACCATTTTTAGTCCGTATTAATTGTATTGATCGATATAAACTTTTTTCTTTAATTTTTTATTTATTTTATTCTTTTAATTATTTTTTAATATTTTTTATGATCATTTTTATTTTTTGTAATCTCATAAAAATAATATATGTTCATTTTAATTTTTTTGTAATCTCATAATAACTTGCTATATTTTTTTAATATTTTAATATTTATTTTATTTATTTGTGATTTGAAATTTTTGAATAGTAAATATTTTATATTTGTATATAATAAACATATAAATGTATATAGTTGAATTATACTTTATATGTAATAATATATTTTGTAAATAAAATATTAAATATAAATTTTTTTCAAAATAATATATCAAAATATATTATTATTAATATATCAATATTAAAATAAAGACGATACACCATCAATTCTATAATATTTTGCTACTATCCAGTATTTTACTCTATGTTGGAAATGGAAGCCGAAGCAAATTCTGCAGCAAATCAATCTGTATATATAATTATATATGATAGTACACATAATAAAAAAGCAACCAATGGCAAGCTCACACGTCATGAACTGAAAGTGGTGCAGTCTGCGCCCCCAGTCTAGTGGGACAGTGAGGACTAGCTGCTAGGGGTGTTCATTCGGTTAATTCGGTTAATAACCGAATCGAATTACCCAAAATCGAATTAACCGAATTTTTTTTCCAATTAACTGTTAACCGAATCGAATAATTAATTCGGTTAATTAACCGAACCTAAATTATTTCGGTTAATTCGGTCGGTTTCCGAATTAACCGAAATAAATAAAAAATTTATTTTGCTAACCTATTTTTTTACATGATTTTGTATCCAAATTATCCATCCAAGTCCAACCAATCAAAATCCAAAAGCAAAGCATATTATAAAATCCAAATATGAAACAAACACAGCTAAAAAAAATGATAAAACATGAACATTACATAGTCTCAAAGACTCAAAAATATATCTAAATTAATATATAAATTAATTTTTAGTTTTTAATATATAAATCAAATAGGAAAGGTTATTAGGGTTTTTAGTTTTTAATATATAAATTAATCTAAAAATATATATATATATATCTAAACTCATAAAATCTTGTTGTTTTAAGCATTTTGGTTAATTCGTGTAATTCGGTTATTTTCGCTTAACCGAACATAATTAACCGAAAACCGAAATTTCTCAAAACCATTAACCGTTAACCGAACCGAATTTTATTCGATTAACCGATTAACCGAACCGAATTAAAATTCGGTCGGTTAATTCGGTTAAAACCGAATTATGCACACCCCTACTAGCTGCAATCTTTTGCTGGCTCTGGACTCAATAGTGCCACTACCTTGTTTGCTATATGACAAACGTGAACCTGCCAAATCCCTCCCATGGAGTTCTTCATCTTTGGTGAAAAAAAAAAAAATTGCCATTGTAATTTGGATCAATGATAAATATTTACTATTCTCTTTTCATTTGGCTAATTTTTGTTATTTTTTACTTTTAATCTTACTAATTTTTAGAATTAAGTTAATGAAAATTATAAAATTCCTCACTTACATTAATAAATATATATATATATATGAAGAATTCTAATTTGGTAACATTTAATTTATAAATCAAAAAATTAAAAGTATATTTATCAAATTTTATCATTTGGTAGTAACATATTTCATAAAATATTTCAATTTTGTTATTTGTTTTTATTAAAATTTCAACGAAATTAAAAATATAGCCATAAATTTTAATGATTTATTTTTTATAAATTTACATGTATCAATATAAATTATAATCAAATAACTTTTCATATACGAAAAATAAATAAATAAACAAGTCAAACCAACAAATCAATATAAATCAGACAAAGCACATTTTGTTAGACTTGAACCTGATACCTAAAGATTTCAAGACCTTTTTGTCAATGATACAAGACTTCATTGATAACAAAATTCAATATTGAATCATAATACAATGAAAAATTTATCTTTAATATAAAAAATATTATATATGTTAAGAGATCTAGGCTTTAGGGTTGAAACACTTTAAATAAAATAACCAAGATCTTTTCCATACAACAATATTTATGACTAGAATTTAACATCTTATTATAATCCTATTCTTACTTATTGCGACAAATGATCAAGAATATAACCGGCTTTGGTTATAGACTAAAATGAAAAACCTCTAATAAGTGGGTGGAGAAGCTAGCTAAGTTGTGTGTTTAGGGGGACTATTGTCATGGTCTCACACTTTCATGTCATATGGTATTGTTCGTTTTAGTTTCGTAGAGTCGCACGATTTTATCCCAAAAGCACGATACACTAGTGGAAGATGAGCCACCCCTTATAAGTTCAGACCCCTCACCATCTCCTGTCAATATGGGATTTACGTAAGGATGTTACATTCACCCCCTTACGGGACTTAGGATCTTCGTTGAGGTTTGCCACACCACCGATCAGCGAGCACTGAAAGGTGGCTCTAATACTATCTGTCATGGCCCCACACTTCCACTATCATGTGGTATTGTCCGTTTTGGACCCGTAGAGCCGCACGGTTTTATCCCAAAAACATGCCATACTAGTGGAAATGAAACCACCTTTTATAAGCCCAAACATTTCACCCATCTCTTATCGATGTGAGATTTGTTTAAAGATGTTACAACTATGACCTCTGAAATCTTTTTTATATTACTCCTTTGCATGCGAGAGTACTTTTTTCAATGATAATATGTATCTATTTGGACCCTCCAAATTAAACGTTTCCTATTTCATATGAAACACCATGTTCTTGTATTATATTGGGTTTATATGAAAAACATGCCCTCAATAAGAAATTATTGTTGAATGATCTAATAAATAAAAGTTATTTGAAAAAGAGAAATGAATAATTAGAAATTATTATAAAGGATATTGTAAAGATAAAATTACTTTTCCTTTCTTTTTCATTAAGGAAACATTATTTTTTAAAAATTGTAATTGAAAATAAATTTAAAAAATAAAATATTTAAATATATATTTATTTTTTAAAATTTAAAAAAATTTAAAAAAATAAAGAAAAATTAATTTTAGGCATATTATTTTTATTTTTAAAATTTTTTTAATTAAAAAAGTAAATAAAAAATTTAAAAATTTATTTTTTAGAATTAAAAAAAATTTATTTTCAGAATATTTATTTTTTAATTAAAAAGTAAATTAAAAAATAAAAATAAAAAAGAGGAGAAAATTTTTTTTATCAAAGATAATTTTATCTTTTACAATATTCTTTATAATAATTTTTAATTATTTATTTTTTTTAAATAAATTTTATTTATTATATTATTTAACAAATACTTCCGGCATGTTTACCCTATTATATTTTGTTATCAACATCGATATGACCTATCAACTTTTGGATTTGCCACTATTTATAGGGCTTATGATTCTGTCCTAGCTTTATCATCATTTGGGGACCTTTCAAGGTGTCAGCTTCTAGTTAATTCCATAATGGCTGAGCCAAAAAGTACTTAATCTGGTGCAGATAGAGGGTGTAAACCTGTTGAGTGAGTAGTCCATTAGATTTAAATAGATATTTTAATAATTTAAATCGATCTGATTTAAATTATTATTTAAATAATAAAAATATTTTTATTTAAATTTAATTATAAAAATATATAAATATTAATATAAAAATATATATTTTTATTTTTTAATAATATATGAATAATAAATTTGGATCAAGTCTGGACAAGATAAAAAAATTCAGATCATAACTCGATCCCACTATGAACAGGTCTAGAGAGATGCCAAACTCTGTAAATAGTTTTAAGTAAATACGATAATTTTAAACACGACATAATTACATAATTTACGAAAAAATAATCAAAACACAATTAAAATGACATGACACAAATATATTGAAGTGTTAAAATATATATATAATACAAATTATTAATGTATTAAAATTTATACAAATATATAATATCTTAAATATACGCTTATGACATACATGAGATAAATACATAAATTATCGGATCTAATTTAGATAATGAACAAAATTTAGCTCTAAAACATTCATTAAGGGAATAAGAGATTTCCAAGGATTGAATGTCTTATAGGCTCGGCTACAAACTGATCCATAGAGTAAGGCTATTACCTTCATTTTTCTCTATATAAAATTATTCAGAAAGAAATAAGTTGCTAAGTCGCAATTTAATCATGATGTCATACAGTTTTTCACTCGTTTTATCAAAGTGTACATTTTGAATAGTGCTAATCAAAGATCATCAATGTTCGAATCTAAAACTTCTTATTGTCAACACCGACAAATTTAATAAATTTAATCAATACCATTAATAACCCTTCTTTAGCTTGCCCTTTTAAAATTTTAAAATAATCGATCTAAGTTTTAACACGTTTTTTCACATGCAAATTAGAAATTTGATTAATAGATTTTCATGTGAATTCAAAGATAGAAAAAATGTGTAAACTTAAAAAAAAAAAATAATAATAATAAATAAAGAAGCAATGCACTGCTCGATGAGTAACAAGATATTGGATAAGAAATATTAATAAGAACAAACAGTCAGGACTCAAACTCAAACTCAAAAACTCTAATACTATATTAACTTTAAGTGGTCGATTATCTTAAAAACTTAAACAAATAAAAAATGATCTAACTATTATATTTAAATCCTAACAATCTCGATATTCCTTTACTTGTTAACAAATGACTACTTTTCTATCAAATTAAGAAAAATAAATATGCTAATTCACTTGGATGAAGACTGTAAAAAAAAAAAAAAAAAGCAATACACAATCTGATAAGTAACAAGATATTGGATAAAAAATATCAATAAAAAAAATAACTATTAGAATTTGAAATTAAAAATTCTAATATTATATTAATGTTAGGTAATCGATTATCTTAATAGTTTAAATTAATAAAAAAATTAATTTAATTATTATATTTAAATTCTAACAATTTTCATAATCAATGAGATTTTCGGCATTCCTTTAATTATTAACAAATGACTACTTTTTCTATCAAATTAAGAAAAATGGATGCTAATTCCCCTGCAAACTTTTAGGTATATCCATCCATATTCGAAATTAGGTTCATAGTCGGTCAAAATACTTGAGAAGTTCATGTATTATGTCATTTAATATATATTAGTTCATCTAATATAAAATTGAGTAATTTAGTTATTATTCTTTTAAAATTAAAGTAAAAAGGTAAACTCACTAAGTGAACTGTTAAAAAAGCTGGCGTGATATTAAACTTGTGCTTAATAGATGACGTGGATGTCAAATGATGATTTGACACTAATAAAATATATTATTTTACGATGACGTGAACAGAATAGGTAACCAAGTTGTTGAAAATATCATATTAAATGTTAAAAATATATTATTTATTTTGTCCATATTATCTTAAAATAATATATTTTATTGATGTCACGTCTGCATTTGATATCTACATCATCAACTAAATAAAAATTAAATATCACATCATTTTTTAAAACGATGCACATTAGAGCAGTTAATGATTTTATTTTTAAAAAATAAATATTTAATTATTTAATTTTATAATAAAAAAATTAATTTATACTAAATAATATAATACAGGAATCTCATAAGTACTTTGACTTCTTTCTCACTATACACGTGTAGAAGAAGAAGCGTTAGAGAAGGAGTTAGTACATGGAAAGCAAGTTTTTTTTATTTAAATATAGCCAAAAAAAAAATATTCTAAAATTACCGTTGGTTTTAGATTATTTCTCAAAATACGACTATTTATTTTTCTAGCTGGGAAATCGCCATCCCTCATGGCGATGTCCCAGCGTTTTTTTTTTTACAATTTGTAAAAAACACCAAGGGAAATCGCCATGGGGGGTGGCGATTTCCCTTAGTGTTTTTTGCAAATTTTCAAAAAAATACCAAGGGAAATCGCCACCCCCATGGCGATTTCCCTTGATAATTTTAGCAAAATTTGCTAAAATCATGAAGGGAAATCGCCATGGGGGTGGCGATTTCCCTTCATCTATATATTTTTTTTTCAATTCTTAGAAAAATTTAAAAAACATGACTCAATAGTGAATTTATTGTGAAATGGTATAATGAATAAAAGTTATTTGAAAAATAAAAATGAATAATTAGAAATTATTATAAAGGATATTGTGATAATTTATGTTCACGTATTGGGCCGGGCCTGGGCAGGATAATTTATGTTCCGGGCCGGCTCGGCCTGGAACAGTGATTTTTATTATAATAATATTATTTTATTTAATTTTAATTAAAAAAATAAAAAAAAAATTTATTCCAATGAACAGGTGGGCCTGGGCAGAAAAGAAAAAAAAATAATATTATTTTTATTTAATTTTATTCCAATGAAATGGTATAAAAATCACTGTTCCAGGCCGAGCCGGCCCGGAACATAAATTATCCTGCCCAGGCCCGGCCCAATACGTGAACATAAATTATCACAATATCCTTTATAATAATTTCTAATTATTCATTTCTCTTTTTCAAATAACTTTTATTCATTATACCATTTCACAATAAATTCACTATTGAGTCATGTTTTTTAAATTTTCCTAAGAATTGGAAAAAAATATATACATGAAGGGAAATCGCCACCCCCCATGGCGATTTCCCTTCATGATTTTAGTAAATTTGCTAAAATTACCAAGGGAAATCGCCATGGGGGGTGGCGATTTCCCTTCATGTATATATTTTTTTGTCCCTTGGTGTTTTTTGCAAATTTGAAAAACAACACGCTAGGAAATCGCCATGAGGGATGGCGATTTCCTAGCTAGAAAAAAAAGATCCGTGTTTTAAGAAATAATCAAAAACCAACGATAATTTGATAAATTTTTTTTTTGCTATATTATAATAAAAAAACCTGGAAAGCACAATCAATCAGAAAATGGTGGTTCATGTTTTCAGAGAAAAATCCAAGCTAGTACCTCACCCTCTCCATGTGATATACTCCCTGCCCCTTCACATTGCTAGCTTTGGTTAGTACTGCCCTTTCTTTTACTACTTCCCCCCCCCCCCCCCCCCAAAAAAATAGTAGTACTACAAAAACAAACAAAAGTATAAAAGTTAAAATTTAGGAAAAAAAAGATAAAAATAAATAAAAATAAAGAAAAAGATAGTTTGCTTTTGGGTGGAGGCTTAGGGGGGAAGTGATCAAATAGAGTACGTGGCAGAATCAGCTGATTGGTACTTATAAGTTATAAGGGTTAATTTAACATTGTTGTTAAAAAAAAGATTGAGTTAAAAAATATTTGAATTGAAAAAAAAAATATTTAAAAAGTGTTATAAAAAATTATGATTTAAATTTTTTTAAATATTTAATATTGTTGTGAAAAAGTGTTATAAAAAATTGAAATATCAAAAAAAATATGTTTAAAATAATAAAAGTGTAAAGATATGAGAATAATAAAATTATTTTATTCAAAAGCCAGCTTTTAAAATCTAAAAGCTATATTTTTTAGCTTTTTGATTTGGCTTTTCAAACTATGATTTCAACAACAAAAGTTAATTTTTTTTTATCTGTTTAGAATTACGTTTGCGGTGAAAAATAGCTTTTGACCTCAAAGACTGTGCCAGAAGCAATGCTAAACTAGGCTTAAATTGTAATGGGTGTTGTTTTTTAATTTTATAATAATAATGAGTTTAGTTAACCGATGTTAATAAATATTAATTAAAAATTATTTAATTAATATTTTTTAAAAATTATATTTAATATATTATTTTATTAATTTTAAATATATATTTTAATTAATATTATTATGTACGCATTAATATTTTTTACAATTTTTAGATTAAAAGTGTTTTTTAATCTAATTTTTTTATTTGGTAAGAAAAAAAGAAAATGATTTTTTTGTTGTTTTTGCTGTCTTGGGCTTTTTAGAATTATAATTAAAAAAAATTAAAAATTGGTTTTAAGTTGTGAAACTTTAGGTGGGAAGCCAACTTTAACACCAAAAAGTGAAGGATGTTAACAAAAAGCTGCGTCTCCCATCAGACACATATATTTGGGGGATCCAATCATGTGGCGCTGCTTTTTAGGGCCCCTTTAGTCCTCTTTTGTCGTTTTTTTTTTTCTCCCTTTGATTGTTTAAAGTTTTGAATTTGATAGCTTCGACCATGGGGGTATCATTGTATCAAAGTTCAAGGTTCGGCTTTACCCCTCCAATGCCACCACGAAATCTAAGAACAATGGCCCCTTTAATTATTTTTTTTCTTTAATTCTCCTCTAATTGTAATGTTAATTTCTACATATTATTATCCACAAGATAAAGAGCTAGGATCTTTGAACTTATAGGTAACTTGAATAATCAAATCAATGTAAAAAAACATGCTTTTAAAATCGTTTGGCGAAAAAAATCATGTCTAAATACAATCTAAAAATTATTATATGATGAATTAAGTATTAATTAAGAGTTTGAGTTTTTATTTTGAAGATATTAAATTGTAGAATGATATATATATAGCAAGAGAAAAATCACCTACATTATATATAGTTTAAAATCTCACATATTATTAATCTCTTCTCATATCAATTTATAGATTTTGATTTTCAAAAGTAATTTTTATTTGGTCATTTTTAATAAAGAACCTTAGAAACTTAACCTAAAGCATCTTAGTTAAAATTTTCAGGTTGTATTCATTTATCACAACTTTTTTTTTTTTGAATGCATAACATTGTTAATATTTGTTCATAATTAAACAATAAATATAAAATGGAAACTACTTAACCAAACGAAAAAAAAAAAATTCGATGAAGTCAAATTTTAAATAATAAAAATAACAAACTATCACATTATGTATGGGAAACCTATAATATTTCGAAGAAAAAAAAAGATAAAAAATAAATTTATATATCAACGTTCTTAAAAGATTTTAAACTAATGTCTTCAATGGTTAGGGGTGAAGCCCCTTAATTTAATTAATTAGTTGGTGAAAAAGAGTGACTTTTCATTGATGCCACAATGTGAAATTAATGCATTATGTAACATGTCATAAGTATTGACATAAAATTTATTTATAATGTCTTTGCACTTTAAATAGTGTATATTTTATCATGCTAAAATCATTCACTTAACTCTTATTATATATATATATATATATATATATATATATGGCTGATTTTCTTCTTCTACTTTTTTTGACAAATTGTACCTACATTAATTAAGTTTGTTGAGTAAAACTTAAAAAATAAAGGGTGGATATTATAAGGTCTTTTTTTCCTCTAATTAAAAAAGTCATAAGTTTATATATTCTTTTAAAATACAAAGAAAAAAATAATTTACACTATAAGAAAATACTTCATTTTTCTGTCGAAAAATGTCTAAATTCCATCAAAACTGATTTTCTTTTTTTTTTTACGAAAACTTTCATTGAAAATGTGAAAGACAGTAAAAAAAATTTCGTCGAAAAGAAAAAGAAAAATGTGTTTCCTACTAATACACATATATTATGAGTTTGAGATTTTAAATCTTTGTGTACATTGTAATTATTCAAGCAAACTCTTATAATCCTTGTATATAGAAAAGCATTTCATGAATATTGGAAGAACTTTGATAATAAATGAAAACATAGAAAGGCTTGTGAGATCACCAGCCAGCCAGCCAAGTTTCTTAAAATAAAACAAAAACTCTTTCTTAAATATAGAAAAGGGATCTAGTACAAAAAATGTTACCACAATAGATGATTAATTTTTTTTTTTTATAATTATTTTATTATTGTGATAAGGAGCTCTTTGTTTTGTTAGTCATCAATTATATCAAAAAAAAATATAGTTTTTTTATATTACTATTTTAAATTTTTAATAGCATATATAAGAATTATGCTATTAAATCTTGAAGGATAACACTTTGATAGTTTTTTGTCAATATTTCATAGTTTGCACTACTGAAATAATTAACATGGTTAAGATCTATAATCTAATTTATTTTATTTTTAATATTTCAAACTATTAATAATTAAAAAAAAATCAGCATTCTATCAATAGACCATAGGACAAATAATTCGCATAAAAAATATTTTACATATGGTACAACAACAATTTTTTCTATTAAAAAAAAATGTAGGCTAACAAGAAGATATTGTCCCCCACACATTTGCTAGCATTTTATTTATTTTCTTAATACATTGTAACAAAATAGCGATATAATGAAGGTTCTATCTTTGCTAGTCAATGGCAAGCCTCTTTATTCTTTAGTTCCATTTTTATCCAAAATGATATTAAAAAAATTATATAATGCAGTGAAATATAGCAAATTACTATTAAAAGTGTAAAAAAAAAAAAGTACTAGTTACTAAAAAGATTTTTCATAATACAACTTGTAATATGTTATACATGCATGTAAATGATGAATGCATGTGGTGAATGACTAGATTAGAATGAATGCATATGGTGAATGAATTAGATTATGTACCTAATAATTATGGTACATTTTATTGAGAAACGTATTCTCCCCCTCCTAATGATTCTTGGAGTCCTATATAAGGATGGGTTTGTAAGAAAGAATAGAAAATGGCTTGGTGACATAGCTAGTTTGAAAGTTCATATTTCCTTTGTCTTGATCTCTCTTTATTTACTAAAAAAAATTACTATTAAAAGTGTAAAAAAAAAAGTACTAGTTACTAAAAAGATTTTTCATAATACAACTTGTAATATGTTATACATGCATGTAAATGATGAATGCATGTGGTGGATGACTAGATTAGGATGAATGCATATGGTGAATGAATTAGATTAAATATTATGTACCTAATAATTATGGTACATTGTATTGAGAAATGTATTCTCCCCTCCCTAATGATTCTTGGAGTCCTATATAAGGATGGGTTTGTATCCAAGAAGAAAGAATAGAAAATGGCTTGGTGACATAGCTAGTTTGAAGTTCATATTTTCTTTGTCTTGATCTCTCTTTATTTACTCCTTTGATTTTATTTATAACACGTTATCAGCACGATCAAGTCTCTAACGGTAGTAAAGTCTCTCAAGTTCCTTTCATTATATCAAGGTAAGAATTTTGCTTTTTCTAACATGTGTTATCTAGAAATCTATTATATCTTCTTATTTGCAAAAGTATATATCTTTACATGTTCTATAATATGATATATGTGAGATGAGTAATTTTTTAGATTCTTAATGTCTACATGGCTTTAGATTTTTTATTTATCAAGTGTCTTTACAATGACAAATTCGTTACTCTTGATATTTCTGGAAGAAATTATTTGTCATGATGCTGAAATTCATCTTGGAGCTATGAATCTTGAAAATACTATTGAAGAAGGAAATTTTGCATCCCTGAAGGATCGCACGAAAGGAATGATTTTCCTTCGATACCATTTACACGAAGAATTGAAAATTGAGTACCTTACTATTAAAGATCCATTAGCCATTTGGAATAACTTAAAGGAAATATATGAACACCAAAAACAATGATTCTTCCAAAAGCTTAATATGAGTGGATACACTTACGGCTATAAGATATCAAAACCGTAAGTGAATATAATTCAACATTGTTTAAGATTAGTTCTCAATTGAAATTATGTGGAGAGAATATTATTGATGAAGATATTTTGGAAAAAAACATATTCAACTTTTCATGCCTCGAATGTGCTCTTGCAAAAGCAATACCGAGTGCGTAGATTCACAAAATATTATGAGTTATTTTTTTTTTACTTGTGGCTGAACAAAACAATGAGCTTTTGATGAAAAACCATCAATCTCGTCCTACTGACTCAACACCATTCCCTGAAATGAATGTGGCAATTTCTCAAGGTCGTGGATGAGGCCGTGGTGGTAAAAGGGATTGCGGTAGAAAAATTATCGAACCCGTGATAATCATCGTTCAAGTTCTGAAAACAAAGATGCTAAATGAAATTAAAAAAAGTGGGTCAAAAATGAGAAAATTTCAGAAAAGAGTAATAAAGTGCAAAACAATGACAATATTTGCTATAGGTGTGGAACAAAAGATCATTCTTTAAATATTATAAATATCATTGGTCTCGAATATTTCTGAACATGTTGATCCTACTTATGATAATAATTTTCTCTAAATATTGATTTTGATATTTTTTTTTTTCGAAAACCCTGATGGCAAAATTGGTCATTTGATTGGGGATGAAAAATGTCTACTAATGAGATATATTTATGTTTATGTTATTTTAAAGGTTATCATATGTAAGTTTTACTTGATATTATGGAGGATAACATATGTTTAGTGGATAATGGTACAACTTATACAATTCTTCGTGATAGGAAATATTTCTTGCAATTAACATTAGCTGAAATTAATGTTAATACAATATCTGGTTCTGCAAATATAATTGATGGTTCTGGAAGAGTCCACATTATGTTCCCAAATGGAACAAAATTATATATTGATGATGCGTTCTATTCTAGTAGATCTCGAAGAAATCTACTAAGTTTCAAAGATATACGTCGCAATG
Organism: Fremontodendron californicum; assembly: GCA_030761205.1. Lineage (NCBI taxonomy): Eukaryota > Viridiplantae > Streptophyta > Magnoliopsida > Malvales > Malvaceae > Fremontodendron > Fremontodendron californicum. The sequence goes on from JAULJL010000010.1 coordinate 5,284,124, forward strand.
GGTATCATGTTGAAACAAATATGAGGGAGAAGTGAAATATCTTTATATTACCTCTACAGTTTAGAACCAGAAGTTCATATTAGAAAAACTTTCGAGTTTCTCATCTGGCTTATTAAGGATGGTTGAATCAAATTTTATGCACCGCAAGTGCTCAGATCCTAAAACTTTTATACTTTGGCATGATCGTCTTGGCCATCCAGGTTCAACTATGATGCGCGTATCATACACATGGACACTCATTAAAGGATCAGAAAATCTTTTTGCCTGATGATTATTTTTGTTCTTCTTGTGCTCAAGGTAAATTAAGTGTTAGACCTTCTCCATCTAAATTATTTTCTGAGTCTCTTACTTTTCTACAAAGAATACAAGGAGATCTTTGTGGTCTAATTCATCCTTCTTGCAGACCATTATGGTATTTCATGGTTTTAATTGATGCTTCCTCACGATGGTCACATGTTTGTTTGCTTTCAACTAGTAATATTGCTTTTGCTAAATTCCTTGATCAAATTATAAAGTTAAAATCAAGTTTTTCTGACCATTCTATTAAGACAGTCCGTTTAGATAATGCAGGTGAGTTCACTTCAAAAGCATTTTATGATTATTGCATGTCTATTGGAATGAATGTTGAACATTCCATTGCACATGTTCATACTCAAAATAGTTTAGCAGAATCTTTCATTAAACGTTTACAATTGATAGCTAGACCTATGCTTATGAGATCAAAACTTCCTGTATCTGTTTGGGGACATGCTATAATACATGCTGCAGCTTTAGTTCATATCTTGAACCTTTAACAGGTGATCCTTTTAGAGCAAGATTTTTAGATTGTCAATTTGATGAATCAGTTTTCCCATCATTAGGGAAAGAAAAAGGTAAAGAATCTAAAGCACAAGAAATTTATTGGAATGCACCAACATTGTCCAATCTTGATACACGCACAAATCAATGTGAACTTGAAGTTCAAAATATAATTCATTTGTAGAATGCTACAAATCAATTGCCAGATATTTTTACAAACACTCCAAAGGTTACTAAGTCACATATACCGGCTGTGAATTTTTTGCTCGTTTAATTGTCCCTACAGGATATCTTGTGGGTATGGCAGCCAATGAATCTAAAATACGCCAAAAGCGTGGTAGACCTTTTGGTGAAAAAGATTCTGTTCCTCGGAAAAAAAAAGGAAAATAAAATCACTTGAAAATGACACTCTAGAAGAAGTCAAAGATAATATAAATCAACAACATCATATTTCTAGACAAGCAACCCCACAAGTGATTCTGGTACTAGTAAATTATGAGATCATTAGAATTTGGAAATATGAGGGGAATAAATGAAGTTGTTGTTGATAATGTGTTTGCATATACAATTAATTCTAATATTATCGATGATAATGAGGCTGAACCTCAAACTGTAGAAGAATGTCGACATAGAAATAATTGGCCAAAATGGAAAGAAGCAATATAGGTTAAGCTAGACTCATTAGCCAAACGTAAAGTATTTGGACCAGTAGTCCAGACACCTGAAGATGTCAAACCCGTTGGGTATAAATGGGTCTTTATACGTAAAAGAAATAAGTTAAATGAAATTGTGAGATACAAGGCACGACTTATAGCACAAGATTTTTCACAAAAACCTAGTATAGATTATGAAGAGACATATTCTCCTATTATGGATGCAATTACTTTTAGATTTTTGATTAATTTGGTAGTCCTTGAAGGACATGACATACGTCTAATGGACGTAGTGACAGCTTACTTATATGGATCATTGGATAATGAAATATACATGAAAATCCCTAAAGGATTTAAGATGCCTGAAGCATATAATTCAAAACCTCGGTAAATGTACTCTGTTAAACTACAAAGATCCTTGTATGGATTAAAGCAGTCTGGACGCATGTGGTACAATCGTCTAAGTGAAATATCTGTTGAAAAATGGCTATGAAAATAATGCCATTTGTCTTTGTGTTTTCATCAAGAAAATAAATTCTGGATTTACTATAGTCGTAGTGTATGTTGATGACTTAAACATTGTAGGGACTCCAGAAGAGATCTTTATGACTGCTGACTACCTAAAGAAGGAATTTGAAATGGAAGATCTTGGGAAGACAAAATTTTGTCTTGGATTCGAGTTGGACATTTGACAAGTGAGATCCTTATTCATCAATCATCTTATATAGAAAATATTTTGAAACAATTTAATATGGATAAATCTTATCCATTAAGCTCTCCAATGGTTGTTCGCTTACTTGATGTAAAAAGAGATCTTTTTCATCTTCGAGAAGAGGATGAAGAAATTCTTGATCCTGAAGTACCATAGCTTAGTGCAATAGGATCACTTTTGTATATGACAAATTGCACTAGACCAGACATAGCTTTTGCAGTCAATTTACTTGCAAGGTTTAGTTCTACACCAACCCGAAGACATTAGAACGGAGTGAAACATGTTTTTTGTTATCTTCGTGGCACGATTGACATGGATTTGTTTTACCCGAATGGAGTGAAATCAGAATTAGTGGGATATGCTGATACTGGATATCTTTCTGATCCTCACAAAGCTCGATCACAAACAAGTTATGTCTTCACATGTGGTGATACTGCTATCTCATGGCGTTCTGTAAAACAAACAATCACCGCTACCTCATCAAACCATTCAAAAATATTGGCTATTCCTGAAACAAGTCGTGAGTGCGTGTGGTTAAGAACTATGATTCAACATATAGAAAAGCATGTAGATTGTTCGGGGAAAATGATAAGCCAACAATATTGCATAAAGATAATGCAGTATGCATTACACAAATCCATAGTGGCTACATAAAGGGTGATAGAACAAAACATATTTCACCAAAGTTCTTTTACACACATGAACTCTTGAAGAAAGGTGATGTTGATATTTGCAAAATTAACTCAAGTGACAACCCAGCAGATTTATTCACAAAGGCATTGCCAACTTCAGTTTTCAAGAAGCACGTACATAACATTGCAATGCGCCAGCTTAAGGATATTAAATAATTGGTTTCATTTTTTAGGGGAAGTAAGTTTCCTATGAATATTGTACTATTTTTTCTTCGCTAAGTTTTCTCCCACTGGATTTTTCTTAGCAAGCTTTTAACGAGGCATATTCATAGTGAATAGTCATCCAAAGGAAAGTGTTATACATGCATGTGAATGATGAAAGCATGTGGTGGATGACTAGATTAAAATGAATGCATATGGTGAATGAATTAGATTAAATATTATGTACCTACTAATTATGATACATTGTATTGAGAAATGTATTCTCCCCTCCCTAATGATTCTTGGAGTCCTATATAAGGGGGTTTGTATCCAAGAAGAAAGAATAGAAAATGGCTTGGCGACATAGCTAGTTCCTGAAGAACTAGATTTTGAAAGTTCATATTTCTTTTGTCTTGATCTATCTTTATTTACTCCTTTGATTTTATTTATAACAGAATATATATATATATATATATATATATATATCGAAAAGTTAAATTTCTTGTAGTGATATTTAATTTTGTTGCAAGTAATTTATAGGATTACCCTTACAAGCATATGCTTCAATAGTTTTGGGGTGATGAAATTCTCATTAAATTTAGAAACCTAAATTCGGGGGAAAAAAAATAGAAAAGAAATTGCACATAAGAATGTGTCAACGATTATAAGCCCAATAGAATTTCTTCACACTAAATATTCTCCTCTTTGGCAACAAAATTTTTTTTTCTTCTCTTCAACAATGCACAAGAACTTAAACAAAAGGTTTATATTTGATGCACTATCAGTATATAAATCTATACATTGACAATGCACCACATGATGTCACATGTTAAAAGTTAGGTTTAAAGTTTAGAGTTTAAGATTTTAGGGTTTATTTTTTAATGAGGTGTCACAGTAAGATTCACTGTCAGTATATAAAATTATACACTGACAGTGCATCAAATACAAACCCTTAAACAAATGAATTTAGTAGTTGGGATGCCTAATTTTGTTCTCCTTATATTACTATTTTTTGGAGGGGCGAAGTTTTGCTGATATTTGTTTCTTTGACTTATATTTGATGTACTGTCAGTGTATAGTTCTATACACTAACAGTGCACCACATGATACCACATGTTAAAAGTTAGGTTTAGGGTTTTGGTTGTAGGCTTTGAGGTTTTAAAGTTTAGGGTTTAATTTTTAATGAGGTATCACCGTAGTATTCACTGTTAGTTTATAAAACTATACACTGACAGTGCATCAAATACAAACCCTTTATTTCTTACTTTTTTTTTTCCTTTCCTTTTATTTGCACTATGGGCTATGGACCTATGTAGACCTGTCCATGGGCCGGGCCGTGGCCCGAAAATTTTATTTTTTCTTTGCCCAAGCCCATTCGGGCCGGGCCCGAGCCAGCCCGTATAAGCCAATTTCACTATTCAAAAATATTAAAAAGTTACTTTTATATTAATATTTATATATTTTTTATCATTAAATTTAAATAAAAAATTATTTTTTATTTAATAACCCAACCCGAATTAAAAAATACCTTGTCCAAACCGGGCCCAATACAGGCCGGGCCTATTGGGCCGGACGGGCTACCGGCCCGTTGACAGGTCTAGACCTATGGTAGAGCCAATGTTATTCATTTTTTTTATTTTAAATATTTGTGTTTGACAATTGTGTCCGACACATATTCGAATATGAATATAAGAAAATGATCTTTGAAATATATGAAAATTAAAATATTAAATATATCTATATAGGATACATACACCTATCCGACACTCACCTCTAAATCGAATAATTTAAGTGTAACAGAGATTTTTTTTTTACTCACCCCAATATAATGGAAATTATAACCAAAGTTAAATGTTTTAATCATTGTAAATTAATAGTTTACACCACATTAATTTATTTTACAAGAAATTTTTAGGGTTTTTGCATAGATTTTGTTTTTAAGCTTTAGTACTCTCTTCTTGGTTAAATTTTTTTCTTTTCTTAAAAATAATAATAATAAAAATAAAAGAGAAACTCTCTACATCGATCTAAAATTCTAAATGATGACTTTTGTCAAAACAAATACTTCCTTTCCTGGAAAACAAATATTCTGTAACATTATAATTTTTGGGCAAAGCCAATGACTTTAACCATCCCATTTTTTCCCCATTGCCCCTTATTTCTTTCTTTTCTTAAAGATAATTTGCTAGGAAAAACTACAACTATTGGCATGCTCTTTATTGACTATTTGGTGAATATTATGTCTTAAATATGACTGTATGTATAACAGAGCAAAAAAAAAATATGACTGTATGTATGATTTATGAATTAATTGGATTAAACTTTCATTTTTGGAATTCCGTTTTCTGGGTTTGCATAAAGAAATAAGAAAAAATGAAGCTAAGGAAAAATGATGATTGATGTTTATTATTTTTTTGGTTCTGCTTCTCTCCATTAGAAGGAAGTTTCTTTCCCCCAATGGATTGCGGAGATTTTTCCATTTACAGCGTTAGAGAGAAAATTAAAAACTTTCAATTACGACCTAATCATTCCCGCACGCCCCCCTTTGATGTTTGTCACCTTTTGCCTAAGCCCTTCCCACCCCACGTGAACCCTTCTCTTTCTTCTCTCCGCCTCTTCATCTCCAAATTCCCATTTTTTCCCCTTTCATTCTTGACCTCCATCTTTCATCTTTGCACAGGCTGGAGATCATGGTATTGGTTCCCATCTTACAAAATTCTTGGAGCTTCATTTCAGATAACCCAACTTTGCCCCTTTTTTTTGGGGCCTTATTTCCTTGCATTTGATTTGGTCCCATATTACATACATATTGATTTTGCCTCTTAGTTCCATTGTTCAGGACAATACCAATGAAGACTTGGAGCTTGCTCATCTGAAAAGAAATTGCAAGCTTCATCTGCAGTGAAGAAATTGTGTTCCTCCATCTTCACATATTGGTGGGGTTGATAGGTTGTTCTAGAGAACTGGAAGCAATTGATCATGGAGGATGGTGAAGAAGAAGAAGATGAGTTGAAATTGAGTAGTGAAGAGGTTGTTGTTGATGACATCAAAAGATCATGTTGGCTTTCTAGGACCCCAGATGAAGAAATAGCCCCGTTGTTGGGGCTGCTGCTGTTGTTGTTGTTGTTGTTATTGTTGTCTTCATTCAAGATAGCGCTCGAGTCACTATCTGATGACCCATCTTTCAAGTCTGGGAAAAGGGTGGCTCCAACTGATCCATTGCTGTGGTTGAAGCTCTCATAGTTGAGATCTGCAGGCTCTGATGAGGTAGCCAAAGAGGAAACTTGAGGTGGTTCTCTTTGTTCGACTGTTTTATCATCAGTAGTTTCAGGCACAATCACCTCCTCCTTCACAGAAAGATTGATTTCAGTGCTCTCCCCACTCTGCTTTGCCTTCAGCTCTCTTATCTGCATCATCAACAGGAAAATTAGACACAATTTTAATCATACCATGTTCAAATAGATGGAGGGAAAAAATGATCTTTTTTAGTCAAAACAAGCTAAAAGTAGGATTCTTTTTGTTGGACGAATTGCACTTTAAAAAAAAAAAAAAAAAACTTCAGTGAATTGTTATTACCTGCTTGAGAAGAGCTTCGTTGTCATGCTGTAGAGCATCATGATTGAGCTTAAGAGTTTCATAACTGGTTTTGAGAAGGCCATAATCCCTTTCCAATTGCTTGGTCTTCCATCTAGCACGGCGGTTTTGGAACCAGACAGCAACTTGTCTTGGTTGCAAGCCAAGTTCTTGAGCTAGTTTCACTTTCCTCTCAGGTTCAAGTTTGTTTTCAACCTCGAAATTCTTCTCCAAGGCCTTAACTTGATCTACACTTAACCGCCTCTTCTTCTCAGCAACATGGCCTGATTCTTCCACGCAGCCTTCTTCATCTAATCCATCTAATATCGACTGAAACTCTCTGCTGTAAATATGGTTGTTTCTTGGACTATGTTCATCTGTATAACCAAAACAAAACAGACAACTAAGATATTGAAACAGGGTATTATGCAAAAAAAAACTGATTTCATATATTAAATGTGAATCCAAGATATATATATATATATATATATATATATTCTTTGGAATGATTGAATTATGAAGTGAAGTTAAAATTGGGATTGGGATTGTTTTATTAGACCTGTGGTTGGGCAGATGGACATCAAAGCACCCAAGGAATCTGAGCTGCCAAGTGATCTCTTCATGGTTGATGAACCTGATGAAAATGAAAACTGTTTTAAAACAGATCTCTTCTTCTTGTTTTAAAAAGTCTTTAGTTTTTGTGTATGTGTGTCTTTTTTTGGTCAGATCTTTTTTTTAACTGCTCAAGGGATATTGTTAAAGAGATGCAAGAAGATTGTATCACTTGCAAAAAGAGTAACTCCCTTGTCTAAAACAAGACCAACTTGTACAAGGTTGTAGTAGTTTACAACTGTACAACAACCACTGCCCTCTCTCAACTTCCCCACCATCATATTTCTTCTCTTTCTTCAACACAGTTTCTTCCCTCCTCTCAGCTCCCATCCAAAACCCAAAAAAACCAACAATCCAAGCTTCCAAGAAAACCACAGAAAGCAAGAAAAAGAAAAGAAAAAAAAGGTTTTTTTCAAGTGAAGGAGAGAGAGGGAGAGAGAAGATTTAGTGAAGGGAGTTTTCACAAATCAGAACCCAGCTGGCCTTAACCAGTTTCCCTCACTTTAAATAAAACCAAGATGGGTCACATTTGGGTTAGAATTTGACTGGGGTTAGGTACACAACTGAGCAAGGTTGGCAAATGCAAATTAACCCAAAATTCAATCCAAATGCAATTTTTTGTTTACAAGTTATAGCCAGTTTTTCGACCGTTTGTTTTTATTTTTTTGGTGGGTAAAAAGTAAAAACAAAAAATATATATATATGAACGTTGAAAATGCAAGGAAATGAAATGTATTCGGAAAGCTGTGGTCCGGCTCGGCTCATTACGGCTTGGCGCTGTTTGTTTTTTTGAGCTTAGAAGATTTGGTTGGCGTCAGCGTATCATGACGCTCACTAATCGTGGTCGGTGCGATTAATCGCCGATCCATTCAATAGTTTCTTCTTACAAATTTTTTTTTTCTTACATAAATACATAATTATTTCTCACTTGATTATTAGATAATCGACGCCTTACAATTTCACGAAAACGTATATATATTTTAAAATATGTATTTTTTATAACGATTATTAATATCTAAATTCTTAAGTTTTTAGAGATTTATACAATATTGGTATACTATTTTTTTTGTTTAAATTTAACGTTAATTTTCTACATTTTATTTCTTTGATTGAATTTGTGTATTTTGTATGGATAAAACTATTAAGATACATATTTTTATGTCTTTATTTACATTTTTTGCTTAAACACTAACAATTTTGTACAATTCCATTCCCCCATAGACTCAAAATTTATAAAATTTTAAGTTTATTGATATTTAGTGTATATATATTATAAGAGAAAATTTTATTCAATATTTAGCATTTTTATTAATTGATTTTCTACTATATGTTTTGCTTTTAAAAAAATGAAAAAACATGACCCTTCCACGATAGGATGTGAATATCTGCCATTTTCGGCAGAAAATACAGTCAAATTTAGTGAGTTGATAAAAAAATTAATTATTTGAACATAGTTTCAAACTATTCTAAAACTAGTTTGAAAAATCCCTTCAAAATATTATTTCGTTTATAAAAAAAAAAAAAAAACCATTGACTAACATTTGATCAATCTTTAAAATAATTGAATTTTTTTTAATGAAATGTGCAAGCAACTGCCCAATGCTTCCTATATGATTTCAATATTTTCAACAAATTAATGAAAAAAAGGGCAAGCCTCATTCCATTCAAAATAACATGTAAATATGATTAAAAATAGTTTAGAAGCCCGTCTGTGAATAGTTTTTATACGAGTGTTAATGTATTTTTGACTTTAAACATGATTTCGATGCGGTGAAAATAAATGAACACAACATTGAATGTAAATACGAAACGAAACCTTAATGAGTGTCGAGTGATGCTATTTCCCTCTCTTTTTCTCCATTTTTTGTTCATATTAGATTATTTTATTGAGGGTAAGTACCATATAAACTATGAATTAAAATCTATGTCAATCAACATTTTTTTTTGGCAATGACCTTAAATCAAGAATAATATTTTGTCCATATTTCTAGCCCAAGGAAAAGTAGAGTACAATATTAATATCAATGTTTAGACTCTAGATGCAAAGCTTCAAGGCAAAGTTAGTTAAGCTTAGCTTTTTCAACTCTTCCACCTGCATGTAATTATGGAGGGATCTTAAAGGTTCACATTGCTAGTAAAAAAGCATTGCACAAGTTTTTGTAAAGCCAAAAACCTAGAGGAAAAAGAAAAAAAGAGTTAAAAGTAAATTCTACCATCAATTCATATAAAAAAAATTATCATATTTGTTCAGTGTAATTATTAGATTTCACAAATAAGATTAAACATATATTTTTAGAATATAATAAAAAAAATTTTAAAAATAAAATATATGATAACTTTTTAATCTGTTTGTAAAATTAAAAAAAAATTACCATCAGTATATCAAAAAAAATCTAACTCATACATATATATCAGTCAAAAGTTTTTTTCTTGCATGGCTTTCGAAAGCAAAACCGCATGCCCAAAATTATACTTCATATGAAAAGTTATGGATGTGGTAAAATTAATTTAGTTTTACACTACTGTAAGTGGATCCCTCCAAGAAACTGGTGTTTAGGGTGAACTGAGTATACAAAGATTTTGTTGCTTATATATCTTTGTTGAAATGTCATATTCAATTGACAAACAAAATAAAGTTTATATATAGGTGGAACTATTTTATTGCAACTATTTTAAAATATAAATTGATTTATATATATTATACAACTCAAATATAAAAAAGCTAAAAGAGTTGAAGATATATATAGAGCAAGCAAATAGTCAATATCTTTGTGCAATTAACGTGTTTCATGCCCACTTCCATGAAGTCATCAATCATGGGTTACCAGAAGATTTGGGTTTCATTTTTTTACATTTTAATTTATAATTCACTAGAAATGTGGATCTGTCTATCATCCATGGCTTCCCTTTTGGTTAGGATGGGATGGAGAGAGATGATATACGTCACCTGCCCTTTATATTTTTAGTGTACTACTTTTCTTTTTAAAGAAAATTTTGACAAAACAGAATCAACTCAATTAAAAACATTGGTTGCATAATCTTAGTTTTCAATTTTTGTTGTTAAGTTTTAAAGCTCTAATATGGATAGATCTGAATCGGTTTGGATTACATATTTATAAATATAAACAAATTCGGACAGAATTTGAAATTTGAATTGTCAAATTGGGCCGGACTTGCCAAGCAAATATGATATTAATACTATACCTAAAACCGATCCGATCCATAAACCCTTAGAATTTCAAATAGGTGTGAGGAACTCTTTTTAAGATCACAAGAGCAAAACAATTACCACTATGAACATAAAAAAAAAAAAACTTTGTAGATCCATTGTTTCAACTCTTGTTAGTTAAAGAAAGAAAGGAACATGGACAGAATGGTATAATTGCACAATCTCTAGATTTCTTCTCAGTTCTTGGGAGAGACTTTCATTTCTTCACCAAAAAGAATCAAAATGATGAGGCTGTACCCATTGTGGTAAAGTGAAGCAAAGAGCTAGGCCCTGATAAAGATGGCCCACAGGGCCCAGTAAAATTGAAGGAAAAAAAAATTATGACGGGACTTGGAGAGTATCATCAATTTCAGAGCAGAAATCTGATAAACAAAAACCTTACATGGAGCCAATGATACAGGAAATAAATAACATAAATATGATACGAATATATAAATGTGTCGAAATTTATATAATATGAATTATTAACATATTAAAATTTATATAAATATAATATTTTAAACATAATTATAACACATAAAAATAACACGAATACGATACGAACACACGAATTATAAGATCTATCCAAAACTCGCATCAATTTCATCATTGGTGAATCTATTTTAATGGTAAATAGAAACACTGAACAATAAATCTTATTCACCTACAGTCTGCCAAGTTGCTTGCTAACCAACAGTTCTGAATCAAGAACAAGCGATACCGTAAAATGTTTGACGTCGATTCATTTTTAAATACATTTTCAAAGCAAAGGATGTTTGATCAAACTGATCCATTAGCTGACTCCTTGTGGTGAAGAATAATTGATGAGTTCTTGTCACTGAAAGCTCCTGTATATGTATAGTCAATTTTACACTACAGTCTATTTCTTAGGCTACTTTTTTTTCAACATTTCCCAGCTAGTGAAGAAAGGCAAATAAGCAAAATTATCCCTGTGATAAGCAAAGCAACAAGTGGGAATTTAGCTGTAGTATGGTCATCAAATAAAGAAAAACCATGAAAAAATTGGTTGATGCTATACAAAAAGTGGGACACAGGAATTATTTCTTTGATGACAACAACACGTGTGAGTTGGGTTTCTTGGGTTCTCAAGTTTCAAAAGAAACCCACAGAAAGACGAAATTATGAGTTGTGCATGTGAGAACTGCCATGTTCTCACATAAAAAGTTGAAAATTTTGTTTGAAAAAAAATGCTTTGTACCCAAGGAAAAAAACATATCAGAGAAAAGCTGTCTGCTATTATGCCAAGATGGTCCAGTATGATCTATCGAACCTCAGTTACATACAAAGATTTTAATGAAAGTGTTGCAGAACGTACGCAGGCTATTTTGAATGTGAAAACCCTGATGAAGAAAATGTTAAGAAACAATATCAAGCAAGAAATGATTATTGACTACACTCTTGCATTGGAATGCTTTAGGGTATTGTTCTGCTACATTTGTCTTCGAAGTATAATAAACGAAAAGCTACAGGACTCGAATCTAAAATATCTGTTCAAATCTACATCTTATGTATATGTTTTTGACAGTTCTTATAGCTAGGTAGGCAGAAACTTCCAATCAATATGAAAATATATGCTAAAAACCTGTAGTATACATGTCAAAAAATCCATTGGTCTATGGAAATGGAACTCAAGCTGATCAGTGGGAAAGAATGCAAGTTTAAACTATATCAGGAATGAGTATTGGACACATTGATTGGTGTCGCTGACTGGTGCAAAAATTCGACAGAATATTGTTGGGTTTCATCTACTCATCATTGATGTATGGACATTATGACAAGGAGCTCAGCCTCAGGCTGAAAAGCACCTTAGCTTCTTGATTTGGGTAAATGATCCATTCCTTGAAGAAAGTTACAAAAAGGAAAATGGCTACAGATAAATGATTAATTTCCCCCCGAGAATATGGTACTCGTCAAGTGACCATAACTTGCAGTCTAGTCATGAGTCATTGAGTTATCAGCACATATCCAAAACAGGAACACAGGAGAATGGCATCTACCCATGTTTATACGTGGCCAAAACAAGAATTTTACAACCTTATCTCCCTAAACAGCTCAACTTTTGGTCTTGTTTGCAACTCAAGTTAATCAAGCATATGGAACAGTGAATCCGGTCAGAAACTCTCAGGAACAACTGATCAAAAAGTATCCTGCAATTGCAAAACATACTTGAAGAATGACTAAAAACAATCTTTACTAATATCTAGGACCCTATCATTATCACCAATTTGTTTCTGGATTACTTTCAGTCAATTTTGAAACCTGAGAAAAGGTTCATATTTGTTGGGAAACAGGATATTGGAGATCTATACTAACAGATACCATGGATTAGCCTTTTCTCCTACTGCAGCCAGCTGAAGTAGGGCCCAACACCCACAAAACTGCAGCAAGAAAATTAACATTTTGTGCTTAAGCCCCAATTGATTTTGTTAAACTCTAGTGAAAAACTCATAAATATATATCTTCAAAATTCAAGCCAACTATCAGGCGAAAAATGGGGTAGGTAGCCAGCAAATCTTAGATCAATAGAAAAAGGTGGAATTGCTAAATTCTGGAAGCCACGAGACATGCATGGGGTATTCGTTATACATGCATTCTCTTTGATACAAGCATCTTGTTACAGAGAAACGACATAGAGAAGCAAATATAGCTCTGTCATCCATCCATATTAATCTTAGCCTTCAAAGGCAAAGGAAACATCTTATAGCCATAAACCAAAATTTGAGGGAATTAATCTATCAGTCAAAGGAGATCACGTGTCCTTTTGTTGAGAGGCCTGTTCTATTTCCGGAAGAAAAAAAAAAAGGATGATAGATAACCAAGTTTGAATAAGATGTTTCAAAAGTGACAGGAAACAGGCACTTGAAAATTGTTTTCATAAGATTTTCCCTTACTTTAGAGAGTAGGAAAGAGAGAAGTCTTTTTGTATTTGGATAGCTCCTAAGGGCTATGAACAAGTGTATACAGAATCTAACAGAAATATAAAACAAAGAAGGTTTTTGTTATCCAATATTTTTAGGTGCTTAGTTAATATATTATTTATATAATTTTATTCATTATATTATTTTCAATGATGAATGTATTATTATTATATATAGTAAATTTAAAAAATATTCTTAACTCACTTGTTAAGCAACATCCAACAAAGAAAATGGGCCAAACCTGGAAAAAAGTTCACAGGGTGGATGGGCTTTTTAGAGTGTAGACCCCTTAATGGTAGGCAGCTTTTCTTTTTTGCTTTCTTTTCTATTTTGTGAGTGCTGTCCAAAGGCTAAGTTGAAAAGTATGGGAAAGCAGAATCTTGCTAAAGACTTTATTTTCCTCTTTTTTTTCATTACATGATAAGATACATTTTTTATGGACTGGTTTTTTATGGACAAGCAGCTGTTCTACTTTAAACTCAATTAAAAAGTTTTAAAAGTAGCTTGCTAACTGGTTTGGCTATAAAATTTTTGCTGAATATGATAAATTATCATATAATCCCATCACAAATAAAATCATTTTTTATGGATGAAAAGTTATTATTCTGGCTGAACAAGACCTTGTTGTTCAATAATGTAAAAGTCAGGGTTAGGAACAAGGTCCTATGATTTTCCTGTCAAGCAAGACAATAAATAACTAACAAAGTGTCACGACTCTTTACACGACAAATGCTGGTTGTCTAATTGAACATCCTCAACTTCCTAAGAGCATGTCTCTTGCTTCATTAAAGCACAAGACATAATGTCCCAAAAAACCCATTTCAAATTCGCTATAATTTTTATAGTCATCAATTCGGATTGTCTCACACAAACAAAAAAACCAAACTCCACATAAAAAAATCCAACATTTTTTACCTTGCAATGACCGAAGGAATACAAGCCCCTAAATGCAATGGTATAAAACACTAAGAAATGTCTTAATCTTTGAATTCACTTATTTTGAATTTAATCCTCAATCCTAGATCAGTTATGTGTACTTTCAGTATACACAGCCATGTGCAGAAAACTAAAACTTAATACCAATTCGACTCATATCGCATTCTTAATCAATAACTTCAACATGTTTCATGTTTGCATCTAAAAAAGAAAAAGGAAAGAGGAGATATCCTTTCAACCATTTGCACCATCCAGTTCAAGTCCCCTAGAAGCACCAACTCATCCCATTCCACCAGCAATGCAGTATCCAGTACGATGTGCTAAAAAGAAGAGGAAAAAACAAATGTATCTATCTTTGCGTTGATTGGCATAGTTCCATTAGAAAGAGAGGAAAAGTGGGTTGTCTCAAGCTATTTTACTTTTCATTTTTTTCTAAAGTACCCATATTTTGCATCAATTCAAGGACATCTGCATTTGCATCGTAAGAAGCATTTGCACATTGATAATCTCTGCATTTGCATCATAAAGCATTTGCATATTTGTTAGTCTTTTCTGCATCTGCAACAAGAAGCATTTGCATCTTTGTTGATCTTTGCATCTGCATTATGAAGCACTTGCATCTTTGTTAATCACTGCATTTGCATCATGAAGCATTTGCATCTTTGTTGATAATTGTATCTGCATCAAGAAACATTTGCATCTTTAATTTTGCATATGCACCAAAAAGCATTTGCATCTTTAATCTCTGCATTTGCATCAAGAAGCTTTTGCATCTGTAACCTTTGCATCTGCATCATGAAGTATTTGCATCAAATTGAACATATTTTTGGATATGGGAGTATAATTATCCAAATATATGAAAAAACTTCTAAAAAATTGAACATACTCATGTCAGACACATACTGTATTTGACACTTACCCTGAATTCGGATAACATAGATCCCAAGGGGGTAATTGAGGATGAATTAACAGCTTTGAACTTTTGTCAAATGAAAATCTCATTTTTCTATTGAGATTGGTTATTTATGAACTAGGATTCAAAAGAGAAAAAGTTGTTTATATATGAACTAGCAATGAGCCATGAAAAGCAGACCATTATCCCCAACCAAATTAAACAAGTCCACAAACAAGATGGTGATAAGATACTTCCCAATGCTTTTTAGTATTTCAAATGCACCTGCTCAAAATTGATCCATCAGAAATCAGAAATAACAATTTTATAGCATTGGTATACTGCATCAATTCAAGCATTATGTTTCACCATGGCTGGATGCAACTTTCTTCTAAAAGAATTATGAGACATTTTAAGGTCCATTAAAGTCTATTCATGAAGTGGCCACACTCAGATCTCAAACCCATCACTCTTGAACTTAGTGGCATGAAACCATTGCTACCAAAAAAAAAAAGTAAATAATGGGAACTGATCTGTGTTTCAAGGATAACAAGCAGAAAACAAATTGCATTTTGCGAAACTATTTAGTCTCCATCTGTGTAATTGTGTGCAGTACAGCAGTGTTTTCCATGGATTTATATCGATTGCTTGAAATTATCCAACTAAATGGAAATAGAACTAGAAAATATACAGATGGGACAAAAACAGTCATAAGGCAACAGTATTTCCATGTTATCCGGATTCAGTGTAAATGTTGAATACGGGTATGGATTCAAAACAGGTATACTCAATTTTTAAAAAAAATTTATATAACTGAAGGATCATACTTTCGTACTCATATCCAAATATATATCGGACAAAAATATCGGACATGAGTACTTCAATAAAAATAAAGACTTCGATTTACATAACAGTATTTAACTCCAAGAGCAAAAACATATTTCCGAGTTATGACCGAACCCTGCATTCTTCAACGATTAAGGAAGTAGAACAAGAGTGACCACTCTGAGGGTCCGTTTGTTTCGCAGAAATTGGCTTCCAGAAAATATTTTTTGAAAAATGTAAAAAAATTTAGGAAAAGTGAAGATTTCCTCATGTTTGGATGATTTACTGAAAAATATTTTCTGTTATTTAGTTATTTTCTAAAAAATCTACATTTTTCAAATATCAGTATTGACATAAATATTAATTATTAAAATATTAATATTTTAATAATAATATTTAATACTAAAATATTATATTAATATTAAATACTTAAAATAATACTATTTATTATTAAAACATTAATTATATTAATATTTAAAATATTATAATTATTATTAAAATATTATTTCTATTAATACAATTATTATTTAAATATTATTTCTATTAATATAATAATTATTAAAATATTATCTTGATTAATATAATAATTATTAAAATTTATTTATATTAATATAATTAATATAAAATATTATTTTTAGTTTTTCAAATAGTAATATTGATATAAATATTAAAATATTATTTATAAAAATATATTTATTATTAAAATATTACTTCTACTTTTTTCAAATAGTAATATTCAAATAGTAATATGGCATAAATATTAAAATATTTATTATTAAAATATTAAAAAATAATATTATTATTTCTAATAATATTATTTATTATTAAAAAATTAATTATATTAATATTTTAAAATATTTAAAGTGTTCTAATAATTATTAAAATATTATTTCTATTAATTAATATTTATACTATTAAAATAATAATCTTTTTATACTAAAAACATTTATTATTAAATATTTATAAAGTATAATTTATATATATTTATTATTAAAATAGTATATTAAAATATTTTTCAATAAAATATTAAAATATTATTTAAAATTTAAAATATTTACAGTGTTACAATTTATTATTAAAATAATGATATTGTTATATGAAATAATATTTTTATTAAAATAATGAATGATAGTCATTATAATAATAATTTATTATTTATTATTAAATATAAATATTATATTATATAATTAAAATATAAATATGTAGGTTTAATAATATTTAAATAA
Organism: Fremontodendron californicum; assembly: GCA_030761205.1. Taxonomy (NCBI): domain Eukaryota; kingdom Viridiplantae; phylum Streptophyta; class Magnoliopsida; order Malvales; family Malvaceae; genus Fremontodendron; species Fremontodendron californicum. The sequence continues at coordinate 5,301,331 of JAULJL010000010.1, forward strand.
AATATTGAAAATTACAATATTAAAATATATTTTTATTAATATATTTTTATAATTAAAAAATAAATATTTTTATTAATATATAATATTTGGCTCGAGTCAAGTTAAGTTTCGGTCTAAAATATGATATCCAAATTTTGATTCGAATAGCCCTACTCATGGCAGTTCTTTTCCTAAAATTATCTTCCCCTTTTGAAAAGGGAAAAACAATTTTCAGAAAATAACCTTTATTTTTCGTTGACCAGCAAGTCATTTTTCGTTGACCAATCAATTTTCCGTCAACCAAACACCAAAAAATACAAAAATTATTTTTCGTAAAATATTTTCAATGAAATAATCGGACGCTAAATATAAAAACCTTAAAACTGATATTTCCCCTTTTGAAAAGGGGAAGACAATTTTCAAAAAATAACCCTTATTTTTCGTTGACCAACAAGTCATTTTTCGTTGACCAATCAATTTTTTGTCAACCAAACGCCAAAAAATACAAAATTATTTTTCGTAAAACATTTTCAATGAAATAATCGGACGCTAAATATAAAAAACTTAAAACTGATATTGCTTTAGAAACGAAGCAGAGCATAGCTTGATAAAGAAAACATATGTAGACATTTTAGTCAATCAAAAAACTTATTGTACAACTATGAAAAAAAAAAATATGAACACACAAGGTTTGGAAATCTGTCATAGTTGATTTACCAGACAAAGAAAAGCCAACAAACTATGAGTGGTTTCACTTTTACCCAATTTTGCACTTTCATCTTGAAGATTATGTTATTCGAAATCGAGTGAGTGTCGGATATGAACATATTTTAAAAAATTAAAATTTTTCATATATTTGAAGGATCATATTTTATATTTATGTTCAAATATGTGTTGAATATAAATATCTAATATGAATACTTTAATAAAAATAAAAAATCCGTATAACATAACTTGAAGACATTTACATTATTTATCTATCACTAAGCAGAGTTGAGGATGATTAAGACCTCGTTTAGCATTGCTTCTGGCACAGCTTTTGAGGTCAAAAGCTGTTTTTCACCGCAAACGCAATGCTAAACAGATAAAAAAATTTGGCTTCTGCTGTTGAAACCATGGTTTGAAAAGCCAAACCAAAAAGCCAAAAAATATAGCTTTTGGGCTTTAAAAGCTGGCTTTTGGATAAAATGAATTTATTATCCTCACATCTCTACACTTTTATTATTTTAAACATATCTTTTTTTGACATTTCAATTTCCTACAACACTTTTTCACAGCAATACTAAACACTTAAAAGTTTTTAAACCACACTTTATAAACACACTTTTTTCTACTCAAGCTTTTTCCAACTCAAGCTTTTTCCAACAGCAATGCTAAACTAGGCCTAAGTCCTAGCTAAGAGCCAAGTAAAGTAACCCAACTAAACACCTTGAATTTACTAGTTATCCAGAGCAATGCAAATGACATTTTACCTATAGAAATGGAAGGCCACCAAAATGACAAACCATGACCGTCTATAGTTCAAATTCCATCAGGTACAAACACCCAAAAAAACGAAGAAAAAAAAGTCGATTAATTATGTTATGATATGATGTAGCTTTTTTTTAAGGATGTTTGGTGCTGAGAAGATAACATTATAGCGTTTGCTATATATGAAAAAGTACTGATTAAAATTCTGAGAAAATTACATTAATACGTTTGATTTACTAAACATTTTACTGAAAATATGATGATAATTTTAAAATTACCCTTATCAAATAACTTTTTAAATTTTATAAATAATTTTATAATTTTATTTTCATATATATATATATATATTATAATCATTACATTTGAATTAGAAATTTTTTTTTAGTAAACTATGTACATGATCTGGAAAAAAAATATTAATTCATTTTTTTTACACTTATATGATTATAATTTGAGTTTTTAATCAATTTTTTGAGGAGATCTTTTTATTTTAAATTTATTAGTGATTAAAATATAGAAAGAATACCTTCTAAAATTTTGATTTTTTTTTCAAAATTCAATTAATAAAATATTTTAAAAATAAAGTTTATATAATTAAATTTAAAATTTAATTATGCTAACCCTTCTTCCTTTTGATAATCAAATTTTGTTAACTAATTGGTAATTAATATAACTTATCATTCTTTTTATAAAATTAAAAGCATAATTTTATCTAAAAATTTTATTTTAACTTTCTCACAATATGAGAAAGTAACTTCACAACTTTTATAAAAAGAAAGACATTCTAATGATTCACGGTAATGTGATGCCCGTTGAAGAACTGCATTTTCAAAAATGTATCATACCAAATATGATAATATGTTTCCCACTAATTAAAATCCCAAAAATATGAGTATATCTTCTCGTACCAAACGCCCCTTAATTTAGAAGAAGAGTGATAATCTAAAATATATATAAAATGAACTACATAAATAGCTTAGGTATTGACATGTGGTATTTTTTTTTTTTTTTTGAGAAAGAAGGAAAAAAAATGAGAGAGAAAGAAAAGGAAAGAGAAAAAATATGAATTTTTTTTGTATATTCGTATTATTTTTTCGTGTATTTAAAATATTATAATTTATATAATTTTTTGCACGTTAATAATTTATTTTATGTATATTTTGACACGTTCGTGTATTTGTATCGTGTTCATATTATTTTTCGTGTTGTGTTTTAATTATTTTTCTTATGTTGTGGTCGTGTCGTGTCTCAATTCATTTCACATTTTGTATAATTTGTCATTGTGATTCAATTTAGCGAAAAATTTGTGTGTTAGTGTCGTATCTCAATTTATGACATATTTTGCATAATTTGTCATCGTGATTCAATTTAGATAAAATTGTGTGTGTTTTTAACGTGTTCGTGTTATTTTTTGTGTGCTCAAAGTATTATTAATTTATATAAATTTTTACACGTTAATAATGTTTTATGTATATTTTGACATGTTTGTGTATTCGTATTGTATTCATGTTATTTTTTTGTGTTGTATTTTAATTTTTTTTCTATGTTGTGTTTGTGTCGTGTCTCAATTCATCTCATATTTTGCATTGTTTGTCATTGTAATTCAATTTAGCAAAAAAAATGTGTGTTCATGTCGTGTTTTAATTCATGACATATTTTGTCTAATTTGTCACAGTAATTCAATTTAGAGAAAAATTTGTGTTCGTGTTTTTTTATTCAAAATATTATAAATTTATATAAATTTTTACACGTCATTAATTCATTTTATATAGATTTTGACAGGTTCGTGTTTTCGTGTCATGTCATGTCGTGTTTTAATTATTTTCTCATGTTGTATTTGTGTCGTGTCTCAATTCATCTCATATTTTGCATAATTTATCATAGTGATTCGATTTTAACTCTAAATTTATTTAAGTAAAAGATTAAAACGTAAAAAATTATTTAAATAAATAATAATTATTTAATATAATTCAATTTAAATTTATTTATAATTATTAATTTAATTAAAATTTTATAAATATTAAAAAAAAAAAAAAACTCTCCATACGGAGCGGAGAAAGAATTTTAACGGTGTCTTAGTCTGAGAAGCGGAAGAAGTTCAACATTAGCTAATGTCATAAGAACAAAAAACATGTCCTCAGTTGGACATTTTAACCATTATTCTTATTATTTGAAAATTTTAATTTAAATATTGAAGATAAAATAGTTTATGAAATAATAATAGTAATAATACTGAAAGTGGTACAATGCTGAAATTAATAGTCTAAATTAAGATATCGACAGAGTTATCAAAATATAAAATTTTGTCTGATACTATATCTGCTTGAATTTCAGTAGAAACATTTCTATCATATAAAAATGTTATGTTTATACCCAGGTTAAAAAAATTAAACCGGACGCCAAATTGTTGAGATATTTGATTATTAATTCGATTGATTTAATTAAAATAATTTTAATATTAAAAAATAATTAATAAAAATATATATTTAATTTAATAATATGATTTTTAATATAAAATTAAATAATTATAAATCTCATTATTTATAAAAAAATATATAAAAATATAAAAATAATTAATTTTTTTATCATTTCAATAAAATCGGGTTCTATATCATAACGAATCGAATATACTTTTTTTGATTAAATCAATCAAATCGATCAATTTAATTTTTTTTCATCGATAGTTTATTCAAAACAAATGATCTAGAAAGTCATAAGCACATGCGTGCTAATTTAACGGATATGACGAGAAAAGGACAAGGAGATTATAGGAATAATATATGGATTTATATTAATACTCTTAGTGTATAGTTTTATATATTAATAATGTATTACATGATATCACATGTTAAAAATTAGATTTAGAGTTTAGAGTTTAGAATTTAATTTTTAATAAAGTGTTATCTTAAAATTCACTGTTAGTGTATAAAATTATACATTGAAGGTTTATTAAATACAAACCTATAATATATTATAAATTTTGTTAACTAGTATTTTTAAAATATTTGTAAGATTAATTAATATATTATAAATAAAATTATTATACTAAAAAATTTAGTTAACTTATATAAAAAAATATTTTATTTTTAAAAAATTATATTTAATATATTATTTTTTAAATTAAAAAAACTCATTAATTCTAATTTTCAGTGATACTTAAGGAAATATGATAGTTGGATATGAATGTAAAGGAAAATATTTTTTAAATGTAAAAACTTTGATGATTACTCTTAATTCTCTGTTGACAAGATTCTTGTATAATTTTTCATGTTATTATTGTAGAATTATAGTGGTTTGAGTATGCATGGGATGATTTTTTTTTCCTTCTGTTTTGTTAGACGGTACAATTATGCGAATCCGATTATTACAGCAAATGGGTGCAAGCCTGTTTTGTTTTCAAGTATGTTGACAAGAAAGCTAGGTTTGAGTTTCAAGAGTGTTGGTAAAGTTAGAGCTGCATTGGTGTCTGGAGAAGGGGATGTCCTATCTTATCCTAACGGTAATGGTGTTGTTGCTGGGAATACTGGTTTTATCAATGGACTTGTTGACCAGCCAACTGGGATTAAGATACAACCTGATGCTATAGGTTTCGAAACACTTTCAGCCGAAATAACTCCTATGACTAGTGGTTTCTTTCCTGACCAATACGACCCGGATCGTCCTACGGAAGGATTTGCTTCCATCCCGGAAGCCATTGAAGATATTCGTCAAGGAAAGGTTTGTTTTTGTCCTAGTTACATGTTTGATAATCTTTTCTAAGGATTATTGCGTTGCTAATTGAGGAAATTTTGTAGTTAGTGATTGTTATAGATGATGAAGATAGAGAAAATGAGGGTGATCTGATAATGGCAGCCTCATTGGCAACTCCTGAGGCCATGGCCTTTATTGTCAAGCATGGAACTGGAATTGTTTGTGTGAGCATGAGAGCTGAAGACTTGGAGAGGTTGGAATTACCATTAATGGTGACTCAGAAGGAGAATGAAGAAAAACTATGTACAGCTTTCACTGTATCAGTGGTATGTTCTCTGCTTTGTTTAGAGTACATGTGAAAGCTACAGCTTTGGTATTGTCAAAACTTGCTTTCTATAATTAATTTCAAACTTTGTATCCTTGTTTTGACATCAACTGCATTCGTTTCATGCAGGATGCAAAGCATGGTACAACAACGGGTGTCTCTGCTCGTGATAGGGCTACAACAGTGCTGGCTCTGGCATCTAAAGATTCTAAAGCTGAAGATTTCAATCGCCCAGGTCATATCTTTCCCCTGAAGTGCAGGGAGGGAGGGGTTCTGAAAAGAGCTGGGCACACAGAAGCTTCTGTTGATCTTGCTGTATTAGCTGGACTAGAACCTGTGGCAGTTTTATGTGAGATTGTGGACGATGATGGTTCAATGGCTAGGTTGCCAAAGCTTCGTGAATTTGCACAGGCAGAAAAATTGAAGATTATTTCTATCGCTGATCTAATTAGGTATTTTGATGAGAGCCTTTTGTAGGGAGTGCTGGTGGTGTTGTTAAAGTTAGGGGCTTTTATCGCATTTTTTACCCCTTAAGTCTTCCCAAACCAAAGCATAGGTATTTGTCTTGTGAACCAGTTTGTTCTCTCCTACATGGGAGGGGAAAGAGAAAAAGGGAAAATTAGGACCTGCATCTTAATACCACCACAAACCTCTGCTCCTAGATTTACTATAAAAGAAGAAAGAAGATTGACCTTATAGAGTTAGTACAACTTCCATCCTATGTTTTGGCTCCTTTTGGTAATGGCTTATAGGTATGAGCCCAAAAAAAATGATAAAAAGAAAAGAGAAAGCATTGGCACTTGGCAGTCAGTTATTGTTGCTTGTTTCACAAGTGCTTCCAACTATGTCTTTCTATTTTACTTTGACTCTTTATCTTCCTGAAGTATTAGTGTTGTGAACATGTTCAACATCTCAAAGGTGAAATGTTTATAAGGGTATGACTCTCGAAATATAAGGAAGAATTTAGGAGAAGGTGAACATACCCACGTTGGAATGGTGACCAACTTTTATATCTGGGTATGAGCAACATAATTTTTATGGAACATCAACCTTAGAACTCATCTGCAGTTTCCATTTATTGACTATCAAAATTAATCCATTTGCTGAAGTTATTTATATTTACAATAATTGACAGATATAGGAGGAAAAGAGATAGGCTGGTGGAGCTGGCTGCTGCTGCACTGATACCCACAATGTGGGGCCCATTTAAAGCATACTGTTATAGGTCATTGCTAGATGGGATTGAGCACATTGCGATGGTTAAAGTAAGCAACTCATCTGAGTTAGTATGCTCACCACATATGTTTCTTATTTATGTTGACTGAGCAAGATTAATGTCTGACAACCAGTTTTGATTCTTTGAAAGCTGTGAATTCAAAGTTATTCTTGATATTGCAGCATTAATATGTGCTTGGATACTTCATACTTTGTTAGAAGCTACATAGAGTTTATCTTGCTCTTCAGCAATGCACTTGGATTGCTGACTTTCTATGATGTTTGTCCTGTTGTGTTTAACTCTGCCACCTGCACTTGTTCGTGTTGCTAGTCATAAAACATGTTTCAGTAATTAAAAAGCATTGCTGGGTGCGTATACTTCCAGACAGCATTTGTGAATCCTTTTGCATGTTATGGCACAGTGACTTGAGTTGTTCAGCTGGTTATCCAGGATGACGTGCTTCCTTTCACGAACCTCAGATCACACAAAATCTTCCTCTGCCCCAATAGTACCATTTTTGTGATTTTTGTGATTAAATCAGAGCTTAGAGGTAGTTTTTGGGTAGGATTACTCTTAATTATTATTTGGATTTTATAAGGCCTGGCAAAATACTTTTGCATGTGAATGAATTGGCCACACAGACTGAAAGAGAGATATATAGTAAGATGAAATTCCGAAGAGCTTTTGAACCTATACATAAGCTGTAGTTAGCCCATAATGAAGCTGCCTTATATATTCAGATGTAGCATAACCCTGGTTTTGGAATTTCTAAAAATCTAAGTGGAGGAGCATGATTGGGGTTTAAATAATCAAGATAAGGTATGTTTTGGAAGTTGTATCAGCTGTGGCTTTTGACCATAATGTAAACGATAGAGTAGAGACTCTAAATATGCATTTTTTGATCAGGCTTTAAATGTGCCAGGAGGATAAGGAGACTCCTTTAGCACATCCAGTTGTTGTCTTGATTTAATTGAAGGCTTCAATCGAAGTTCAAGGATCATATTGTTTTATCATCATTTTATTTTTTTCCAACCGTGCTTTACTCGTTTTATGCTTTTTTCTTTTCTCTTGTTTATAATTTTTTATACTGCATTGTAGCTCGTCCATTGTATGCCTTAGTAAAGTTTGTTGTGTCATTAGCAACAACGGGAAGACTTTATCAGTCTGGGTAGCTGTGCAGATATAAGAGTAGGACATTGAGTGGATTCTGGTACATGCAGGGTGAAATAGGTGATGGCCAAGATATTCTTGTGAGGGTACATTCTGAGTGCCTCACTGGTGACATATTTGGGTCGGCCAGATGTGACTGCGGGAACCAGCTGGCACTAGCAATGAAGCAAATTGAGGCAGCTGGGCAGGGTGTATTAGTGTATCTCCGTGGACATGAAGGTAGAGGGATAGGTTTCGGCCACAAGCTCCGTGCTTACAACCTACAAGACGAAGGTAGAGGGATTGGTTTCGGCCACAAGCTCCGTGCTTACAACCTACAAGACGATGGACGTGATACAGTTAAGGCCAATGAAGAGCTGGGGTTACCTATTGATTCTCGGGAATATGGCATTGGTGCACAAGTAAGTTTTCTTTGGCAATTTGTTAGGTATCATTTATATATTGCTTCTATATTAATTTCAATTACTCACTCACGTTACCTCTTATGTTAAGTGTTGTATTATTTCAAAAAGCATCAGATAATAATCTCCCTTCCATTGAAGTCCAATCATGGCTTTACTAATCTATGAAGGCAAATTAACTCGAGTGAAACTATAGGCACTTTTCATTGGTGGATTTTTACAATCTTTAATATAATTTTAAAATGTTGTCATAGTCTTTTTGTCGGAGTTCCGAACATTTTATTTCATGCTGTAAGAAGCTTTCTTTGTGCATACAAATCTGAAGTTCGAACCATGTTTTAATACCCACATCAAATGTTGTACTTGTAGTGAGCTTCTTCAATATGATATAAGATAATTTACTCCACATGTTTGCATCATTTACATGGCTGAATTTGAAGTTCTATTTGCTGCAGATACTACGAGATCTTGGTGTTCATACAATGAGGCTGATGACAAACAATCCTGCGAAGTATGTTGGGCTTAAAGGCTATGGTTTGGCCATTGCCGGCAGGGTTCCATTATAGAACCCAAATAACTAAGCATATAACAAAAGATACTTGGAGACGATAACGTGCAAAAATGGGGGCATTGAACCAGCAACACCGACATATCCGAGACATAATAAACAGGTCTGTTTTGATATATTGTTGTTTGAGTTGGTAATTCAAGTAGGTATGCTAGGATAACAACACAGTCGGATGATGCTGTCACATTCGATGAAATTTTGATTTATTATTCCATTTAAAATTTTATGCTAATAAGGAACCTAATCGTACTGAAAATCCTGGTTCACCACATGCATTCCATGACATGCTCTTTTTTCTTTTTTTCTTTTGCTACTAAAGTTATATACTATATATGATCCAAGCAAATTAAAGAATCATAGGATATATATATATATATATATATATATATATATATATATATATATATATATGATGCCTCTTGTTAAAATCTAATATGATATATTAGAGATTACAATACGATATTCTTGTTTGACCTTTTTTTTTTAATTTGTGAGAACTTTCTATATATATAGGATATTCTTATACAAACTTATACACAATTCAGAATATTATTAATGTAGCCCCTTGGGTTTCATAGATGTAGGTTACTATGTAGATTTGCTCATGGATTGGGTCGGGTCGTGATCCGAAATTTTGTTTTTTTTGCTCAATCCCGTTTCGAGCTGAGGCCGGATCGGTCCGCAAACTCGTTTTACTGTTTATAAATTATTAAAAAAATATTTGTATATTAATATTTACATATTTTATAGTTAAATTTAAATAAAAAATATTTTTTATTTAATGAATAATAATTCGGGTCAGATTGAATAATAAATTTTTTTACTCAATCCGACTCAAATTGGGCCAGGCGGGTCGAATGGGTTATCAGGCCCTTTAGCAAATCTACTATAATGAGTCTTGCTTTTTATTTTTTATTTTTTTTCCTATCCGTATACAATTAAGAATATAAAAGGTGTATGTGATGGTTTACATCATTAAAAAAACAAAATATTAAGGAGAAAGTTGCAATTCCTTTTTTTTTTTTTTTTTGGGTTAAATGCAAAAGAATTTTGTAATAATAATATTTAGAATTGTTTTGTTATTTATCCACAAGAAACCTCTTAATTTGTGATTCACCTTTTACCTCTCTTGCTCATAAAATTGCCAACACCCAGACAGGAATGGAAACGTGAGTATATCACTTATATATACTCACAATTATTGCTTTGCTTGATAATTGTTCAATCTTAATCATGAATTATTTAAGTTTTATTAAATTATCCATCTTCTTTTAATGATTCATATAATTCGTTCTTGATTTTAGTCTTTTAGATAATTGTAAATTTATAGTAAAAATTATTATAAGTGAAATGCTTTTATAGACGACTAGATTTGTCAATTGAACAGGTCAAATTGGATGTGGATCAGGTTAATTTTTAAAAAAAATTGGATCAAATTAAGGTGGATATTTCGAGTTTGGATTGTTTTTGGTTCGAGTTATTTTTATTTGGGTTATTTTGAATTTAATTTATTAATTTTTAAAATTAAATCAAATTAAATTTAAATAAATTATTTGATTGAATTATAAATAAAAATTATTTTAAAATAAATGAAATATTATTATATACTTAAAATTGTTATCTAAATTTATATAGATGTTTCTCTTTACATTTTAAGTAGTTAACTGCAGATGAATCTCCAATTGAGAAAAGATAATAAAGTTTTGGAAGTAATGGAAAATAAAAGTAGGAAACAATAGTTAAAATGAGTTAACTTTGTCTAAAGAAATATAAAGATAGAATAAATAAAAGCAAAATTACACACCGAAAAAAATAAATAAAAGCAAAATTGACTTATCAAATTAAATTTTTCCCTAAAATTATTATTAAAAAAAAATAAAAGTTGATATTTTATGACACAAACTTTTAGCCGTTATAAATCAATTTATTATTATTTTATATTCAGGCTTTACATAAATAATAATTAATCCTACATTTCTTAACGCGAGCTTAAGAAAAAAACAAATTTTACTTCGAGAATAAATAAAAAATATGTAAATCTACATTATATTTTTCTTTTTATTTCCTATTTTAATTCTACCAAACAAAAGAAAATTGTCTATCTTTTTTTTTATTCTTCCACGGATCCGTCCCTTCAAAGAGAAGAAAATGAAAGAAAAACTGAAAAATGGCTTGACATGATTTGGCTTGATTTTGTGCTAGCTTATGAAAAAAAGTTTAGTAAAAAAATAGGAAAATTTTGAAAAATATACAATCTAAGAAGATTTGAGAATAATTACTCAATGATATAATGAGTAAGAATAATTTAAAAAAAAATAAAAAAAAATAAAAAATTATTTGAGAGAAAATGGTAAAGACAAATTTACCGTTAAAATATAATTTTTTTTTTCTTTCGTCTCTTCCCTCTTTTTTTTTTCTCATTTTGTTTTTCTCGGGCCTTGTTTAGCATTTTTGGTATAGTTTTTGAGATCAAAAACTGCTTTTCACAACAAACGCATTACTAAACAGTTAAAAAATTTTGATTTTTACTGTTGAAATTATGATTTGAAAAGCCAAATCAAAAAGTCAAAAAATATAGTTTTTGGATTTTAAAAATTAACTTTTAGATAAAATGATTTATTATCTTCACATCTCTATATTTTTATTATTTTAAACATATTTTTTTTAACATTTCAATTTTTTACAATATATTTTTAAAACAATATTGAATTATTTTTTAAACATATTTTTTTTAACTTTAATTTTTTTTAACAGTAATGCTAAATTAACACTAAGTAGTTTTTCTCAGACTTGTCCTAATCAAAATTGCATCCTCCCCAAAGCTATCATCAAACCCCAAAAAGACGGATCATCTATCATGATGAGTTTTAAACTTCATGAGCTACAAAATAAAGAAAATCAACTAAAAAATAATAAAAAATTGATAACTCTGTGAACTGGCATGTTTGCTATGAAAAGAATGAATGTAATAAATCCATGCCATTTAAGTTTTTTTGCAAAAGGTATTTGGAAAACAATATTGTAGAAAGTAACAAGACAAAGTTCAGATTTCTCATAAAACCAGAGAAACGAGAAGGAGGGAGTGAGGAAAGAAAGATTTGGGAATTTTTTTTTTTTTTTAACTCTAAATGATTCAAGGATAAAATTATTTTTTTATAATTTTTTTAACAACAATTTTTATTTATTTATTTATTTTATAAATTTTTATTAATCATTATATCATTAAACAATTATGATATTGTTGATGGGGTGTTTTTTAAATTTACCCAAAAAAAATATGATTAAAAGTGCATTAAAAAAATATGTTTTAAATTTTTTTAAATATTTAATATTATTGTGAATAATTGAAATATATAAAAAAATTAAATAATAAAAATTTAAAAATATGAGAATAATAAAATTATTTTATTTAAATTTTAAAACGTAAAAATTGTATTTTTTTTACATTTTAATTTGAATTATAAAACTAAAATTTTAAACACATAAATTAATATTTTTTATATGTTTAATATTGAGATTCTTATGAAAAATTATGTTAGTATAACAATGCTAAACGAAATTTTTATCAAATTTGTATAGGCTTTTGCAGGGCCCACACAAGAAACCAAAGAATGAAAGCTCTAGTATTTTTATTTGGACAATGGGGTCCCAGTGTACGGACAGCCCCCCTTTTTTTAATTACTTTTTGCAGCTTTTCTGGTGAATCTTATCACGTGCCTTTGTACGCACAAGAATTTTTCTTCTTTTTGTTGTTTTGACACGTGATGGCTTTTAATAAAGCCACGTAATCAACTTGGAATTTATTTGTCTAAAAACTTGCATACAAAGTTTTAATCTCATCAGCTACTTAATGAGCAAGTTATGCTTTTGATATTTTTCTTGTCGAATATTGATTGAAAAAAGTTTTAAAAAAAAAAGATAAATTTAAAAAATATATTATCCACAATACAATAATTGTTAAATAGTCTAACAAGAAAAAATTATTTGAAAAAGATAAATAAAAAAAATTAAAAATTGTTATAAAAAATTGTAAAGACAAAATTACCCTTGATAAAAAACTTTTTTTTTCTTTTTTTTCTTATTTTTTAATTAATAAATAAACAAATTAATTTTATTAAATTTTTAAAATTTTTTAATTAAAAAATATAAAAATTTATTTTTGTTAAAATTTAAAAAAATTATTTTCAACAAAAATTATTTTTTAATTAAAAAAATTAAAAAAAAAAAGAGAAAAAGGAAAAAAAAAAATTGTCATTAAGGTGATTTTATTTTTACAATTTTTTTTAACAATTTTTAATTTGTTCATTTCTTTTTTTCAAATAATTTTTTCTTATTAGATCATTTAACAATTATTGACTTTTTGATAGAATGTTTTTTCCAATTTACCCTTTAAAAAATAACTAAAAGAAAATGCTAATCAAAAGTTACATTGTTTCACAAAACCTTGTTTTTTTTTTTTTCAATAAAAAAATCATAATTTGGGATTAAAAAAAAATATAGATGTTGGAGTTTGAATTCAAATTTATTAGATGTCGATCAATTCGGTTAATAATCCAATCGAATAATCGTTAAATAAATTAACCAAAATTTTATTTTCTTCAACCATTAACTGAATTGAATTACAAAAGATTTACTTTTAATTAATCAAAATTATTTCGGTTAACCAAATTAATTAAATTTTAACTATTTTACCATCAATAAGTTAAAAATATTTTTTAAAATATTAAAATCTTAATTTTATAATTTAAATAAGTATAATCATTCAACAAATATTCAAATGGCAAACATAAGTAAAATGTATTTTCATAATAAGTCAAACACTTTAACAATAAAAAACTTAAAACATCTAATCAAATTTTATATATGTTTTGGATAATTCGCTTATTTTTTTACTTTCGAATCAAATTAACCTATAGCAAATATTTTTAAAAACTTAAACTGCTAACTAATCGAATTTTTTTCCGGTTAATCGATTAATCAAAATAAATTTAGTTTCGGTCAATTAATTAGGTTTTAATCAAATTATGCACACTTTAATTAGATGTAATTTTTTAAAAATGACTATATGATTATATCGAACTAAATTATGAATTCAAAACCTCAATATTAAAATTAGTATAGTTTCACCATTCTTTCTATCTCCATTGTCTCTAATCATGTGTTTCTTTTCTAACATATTTGGTTTCTTATAAAACTCTATAACTCATGTATAAAGATTGTTTGACAAATTCAAATGACATTAATTGGAGTACTAAAGAAACTAAAATAATAATAATAATAATAATAATAATAAACTAAAAAAAATTGTAAGTCAAATGAGAATTTTACCAGTAAAAAGATTATAATAATCTTGATCTAAAACACTACCTCATCTTTTTAAGTAAATTTTCAATAAGAAAAAAAATGCATTGTTTTGATTTGACATTAGGATTAAGCCGGCTTCGCTGATTTTTTTAAAAACTTTTTTTATAATTTTATAATTAATTAATGATAAAAAAATAAATTTTATTAAATAATAATGATTTATTAAAATATTTTTATTTTTTTATATTTTAATAATATTAATATAATTATATTTTGTTAATTATGAAAATTAAATTTATGAAAATTATTTATTTGTAAATTACGTAATACAAATACGTTTTCAAGTGTTATTTATATGTATTTTAAAAAAAATATTTAGATTTTATTGTATATTTTTATTTATAAGAGGTGAAAAATAATAAATAGAATATAAAAAGTAAAATTATAATTTGTATTTTATTCTATTGTTAGGTCAACTTTCTCGGGTTAGCAGTATTTTTTTTTTTAATAAATTAATAAACTATTAACTCTTTTTATATTTTATTTGTTTACATTTAATTATTCAAATAAAAAATACAATTGTAGTTTATATTTAATTCTTTCGTTGGATCGATTTTTTCACACTGATTAGCAGCAAGTTTTTCTTTTGTTTCTTTAACTTTTTTTTAAGCGGTCGGATACAGATCCCAAATTGACCTACTAGTTAACGTGCAGACTAACTTTTTTAAATACTCTATTTAAAAATAAATTAAAAATAAATAGGGATGGCAATGAATAGTAAAAAAATTGAATATTTGATACTATGTGATCCATTTTTACGAATTCAAATCATTTATGAATTCGAATATTAGATTTACTATCCGCAATGAATTTGGAACGGATTCAGATATGAGTCCTAGGATATCTGTTATTCGAATCCATTTTGATTTTAGTTCGGATAGTGCCGGATATCCGAATCTGTTATTTGAATCTTCTTTATTTATACAGATAACGGGTTTGAATATCTGAATCCGATATTCATTTATAGATTTAATTCTTAATTTTATATTTTCATTTTTTAAAAAATTGATTTAATAAATTCATATATTTAGCAAATTCAAATATCCAACGAATATTTCTCTTTAAAGCGGATGCAAATTCAGATAGTTAGAGGATAATAAACGAATTTGAATTTCAAAATTAAGTCGAATTCGAATATTTACAAAATTATAAATATTCGATTCATTATCATCTTTAAAAATAAATAATAAAATAATATAAACTAAAGAAAAAAAAATTATCTAATGATTATTATATATTAAAATAAATTTATCTATAAAATGTATGTAGTTTTTTTTTTTTAAAGTAAAATACATAAACACCCTTAATTACATTTTATATTATAAGGTTTTTTTTTTATAATAAATTTATCAACTGAATTTATGTTTTATTAATTCGTGACATCAATTCAAACATTCTTTTTAATAATAGTATAGATTATTAAAATTAGATATTGCACACCCACAATGGGTGAAAATGAAATAAAGATTGAGTTAAAAAAATTATATATTAAAATAAATTTATCTAATGATGTAGGATGTATGTAATCTTTTTTTTTTTTTTTTAAATAAAAAAATTATCTGATGATATCATAGTATAATAGTTTTTTTTAAAGTAAAATACATAAACACTTTTAATTGCATTTTATATTATATATTTATTTTTGATTTTTTTAAAGTAGATTTATCAACCGAGTTGATGTCTTTTTAACTTGTGACTAGACCTGCTTACCGTATCGGGCCAGGCCTGGACAGAATATTTTATGTTCTGGGCCGGCCCGGCCCGGAACAGTGATTATTATTATAATAATATTATTTTATTTAATTTTAATTATAAAAAAATACAAAAATAAAAAAATAATTTTTTTATTTCAATGAACAGTGTTTCGAGCCTAAACGGGCGGGCTTGGGCTACCCAGGGCCGGGCCTGGGCAGAGAAAAAAAAAAAAGGGCCGCGGCCCGGCCCATGATCACCTCTACTTGTGACACATCACTCATTTCATACTATATATATATATATATATATATATATAGAAGATGTCTCAATGTAGTAGTTTTTTAAAATAAAATACTTAAACACCATAAATTATATTTTATATTATAAATTTACTTTTTGGTTTTTTTTAATAGATTTATCAACTGAATTGATGTCTTATTAATAGATAACATCAACTCAGTCATTAATTTTATATTAACTAGAATTCCAAAAATTTGGTATATTTTAATTTTACAATTTTATATGATTTTTTTTTTTTACTTTTACCAACTGAGTTGGTGTCATTTGATTTAGTGACACTGACATCAACTCAGTTACTCTTTTTATAATAACTAGATTATAGCACACCCATTATGTGGACGAATGAAAAAAAAAAGTGAGTAAAAAATTATGTTTAAAAAAATTTATTAGTGGGTAATTTGTAACTTGCAAGTATAGATAGTTTTTTTTTTTTTAAAAGAAGTAAGTAGTTTTAGAAAAACAATTAATAAAATTTATAAAAATAAAAATCATATAAAATTTGAAAAGTCATCGATAAACTTGATATGTTTCTTTGATATAATATTTTTTTTTTATTTTTTTATCTTTTCATCAACTGAGTTGGTGTTATTTGACTCAGTGACATTAACTCAACTATTCTCTTTAATAATAACTAGAATTTCACACACTTATTATATGAGTGAATATATTTTTAAAATAATAATAGATTATGTTTTAAAAAATAAATATAAAAAATGAATAATTTTTGTTAGTGAGTAGTTTTTTAAAAAATAGATAATTTTTTTAGAAGTAAATAGATAATTTAAAAAAAAAATTATTATATAAAATATTAAAATACGTAATTATCTTTATTTATTTTTTTTTATTTTTAATATTTAATAATTTTTTGTATTTTCATCAATTGAATTGGTGTCACTTCACTCAGCACTCAGTGAGTAACATCAACTCGATCATTCCCTTTATAATAGTATAAATAGTATAAAAATAGATATAAATATAAATATATAAATAAATATTGATTAAAAAAACATAAAACTCGCCCCTTATTTTGTGTTACAGTTCTACTTGATCTCACTCACTCTCTTCTTCTCTCCTTCAAATTCCATAAAACAGAATAAAAGAAAAAGCTCAAATCAAACAAAACGTTTCTTTTTGCCTTTTAAATTTTATTTATTTTCTCTATGCCATGAAGAATTTCTCTTCATCCTCCAACCACCGCCACCCGCCACCGCCGCCTGGTGGCCCTAAACCCTACCAGCACCAGCAGCACAGCTACCAAAACAAATACCATCAAAGACCGAATTTTCCGGCTGTCAATAACCCATACCCCCGCGGCCGCTACCCCCCTCCACCAACCACCGCCATTGCTTCCACAAATAACAACATCCTCCGACGCCCAAACTTCATAATTCAACTCCTCCACGATTCTTCTTCCTCCCCCTCTAAACCCAGAAACCTCCAAACTCTAATTTCCCAACTCAACCTATCCCCCGAAAAATTCCAGATTTACCCCACTGGAAAAATCGCCGCTTCCTTATATTTCCAGGAATGGACCCACACCCTCTCTTCAATTCTTTCTCTCTGGCGTTCCCGCCTTGATGGGTCCCACGATTACACTCCCAACCTTATTTCCAACGTCCTCGTGCCTTCTGACATGATGGAACTCGAACAAAACCTTAAAACCCTTTTCTCGAACTATATAAAGGGATTGATGGAAGGGGAGTTGGTTAAGTGGCAGAAAAAAATCGATGAGAAGTCTGATGAGATTGCTGACGTGAAACGACAAATGGGTAAGAGGCATTGTTCGGTGGAAAGGTTTTTCGAGCTGGATGAGAAGAAGAAAGTTTTGATGGCGGACAGGTCGATGATTTCGAAGCGGGTGAAGGAGTTTAAGGGAGGGATGAGGAGTTTGCTGGGGTGTTTTGAAGATGGGGAAATCGGGAATGAGGAAGAAGAGGAAACTGTGGACGTTTTCAGGGTTGATGGAGAGCTTGATTGGAAGAGAATTCATAGGCTGATTTTGAGGGAATGTAGGAGGTTGGAAGATGGTTTGCCCATTTATGCTCATAGGCAAGAGATTCTCACTAGAATACATTGTGAACAGGTGAAAATTTATTTCTAAACCCCTTTTTCTGTTTTGTATTAAGCTCCTTTTTGGGGTTTTATGATGTATTTTGGAAGATGGGTTTAGATTATTATCTTATATTGAAGTTGCAGTGTAGAAACTTTGTGATGCAATTTAAAAACGTGAAAAGTTGGTTATACTCACCATGTATCTTGGAGATTAAAAGCACTAGGTTTATATAAATGAGATGTTTTCATTTAAAGGATTATCATATTATATGTTGACACCATGTAGTTTAGAGTTTAAAAACTTGAAAAGTAGGTTTAAGTACTTTCCAAGTGCAATAGAGATTAAAAGCTTTGAAAGTAGGTTCATATACTTGCCATGTAAAATCAAGGAAGGATTATTATCTCAACATTGACTGCATTTTAAAAGAGAAATCCTCATACACCGTCAGTGGAGTTTTAGACTCCACCAGCAGGTTAGCAGGTTGATGCATATCCCTCCATAATTAGGTTTATAATATGTCATGTGTTCATTTAATTGCAAATCAGAAATTTACAACCAATTGTTAGGGGTCCATCTAACTATAAATATCCTTGTATTCAGAGAAATTTCTGAGGATCTCAATACTAATTAGATGACACATAGGATACTCTGCAGAGGATAGTATGAGGAGGCGGCTCAATTGCTTAAATTGGGATTTAGGATAAAATGGTTTAGAATATTGAGATACCATGAAGGTTGAAAACTAAACATAGGGTAATGGTTGCAAATGAGCAAGTAGGGAGCAGCAGCTAAATTGGTAGTGATGCCTACAACAAATACAAGGTTGTTATCAACCTCAGAAAAATTTAAAAAGATTTGTTTATCTTCCCTTTCAGTTAGTAGATAGTAAGGAAATTCTCTTTGCTATTTATTTATTTTGTTCCTATGTTACTTGGGTGTTTAAATTTAATTACAGTGTAGTATTTGTCGTGGTTTCTCTTATAACTATTAAATGCACAGATAATGGTATTGATTGGAGAGACTGGTTCAGGGAAGAGTACACAGCTGGTTCAGTTTCTTGCTGATTCAGGAATTGCTGCTAATGAGTCAATTGTATGTACTCAGCCAAGAAAGATTGCTGCTATATCATTAGCACAAAGAGTCACAGAAGAAAGCTTTGGGTGTTACGATGATAATTCAGTAATTTGTTATCCAACATTTTCATCTGCTCAGCAGTTTGATTCCAAGGTAATATATATGACCGACCATTGTTTACTGCAACATTATATGAATGATAGGAATTTGTCAGGAATTTCTTGTATCATTATTGATGAGGCCCATGAAAGAAGTCTGAACACTGATCTTCTTTTGACATTGGTTAAAGATTTACTTGGTCAAAGACTTGATTTAAGGCTCGTAATAATGTCTGCAACGGCTAATGCAAATCAACTCTCAGACTACTTTTTTGGTTGTGTAATCTTTCATGTGATGGGGAGAAACTTTCCTGTTGATATTAAATATGTTCCTTGTGCAACTGAGGGAACTTCTGGTTCTGGTATGGTTGCTTCATATGTTTCTGATGTCATGAGGATGGCTGCTGAGGTTCATAAAACAGAGAAGGAGGGGAATATTCTTGCCTTTTTGACTTCCCAGATGGAAGTCGAATGGGCTTGTGATAATTTTCAAGCTCCAAATGCAGTTGTGTTACCATTGCATGGAAAGCTATCCTTTCAAGAACAATTTCGTGTTTTCGGGAACTCCCCTGGGAAAAGAAAAATTGTATTTGCAACAAATATTGCAGAGACATCACTTACTATTCCTGGGATCAAGTATGTGATCGATTCTGGTATGGTCAAGGAGAGTAAATTTGAACCTGGCACTGGAATGAATGTTCTCAAAGTGTGCTGGATCAGTCAGAGTTCTGCTAATCAAAGGGCTGGTCGCGCTGGGAGGACAGAACCAGGAAGATGCTACAGACTATACACAGCAAGTGATTTTGAGTCAATGCCCCCTAATCAGGAGCCCGAGATTCGCAGAGTTCATCTTGGTGTTGCAGTTCTGAGGATCCTTGCTTTGGGAATCAAGAATATTCAGAGTTTTGATTTTGTTGATGCACCTAGTTCTAAAGCCATTGACATGGCAACTAGGAATCTTATCCAGTTGGGGGCCATTGTGGAAAATAATGGAGTTTTTGAATTAACCGAGGAAGGAAGGTACTTGGTAAAATTAGGGATTGAGCCTCGTCTTGGTAAACTGATTCTCAGTTGCTTCCATTATGGTCTGCGTAGAGAGGGTCTTGTTCTTGCTGCTGTTATGGTAAATGCCAGTAGCATATTTTGCAGGGTGGGTAATGATGATGATAAGGTAAAAGCTGATTGTCTTAAGGTGCAATTTTGCCACAAGAATGGTGATCTCTTTACTCTGCTCTCTGTGTATAAGGAATGGGAAGCTCTCCCGTACCACAGAAAAAATAAATGGTGCTGGGAAAACAGCTTAAATGCTAAATCAATGCGGAGATGCCAAGACACAGTCACCGAATTGGAAATTTGTCTGCAAAAGGAACTTGCTGTTATTATTCCAAGTTACTGGTTATGGGATCCTCATAAGTCTACTGAGCGTGATACATGTTTGAAGGCGATTATACTTTCTTCCCTTGCTGAAAATGTAGCCATGTATTCTGGATATGATCAACTTGGTTATGAAGTGGCATTGACTGGACAACATGTTCAATTGCATCCTTCATGTTCATTGCTGATATTTGGTCAGAAGCCAAGTTGGGTTGTTTTTGGTGAACTCTTATCAATAACTAATCAGTACTTGGTCTGTGTCACTGCTTTTGATTTTGAATCTTTAGCCACTCTCCATCCTCCGCCCCTGTTTGATGCATCTAAGATGGAAAGCCAGAAGTTGCAAGTGAAGGCAATGACTGGTTTTGGTAGTACACTGCTAAAAAAATTTTGTGGGAAATCCAACCATAATCTTCGATCACTTTTGTCACGGATTAGGACTGCCTGTGTGGACGAACGTATTGGTATTGAAGTCAATGTTGACCAGAATGAGATTCTGCTGTTTGTCTCATCAGTGGACATGCAGAAGGTTCTGGCTTTTGTAAATGAGGTGCTGCAATGTGAAAGGAAATGGTTGCTTAATGAATGCATGGAGAAATGTTTATTTCATGGACCGAATGCCTCACCATCTATGGCACTTTTTGGAGCAGGTGCTGAGATTAAGCATCTTGAACTTGATAAGAGATATTTGACTGTTGATGTATTCCATTCAAATGTTAATACCCTTGATGATAAGGAGCTTTTGATGTTCTTTGAGAGATATTCTAATGGCAGTATTTGTTCTGTTCATAAATCTCAAGCCAATGGACAGGAGACTGATGACAAGGAAAAATGGGGCAAGATAACATTCCTAACTCCTGATGCTGCCCAAAAAGCTGCTGGGCTGGATGGAGTTGACTTTGCTGGCTCTGCACTGAAGGTACTTCCTTCAAGAACATCCTTTGGAGGTGATCATAAGATGTTCGCCTTCCCTGCTGTCAAAGCAAAAGTTTATTGGCCTCGTAGGCAGAGTAAAGGGTTTGGAGTTGTTAAGTGTGATCTGATTGATGTTGTTTTCATTATTGATGATTTCTGTAATCTGGTAATAGGGGGAAAATTTATTCGGTGTGAAGTTAGCAGGAAATCTGCTGATGCTGTAGTGATATATGGAATTGATAAAGAGCTTTCTGAAGCTGAAATTTGGGATGCCCTAAAGAGGGCAACAAACAGGAAAATCCATGATTTTTTCCTGGTGAGAGGAGATGCTGTGGAAAATCCAACATGTGGTGCTTGTGAAGAGGCACTCCAGAGAGAAATATCCCCCTTTATGCCTAAAAGGAATCCCCATACAAATTGTTGCCGGGTTCAGGTTTTCCAGCCTGAACCAAAGGAGACTTTTATGAAAGCCTTGATCACCTTTGATGGAAGATTACATTTGGAAGCTGCAAAAGCTTTAGAGCAGCTAGAGGGGAAAGTGTTACCTGGATGTCTGTCATGGCAGAAGATAAGGTGCCAGCAACTGTTTCATAGCTCTATCTCCTGCTCTTCGTCTGTCTATGCTGTTATTAAGAAGCAACTGGATTCTTTACTAGCAAGCTTCAAACATCTAAAAGGTACTCATACTGGCATAGCACTATTATCCTTTTTTTTTTGTTTGTCTTAACATTCATGTACATGTTCATACTGTCATATTTGCATGCCTCTGCTTGTGCTTGGGTGTCAAGATATGTGCGTTGGTGGCCAGAGCTTGTCATTGAATTTTGCTTGTTTTGCATTTCATGTTCCAATTATATTTATTTATGTTTCCTTCCATCTTTTTCCGAGGTGGTGCACACATAGATATATGTTTGATTGTTTACAAGTTACTGATCATGAATACTAATTCAAGCTTGGATAAAAGATACAACGTTGGCATGAACAACTGTATCATGAGAAAATAGTTTAGAAGCTCTGTAGTAGGTGGGCCTATTTTCTTCTTCCTAGGTTAGTTCTGTCTCATTCTTGTAATTAGGATGGTGAAGAACAATCAACATTGTTCACTTTAATGGAATTCTTCAGTTCCTCTCATGTATGAACTGATGGTGTGTGTGAATGAACCATGGATAACCGTCTTACTCTTGAATTTCTCCATATTGCATGAACTCATAGTTTCCACGGACTCCCTTTTCCTACAGAAAATAATTTTGACTTTTTTAAATATATTTTCTCTGGTTTTTCCTTACACTATAGCGATTGACATTGTTATAGCAGTATTTCATCTGACCTGCTGTGCATACAAGAAGTGGTTTATACCGTTTGCCTTTTCCCAATGTTAAAAAGAGGAAAAGCAGGTGAAGAATTGAGAAATCAAAGACCTAAATTAGAAGTTATGTACATTTTGAGACTCTCGAAAATCAAAGTAGAACATTCCAGTTAGACAGATGTATTAGTTGCATAAAGGTGGTATAAAAATTGGTTAGTAGAAATGTGACTGATAATGGATAATAGTTGCAACATAATAGTGCGGTAACTACTGATTTAACAAATTATGATTATTATTCAGAAGGAGCATTATTTTATGTATGTACGCTTCTGCTCCTAATGTAAAACCCCCTTCCAAAAAAAACCTTCTTTTATAGAGATTATATTATAATCATTTTTGCCTTTTAAGATTTGAAATGATAATTGTTTTTGCTGACCTTAGATTTTTTGGTTGTTTTTGTATGTTAAAAATGTTAAGAGGGATAATTACTCTAGAAGTCCTAAAAAGTTTGCATGATAGTGCAATAAGGCCTGTTAGTTTGATTCTTTGAAAATGACCTATTAAGTCCTAAATCCATTTAATTTCTAATCGAAGATGTCAGAATCTCTCAATCTCTCTTGGTAGTTTTCTTTTTGCTCTCTCTTGCCACCTCTCCTCACCAATGTCCAATTATTTCCGCCTTTGGCACTAGGGCATTTTGGAAAAGAAGAGAAACATTAGATCTAATTTAGATTTTCGTCAGATCTAGAGATTTTCATTATGATTGGATCTGCTAAGGATAATGGAATCTTAGGTGTCATAGGTTGATTCTTGAGTCTTGAACTACTTGTGTTTTAAATGAGTTTTGGGGTTTACTTTACTGGGTAGGGTTTTGGGGTTGGACCACTGTGAATCAGCCACTTTGCTCAAAAGTTGTTGCTGTCTCAGTGAGGAAGGCAAAGAAACTTGGAATTGGATCAGCATGCTTGATCTATGATTGTTTTTTGAGAATCTGGTTTTGTGACTTAGTTGTGTTCTTTGTCATTTGTTTGATATAGTTTGTTTTTATCAATACATAGAGATGTAAAATTTTTGAATTTATGTTAGGATATACCTGCTCACCATTTCTAACATCTTGGAATTGTTACCTATGATATCTAGTCTTTGATTCAGGCCTTTTTTTTGGTGACAGTGTTTGTTTGTTTCTAACTTTCTGTTGAAATTAAAGGTAGCATTCATTATTGTTATGTTTACAGTATCCCAGAATTAGAAACATGTTTAATGCTGAAGTTAAAATAATTAGGATTGGTGATAAAAGGAGAACAGAACATTTAGAAATAGCCAGTGAAGGCAGCTTTCACTGCTGGAAGCAGGAGAGACAGAGAGAGGGAGAGAGAGTTAATGGTAATTGGAGTGGAAAATTAATATAAAAAAAGAAAGGAAACAAATCTTGGCCCATAATGTGCTATATAGGTGACAACCAAAGCAAAAGTTGGTAGTTTAAATGTCAAATTTTGGTCACACTCTTGTTAATGGTGACCGACAGAAGTACTCAATCAATCATAGTACTTTCACTTTGTGTAAGCTGAATGGTTCAAAATTGGTTATTTTCAATCTTATGAAACTTGATTTACATTCATATAAACTTTTAGGATTTTTAGTGCAGTTATCCTGATTTTAAACTATTTAAACAGCACTATAGATGCTTAGTTTTGTGGCACATGGGTGATACTAAAAATTAATTAAGTGGTGCATTATATCATATAAAAGATTAGAATATATCTTCTTAAAAATGATGAAAAAGTTATTTCTGCAAGCTGATTTCTTGAGCACTAGTTTGTTGTTTATGTACTTTTGAGCTTGTTTTGCCCGTATCAACATCTCTGTACGTTCTGGATTTTGTGATCAATAAAGTTGTTTTCTTGGTAAAAAAAAAAGGTAATGGAGAAAATAATTAGATGTGACAGTTTTGGGTTGTACAGAAGTGGGAGTAGAGTGGAAAATAACTTTCCAGTTGGATAAGAGTCCAACACAAAATACTAAGAGGGGAGTTTGAGGTGGTTAGAGATAAACTCTTCCATCCAATATCAGTGTAGACTCGAGGTTGCATATTCCTCATAATGACATTTTTGACTAAATATTTCAGCAGAATGATTAAGGAGTTTAGATGTTTTCTTCTCAAATTGTCAAAGGCTGATGGGTATGAAATACATCTTTTACAGGTGCAGACTGCTACCTGGAAGCAAATGAAAATGGTTCCTATCGGGTGAGAATATCTGCCAATGCCACCAAAACCGTGGCAGAGTTGAGAAGGCCGGTGGAAGAGCTAATGAATGGTAGGACCATAAAAGATGCCAGCCTCACCCCTTCCATACTGCAGCATCTGTTCTCTAGAGATGGCATTAATCTTATGAGGTCATTGCAGCGAGAGACAAGAACCTATATTTTTTTTGACAGGCATAGTCTCAATGTAAGAATCTTTGGCTCTCCAGATGATGCTGCTGTAGCCCAGCAAAAATTGATTCAATCCCTTTTGTCGTACCACGAGAGCAAGCAGCTTGAGGTCCGCCTTCGTGGTCGGGGTCTGCCTCCTGACCTGATGAAGGAAGTGGTTAAGAAATTTGGGCCAGACCTTCATGGGCTGAAAGAGAAGATACCTGGGCCCGAGTTTACACTTAGCACCAGGCATCATGTTATTTCAATCCGCGGTGACAAAGAAGCGAAGCGAAAGGTAGAAGAGATTGTTCTTGAGATGATTGCAGAGACAGGTAAAGATTTAGCTGAGAGATCTAATGGTGAAGTTACCTGCCCCATTTGCTGGTGTGAAGTAGAAGAAGGCTACCAGCTTGAAGGTTGTTCACATTTCTTCTGTCGTTTGTGTTTGCTGGAGCAATGTGAGTCTGCTATCAAAAACTTGGATAGTTTCCCAGTGTGCTGTGTCCACCAAGGTTGCAAGGTTCCCATATTGCTTACTGATTTGAAGTCTCTCCTTTCAACTGAGAAGTTAGAGGAACTCTTTAGGGCTTCTTTAGGGGCATTTGTTGCATCCAGTAAGGGCATCTATAGATTCTGCCCATCTCCTGATTGCCCTTCGGTTTATCGTGTTGCTGATCCCGAGGCTTTAGGCGAGCCATTTGTCTGCGGAGCATGTTATGCAGAGACTTGTACTAGGTGCCACCTGGAGTATCATCCCTATCTTTCGTGTGAGAAGTACCGGGATTTCAAGGAAGATCCAGATTCATCTTTGAAAGAGTGGTGCAAAGGAAAAGAGCAGGTAAAAACTTGCCCAGTCTGTGGATATACAATTGAGAAGATCGATGGGTGTAACCATGTCGAATGCAAGTGCGGGAGGCATGTTTGCTGGGTCTGTTTAGAGTTCTTTAGTAGCAGTGATGATTGTTATGGCCATTTGAGGGCTGTTCACATGGCCATCATTTAATTTTAACCCTATTTCTTACATTTTACTTGTCTAGGTTTTCCTGTTACAATAATCCAATGTAAATAGAGCTACAGGTACATGTATATATATATATATAGGTTTTACACACACACATCTTGCATGTTTAAAACCATTCCACATTTCCTAGTGTTTGCCTGCATGTCTGTTAAGATGTTACTATAAATTCTTCATCATAGAAGTTCTATGCAGAAAAAAGATGTCTTTTTCCAGAATGGGGTTATTATCAGACAAGAAAGAAAAGAAAAAACAGATGAAAATACCCATTTCCTGCTTTTGCTGTTTGATTTTGGATATATGATTTGCTATGACAACTGAAGCAAAGTTCTAACATATTATATATCATTCAAAACCAATATCTACAGCCAAATGCAAAACCAACACTAGCAATACCAAGGCAAAGCGCCAAAGCAACTAACCATGAAATCTCTTCCCCATTTCCACCCTCAATTCCCTCTTGCACCAATCTTTTCCCCTCAGTTTTATCACAACAATTCTTCTCTTGCTTCATCAATTGTGATTTCA
The DNA here is from genome assembly GCA_030761205.1 of Fremontodendron californicum. Taxonomy (NCBI): domain Eukaryota; kingdom Viridiplantae; phylum Streptophyta; class Magnoliopsida; order Malvales; family Malvaceae; genus Fremontodendron; species Fremontodendron californicum. The sequence continues at coordinate 5,328,290 of JAULJL010000010.1, forward strand.
GCTGCGAGACTTGAATCTCAAGCAATCTCACCCACTGCCGATAAGCTAACAAATGCAACGAATCTTTCATGAAGGCACTCGATATACGTTGTTTCTCCTCAGCCAAACCTGCTGCCTTCTTTTCTGCTTCCCTTGCACGCGTTTGAGACAATCTCAACGCCTTGAAAAGCTCCAATTTCCCATCCTCATCACCGCCTTCGTTTCTATAAACCTGGTCATGAAATTCATCATGATCGTCTGTATGATCATTCTGATCTCGTCCCATGCTGTAAACCCTATTCATCGACAACTCTACCGCCTTATCCAACCCTGTAAACACCTTGAGAGGCGGAGGGAGATCACAGTTTTGCATCAAATCAAGACCAGACTTTTTAGAAATAAGAGCGCCTAACATCATATCATTCTCTTTAGCAACCCGCCTGCTGGAATAATTCAACTTCTGATTGTTCTGTGCCTGCCTGGCCATGGCCGATGGCTCCATGCAGGCAATATACAAAGCTCTATCAATCCCAGTTGGTGCTTTTCCTTGAATTGGTTTGGTTTTGATCAGAATTTGGAAGGAAAAGCTGTGGTTTAGGCGTAGAAAGACGAAAAGGGGTTGGTGAAAGAGAGAGACTACCGCAAGAAAAGATCAAGTATGCAAGGGGATTAAGGCTTTTTTTATTTTATATCTTTTTATGCTTAGACTTGACTTCAAGCTACAAAATTAAACCATTTTGGGTTCCTTTTTTGTGTGGTTGCTGAAGCCCCCACTCCACCTTTTTCCCAAAATTATAATTTACTAATAGAGAAAGGATTCTTGAGAAATACCGTATTATATATTCCACGCTTAACGAACGAGTTCGATTTTTAAAAAAAGATTATTGAGAAATATTGGAGCTTAGGCTTTTATTTTCCCATTGGAATTATACAAAAATTTTAATTGTTATTTGTTCCACTGTTCTTCTCTTTTGGTGATAAAATTTTGTAGTACTATCAAATTATCACAAAAATAGTATATCATGATTAAATTTGGTAATGTGTTGTATTTTATATATTTTTTTGTTAAAAAATATTAAATTTAATAAATAAAAACATAATATAAATTATCAAATATGTCAAAATTTTAAATACAAATATGATACATATATTAAACGTATCATATTAATTGTATTTAAATATGTTGTATCATATTTATTATATTATTTTTTTGTTTTACTATTTATTATATTATTTTCGTGTTTATTAAACGTGTCATATTCATATGATGTTTTTGTATCATAAAATTATCATATCTAATTAAGATAGTGATATATTTGTTTTCTTAATCAAGATAGTGACAATTAATACTCCTTTTTTATATTTAAAAATGACCCTCAACCTTCATGGAACCTTGGCTCTCAAAATTCACCATCTTGATTCTTGTGTTTCACAAGATTTTTTTTTTTGGTTGTTAGTCACATGTGAAAGATATTTCCAATTAAATTAAACTAGAATTAGATTAGTAATGAAGGTTTGACAACCCAAAAGAAAATGTCAGAAATTAAGATCTTTGCATCCTCTCCACTATGAGATAACCAAAAATTAACAAATTAGAGAAAGATCCAAAGATCTCTGTCTGTAATAATCCAAAGATTTATAATTAATCACCCAAAAAATTGTATTATGATCGTGATTTATTTCATTTTCTTCCCATTAATTAGTTTTCTAATAGCTTGCATTAGAATATAAAATATGTGAGTCAGGCATGAATCATTAATTGACTGGTTAAGTAAGATCTAGAGCATGATCTCAACAATTTTTTTCTCATGGGTGATAATAAGTTAGGATCATAAAAAATGGAATTTTACATGCTCCAAAGATTTCAATCTGCAAGAGATAAACACCCAAAGCTTTTCATGTTTTTTTTTTCTCTCTCCACCCAAGAACCACTTGAAGAAGAGATTACCATCAAACAATTAGTCATAGCTTCAAAACACAATTGTCAATACCTCCAAAATGAAATTAAGACAAGAGATTACCACTTGACCCTACTTAACATGATATCAGAGTTTTCGAGTAGACCTGCTCAGGGTCGGGCAGCCTGTCCAGCCCGGTCCGTATTGGGCTTGATTTGGGGAATGATTTTTTGTTCCGGATCTACCCGAAATAGTATTTAGGTATTAAAATAATATTATTTAATTTAATTTTAATTATAAAAATATAAAAATATTAATAAAAAAATATATATTTTTTTATTTTTTAAAGGTAATGAACAGTGCTCGCGGACAAGGTTCTTCAAAAAAATTCGGGCTTCGGCCCGACCCATGAGCACCTCTATTTTCGAGTTCAAATATGACAATCACTTTCTCTTTTAATATTTTTTTTACTCAGTATTTTATTATCCATCGGGTTGTGCGTTGTTGCTCTAATCTTTTTTTTAGTTTGCACATTTCTTCTATATTTGGATCCACATACAAGTCTATCAATTATTTATTCGGCTTGCGCGTGAGAACGCATGTTAAAACTTAAATATAATAATTGAACCATTTTCTATTAATTTAAACTTTTAAAATAATTAATTACTTAATTTAATACCACCAGCTAATCAACAACGCAATTATCTTCCAAAATCCATACACTTAACACCTTGCAGTAATGGAGTCACATGCTCCATTTTAAACAAAAGCCAAAAACAAGTTTTACCCACATTCAAACTCTTCCAAACAAAAGTAAAAACAAAGCAAGACCTGTTACCCTTGTATAAGCCTGTTCAACAAATTTTGTTGGGCAAATGATGCAAATTGCTCTTGAAAGTTTGGCATATATTTTTTGTATTTGTTTATTGGTAGATTTTGTAGTTTGTAGGGTCTAACAAATCCAATTCAATTTCTAGGCATTGATCCTACATCCACTGTTTTGAAAACCTTAACAAGTCAGCACCAATTGTCAAGCAAACCTATGTACTTTTGAACAAATTTTTTCAAGAATTAATGACTATACAAATTGAATTTCATCATTCAGAAGCAAAGTACAACAATGTCCCAACTGTTTTTTTTTTTGGTATCCAAGCATATAAAAATTGCAAAAAATGATTTGTTTTTTACTTTGACTTAATATAAAATCTATTCAGCTTTGTTGTCATGATTTTCAACCAATTTATCCGCTTGGTTTTTGAGTGGTTCAATCAAGGATTCAATTACCTCCTTTTCCACATCCTCCACCTGGCATTAGGGAAAAAAAAGAAGTAATTAACAAGTCATTCATAATTCACAACCATGTAAATTATCTAACAAGACTTCCTAGCCAAGAAAATACATGGTCTCTACTAAATTTAATTTTTTCCCCCTCGGGACAAAGAATAAATTGAAATTAGTAATCAAATTAATCAAACTTGGAATTCAAAGTCCAAAATGCCATGCAATTATTAAAGAATTGATTCATCAACTCATTCTTATAGCTTGCTCAAGGGGAAAGAAAAAATTCAGGCAAGTAGCCGTCAACTATGTTATTCGGATTTGGAATGAGTATCGGATATATGTATATATTTGATACGGATATGTTTAATTTTTTTATAAAAAAAATTCATATATTTGAAAGATTATACCTCCGTACCTGTGTTCAAATATGTGTTAAATATAAGTGTTGAAAATAAGTATTTTAAGAAAAATAAAAAATTCGGATAACATAGTCTATCAAAATATATAAAAGAATTACATATCAATTAATATACAAAAACTAATGCCACATGAAAAGAAAATAAGAAAAAGGAAATGCTTGAGCATTTTTGTGAAGTAAAAAAATTAACCTCTTGAATTAGCTCCTCTGCTATACGAGCATCCTTGGCTGTTTCTTTGGCTATCGTTTCAATGAAACAAACTGCTTCCTTAAGCTTTCCATTTTCCGGAAGTGTATCAGCAACTTCATCCGCCACCTTCTCCACCTCCTCCGCCACCTTCTCCACTACCTCCACCACACATTCAACCGTTTCTACAACCGTGTCCACCTTTTCTACAACATCACCCAAAATCCACCAATATGTTTATAAGAAATTAAATTGCCATTATCAGCAATCAAAACCATGGTTTGCAATTCATTGCCTATAACTAAGTATTAATCCAGAACTGGTTATAATTGTTTTTGTTATATCTTTTGATATCAGGAACTGATAAAGAAGTGATTTCAAAACTTACTTTTTATTGCTAGTAAGGGTCCCCATTTGTGCTTCCAAAACGATAGCACTGCTGACAATAACATTCCCAGCATCCAGCTTTTCCTGTTTAATGTAATATTGTACGATTAAAACAGTTCAAGATCATGGGAATTCAAGGTCGACAAGGAAAAGAAAAAGCACCGTTTTTTGAATGCTAGCTTACTATATATACCAAGAATTTGAAGATGCACCAGGTGAAGTTGAAGCTCCAGATTCAACAGAGTTGCATAAATTCCTAATCCCACAGCAACTAAAATAAGAATATATATATGTATATATATATATATATATATATATATATATATATATATATATTGTTAAACATATAAGCATATCCTAATAAAATTTTATGCTTTTATATATAGCCATTGAATGGGCACTAGAGAGGAATCATACTTCTTTGTATTGATTTTCGTTCGAGTCTTCCGGTGGTCGATGCCAAGAGGCAGCAATCCGTGCTTGATTATGAAACTTGGCTGATAGTTGCATCTTGACTTGAGGTAAGATTCAAATGCTTGACTGGTTCCAGCAGAAAACCCAACTTTCGAGCTGCAATAAAGCATCAATCTTGTCGTTGACATTGTTTCAACTTTCAATCTTACTAAAGGGCTATGGAAATTGGAAGTTGGAACCTTGAATTGTGATATATGCAATATCTCTCAAAGATAATGAATTATAAGTTTTTTTGAGACCCAAGTATATATAATCAAAAGATTACGTGTACTAATATATTAAACATGTTATAATTAGTTAACTTAGGTATCTAGATTTCTTTTTTTTTGGTACAAAGGAGTCGATAGTTTGGAAATAAAACAAGGGGTTGCAGATACTGATATTTGAATTATAAAATTTTTAATGCCATCTTTTACAAATAATTGCATAAATTAACTGGACTAAATCATATTATCAAAGAAATGCTATACCAATTCTCCAAAAGAGTTAAATAATCCCATTAGCCTAAAGTCAACTTTGAAAATTTTAATTTATAATTTTAGCTAACGTGTTAACTGAACTGAGACTTTCCAAGTACTTCACTTAATCCTGTCCAACGTATTAGCTAAACTGCCTTTATGGTTTATCCTAATTCTTAATTACTGTATTTAATCCTGTTTACTAAGAAACTGCTGCCAGCAAATGGTGACATGGAATTCAGCTAGTTTGGTAGGTTCCTTAGAAACGAACGGATTTTCTCTGCCTCTTTTTTGTCTTTTTAACGTCTCTTCAATATCTTTTTGATATGTGTTTAAAGTTATCATTTATTTATAAACAGTTAAACAATATCATTTTTTTTATTTGATGTGTAAAAAAAACATTAAAAGGCAATAAAAAAGACACCAAAAAGGAACAGGAGAAATCTATTCGGAACGAACATGGTCAAGCAGAAATATTTCTAGAAATTGTGAAAATTTGCTTTGTAATAATACTCAACTTGGTTTGGTGATGGTCATTGCTATTTGCTTTTGATTAAATCTATATTAGAATATATTTCTAGTTTCTGAAAAGTGGAAAATCTTGGACCGATCATTTTTTTTTTTGGGATAAGTGAAATTTTATTACTCAAAAAATAGATAAATTGTTATTGTATAACTGAAACATGATCATTATAATGAAAATCATACAAAACAAACTGCAAGCTATAAGCAAAATTATAAGCTATACAAATATAGAACTAGTTAGACCCTAAATTATACAGAAATCTTTATTTATAGAATCAAGTAAAATATTTTTAAATCCATACAATCGAAATCTGGTTCTTTGAGTTTGAAGAAAACGGTCATATTTGTCACTTTGCAGCACTCTCAAATCGCACCAAAATGAATATTGGGCTTACTGAAATGAACCCAAATAAATGTTGCATGAGCCCAATTGATAGGATTTGCTATCGGCCCGACAGTATATGTCCACGGTCGATGCTTCAAATTATTCCCTGTCTTTCTCCATAGTCCATACCAATTCCCGACATTCTCATTAGTTAATTATAGATATGATAATTCGTGTATTTTAATTTGATTCGTATTATTTTTTGTATTATAATCATATTTAAAATATTATATATTTATATAAATTTTGACACATTAATAATTCGTGCTATATAAATTTTGAAACGTTCATATTATTTTTTCGTGTCATATCATGTTCTATGTTTTATTTTAATCATTTTTTATGTCTTATTCATGTCGTATAATGTTATACCTAAAATTATTAAATTTAGGTAACTATAACCTCTTTAAGCGATTTTAGAGTAATGTTTTAATTAATTTTTATCATTGAATAATTTGTTTTAGAGTAATGTTATTTTGTCTGACAACCAACAATTTGACTACTCACAAACAATACGAAGATAATCTACTTTTATTAAAACTGAGTCCTTAGGGACTCAGTTGGAATATTTTAAAAAGTTAAAATTTTCATTTTATTTTATTTTTTAATAAAAGTAAAAATATATATATTATATATTATTTTTGAGGAATTTTTTAAAATATTTTAAAGATAATTTTATTCTACCATATAACATAAAAAACCTCTAATGACTCTACTGGAGTTTATTTTTTTTAGATTTTTATTTTATTTTTAAATGATATATTTAAAAGAGTTAGTCTGCATGATAACTCACAGATAAATTTAAGATTCGTATCCGACCCGTTCAGGAAAACAATTATAAAATAAATTTATTTTATTAATTGTTTTTAGTTTTTTATTTTATTTTTAAATGATATATTTAAAGGATGGGCCAGCACATTGATTCGCGGATCTATTTAGGATCCGTACCTGACCCTCTTGATAAAAAAAATTAAAAAATAAATTTATTCTATTTTTTTTTAGGTTTTTTTTTAAAAAAATTTTAAATGATAAATTTAAAGGTGTTGATCTGTACGTTGACTCGCAGATCGATTTAGAATCAATACCCGATCCGTTTCGAGAAAAAAAATGATAAATAAGAATATTTTATCAATTACTTTTATTTTATTTTTAAATTATGTATTTAAAGGGTTGATCCGTACGTTGACTCGCAGATCGATTTAGGATCCGTACCCGACCCGCTCGATGAAAACGTTAAAAAATAAGTTTATTTTATTAATTATTTTTATTTTAAATAATGTATTTAAAGGGGTTAGTTTGCACATTGACTCGCGGGTCGATTTAGGATCCATACCCAACCCGCTCAAGGAAAAAGTTAAAAAAATTATTTTATTTTAATTTTAACTGATGATTTTAAAGTGGTTGATCCATATGTTGACTCGCGGGTTGATTTAGAATCCGTACCCGACTCGCTCCGAAAAAAAGTAAAAAAAAGAAAAAAACGAACTTACTGCTAACTTATTTGAAAAAATCGATTCTACGAGAGAATAAAATACAAACCACAATTTTATTTTCTTATTTATTATTTTTTACCTCCTATAAATACAATATACAAAAGGTTTAAATATTTTTCAAAAATACATATAAATAATATTTAAAAATGTATTTGTATTATGTAATTTATAAATAAACAATTATCATAAATTTAATTTTTATAATTAAAAAAATATTATTATATTAATATTATTATAATTTTAAAATAAAATAAAATATTTAAATAAATAATTATTATTTAATAAAATATAAACATAAATTTATTTATTAAAAATAGCCCTGCGTTTGCGAAGCAGGTTTTTTTTTTTCTTTTTCTAGTGACTATCAAATTTAGGAACATTTATGTCTTGCGAGTAGTTGAATTGTTTGAACTATCGGATGCTTTAATCAGGGGTGAAATTAAATTTTTATGTTACGATCGAGATAATAGAGAATCAAATTATAAATTTTTGAAGATCAAAATAAATTTTTATCATTTTTTAAGTTAAATAATTGTTAAAAACCTAAAGAATTTAAAAGAACAAAGAGCTCGCCCTTGACTTTATATATATTTTTAAGTCCCAAATTTGACTCTATTTTTTAGTATCGAGTTCGATGTAGCAAGCAAGGAAAGCCATGTGATCCTAATAGCACGTTTGGTTCGTTAGAATAGAATAGAAAGGAAATAGAATAGAGAGGAGTAGAATAGAGCTGTAATAAGTATTACATAGTTTGATTGGTTAAAATGATGTTAAAGAATAAGTAAAGAATAAACACAAAAAAACTATTTTATCCTTAACATAAATAATAATATTTTTATTTAATAAAAAGCAAAATTAATTTATTGATCTCTGAAAATTATATTAAATATATTAAAATATAAAATATTTGAATAATAATATTTTTTATATTAATAATATTTTTAATATTAATAATATTTAATAATATATTTAAAATGCTTTAATAATAATATTTCATAATATATTAAAATATTTTAATAATAAAATCTAATAATATATAAATAATATATTAATATATTTAATAATACTTAAAATAATATTGAAAATATTTTAATAATAATATTTAATAATATATTAAATATATTAATAATAAATTTTAATATTGATAATATTTAATATTTAATAATATAATAAAAATAATTTAATAAAAATATTTATTAATATAATAAAATATTTTAATAATAATATCTAATAATATATAAATAATATTTTAATAATAATATTTATATATTTAATAATATATCAAATAATATTTAATATATTTTAATAATAATATTTAATAATATTTTTAATATTAATAATATTTAATATATTTATTAATAACATTTAATAAATATATTAAAATATTTTAATAATATTTAATAATATATTTTTAATAATATGTAATATATTTTAATAATAATATTTAATAAATATATTTTAAAGTATGAATATTTTAATAATATTTAATAATATATTTGAAAATTATAATATTTTAATTATATATTTTAAAATATAAATATTTTAATAATATTTAGTAATATATTTAAAATAGTAATATTTTAATAGTATATTTGAAAATATAAATATTTTAATAATATTAAATATTTTTTAATTTATTTAAAAATAATATTTTAATAATAAATTTCACTCTTAATAGCTGGATATATTTGAAATTTTCAAAAATATGCAATGGCACATCTGGTATAAAAATAATGATCATATTCCATGAAGTGAGGAATAGAGAAGTAATAGGCTATTCTTGGGTATAGGTCAAAAATAACTATTACAACATAAGGGTGTAATAATCTATTACCAACCAAAACAATGAACCAAACTATTGAACTACTGTTCATTGAAGAATAATGGGAGAATAGCATTCCTATTCCCCCAACCAAACATAGTGTAAAGCTCTCCCAGAAAGCAAGAGAATGCCGTAATCCATGAGCCATGCTCCTTGCTAATCACCCTACCACCTACACTTTCTTGTTTTGTTGATCCACTACGTTTGCTAAGAAAGAAATATTTGTCACATCCAATATATAGTTAGTATACAATATAAAATATGAGGTGTCATAGCTTTATCATTAATCATGAAATTTGATTTCCTTCCATATGTATCACCTTTTTAAGTAACAGAGTACATAGTCTTCATCTTTACTCAATGAACAAGACATTTGTTATACATCCAAAGCTTAATTAAGGTTTAATATAAAATTAAATTTATGAGAAACATCACCAAAGAGTTATCAGATGGTTTCAATGAGGAATAACACTTTTCAAAATCAGGCTAGACTTATAAATCAGTTTAAGACAGACAGTTACCACAACTGACAAGTACAATCGTTGCTCGTATGCACCTCATGCTCTAAGATATAAAAGGTATGAGGTAAAACTCAAAATCTTAAAACCATCATATTCTGTACATTTCTCTCTTTGTTTGCTTCTATTCTTCTTTGAGTATTTTTTTGATTTAAATATCGAAGTGCGTCTTAAAATTTAAACTCTGATGTTTCTTTGACTATTTGTTCTTCCTTAAAAGATTCTACCAGTAGCATCCTCCTACCTTAAAATACATTAAAATTCTTGTTTAATTTTTGCAGTGTTTGCACTGATATTGCATATGATGTTAATCTTCTTTGAGATGGGAAGGCTTTGCCACTTTCAAAGTTGCCAACATTAGGCACTCTCAATTCCGGAAAATCAAGGGTTCTTCCTAAGTATATAAATTCAACTTAAATTAGCTAATTCTGGGATATTTTGAAAATGAACTTGGACTGATCCACGCTCAAAAAAGTTACTCCAAATAGTCTCTTCCTAAAGGCATTTTCTTTAACCGTATCGAGATGGATCCGCTGATGTTGGCTCATATAATGTTGAAGACCCCAATATTTTTTCTAAGTTCTTACTTGTTTTCAAACTTAATTTCAACATTCTTTGCAATTTTGTAGAAGAAATTGCTCCCAATTATCAAGCAAATGACTTGATGAACTTGCTTGTAACACATGAAAATTGAAAAGTGGTTTAAAACTAGATAAACAGTTAAAAGAATAAAAGGTTAAGAATAAATAAATAAATAATGATTAATGAGTTTAATTAATAGTACTCTTAGGCACTACTAAAGATTAAAACAAAACAAAATTATAATTATCATAGCTGTAGTACAATTTTCCTAATGTACATTTAATTAATTTAATAATTAAATTCTATAATTTATCCTAATTGAAGTACATTAATTTCTTAGTACACACTTCAATTTTAAAAATTGCCAACTTATTGCCAATATTTTCAATAATAGTATTTATGTAGTAAACATGTGACAAATATCATGTATTGATTTACTATACCAAATTAAATTCATTACTAACAATGCATGAATAATACTATTATAGGGAAAGGGTTGCAGATGTTGGATTCAAGCTTCAGACCTGTTGAATGCCATCTCTTAAGGATGATTACAGGAATCAATTAAGTTAATTAAGCTCTAAATTTTGAATAATACTATTTATTATATTTATAGAAGAAATTGTTCACTTCCAAAATCAAAATTAAGATGCATAAAAAGATAAATTGATGAGCAATTTTATAAATGATTAATGTCATATTTAATCCCTGAATTATAGTAAATTATGCAGTGTGATACTTATACTTAAAAATATGCAATGTAATACTTGAGTTTTCAATCCGTTTATCAATATACACCAATATATATATATATATATATATATATATATATATATGGCCATATAAATATAATAACTCTTAAAACGAAACTGTCTTCGCTTTGATAAAAGGAAGTCGGGGAGAGAGACAACTGACAAGTAAATGGGGTATCGAATCTAAATTCTAAGCTCTTAAAAATAGACAAACTTGATGCTGCTGATGAGTCTGACAAAATTAAGATCTATTCAATCAACCTATTATATATTGATTATATTGTCTTTTTTTACAGATATGTAAATCAACTGCAAGTATTTATTGAACCTTTAGAAATCTTGGGTGGCTTTCATAGCTTTTTGTTTTGTACTTGCTTTTAAATCCCCATCAAATCTCTTTCTTGATCTTTGCTTTCCAGGCTGCTGTCTTTTACTTTCGCAAACAAACAAAAAAAAGGACATTATTTGTTTTAACCTTTGTGAATGAAAATTCATAAACCATATAGTCCTTGCCATGTATTTACATGTTCTTTTATTTACTATTTACTTTATTATTTTTGGTCTGAGGCAATTATTTACTATAGGAGGCAATTTTTTGCCATCTGACTTGCTCTCTTAATTAGCACAAAAAATTGCCTCCTATAGTCAATGATTAAGAGAGCAAGTCCAATCCCTAAACAAAAGCTGCTTACATCCATGAACTACTTGTAAAATGGATTTATTTTTTATTTTTTATATTTGAGATTGTCCAAATTTGAACCCTAAACATTAAAATTAAAAGTTGAGCACTTTTCAAAAGAATCTTTATCAAGAAAAGACTGTAATATTTTTTTGGACAATCAAGAGAGTTCTATTCCACGATAATCCTCATGCAATCCCAAGCTAGACTATGACTAGTGAATATTTGCATAGATTAAAATAAGTGATCTAAGTGAGCTCTATCTATGCAACCAACGAGACCAAACAGCTTGTAATTAAATCAGGACAGTCCCGGCCTAAGCACATGCAATATGTGCTACGCACTCTTGCATCACATCTTTGGGCATCTAGAATCAATAGAAAGTCTTCTCCTTGCACAACCTTAAGAGGCAAATCCAGTTTCCAAAACCGATTCCAACAATAATAATGAAACCTCGACTCATTCATAATTACCTCATATGTTGATTTCACCGAGAAGTACTGTCCACGCTTGAAGAAGCTGCCCAATATACCTGATCATCTTTATTGGAAACTAAAGAATTATTGACAATTGGTTAACCATATCGGTTGGAAGAAAACTCAAACATGACGAATCCCAGTTTCCATTAAGAGTCAAATAATGAGTAACCAAATCTATGCAGGGGAATGGACTTATTTATTCCCAAGCCACCGATCATACCAGAAAGATGTTCTTTGTCCATTAGAAACCAGATGAGAGCAGTCCTTCTTAATAACCCCTTTACTAGAACAAATACTTCCAAGTATAAGAAGCATTATTTTCTATGTTAGCATGAACAAAAGATTTACCCTTGAAGTATTTAGCCCAAATTAAGACCCAAATTTTCCTCCTATAATTTCAAACCAATCTTAGACAACAGTGCTTTATAGTCTTTATTCATATAGACTGTGTTTGGAATCCCCAAACCCAACAGATTTCGGAATTGCAAACCACATCCCAGCTTTAAAGAAAGCTAAGACTTTCAAGAAATTAAAACAAAAAAAATCATGATCCTTAACCACCCTTTCTATATTGGCTGGAATTATGGAAAAATAGGATGCTGGAACTAATTAAATTATAATACAATTTATTCCAGTTTTCCGATGGTGAACAGGTGAAGACATCTAGAGTGGTGATGCCAAGTACCAAGTACCAAGTGCCAAGTGTTACCAACCCTAACACAAGTTTTTGCATGCTGTGGAATCAACACCGTCACGGTGATTTCCTCCAGCCTGAAACTCCAAGAGTTTAGATTTAATTTCTTATTTAAATAGCTAAATAATAAAAAATTGTGAAAATTGTATTTTTCGACATTTGAAGTTATTTTATTTCATACACTGTCAGTAAATAACATGATGCCACCTCATTAAAAACATTTAAAAATAAAAATAAATTATTTTATTTCTAATGAGATGGCATCATCTTGTTCACTGACAATGTATGAAATTATACACTGTCACTGTATCAAATATTAATCCATATATATATATATTTATATATATATATTGAACAGACATATACTATATAACATAATACTTAACTTGACCTATTACAGTTCTTAAACACACCTATTGAAACTTTGAAATTTCAAAACTTAAATTAATGCTTTAACCCTTGCATTTTGTGTATATAACTCATAATCCAATTCCTTTTGATCTTAAGAAGTTATGGCAGCCTCCTAGCTAAGTAATGTGCAGAACATCAATCTTAAAAGATGTTGAGCTTTTTCTCAACATTTCCAAACCTAAAAAACATAAATGGAACCTAAAACTTGGAGCCCTTAGCCTTGAAATCGTCAATGTATCATCAGTTGCTTGGCACACTGGTTTTGACATGTAAAAATGGGCAACCAGGAATACCTCATGCTAGGACTTGAGCAAAAAAAAAATGGAGAAAGTTCAAAATGAATTTAAAATTATAATATTTGATTTGGTTCAGATAAATTTTTTATTCGATTTGGATTCATATCGAATATTAAATATTTTAATTTAATTTCATCGATTTTCGGATCATAAAATGAAAATCGAAAATATTCTGATCGAATTAAATTATATTTTTATAGTAATTTTTATATAACTTTTAAATTTTTATATAATAAAATAAGATAATTATGTTTTATTTGAATCTATTTAAATATATTAAAATAATAGCAACAATTTTCTTTTTTTAAATAATTTTTAAAATTAATAAACTAAAACGATTCAAATTCGATAGAATTCAGATTTTTTTCAAAGGAAATATGGTTCAGCTTCGAATTAGTTTCTAAGAATTCATAATACTATGCATTAATCGAAATAACCGAACTCAAATTGATTTGATTCGATACGTTATCAACCTACCTCATTCATGTTCTCTAATCGAATTGGAAATAATTCAAGTACTCTTTTCTATTTATACTTTTTTTCTTTTCATTTTTATCATACATTTTCTATATACTATTCTCATAGATATTAAATCATAACTATATTATTTAATTAAATTAAAAAGACATATATATTTATGAATATAAAGGGAAAGGGAAACTAATGGTTTTTTATTAAAAATAAAAAAAATTCAAATCTGATTTTTTTGAGTAAAGAGATACATATGCACCTATATATCTTTGATTCCAATATATAGAGAGAGGGTCACATTTCATCATTTATGTTCAATTGTCATCAACTAATTAATTAATCATAAGCCGAACATGTTAAAAACAAAATACAATTTTTTTTTATCCTCTCAAAGCATGAGGCCTCACGTTCCATGAACATAATTAATTATAAAAATTTATTATAAATAAAAAATAAATTTGAGTACTAGAATTTAACACGTTGCAATGTAGATATATGTTGACCTAAGGATTGGGCTACCTAGGAACTTTACCTTTTCCAGGAAATCCGAAATCTCAATTTTTCTTTGCTTGCCGAGTAATGCCATGCAATGCAAGCAAAGATAATTAGCAGCAAGATAAAATAGGGTCCCAAGGTTCTTGTCATGACTTTTGAGCAAAGTCTCCATCAAGGGCTGGCCTAGCCGCTAGCTGCCGCTTAGTACCCGCAGCTGTTTCTTCATAAACATGTCGTTTTGCCTATACTCAATCTAAAAAAAGAAAAAAAAAGAAAAAGATAATTAATGGATTTTTAATGAAAAATAGTGTTATCAGCTAGATGACAATCATATACCAAAGTTGTGAAGAATACAAAATGTCAGGCCTTCTTTTGTTCAATATTATCTCTTTTTTACAAGTATCTCTCTCTCAAGCTGACCAGGATAATCTTTTGTCTAAGATCCAGACTAAGTCATAATAAATATATAAATATAAGTAGTTTACAAGTGTATTACCACTGTTATGGCCAACAACATCAAGAAGTGTATGCGTTCTCACATCTGTGCAAATCAAAGTGCCTTTATAGAAGGCAGAAGTATCACAGACAATATCCTTATGGCATAAGAGCTTGTGAGAGGTTACGGCAGAACCTCTCTCTCCCCAAGATGTGCCATTAAGGTTGATCTACAAAAAGCCTTTGACTCCCTAAGATGGGGGTTTATTATCACTGTGTTGGATGCAATGGGATTTCCTAAGGAATTCTTGGATTGGATCAGTTGCTGTATAACTTCACCTAGATTTTCCTTGTCAATCAATGGGGGGCTTGCTAGATACTTTCGAGGAGCAAGGGGGGTCAGACAAGGGGATCTCATGTCCCCTTATCTCTTTGATATATCCATGAATATGCGTTCCAAACTCTTGGACATTGCAGCCAGATCTGGAGTTTTTGCATTTCACCCAAAATGCAAAAAGATTGGTCTCACCCATCTGTGTTTCGCAGATGATCTGCTTATCTTCACCAAAGGGAGCCTGGAGTCCATTGCTGGGTACAAGATATTCTCCAAGCCTTTTACACAATGTCAGGGTTACAACTCAATTGTGCTAAAAGTGAATTGTTTTTCTCAGGGCTAGCTCCTGAAGCTCTGCAACTAATTAGCCAAGCAACTGAATTTAGGCTTGGATCCTAATTAGCCAAGCAACTGGATTTAGGCTTGGATCCTTACCTATCAGATATCTTGTAGTACCCCTGGTCACAAAGAAGCTCACAATGAGAGATTGTGCACCCTTGCTTGAGAAAATGGCAGCCATAATTGAGAGTTGGGCAGCCAAGTTACTGTGCTATGCTGGTAGGCTTCAACTCATCCACTCTGTCCTCTTTCACATATAGAACTATTGTTGCAGGCATTTCATTCTGCCCAAGGGTGTTTTGAATAGGTTAAACCAGTTATGCATACGGTTTTTATGGACAGGGAAGGATTCTTCTACTAGAGGGGCTAGGGTGAGCTGGCAAGATATTTACTTTCCCAAGTCTGAAGGAGGCCTCGGGTTCAAAAATCTATCCATCTGGAATCAAGTTTGTGTCCTGAAGCATATTTGGGCATTGTTCTTCAAGGCTGGTTCGCTTTGGATAGCTTGGATCCAAGCTTATGTACTGAAGGAAAGATCCTTCTGGCAGGTTTTAGTAGCCCAAAGTAATAATTGGGGTTGGAAAAGGCTCCTGAAGCTGAGGCATTTAGCAAGACAGTTTGTAAGCTTTCAGGATGGGAGGATTAATTGGAAGTTCCCTGGGATAGCTTACTCAGCAGCCAAGGTTTGGCAGGAAATCAGGCCTAAAAAGCAGAAGGTTGGCTGGGATCGACTCTTGTGGTATTCACATCACATTCCCAAGCACTCTTTTATCTCTTGGATGGCCATTCTTAACAGGTTGCCTACAAAGGCTAGGCTTCTACAGTGGGGGATTTGAAGTGGATCCTTCTTGCACCCTCTGTCATACAGAGCAAGAGACTCGTGACCACCTCTTCTTTGATTGCAATTTCTCTATAGCAGTCTGGATGCAGGTTTTGCAGCATTGTCAGCTTCCAGCAAGGAATTGCAACTGGGATCATGTATTTGCTTGGACACTTCGGAATCTTAAGGGCAAATCACTCCTTACTACCATTCTAAAGTTGGCATAGAATGCTACAATCAACCATGTCTGGAAGGAACGAAACAGGAGAATACATGGAGATCCATGTAGAACCACTAAACAGATTTTTCAAACAATCAAAGAGGAGGTCAAATTTAAGCTGTCAGCCCTCACCAATATTGTACCAGATAATGTAAATTTAGCCCTCTGTATAGCTTGGGGTTTTAATAGCTCCACATTCTTTTCTTCACATACTCATTGATGTACTAGTTAGCTTATTTGCTAACTATTTGTTTTGATGTAGCAGCTTTATGTTGTTTCTTGGATAAATAAAAATTGCTTATCCAAAAATAAATATTATCTCTTTTAATATTTAAGAAAAGTAATGAATTGGATCGTAAGTATTCGTAACCCTACAATTAACCCGATTTCGAAACTAAAATTTATTTTTGACGATGAATTTTCTAGTGAAGATCGCATCATGTGTCACATGCTAAAGAACTAAAGCCCTTATTTTAAATCATGTCATGTTATATTTTCAATTGTTTTGATGAATAATTAACTAGGGTTATTTGATTTGAAGAATTCAAAGAAAATTAGTGCATTTGCATCGTCAAGATCACCCGACTTTGGCGATTTGACAGAAATTGGATGAAATGATATTAATTCATAGAAGTTCTACATTTGGATTAGACTTGCCCATGGATCAAGTCACTGTCCGATTTTTTTTCTCTTTATCTAAACTCAGCCTATATCGGACTCGTAAGTCTATTTTATTGTTCAAAAATATTAAAAAAATCAGTTTTATAGTAATATTTATATATTTTTATAATTAAATTTAAATAAAAAATAATTTTTTATTGGATGAACAGTGATTCGGATCGGCCAAAATTGAAAAAAAATCCTTATCCAAGCTCAATTTAATTCGGGTCGGACGAGTAATCCGATCCTTGAACAGGTTTAATTTTGAATGAGTATGTAGTGTTTTTGAGCCGGGATTTGTTTAAATCCTCTCTTTTTTTGGTAATGAATTATACCCTTTAATTAGGTCAAACAAACAAAAACAGTTAAACTAGGTTTCTTGTGTCTTCTCAATAGAGTTTGTAAGTGCAATATTAATTTTAAAGATCAATGACAATATTTGTTATGATAAATGGTTTAATATTGATCATGAAATGTGATATATAGTTTGCATTATGTTAAATAATGTAAAATATTAATAACTAGCCTAATTATGCCAATCGGATATATATGCTCATCACAGAAAGATACATAGAGTTCAATTTTTTTGGTGCTGAAAAGTTTAAGTGAGGTAAATTATTTTGTTTTAAGTGTAGGGTATACCGCAAGTCTCAATGATGATTTATATTGGAGTTACTGGTCGTTCATCAAGGTGACTAGTGGCAGCAAGATTCGAATCTATACATTATAAATGAAGTATTCGAATCTTACCAACTCAATCAACCATGTTCGACGAGTTTAATTAATTTTCACTTTAATACAATGTTTACACAATTAAAGCCATTCCAAGCATTAGGAATTTAGAGGTTAAGAAAATCTAGAGGATCGCCACCTTGTTGTGTAACCCAATTGCTAAATTTAAACAAAAATAATAATAATAAATTAAATGGAAAATTAAATCTAAGTTCCACCAAGTAATTATCTAAAAATTAACATAAAGTAGAATTAATTAATTAAGACACTACAACAACATGAGAATTTATGGTAAAAATCTAATAACTTATAGAACATGAATTAAGCAGATGCCTCTTCTTGAAACCTATCCACCATTTCATAAACAGCAGCTGCAATTTCATTCACCGTAGTTAGCTGACAATTCTCTTCAACCTGTTCTCAGAAGCAATTAAAAATCATAATCCCATATTATAATAACAAGTCAAATTGCACCAAAAAGAAAATGTTGAAGAAACTGATAATTATGATTAAATTAAAATAAACTAAATTACCTTGACACTGAAAGAATAAAGGACCATATTTTCAACAGATGTGACATTAAGGTGAAGCACGAAAAGGCCTAGAGAGTGAAGCCCGGAAACCATATTCAAGAGCTGTTTTGGGTGTCTTTTCGATAGTATTTTGAGGTTTGCATGGCTCTCCACCATTGTTACTTCAACATCCGCAACAGATGATGACGACCCTTTCTCAGCCATTGACTCGCCGGGGGCCGCCGCCGCACAGCTAAGTTGGGATCCGGTGGAGCCAGTTGAGTACTGAGGAAAGGAAAAGAAATCCGAGAAGAGTGAAGAAAGGGTGGAGTTATCTGATCTTTTTTCCATTCTTTTCCGGACTTCTAAAGACTGAAGGAGTTGCTCTAATTCCTTAACGAAATTAATTGCTCCCCCTATGATTGATGCTTGGTCCCCCTATGAAGAAAAAGAGACTTTCAAAGCACTTTTTTCTATTAAAAACTAATTTTCTTTTCAAACTTTAATAAGTAGAAAAGAAATAGGTGAAAAAGAAAGGAAAAAAAAGTACCCTTTGAACGTAAGAGGTAGGCATCATAGACCTAAGTACAGCAAGATAATCATTCATTTGCCTCCTCCTATTTCTTTCAACAGCAATATGAGTCATCCTCTGATTCTCTATTTCTTCTCTGTTCTTGACACTTTTGGTTCGCCGTCTCTTCCGCCGGCACGACTGGGCGTCTGGTGGTGGTGGTGGTGGTTCCGTCGGAGAGAATCCACCGGTGGCAAAGCCAATATCTGGGGAAGAAGAGTTGGAGTCCCATTCCTTTAAGGGTTGGTGCACCATTAAAGAAGGTGATGAGGAGGAGCCCCAAGTTGCACTGAAATCAAAGCCTCTACTTTTAGCAAGAGTTTCTTCAGTAACACAGTAAGCTTTTTCTTCTTGTTGTTGAAAACCAACGTCATAGCTGCAGGGTCCAGTTCCTCCTCCTAAGCTACAGAACTCTTTGCAGCCATAACTAAAAGGGTCTTGCTGAAACACCACAGCTTCTAATGCCATGAAAGCTCTCTTAATTTCTCTCGGCAGCTTTAATTTTCTTTCTTGTCAAACAAAGTGTTTTATTAATTTGCCTATTAGAACTATGCTCTCAACTAACAACTTGGAAACATTAACCACAAAATTTGAGCTCTTTCCTATAATCCGAGAAGTTTTCCTACCTTCCCTTTATAAAGTGTTTTAATCTAATAATATTCGTATATCTGTACTCACCAAGTTGCACGAGAGAGATCTTGTGAAGGCTGAAGAGAAAGAAACAGAGACAAAGACAGAGACAGAGAAACAGAGAGATTCTCTTATTATTTTAAAATACTAAGAATATTTCTTTAATGCAACTATTATATAGGGTAGAGTGTTAATATTTTGAGATTTAATAGAAAATATATTTAATTTATTTAGTTTGAAAATGCCCTTTTATGTATAGAGATTTGATGAAAAATATACTAATCTTCTTGACATTTATTTATTATAAGTAAATTTTAAATAAAAAAAACAAATGTATTCTTTATTAATTTTATTTTAATTCTTTTTTCATTCAATAACTTTAACTATAAAATAATAAAAATTTAATTAATTTGAAAATTGTCTTCAATTGATGTCGAGTTAAAGTCTAATTAAGTTATATTTTAAAGCAAGTACATGTTAAATATTTAAATTTTACTTTTAATTAAATTACATATTAATTTTGAGATGAATGTATTATATTATTTTTAATTTTAATTTATTTTCATAAATAAAAAATAAATAATTAACAATGATTTATTTATTTTTTTCATTTACGATTACTTTAGTAAATAATACTTCACAAAATTAATGTATATTTTATCAAACTTAAAAAAAAAAAAAAAAGAGAAAGTAAGAGCATATTTTTTAAACTAAAAGAATAAATATATTTCCTTTTAAATCTCATAATTATGTGTATTTTATCGTATTATATACAAGTCTTTCACGTCTTCAATTGCTAGGAGGATTTGTCACTTTGAAATCAGAGGTGGGGCTGCCAGGTTGGTTTTCATTTTTATTTTTTTTAATTAATACGTAAAATCATCTTGAATTATATATTTTAAAAAAATTAAATTTATAATCATATACCTAAGTTTTATTTTAGTCAAACAAATTAATTTGATAGACTAACATTGTTAAATAAAATATTAACGTAGCTTAATTGATCAATATTAAGTCATCACGTACATATCAAGTTAATGCCATATTAACATTCAAAAAATATTTGATTTAACACGTGATGATTTAATATTGATAAACTATGTTATATTAATATTTTATGTAATAACATTAATATGATAATCTATTGATGAAATACAAATTAAAATAACTAATTATAAATTTATTTTCTTAAATATCAAATAGTTAAAATTTAAGTAATTCAGACCAATTTATATATTAACTTTTTTTTGGGGGGTGGGGGGAATGATTAGTTGAAAAAGAGAATTAAAATGCAGATCAGTTCCTTCGGTCATATCGTCTCGTGGGTGTAAGTATTATTCCCATTCATTAATAATAATAATAATAATAATAATAATAATAATAATAATAATGCAGAGAGTTTGTTCTTTCTCGAGAAGGTTGCCTTTGTTTGATTTCGTCATAATGACAAATTAGAGAAAGGAAAAACCCTGGAGAAGAGAGAAGTAGTTACGTGGCAAATAGGGCATGCAGGGCAAAGACTGAAAGTGATCAGAAGAAGTAGGGTTAACACAGAGAGAATCCATGTCCATGACCACGACCATGTGACTACACTAACATATGTTCAAAGTGGGCAGTCCAATCATCTATTATAAGGGATCGTTTGGTTTCTTTTCAATAATCACATCTCATGAAATGAAATGTGATTTTGAAAATATAATTTTTGAGAATGTGACGCGTCTAGTATATATGAAAAAATATTAATTAAAATTTTAAGAATGTGATGATAATTTTTAAAATTATTTTTATTAAAAAAATATAAATTTTATTAATTTTAAAATTTTTCAGTGATATTTATTTTTAGCAAATATTTTTATTAAATATTTAAAAATAATATTTTAATTGATAATTTGAGTTACTTTTAGGATAAAAAATATTTATTAATAATAAAATTTCGAAATTACTCTCATGTTGTTGAAAAATTAAAAAGCTGGATGCAAATTAAATATTACTTAAATATTTTAATGATATTTATTATTAACAAACATTTGTACTAAATATTTAAAAATAATATTTCAATTGATAATTTGAGTTACTTTTATTATAAAAATAATGTTTGTTAATAATAAATTTTCGAAGTTACTCTAAAGTAATTGGAAAATTAAAATGCTGAATGCAAATTAAATATTATTTAAATATTTCAATAATATTTATTATTAATAAATATTTGTATTAAATATTTTAAAATAATATTTCAATTGATAATTTTAAATCAAATAAAAATGATAATTTTGTCTTTAACATTTTTTTTAAACTTTTACTTTCCCACTACTTCTCATGGGAATCACATTCCAATATTTGTGGGAAAGTAACTTTCTAAAGAAAGTTACATTCTCAGAAAAGTGAGCAGTTTTTAGCATACCAAACATGGGAATCACTTTCTCACCAATTACATTCTATGAAAAGTGATCAGTTTTTATCATACCAAACGCACTTTAAAAACTTACTCTCCCTTTCCAACAACATATATGCCTTCTTTTACCATTTTTATTTTTTTCTTTCTGTTAAGATTTTTTATTATTATTTTTTTTTTTTTGTGGTTGAGTTGAGTAAATGTGAGATTAAAATTGATAAGGATTGCAAGAACATAACAATGTCACAAAGCATCGGAGTTGCGTCTTCGAAGTATATGCTTCGATATCTAAGTTAAATAAGTTTCAAAAGAATAACATAGAAAAGATAAAATGATAGAATTTGTGTCTTTAGGTTTCTCTCTTATCTCGGATCAACTTTTAGTCTTTTACTTTGATTATTTATAATTTTTTTTGTCATAAAATATTATTTCATATATGTTATCATTGTCATGATGCTTTTGAATTTGAAGTTGCTAAACAACTATAAACTCATCAAATGTCTTACATGTAGGAATCCATGATGTGTAAGCTTATCTTTTATAGACTTAAATCGAGTCCAACACTTTTTATTGAATATATAAACCCAGCATCATCTTATTTCTCTCTTTTTTCCCTAATTAACAAAAATTGCTTTTCTTTTGCTTTTTGTTAATTACTAAGTACACAATTAATTTCTTAATTGTTTTGATATTTTTGATTTATTGTCAATAAATTACATAAAAAAATTGAAAACATGTTTACTGATAAATACTAGTAATTAATTTAAAAAATATACAAGTTTTTATGTTTTTACAATTTTTCCCTCTTTTTGATAAGTTCAACCATTGATCCTAGTGCAATATTTAGAAAATATGCACATTGTAATAACCAATTTTCGTCCGGGTCGGATCCGAATCCGACCCGGGCCAGTTGCAACAGGGCCTGCTATTTAGCAGGCCCAATCTGTAAACACCAAAGCCCGTTTGGGCCTGCTAACCAGCAGGCCCAACAGACCCAACAGGCCCAAATCAACAGGGCCTGCTATTCAGCAGGCCCATTTCCCCATTTCCTAACCCTAATCTTCTACCCCTCAAACCCTAGCCGCCTCCCCCTTTTCCTCAAACCTACCATCCCCAAAAACCTAGCCCCTGCCACCAGCCACCATCACCCCTGACAGCCACCCTCCCCACACTCAAGCCTCTGCCACCCTGACAAACCACTCTGCACACGCCACCCACCTGCCACACGCCAGCCACCCCATACACTCAACCCCCCTCTACCCACCATAAAACCGAAAGGAAAAGGAAGAAAAAAAAGGAGGAGGCCCCCTGATTCAAAGAAACCAGGTTCGGACCCCCCTTTCACCAAAAACCCCAGATCTGGGGTCTGAAACCCAGATCTGGGTCCTCTTCAAAAGACCAAAAATCAAAAAACCCCAGATCCGAGCCTTCACTGGTTCGGACCCTCCCTGGAGCCAAAAAACAGACTGCCCCCCCCACCACCTGCAAAACAAAAAAATCACCAACCACAACAAAAAAACACACAACCAAAAAAAATGTTTCGAAACCTAGATCTAGGTATTTCTGGGAAGATCAGGGCAAAACGGAGCCCGGATCCGTGCCGAGGGGGTCGAAAACCCCTCGGATATGAAATTTGGAGATCGCCGGCCGCCGGCGAGCGGCGGCCGGCGACCGGCGCGGAGCCCGGCCGCCGGATTCTGGGTTGGCTGGGCTGGTTTCTGGCTAGAGAGAGAGAAAAGAGAAGAGAGAAGAGAAGGAAAAAAAAGGGAAAAATGAAAAAAAAAGGGTTTTGGGGTTATTTATACGGTGCCAAAACGGCACCGTATTGCGGAAGCGGGTCGAGGTGACCCGCGCGTCGACCCGGGGTCCGCGCGGGTCGACCCGGGGTCCACGCGGGTCACCCGTTTATTTTTAAAAAAATTAAAACGGCGTCAAAACGATGCCGTTTTGACCCAGGGTCCGCGCGTGGACCCGCGGGTCGACCCGGGGTCCGCGCGCCCGACCCAGGTCCGAAAAAAAAGAAGAAAAAAAAGAGAGAATTGTTGAGCCAAACGGCGTCGTTTTGGAGGCGCCGAAACGGCGCCGTTTCAGGCGAGGAGGATCCGCGCCTGGACCCGGATCCGACCCGGGGTCCGCGCGGGTCCTCCTTTCAAAAAAAAAAAAAAAGATATCAGCCCAAGCCGGATCCGGCCCAAACCGGATCCGGCCCAGGCCTAGGCCCCAGCAGGCCAAGCCTGGTTTTGGGCTCAGCAGCCCAAAAACCAGGAGTTTTGGGCCAGGAAAAAAGAAGAAAGAAAAAAGAAAAAAAAAAAAGAAAAAAAAAAGGGAAGAAAGAAAAAAATAATAATAATAATTTTAAAAATAAAATGAAATAAAAAATGTAAAAAAAAAAAGAAAAAAAGAAAAATTAAAAATTAAATTAAAAATAAAAAAAATTAAAAAAAAAGGAAAAAAATTTAAAATTAAAAATTAAAAAATTTCACAATGATTGATTTTGAAGTTTTGATTTTCGAATTTTTTGACATTTTTCAGGTGATTTTGCGAAGATCGAGTACGGCATTTTAATTTTTGGATTCTCGATATTTTTCAGGTATGATTTTAATTTTCTTATTTATTTTTGTTTATTTATTTAAGTATTCGACATATTTTTATTACTCGGTTTCGGTTTTAAAAAAAATATAAAAATATAAATTCTTTTAGTACATGTTTTTTTAAAATTATTTCCGGTAAATAAAAATTCTCTGAAAACGGATCTTTTTCTCGGATGGTCAGAGTATCGATCATTTTTCGAAATGGTCCGAGTAAGAATAATAATCGAAACACTATCGAAAGTATCGGAGTGATTCGGGAATTACTCTTACATAGATAATTTCTTTTATTTCGGAAATAATTATTAAAAGCATTTTAATTTACTTTTAAAAAAAAAAGATTTTAATAAATGCGAACAACCGACGACGGAATTCGAAGGACGTCACGGTAGTGATTCCTAAGATATCTTGAGGTGCGAGAATTTCGTTAAATATCACCACGAGTGGTGGGAGTATTTAGCGACATGCTCGATACAAAAATTCGTTTTCGTTTAAAAAAAATGGAAATAATCAAAATAAAAAAATGAATAAAGAGCGAATGTTTATTGCGCTCGATATTTTGCCATGCTCGTGTTTTTAATATTACGATTCGCATGTTTAATTTTATAGTTATATGTTAAGCCGTATGCATCCGATATTTAAATATTCGCATCATACGCATTTGAATAAAAATGGATGTAAATTGCCGACGACGGAATTCGAAGGATCACGGTTGTGATTCCTAAGATGTCTTGAGGTGAGAAGATCTCGTTAAATACCACCGAGAGTGTTGGGAATATTTAATGAGTATTTTCGATAATAAATTTATGTTCACTTTCGTTTTTTTTTAAAAATAAAAAAAACAGTTCAAGAAAATCCAAAAAATAATAAACATGTTTTTTAAGAATAATAAATAAAAGATAATTATTTTTAAATACCGATGTTAAATCCATTAAATCGAGATTAAAGATAACACGTGATTAAGTGGTACCGTTTTCTAACGGGCGTTACGGGGGTGCTAATCCTTCCCCGCACGTAACTGACTCCCGAACCCAAATTTGTTTGTCTCTCTGGTTCAAAGCGCGGACTTCGAAATTGGTTTTAAAAAATGTTTTAATTAATTTTAAAATATTTTACTAAAATCGGTTTTAATAGGTGGCCAATCACACCTAGCAAAAAAGATTGGTGGCGACTCCATTTTTTTGTGTTTTCATCAAATTCGTCGTAGCGGTCGGAAAAAACCGTTATGACAGCTTGGCGACTCCACTGGGGACCGCCTTGAGAGTCGAGCCACAAATTGATCATGTGTTATTTCAAGATCTCGAAATTAATGGATTAATCAGTATTTAATTTTAACTCTCTTTATTTTCTTTATTTTTTTTATTTTTATTTTGCTTGCAATTACACTTTGATATTTGTTAGTTCTTGATTCATTTTTTTTTTATGTCGTTTATTTTTAAATCGTGGAATGTTTAGAATAAAGAGTCGTAGACAAATAGTCGAAGGTTTGCTTTTTCCTTCTCACATACGAGCACGTGCATTTCATACATAAGCTCTATGCCCGAGCTTTATCCCTTTAGGTGAAAGTAAAGTACCTACGCTCTCGTGAGGCAATAACCTCCGCATGGGCTAGCGAAACACTTTTAGAAGAGAAAAAGTACCTACGCTCTCGAGAGGCAATAACCTCCGCACGGGCTAGCGAAAAATCTCTTCAACAAATTGAACCCGTTTAAATCGGGATGCCTTACTAGCCTTCACGGGCGACAGTAAGGAGCAATTTGGAGCCTTTTAGAACCTAACTCAACCTCATGTAGTGAACTTGAGTAGAGCCATATCGAATTTCCGATCGAATATCCTCAAAATTTGGAAGGAACATGGTGATCTTTCGCTATTTGTTTACATTCCGAACAAGAACTGTAAATCGGGTAATGATGAACGCACATCGTGCTACCCGCAATTCAGTTTCCTTTTTCGCTCCGAAGGCATCGTGATGCTTAAATAAGTCGATACTGTCGGAGCAAATGTTCGCTAACTTTTTGTGTTTGTAAATATGAAAATTCTTTCTTTTCGTACATCTCGTACATTTCATGCACTAATGCACTTGTAAATAAAGCATGTACATTTATAGTTGTATTTTTGATTTCACGGTGATAATAATCTCATTTGATAAACCGCATAGACACTTGTTGTTGATTAAATGAGGATTGCAAACCGGTAGTGTTGAATAAATACTCGGACATTTGTGCCGTAATAAGACCCACTACCACAAAAGTTTTTGATAAAAATTGGCTTGTGAAAATAATATTTTGATTTTTACGAAAAAAAAAACATTTTTCAAAAAAAAAATTTCAAAACAAAAAAAAAAAACAAAAAAATTTGCGGATTGAATTTGGGGGCAAAGTTTGTGCAATAAAATTGTTGAATGATCAAGTTCAGTCCAAATCATGAATAGTTTTCTGTATATATTCATGCATTAATTTGTTTATTCTTTAGACAAATCAAATTCGCATCATATTGCAATTGTAACATGCATGGTCATTCATTGTAGAATGCATTAGTGACATACATGATCGTTCTCTGTATATACCAGTACATCATTTTACTTATTCTGCACATGCATCATATCGACATCGTGATTGCATTCATTACAATAAGGTCTTGCATTCGTAACATACATGGTCACTCATTGTACATACTCATGCATTAATTTGTTTATTCTTTACATGCATCATATGGGCATCGTGTTACATTCACGGCATTCATAGCTCATGCATCATGAAGCACACTTGAGAGGAATAAAAAAGAAGTCGGTTTAGCTTTGAAAGGTTTTCTCTTCCAAATCAGAGAATCACTGCGTGCCTCTATGACACAGGCCGGAATCATGGAGGATGAACAAAATAGACTGGATAGAGTGGAAAGAGCACAGAGAGAACTACAAGAACAGTTAGCCAGATCTCAGCAAGAAACACGGGAACAGATCATAAAATCTCGAGAGGAGTCACGTGAGCAAATAGACAAGATGATTGAAATGATGACTAGGCTGACTCGAGGAAAATGGGTTGCTGAAGGATCGATCATAAGGGGAGAACCTCGACCTCGAGTAAACGACAACGAAGATCCGATTCACCTATCGAGTCAACGAGGCCAAGGACAATTTCAACTGAACTCGGAATTTCACCCCTCAGACTCGGTTGTTATTCCAAGCCAAGATGGTTCACTAGAACAAGAAAAGCTGAAAAAACGTGTGGCAGAGCAAGTGAAAGACGCAGAGGTGCAACAGAAGTATGATCTGTTTGAAGAGAGACTCAAAGCCATAGAAGGGATAGACATTTTCGGGAATATGGATCCGAATGAGCTCAGCTTGGTCCCAGATTTGGTGATTCCGCCAAAATTCAAGGTCCCTGAATTTGAAAAGTATGACGGATCGAAATGTCCATCAATCCACATCATGATGTTTTGTCGGAGAATGGCTGGCTACACCAACAATGACAAGCTGTTAATCCACTGCTTCCAAGACAGTCTAACAGGATCGGCTGCGAGATGGTATAATCAATTGGATCGGGTCTGTATCAGTTCTTGGAAAGATCTGGCAAAAGCTTTCAAAACTCAGTATAAGCACATGATCGACATGGCACCAGATAGGTTAACCTTGCAAAATATGGGGAAAGAGGCCACTGAGAGCTTCAAAGAATATGCTCAGAGGTGGATGGACATGGCCACCCAAGTACGACCGGCTCTGATTCAAAAGGAAATTACTGTCCTTTTTGTGAGTACACTACACGCTCCGTACTATGATAGACTCGTTGGCAATGCCACAAAGAATTTTACAGATATGGTAACCTCAGGAGAGATGATTGAAAATGCTATCAAGAACGAAAAACTCGAAGGAGATGAGACATCCAATGCCGAGGGAAACGAGACACCTGAAAGGAAGGAGGAACATGTCCAGGCTATGGGAGAATTCACTCCGTATCCCCGGGTCTCTCCATATCAATCGTGTTACTCTAGCAATGTCTCTTCAAGTCATTATCCTTACCTTCCCGATATTCAAACACATCATCCTATGCCAGCCCTTGCAACTAGGCCTGCTTTCCAGAAACGACCGAGGGGAAACCAAGAGAAGTTTTCAATCCCAATCTCTGACCTGTTGCAATTACTAATGAGGAACCGATACCTCACCCCTGTGCCTCTGAAAACAGCTCCAAACCCATTAGCAAGGAGTTATGACCCGAACAGCAAGTGTGAGTATCACATGGGGGCAATCGGACATTCAACTGAAAAATGCAGACGACTGAAGGAAAAAATTGAAGGTCTTGTCCACAACGGCATTTTGACTCCAGAGCTAGTCGAACGTTGGAAATCCGCATTGCCATAAATCGGTTTCTTCGCCACGGGTTTGGAGGATGAGAATGGTTACCTCTAAAAGCATGTCAACAAGCATCGAGGAATATGCATGTAGTTCTATGCCTCATCATGAAAGCACTTGTCTTATGTTGACATCATGAAATAAATAATTTTTGAATTTCAAAAGCTTTGTGTTTGTTGTGCTTTAACTTGAATTTGCAAAAACAAACATTAAATAAATTCTTGATTTTTGAAGAGCGCATTCTTAAAAGAAAAAATCTTTCTTCACGTTAAGAAATGAGGAGATATCTTGAGATTATTGATGATCGTTGTTAGGAATGACCCAACATCCTTCCATCTCTCTTTCGGACTTGCCCATGCTTGAATCTTTTGAGTTTGAAAAAACCAATGCTTGCAGTAATATATGGTTGAATTTCAGAAACCATAGTCAGTGCAACAAGGAAAATGCAGATCCTAGTTTAGGTTATGAGAATTGGAACAAACTTTTTGAAAAAAAAAATCCGAGCTTTTTGTGTGTCAAACAAGTGAAACCTTTTTCAAGAATCTGGATTATGGTAAATTGATGTGTGTCAAGGTTATTCCAAAACCATTCCCATTCTTTTCCGTAACCACAAAACAAGAGTTGCCCAGACGTCCCTTCATGATAAACGTCTCGGGTAACAATGATTAAACCTGATTTTCTCGTGTTTCTAGAAAAAAGCTGTTTTCGAGCCATATTCTTTCTTGTCCCTTCGGAGAGCAAAAAAGACTCGAGGTGTTCCTCGTTATGATACGAATTCTCATGACCAATCAAATGGTGCATCATTTGTAGATACGGAAGACGCGTGGTGGATAAAGATGGAGTAATTTCGGAGCATGCATCAAAAAAAGAAAAAAATGAAAAAAAAAGAAAGAAAAAAATGAAAAAAAAGAGAAAAATGAAAAATGAGTGTGACATCATGCATTTATGAAATTCAAGATGGTTTCAAGAAAGAAAAAAACATTTTCATTATTTTCCTCTAAGGAATGACTCTTCGATTTACGTGCTTGTGTTCGAGATGAAAAATGGCCATCTTTCATCATCCTTTCACAAAATAGAAAATATCCTTTTGCTACCCTTTTGAGCCTAATGAATATTCGTTCTTTCAACCCCGGTCAAGGATCACCCTCCACACTAGGGGGCAAATGCGAGGAAGGATTTTTTTTAAAGGTCACAGATAGTGAAGTCTTGGTTCAAAAACGAAAAAAAAGAATGTCTTGAATCAAAGAGAAATTTGAGCTTCCAAATGACTACGGGCTCACCTTGTCAAAATAGAAATGCAAAAAAAAAAAAAAGGGAGATAAAAAGAAAAAATGAGAGCAAAAAAATAGAAAAGGAAGAAAAGAACGAATGAAAATCATCGGATGAAGAGAAAAGCTCAGCAAAGACAAATGTTTCGAAGAGAATCCTCCTCATGAAATGATCCTTGATTTGATCACCTTAAACACCTGTTTGGGCCTATTTATCTTTTTTCAGAACCTCGAACCTTGGCCTACATTACATACCTGAAAAAGACCATTTCGATCGAGCATGGTCATTTAAATTGATGAGTCTATTCTTAGAAAAACGCATGAGACTTCGGTCTCCTTTCTGGTTAAAAATCCTTTTTGGATAAGTCTTGATTTCTTGAATGCATGGTGAAACACTTAATGAAAAAATGGAAAGAATGAGACTCTAGGGTGAAAACCCGACATGGGCAGTCTAGAGTAAAATGGGAGAATTTCGGTGCTGCTTATGGTATTGTCGAGGCCATAACAAAAGAAGAGGTCATTTTTGAAGAAGTTAAGGAACATCTGAGAATTCCAAAATATCCCAAAACTGTCAACGCTCGTTTGGAGGTTTGACTTTAAAAGCTGAGACCGTTTTCCTTTCCAGAATCAATTCTCCAGTTTGAATATCCCAGCTAGTCTTGACGTTTGTCAAAATGCCATAATTTGGAAACTAAAAGAAGGTTGAATTTGTTTGAGTCCAAAAAATCATGTTCTATAAAATCTGTTCCACTTGTGAGTCTAGAAAGGATATACATTTTTCCTGTTGTGAAGTCTCCTTGGATCAACCAAAATCTTGTGGTACCAAGCCTTCCGACTCAATTTGAAAAATCCGAATTGACACTCAGAAAAACTTCTAACAGTGATCATCAATCTTCAAGAGATGTGGATATCACGATATCAGACGATGACATTTTCAGCTCAAAAGTTTTCAGTAAATAAGCAAACATTTTTCAAAAAAAAAAGAAGCAAGCAAAAGCAGATAAATGAAAATATTTTTGGAAGAAACCATTTCCGATGTTGGCATAAGACGAAGGTTTTTCTGGCCCAGAGGTATGGAACCATTAAGGTAGAAGAAAGGAACACTCGGATTCCAGTTGATCTTGAAAAACTATCGGGGCAAAGAGATAGGTCCAAAGTGAAGAAAAGGGTTGATCTCTTACATGGCACGAGCGTTTCAGGATACGCTCTGTCTCGGAGAGGAAAAACAATTTGGAAAAGCTAAACCAAGATCAGAAAAAAAAACAATTGGGGGCATTCGCATCATTCATGAACATTCGCATATTTATTAAGTTTTTGCATCTACATCGTGTCGTAAAATGTGTACAGTATCCGAAGGTACTTGCACATGCATCATCAGGGGCATACGCATTGACATCGCATGACATTCACATTTCATGTATGACATTGATTATCTGAAATTTGACATTTGAATTCGAACATCCAGTGAGATTTTCTTCCAAGATATGATCTTCAGGTATGATCACCAAGACCTCCGGGCACCTCTTTTAAAAAAATCCGGGTTACATTTTTAAGACCTCCGGGCACAGCAAAAGAAAAAGGAAATTAGAAAAAAGAAGACCTCCGGGCATCTGTTTTAAAGACCTTCGGGCAACTGTTTCAAGACCTCCGGGCACAGGAAAAGAATTTATTTTCAAAGTTGTGGAGCCTCTGATGAGAGGAGCAATTTATTTCCAAAGTTGTGGAGCCTCTGATTAGAGGAGCAATTTATTTTCAAAGTGATAGAAAATTAAAAAAAAGAAGACCTCCGGGCATCCGTTTTAAAACCTCCGAGTTACATTTTCAAGACCTCCGGGCACAGCAAAAGAGAAGGAAAGTTAGGAAGAAAGAAGACCTTCGGGCACCTATTCTAAGACCTCCGGGCACCTCTTTCAAGACCTCCGGGCACTATTCTCGAAAAGCATGGATAAGACCTCCGGGCACCATTTTCAAAGAAAATACATTTTTAAAGTCCTCCGGGCACCTGTTTCAAGACCTCCGGGCACTATTCTCAAAAATCACTGATAAGACCTCCGGGCACCATTTTCAAAGAAAAGTCATGTTTTCAAGACCTCGGGGCATCATTCTCAAAGTCTAGAATAAGACCTCCGGGCACCACTTTCAAAGAAGTAACATTTTCAGACCTCCAAGTATCTGTATCCAAAAACCTCCGGGTAGCATCTTTCAAAATGACATTTTTCAAAACCTCCGGGTACCATTTTCAATTTTTGCAAAGTCAATTTCGTTACTTTAAGAAAGGTCGAGCCTCGGTATGATTAGTCGAGTGGCGATATCTGAAGAATCTGACAAGGAATTTCAAGACTAAATGAGAAAGAGATGGGGATATCCAGAATGAGTCTTCACTTTCGTAAGACTAAGGTAGTAAGTGAGGTGATGATCTAAGTTGTGTTCAAACTCATTGTCAAAAATTCGAAGTTCATTTTTAAAATTTCAAAGTTGTCGAGCCTCTGATTAGAGGAGAAATTTATTTTCTAAGTAGTGGAGCCTCTGATGAGAGGAGCAATTTATTTTCAAAGTCATGGAGCCTCTGATGAGAGGAGCAATTTAAATTTCAAAGTTGTGGAGCCTCTGATGAGAGGAGCAATTTAAATTTCAAAGTTGTAGAGCCTCTGATTAGAGGAGCAATTTAAATTTCAAAGTTGTGGAGCCTCTGATGAGAGGAGCAATTTAATTTCAAAGTTGTGGAGCCTCTGATGAGAGGAGCAATTTAATTTCTAAGTGGTGGAGCCTCTGATGAGAGGAGCAATTTATTTTCAAAGTCATAGAGCCTCTGATGAGAGGAGCAATTTAAATTTCAAAGTTGTGGAGCCTCTGATGAGAGGAGCAATTTAAATTTCAAAGTTGTGGAGCCTCTGATTAGAGGAGCAATTTAAATTTCAAAGTTGTGGAGCCTCTGATGAGAGGAGCAATTTAATTTCAAAGTTGTGGAGCCTCTGATGAGAGGAGCAATTTAATTTCAAAGTTGTGGAGCCTCTGATTAGAGGAGCAATTTATTTTTTAAAGTGATAGAGCCTCTGATTAGAGGAGCAATTTATTTTTCAAGTGATGGAGCCTCTGATGAGAGGAGCAGTTTATTTCCAAGTGATAGAGCCTCTGATTAGAGGAGCAATTTATTTTCCAAATGATAAAGCCTCGCTAAAAATGAATCTCAATAACCGAACAAAATTGGTTATACTGTCTTTGCCCTATTCCTGATTCTCAGCAATGTGCAAAGAGGGGCAGCTGTAATAACCAATTTTCGTCCGGGTCGGATCCGAATCCTACCCGGGCCAGTTGCAACAGGGCCTGCTATTTAGCAGGCCCAATCTGTGAACACCAAAGCCCGTTTGGGCCTGCTAACCAGCAGGCCCAACAGACCCAACAGGGCCTGCTAACCAACAGGCCCAAATCAACAGGGCCTGCTATTCAGCAGGCCCATTTCCCCATTTCCTAACCCTAATCTTCTACCCCTCAAACCCTAGCCGCCTCCCCCTTTTCCTCAAACCTACCATCCCCAAAACCCTAGCCCCTGCCACCAGCCACCATCACCCCTGACAGCCACCCTCCCCACACTCAAGCCTCTGCCACCCTGACAAACCACTCTGCACACGCCACCCACCTGCCACACGCCAGCCACCCCATACACTCAACCCCCCTCTACCCACCATAAAACCGAAAGGAAAAGGAAGAAAAAAAGGGAGGAGGCCCCCTGATTCAAAGAAACCAGGTTCGGACCCCCCCTTTCACCAAAAACCCCAGATCTGGGGTCCGAAACCCAAATCTGGGTCCTCTTCAAAAGACCAAAAATCAAAAAACCCCAGATCCGAGCCTTCACTGGTTCGGACCCTCCCTGGAGCCAAAAAACAGACCGCCCCCCCACCACCTGCAAAACAAAAAAATCACCAACCACAACAAAAAAACACACAACCAAAAAAAATGTTTCGAAACCTAGATCTAGGTATTTCTGGGAAGATCCGGGCAAAACGGAGCCCGGATCCGTGCCGAGGGGGTCGAAAACCCCTCGGATATGAAATTTGGAGATCGCCGGCCGCCGGCGAGAGGCGGCCGGCGACGGTGGACGGCGGCCGACGCGGAGCCCGGCCGCCGGATTCTGGGTTGGCTGGGCGGGTTTCTGGCTAGAGAGAGAGAAAAGAGAAGAGAGAAGAGAAGGAAAAAAAAAGGGAAAAATGAAAAAAAAGGGGTTTTGGGGTTATTTATACGGTGCCAAAACGGCACCGTATTGCGGAAGCGGGTCGAGGTGACCCGCGCGTCGACCCGCGGGTCGACCCGGGGTCCGCGCGGGTCACCCGTTTATTTTTAAAAAAATTAAAACGGCGTCAAAACGACGCCGTTTTGACCCAGGGTCCGCGCGTGGACCCGCGGGTCGACCCGGGGTCCGCGCGCCCGACCTAGGTCCGAAAAAAGAAAAAAAAGAGAGAATTGTTGAGCCAAACGGCGTCGTTTTGGAGGCGCCGAAACGGCGCCGTTTCAGGCGAGGAGGATCCGCGCCTGGACCCGGATCCGACCCGGGGTCCGCGCGGGTCTTCCCCTCAAAAAAAAAAAAAAAAGATATCAGCCCAAGCCGGATCCGGCCCAAACCGGATCCGGCCCAGGCCTAGGCCTGGTTTTGGGCTCAGCAGCCCAAAAACCAGGAGTTTTGGGCCAGGAAAAAAGAAGAAAGAAAAAAAAATAAAAAGAAAAAAAGAAAGAAAAAAAAGGGAAGAAAGAAAAAAATAATAATAATAATTTTAAAAATAAAATGAAATAAAAAATGTAAAAAAAAAGAAAAAAAGAAAAATTAAAAATTAAATTAAAAATAAAAAAAAATTAAAAAAAAAAGGAAAAAAATTTAAAATTAAAAATTAAAAAATTTCACAATGATCGATTTTGAAGTTTTGATTTTCGAATTTTTTGACATTTTTCAGGTGATTTTGCGAAGATCGAGTACGACATTTTAATTTTTGGATTCTCGATATTTTTCAGGTATGATTTTAATTTTCTTATTTATTTTTGTTTATTTATTTAAGTATTCGACATATTTTTATTACTCGGTTTCGGTTTTAAAAAAATATAAAAATATAAATTCTTTTAGTACATGTTTTTTTAAAATTATTTCCGGTAAATAAAAATTCTCTGAAAACGGATCTTTTTCTCGGATGGTCAGAGTATCGATCATTTTTCGAAATGGTCCGAGTAAGAATAATAATCGAAACACTATCGAAAGTATCGGAATGATTCGGGAATTACTCTTACATAGATAATTTCTTTTATTTCGGAAATAATTATTAAAGCATTTTAATTTACTTTTCAAAAAAAAAGATTTTAATAAATGCGAACAACCGACGACGGAATTCGAAGGACGTCACGGTAGTGATTCCTAAGATATCTTGAGGTGCGAGAATTTCGTTAAATATCACCACGAGTGGTGGGAGTATTTAGCGACATGCTCGATACAAAAATTCGTTTTCGTTTAAAAAAAATGGAAATAATCAAAATAAAAAAATGAATAAAGAGCGAATGTTTATTGCGCTCGATATTTTGCCATGCTCGTGTTTTTAATATTACGATTCGCATGTTTAATTTTATAGTTATATGTTAAGCCGTATGCATCCGATATTTAAATATTCGCATCATACGCATTTGAATAAAAATGGATGTAAATTGCCGACGACGGAATTCGAAGGATCACGGTTGTGATTCCTAAGATGTCTTGAGGTGAGAAGATCTCGTTAAATACCACCGAGAGTGTCGGGAATATTTAATGAGTATTTTCGATAATAAATTTATGTTCACTTTCGTTTTTTTTAAAAAATAAAAAAACAGTTCAAGAAAATCCAAAAAATAATAAACATGTTTTTTAAGAATAATAAATAAAAGATAATTATTTTTAAATACCGATGTTAAATCCATTAAATCGAGATTAAAGATAACACGTGATTAAGTGGTACCGTTTTCTAACGGGCGTTACGGGGGTGCTAATCCTTCCCCGCACGTAACCGACTCCCGAACCCAAATTTGTTTGTCTCTCTGGTTCAAAGCGCGGACTTCGAAATTGGTTTTAAAAAATGTTTTAATTAATTTTAAAATATTTTACTAAAATCGGTTTTAATAGGTGGCCAATCACACCTAGCAAAAAAGATTGGTGGCGACTCCATTTTTTTGTGTTTTCATCAAATTCGTCGTAGCGGTCGGAAAAAACCGTTATGACACACATAACATATCTAACTGACAATCTTTGAATGTATCAAACTTATCATTTTTTATAAGATTCGTTTGTCCTTAAAGTCTTGAAAAGGTACACCTTGATTTGGATAAATATAGCATTTTAGTTCCTTCTCATCACGAGATTATGTTTACCTAAATTTTCAAATTGGTCATAATATTATTTATTTTCCTTAAAAACAAGGCACACGGATTTGATCATTTGTGTATTCGTGTCGTTATTGTGTTATTTTTCTGTGTCATAATTGTGTTTAAAGTAGAGGTGCTCATGGGCAGGGTCGGGTCTAGGCTCGAAATAAAATATTTTTCTTTGCCCAAGCCCTTTTCGGGCCGGGCCTGGGCCGGCCCATAAGCCCATTTTACTATTCATAAATTATTAAAATATTAAAAAACCATTTTTATATTAATATTTTATATATTTTTTAATTGTTAAATAGTAATTCAGGCCGGCCCGAATTACAAATACTCTTACCCAAGCCCGGTTGGAACCGGGCAGGTTACCCGGCCCTTGAGCAAGTCTAGTTTTTAAGTATTCTATAGTTATATAAATTTTGACATGTTATATAGATTTTAAGAAATCGTGTATTTGTGTCGTGTTCGTATTATTTTTTTCGTGTTGTATCGTGTTTTATACCATATTTTAATTATTTTTTCATATCGTATCTAAAATTATCATATTTAAATACACCTTATCCTTAAAGTATTTATATAAGATGAGAGTATTAATTGTTGATTAATTAAATTTAGAATATATTTTTACTTCAATTTCTTCTATGACTAAATTATTTTTCAATTTAATGACATATGTGTTGAAATCACCGACTACTCTAGTCTTCTCTAGATTTCTCTTTAGTCTCCTATTTTGAATTTTCCTTGGGCTTCTCATTCCAGATCTCTCTTCACTCTTCTTCCTTTGATAGCCGACATACTAGAAATTATAAGAAAAGACTAGAAAGTTTGAAAGTTGGTTTAGTAACCGACATAACAAAGTTATAAATAGAGATTGTATGTGTTGTGTGCAATGTGTGGAGGTGAAAGGAAGAGTAAGAGAGGAAACAAAATGTAAACGGGTGGTTTGGTGATATGCAGAGAAAATGAGAGATTAGGAAGATGAAGATGTGAAAAATAATAGAGTGTATATGGGTATAGGATATTATGGTGTATGTGAGTGAATAGTGAGTGAATAGTAATGTGAGAGAGTTTGTGTAAGGTTATTCTTATTGTAAGGTGATATTTTCACTAATTGTATTTAGTCTTTTCTCATATTAATAAAAGAGTTATTTTACGAAAGTTACTGTAGCACAAAACTACAATTGGTACCGATAGTCAAAAATCAACAAATTGGTATCAGAGCCAGACAATCCTAAGGACCGGAGTATCAGAGTCAGACGATCTTGAGGACCAGAGTATCAGAGATTGGACGATCAGAACGGGACGATCCAGAGGACCAGCGTAAAAAGCGGTATGATCCAGAGGATTGGAATATCAGATCAAGATGGTCAGGGATCGTAGTATGCGCATCGGAGAAAAGACAAGAAGCCAGAAGTTTCTCGAAATCAGATGATCGAGAATTATAATTATCGATGATAGATCGAGTCGCGAAAAGGGCTACTGAAGTAGTGTGAGAGCCATCACGAGAACAGGTGAAAAGGGCTACCTACTTACCTAAAGTAGTGTGAGAGCCATCACGAGAATAGGTGAAAAGGGCTACCTACCATCAGAGTGAAAGCCACCACTAAAAGAAATAGCAAGACGGTCGGGGATCGTTTTTCGAGAAGACCTGGAAATTTGTCAGTGCACAGTCTGGGACTGTGAAGTTCATTGGTCTGGGACCAAGATGATCGAGGATCGTAGTCTATAAAGACGTGAAAATTCTGTCGGTACACAGTCTGGGACTGTGAAGTTAATCGGTCTGGGACCAAGACGATCACGGATCGTAGTTTGTGAAGTACAGAGACTGACAGAATATAATCTTGAGATAAGTGTGGGACACTCTCAAGTCAGAATGGAAGATTTTTCAAGACCAGTTGGTAAGCTCGAGAAGCTCAATAACAGCAATTATAATACGTGGAGTATTCGCATGCAATATTACATGCTCGGGCAAGATTTATGGGATATTGTTAACGGTGAAGCTTCAACACCACCAACTGATGTCGGAGAACTAAGAAAATGGAAGATCAAAGCCGGTAAGGCCATGTACGTGTTATCAGTCACCATTGAGGATGGTTTATTACAACGCATCAAGGATGCAAAGACACCGAAGGAAGCCTGGACACACTCACAATGCTGTTCGCGAGGAAAAATGATGCTAGGCTCCAACAATTGGAGAATGAACTTCTGTCAATATCGCAGCAAAATATGTCGGTAAGCGAATATTTCTCTAAAGTTAAAACTCTTTGTGATGAAATTTCAAAATTAGATCCAGAAAATGCCATTACCGAAACAAGGATGAGAAGAATTGTCATCCATGGCTTGCGACCTGAATACAACGGGATTGTTACTGCAACTCGTGGATGGAGCAAAGAACCAACTTTAACTGAGTTGGAAAATATCCTTGCAAATCAAGAGGCTTTAGATAACCAAATGTCTAAAGTCATGATAAAAGATTATGAGAAAGCCCTCTTTAGCAATAGAAGAGGTAAAATTGCTATGAGGCAAGGAATAGAAGACATTGAAGTTCAAAACAAACAAGAAGCTTGGCAACGGAGGAGCTTTCAGCGAGGGGGAGCTCAAATTGTTCGAGATAGAGAAGACAGCGAAAATGTGAGGTCTCATTGTCGAAATATTAAGTGTTTCAAGTGTGGCAAGCTTGGCCACTATGCTCGAGATTGTCGATATAGACAAGTGCAAGGCTATGCAACAGTGTTCTCACGACAGGAGAATAACTATGAAAAAGAATGGGATTTTGAGACAGCATTTACTATTGAAGAATGCGAAGAACTCGTATTCGGTTGCACCACCGAGTTAGAAGAAAATGTTCATGAAGACGAAGAAGTAATTGATTTTGAGAATATTCAACCAAGACAAGAGACAATTGAAGAGCCTTCAAAAGAAGAGAATGAGTCTCTGTTTCAATCACAAGAAAAGATTTTTGAAGATGAAAGGTTATTTCACGAAGAGGCGAAGAAGCTTGAAGATGATGTCAACATTGAGAAAGATGACAACGAGGTCATCGACACTGTTAAGACTTACAAAGGCGTGAAAGATATGAAGATCGATTGTGAAGTCAACAAATTAATGGTAGTTGACAAAGTCGAGTATGCCAAAGTCAGAGACAGGCTAGCAGAGAGAATCAAGAAGAACGAAGATAGAAATAGTGTTGAAGCAAAGACGGAAGTGAACAAAATCAAGGATCAAAAGAGAAGAAAGCAATCAACGATGGATGAAGCAGAACCAATGATGCTGATGAATTTTAAGAAGAGAAAGAAAGAGAGAAGATATTTGATGCAAGATTTGATAAGTCCAGAAAACAGTCTGGAACGACAACCAAGCCAACATCAAGAGAGAGTAGTCGTTGAGGGGGAGTGTTGAAATCACCGACTACTCTAGTCTTCTCTAGATTTCTCTTTAGTCTCCTATTTTGAATTTTCCTTGGGCTTCTCATTCCAGATCTCTCTTCACTCTTCTTCCTTTGATAGCCGACATACTAGAAATTATAAGAAAAGACTAGAAAGTTTGAAAGTTGGTTTAGTAACCGACATAACAAAGCTATAAATAGAGATTGTATGTGTTGTGTGCAATGTGTGGAGGTGAAAGGAAGAGTAAGAGAGGAAACAAAATGTAAACGGGTGGTTTGGTGATATGCAGAGAAAATGAGAGATTAGGAAGATGAAGATATGAAAAATAATAGAGTGTATATGGGTATAGGATATTATGGTGTATGTGAGTGAATAGTGAGTGAATAGTAATGTGAGAGAGTTTGTGTAAGGTTATTCTTATTGTAAGGTGATATTTTCACTAATTGTATTTAGTCTTTTCTCATATTAATAAAAGAGTTATTTTACGAAAGTTACTGTAGCATCCCGAGATAAAGTTACTGTAGCAAATCGGTACTGTAGCACAAAACTACAATTGGTACCGAGAGTCAAAAATCAACAATATGAACAGAATATCAATCTTTTAATTTCCTCTAAAACTTAATTATGTAGGTTATCCAAGAAATAACACTTGAACATGACATATATCACTACAACTATTTCATGACAATTTCGCAATGAGAAAGAAAGAGATATATAATGTATTCAAGTTATCCCATATGTATATATAACTCCAACATATATAACTGATTATCAAGGGGTTTAAATATTAATTTAATTTATATTCATAAAAACATCAAGTTTTCTAATGAAAACTCTTGATAGAATTTTTTAGATGGAATTAATTTCCATCATTGAGTTTTATTGTTTTTTTTTTTTTTTATTTTCAATTAATTTCCATTTAATCATTTTTAGTTAAAAACTTGAGGTAAGTGATCTCATCCTCGTAAAAACAATAGATCAGAGTTGACACTTATATTAACTTCTCAAAGCACTGATGTTATTAATTAATGTTATAGATATTATGTACTAATAATTGGCTGCTTAATTACAATTAAAAGTTGAACCAAAGTTTTATTATTTTTTTGGGTACAAAAGGAAATTGCAACCTAAAAATAAAGAAAAGAGTTATTAATTAGATATCACCTCTTAAGAATAACTGCCGAATTAAAACTCATATTCAAAGCTTTATTAATGTTTATTTTATTGTCCGCAAGCAAAACTCTTCCTGAGTACTCTTGCTAAATTATATATTTCTACATCCAAACATTTGACTTGATTGATACATAATCTCCGATTTCAAAGAACAAAGTCTGAATTTTCTTTTTCCCAAAATTAAACAATATTTTCATTTCTTTAGAGACAAAATTAGAGTGTGTGCATGCAAAACCGGAATATTAATAAAACCATGGGTTTGTTTCAAGTTTTGCAATAATATATATATATATATGGTAATGGCAAGAGGGATTAATTAATTACTCTATAATTTAAACAAAGCATCAGAAGTTCAGAACTATAATTTTTATTACAAATTATTATAGCTGGAAAAAGAATTAGCAGGTAATTAGCAAAAGTATAGAGTTAAAATTGCATGCATATAGATTTAGTTATTACTTGCTCATCCGGTAAAATATTCACTGTGCTTGGGATTTTTTTTTAGTAAAACACCAAAGTTCTTTACACATTTAGTCTCTTAAATTTTAAGTTTTATATAAATTATAGATTATATTAATTAAAAACTATACTATATATGTTGCATTTCAATATATATATATATATATATAAACTATGTTAGCCTCCTAAACCAAAAAATATATATTTTTATATTTTTTACTCTTATTTTATCCAAGTACAATTTTTAAAATTATAATATCACATGAATTTTGAAAAAAAAAAATTGTTATAGCAAAGTTATTGTCACTTTTGTTTACGTATAAATATTCACATGTATATGAATAAAAATTAGTGTATGTATATAAAGAAAAAGTATTAAACCGATTATAAAATTCTTAGATTTACTTTAAATGATTATATATTAATATGTAATAAAAAAATTAGTTTAAAGACAAATTAATTTTAAAAAATATATAACAATTTAATTAATAGTGTATTATTGTAGCTAAAAGATAATGAATGTAACAAATTAATACAACAAATAATTCTAATATAGTACCATCCAGAAATAATCTACTCATTTGGCTCATATAGTATAAAAAGAAATCTAATGTTATATTTGTATTAAACGAATATTTAACGTGGTGCTTGGATTTTTATTTTGTTTACCAATGTGACTCAATATTTAACTCCGTCAAGAAAATATAGTTATGGAACCAAAAAAACGAGATGGCATTTATTTGATCCTATAGTGTATTTTGATTGACTAGTTGATACATCACGTTATTTTTCTTAATGGAATTAGATCATAAAATACATTGGTAAATTAAATAAAATTTCAGATGCTAGATTGAAAAAAAAAAATTAA
This sequence comes from Fremontodendron californicum, assembly GCA_030761205.1. Classification (NCBI taxonomy): domain Eukaryota; kingdom Viridiplantae; phylum Streptophyta; class Magnoliopsida; order Malvales; family Malvaceae; genus Fremontodendron; species Fremontodendron californicum. The sequence continues at coordinate 5,371,078 of JAULJL010000010.1, forward strand.
GTACAAGCATGTCTTATACTATAGTCCAAATGGATAATTATACCAACCATCTTATATTTAAAATTGAAGTTTCAATTATAAATGTATCTTGTCTCAATTATTACTTATAATTCATAAAAAAACATTTATTGCTTAAAAATTAATGTCTTTAAAGACACTCAACGGTTAGATCTTATAACTCCAACTTGAATGTGAGATGGGTAACCTCTTATTATGTAAACCAATATCACGCGTACCAAAAAGAATATAACTTAAAAATAAAGTTTAAAATTATTTGTTAGATAATTGAAATTTTTATTCATTATCCGAAAGAAGTAGGAGTGTATTGGCATATGAAAAAATAGTAAGCTAAAAGTTTAAAAATTAATAATAATTTTTTAATTTTTTTCGTTTAAGTTATTATTATATTTATACACCATAAATACTTTTTTATTTTAAAAAAATATATTAAGTGTCTAACATAGTTTAGGGTACTTAATGGGATCATATCATTTTTAAAATTTCAGTTGTTACAGGTTAAGATGATTTAGATTTTGAAAATTTTAAATTTGGAATCTAATTAATAAAAATATATATTTATTATTAGTATTTTAATTTTAAATATATATGTGTTTTTGTTGTATTCACATTCAATATAATTTGACTTTGTAAATAAACAAAAAAAAAAGTTATAATTTGGCTTAAAAAACATAAAAAAAAAATTATAATATGTGGACTGAAGATAAAATTTCCTAATCCCTTGATTTTTTTGGCCAAGAAAAAAAAAACTCTTGATTTTTCAAAAGAATAGATATGTGTAAAACTAATTTAGTTTTACATTAGGCCAAATCGATCTCTTCTTTTATATATATATATATATAATATATATAAAAGCTTTAGAGTCAAGAATTAGGTTATTGATCGAGCTATAATATTTCTTATTGAAAATTTAATAAATGTTATGCTAATGCTAGTAATGTTGATAAAATAATTGCAAATATATTATATTGTCACAACATTTAAATATTAGCACAAAGATATTTTTCTATTTATTGAATGATTGAAAGTTAGCAGCTTGATTAATCTTTCTTTTTTTCATTTTTTAATTTAATAATTTTAGCCTGAGAAGGAAAGCTTTTCTTGGCTTGCAAAGTACATCACGGATAGACGACCATGTCTAGCCTGGGCGTCGACTGTGGCAATCTTTCAATATTTAATTGAGAGCATATATATATATATATATATATATATATATATATATATATATATATATATTCTTTCTCGGGTGATTGCAAAAAACTGACGCAGTGTTGGCTGAGTTTTCAAAAGCAGAAAAAGAAAAAAAAAAAAAAAAAAAAAAAACAGCAGATATCTAGAGAGAAGGCAAAGGAAAGTTTTTTTTTTTATCCTAATATAGTTTTATTTTAATTAATTTCCAAATTATAGATTTTTTTTTTAATTATCGAAATTCATTTTTTTAAACATGTTGAGAAATTGTCATTGTCATGAAAATTTTCCAACAAGTTTATCAATTTTTTTTTTGAAATTGATTAAGGAAAATCGTAATGATCCATAACTATTTCATTTGATCATTTTTTTTTTTTGAAACTTATAATTCTCCCAGTAATTTTATATATATATATAAAATAAAAATCTCATTGAATATTTGTTAATACATACCAGTTCTTTACTTTTGGAAGAAGTTTTGATTTATAACTTAGCGTACAACAACCCAAATTGTCACAGGAAATCTCTTTCATAAGTCGGGCTAACACCCACTAAGTAAAATAATATACGTTCTTATGCAATGCGAGTGCATCTCTACAAACAACAGTTGATCAAACCTTCAATCACGCCGAAATTTGGGTCGAACAGTAATCAATCCTGGCCTCGCCTCATCAAAGCGATATCCGTTTTCAATGAGGAAGCCTCTCACGGCTGTGGGGAGAGCAGCTTGTCCACGACTATGATTCCCGACACCTGTTATAACTTGTAATGATGAAGGTATCTGCATAGACGAAGTCTGTGGCTTATCCAGTTTATCCATAGAACTAATTTTGCCAACAGATGAAGAACGTACAATCCCATTATTTGCCTTTACTCTGTTCGGAGAAACTGAACAGCCTCCTGATACCTGTGTCTCAAGCCGTCTCAGATGTTCATGCAAGGCTTGCACAGCTTCTGCTGCATGAAGACCATGCAAGTCCAACTTCCACAAGTCATTGTCACTATTTCTGATGCTTAAAATTTCTCTAGCTGCCTTAGCATTAAGTCTCTGAGCAGCTAACCATTCTTCTCGAGCATCAAAGTTCTGATTTCTTCTTTGTTTCTTTGTTTTTGAGAGAGCAAGAGGCTGGATAATTAATATTCTGGTTACAATGCCTATGCTAGGCTAAACTTCTATTTGGTTAAGGGTGATTTCAAAGCCCTAGACATGTTTTGTAATTGATTTTCAGATTCTATCTATCATTAATTTTCTATCAAAGTTGCTTATGTTCTTCTACAAGAATTGTTCATGATGTTGTCTTGATTTGTTTAGGTGTACAACTAGATAGATCTTGATAATTATCTATTGCTAGTTTAGGAGTCTTGATCCGTGTAATTGTCTTGATTTCCTATTCATAAGTGGCAATTTGTGATTAATGATTATGGTCAAGTTTTCAATAATTGCAAAGTGGAACATAACCTAAGTTGAACAATCCGAGCTTATGTGTTTGTTGCTTAGATCAACCTATCTTTCTTATCATAAAGCTGCCATTAAATTGAATTTAGAGAGCTTATTCTAGGTTGTTTGATGGTTAGAGATTAAATAGAGAGCTTGTTCTATTTAACGACAAACTAAGGAAAGATTGGGATAACAGAGCTTGTTGTTATCTACGGTTGTTAACTTTGATAGTTGGTTGATATTGATAGAATTGAAATTGATTCTTAATGATGTCTAGTAGTGGAGAATGAAACTTTAACCATATTTCTCTCATATTTGATTTCTTATTTCTTACTTGCATCTTACTTTTCTTGTTTGCTTATTTTTAAAACTATTTCAAAACCCCATTTTCTTTTGTTTTCCTTGAATTTAAGTTTTAAACTATTAACTTATAAACTAAAACTCAATCCCTGAGGACTTGACCCTTGCTAACTACTATACTTACAATTTATCTTTTTAGTGTAAGGTTAAATAAGATACACTCTTTTGGGTGCATCAAGTTTGATCATTTTAAAAATGCAAAATTAAAAATAAGTTAGGAAGTCGCTTATTCATCTTCATAAAGAATTCATATTGGGAAGTAGTCACCCAGGTGGCGACTTCTCAACTTATCTTTAACTTCGTGTTTTTAAAATAATCAAAGAAAATCGTCATCATCGATGACGATTTCTCTTATTGTTTAAACCAATTTTTTTAAAAAATATGTTGCAAAATCGTCATTATCAAAACAAGCGAATTTCAAAAAATAATTTCAAAACATTGATATTTCGATAAATAATAATTAAAAAAAACTATATTCTAATAAAAAAAAAAAGGGCAAAAGAATGACCGAATCAAATAGTAATAATTAAATAAAGAAAGAAGTAGAGTGGTTTTTGGTCATCACATTGCGACAATCATGCCACTATGACAACGTCATGGCATTTGCCCCATGTTTCTCTCTTTATTTTTCTTGAATTTTGTGTCCCCCCAAAACCAAAACCAAAACCCCGCACAAAAGGTGCATTGGATTGGGCATTTCATTGTCCTAATTTGTCTGAGAGAGGGAGGGGCTTTTTCTCTGTTTGTTTGATTCTTTGCTTGCTACCCTTTTTACAAAGACATGAATGGGATGGGGGGAGTTTGGCTTGGACCCTTGGACTGGCTCAGGTGTTCATTTTCCTACAAAGGCAAACTCTGTCAACCTCCTTTCCTGGATTTTTTCCTTTTCAGAACTGCACTTATAGCTATCTTTGTTGAAAAGATATTTCAATGACAGAGAAGAAAAAAAAAAAAAAAAAAAAAAAAAATGATGGAGATTGAAGAGACAACTGACAAGCAGTTGATTAATATATACTACTACTTCTACTTCTTTTTTATAGCACTGATTAACAACATGAACGTCGAGCCATGCATGCATAATTTATTGTTTTACACTAATTAATTAAACAGCCCTCTATCATTCAATAAGATCATACAATTTTCATTTGAGCTTAGATATATATATATTATATATATTATTCGAATTCGAGTATGAGTGTCGGATATGAGTATGTGTCATATATTCAATTTTTTTTTCAAGCTTTTCATGTATTTGGAGGTACTTGAATAATAATATCTCCATACCCATATTCGGATATGTATCGGACACGGATATTTCAAAAAAAATGAAGAATCAAAATAATATAGATATATATTATACATTAGAGATGTCCATGGGCCGGGCCGGATTCGGACCGGACTCATGTATGGTATCAACACTACATTTACTTGCCCAAGCCCTGCCCGAAATATTAGCCTCAAATTTTGTCCAAACCCGTCCATATTTGTAAATGGATAGCCCAAACCCGTTTAGACCGGTCCATATTTTTTTTTCTACTTTTTTTTAAATATATATATTTTATTATTTAATCTTTAGTAATTTTATATTTTTTTCCTTTATTAAATTCTTAAACATGAACAACTTAACATATTTTTAATGCTTACACTATAATATTATATATATTTAATTTTTATATGACATAAATTACATAATATATATATATAATATTATTTAATAAGAAAACGGGCTGAGTCGGGCCGGGCTCGGGCCGGTCTCGGGCCTTGAATGTTGGAGTCAATGTCCGGCCCATATTTTAAACAGGCCTAATTTTTTTGTCCAAACCCATTTTTCGGATCTAATATTTTTGTCCAAGTCTTCTCAAATATGGACGGACCTTCGGATTTAGACGGATAGCCCGACCCTTGGACAAGTTTATTATACATGTACTAATGGAATTAAAACAACTGATTAAATTTATTTCTTTTCAATGTTGAATATGGCTCAAAGTTAACCAATGAAGCTTCCACCAAAGCCACCAACCAAGGTCAATAATGGAGGCTACCACCAACCATAGTTGGTGGATGGTAGACCAAGATAGTTGGTGGATGGTGGCTACTTTGTTTGCCACTAGCTATGTGTTCCCACCATGATAGTTGGTGGATGGTGGCTACTTTGTTTGCCACTAGCTATGTGTTCACACCATGGATGGTGCCTATAAAAGGCCATGTAGAGTGAGAGAGAAAAATGTGTGAGTTAAGAGTTTAAGAGTTGAAGCAAATACTCTGAGTTTATTAGAGTTTTCTGGTATTGTTGAGTTGTGAGTTCAGTGCTAGCATAGCACCTTGAATTCTGTATATGTTTGTACTCCATCTCCATTAATACAAAGCTTCAAGCTCCTCCTCCCGTGGATGTAAGTACACTTGCTGAACCACGTAAAATATCGGTGTTTTTCAGTGTGTTTAAATCGGTTTTAGTAATCTCGATTCGCTTCCGCACAACAAATTGGTATCAGAGCCAATTTTTACGTAAAACCGAGTTTGTTCGATTCTGTCCGTTTTTCAAAAGTGCTCCAATTTGTGTTTTGAAAATACCAGGTTGAAGAGGTCGTCTAGAGGAGTGCAGCAGAATCAACCGGAGATCCACCGGACGCCGCACGCGCCCCCACGCGCCGCCAGAAGAGGAGCTCACGCGCCCCACGCGCCGCACGCGCCTCTGGAGGTTGAAGACGCGTGAAACCCACGCGCCCCACGCGCCGCACGCGCCAGCCAGAGGTTAAAGACGAGTGGGCCTCACGCGCCCCACGCGCCGGTGAGCCAGTAGCCTCCACGCGCCCACGCGCCGCCGCACGCGCCGCCGCAGCTCCGACCAACTTTTTCGGGCTATTTTTTGAGCCGTTTCAGAACACTATTCCGAGACTTTTCCGAGCCGGTTGAGCTAAACCGAGTCCATTTCGAGCCACCTGTAGCAGAATATTCACGGAATATTCACCGTGTGTCCAAAATTTACACAGTTGGACCCGTTCCTGGCTATTTTGACTATTCCGGACTCAACCGCGGCATCCGTTTTTCCATACAGGTAACGGAAAAACTCTGAGTTGGTAATTTTGTTTTATTACCATGGCAGAATCATTAGAGACACATGAAACAACCAGCAGCGCACCATCAAGTTCTTACAACAGAAAGAACTCGATGACCACTGCAAAGTTCGAGGTGGAGAAATTTGATGGCACCAACAACTTTGGCATGTGGCAGTGCGAAGTTCAGGATCTGTTATTCCGAGAGGGGTCATATATCGCTCTGGAAGACAGGCCCAGAGATATTTCGGAAGATGACTGGAAGTTTGTCAACCGTCAGGCTTGTGGCACAATCCGGTTATGCCTAGCCAAGGACCAGAAGTACTTTGTCATGAGAGAGAATAATGCAAAAACCCTCTGGAAACTACTCGAGGACAAGTACATGACAAAATGCATGGAGAACAGACTCTATCTGAAGAAAAAGCTGTTCCGCTTCCAGTATATGCAAGGTATCACCATGCAGGAGCATCTAGTAAGTTTTAACAAAATCCTCGCTGATCTTGAAAATCTAGATGCAAATATCTCTGATGAAGATAAGGCTCTTACTCTGTTAAATTCCTTGCCTGATAGCTATGATCATTTAACCACTACACTGTTATATGGTAAAAATGAGATAGAATATGTTAATGTTAGTAATGCTCTGGTGAATAATGAGTATCAAAAAAATGATCAGCATGATCACCAGAATACTGCACCAGAAGCTTTAACTGTGTACAGAGGCAGGACGGACAACCGAGGAGCCGGAGAAAACAAGCGAGGTAAATCCCGTTCAAAGAGGGGATCATCAAAAACACGACTCTCAAGGGACGAGTGTGCCTATTGCCATGAGAAAGGGCACTAGAGGAAAAACTGTCCTAACATGAAGAAGTCGATTGTGAATGTAGCTCAAGAATCTGAGGGAGAGGAAGACTCTGCATTTACGATTTCCACAACAACACACTTTTCAAATCGATGGATTCTGGATTCCGGATGTTCCTACCACATGTGTCCGAACCGAGAGTGGTTCTCAAACTTCAAGGAGTTTGATGGAGGGATTGTCCTTATGGGCAATGACAATACTTGTCACACTAGAGGCATCGGAACGATCCGACTAAAAATGCATGACGGTACAATCAGACAACTTACAGATGTAAGGTATGTCCCTGATCTCAAGAAGAACCTCATATCACTGGGGGTCTTAGACTCAAATGGTTACAAGATGACCATTCAGAATGGAGTCCTGAAGGTTGTACGTGGAGCATTCTTAGCAATGAAGGGTTCTATGAAGGGAAATCTGTATCTCCTTGATGGAGAAACTGTGACCGGCAGAGCAGCAGTCTCCCACAACAATGGAGGCGATGAAGCTGACACTTCTCGACTTTGGCACATGCGCTTAGGGCATGTTAGAGAGAAGGCCTTGCAAAACCTGATAAAGCAAGGTGTACTGAAGAATGCCAAAACTGGAAAACTTGATTTCTGTGAGCATTGCGTCCTAGGCAAGCAAACAAGAGTCAAGTTTGGCACTGCAATTCATCGTACGAGAGCAACATTGGACTACATTCACACTGATGTCTGGGGGCCTTCCAAAAATGCTTCATTGGGAGGTAAACACTATTTTGTGACCTTTATTGATGATTACTCTAGATATGTCTGGGTTTATACTATGAAGCACAAAGATGAAGTTGTAGATATCTTCGTAAAATGGAAGAAGATGATCGAAACCCAGAGCGGGAGAAAGCTCAAGAGACTAAGATCTGACAACGGTGGAGAATACAAATCAGATCCACTGAAGGAAATCTTTCAGAATGATGGGATAATCCGACACTTCACTGTTCCTGGCACTCCCCAGCAGAATGGAGTTGCAGAAAGGATGAACCGAACTTTGGTTGATAAAGTTCGCTGCATGTTATCCCAGTCTGCCTTGAGCAAAGCATTTTGGGCGGAGGCTTTATTGTACGCCTCCCACATTATCAACAGACTACCCTCCACTGCAATTGATGGGAAAACTCCCATAGAGGTGTGGTCCGGACATTCTGCCACTGATTATGATCGACTTCGTATTTTCGGATGCCCAGCATATTTTCACGTAAGTGAATCAAAACTGGATCCTAGAGCCAAGAAAGCTGTCTTCTTGGGCTTTAGTGAAGGAGTAAAGGCATTCCAACTGTGGAACCCTGAGTCAAAGAAAGTCATCGTAAGCCGAGATGTTACCTTTGACGAATCTGTAATGCTGAAACTGTCAACTCCAGAGAATGAGAATCATGATTCTCTAAAGCAGGTGGAGTTTGAATCTGACGATGCTGGTCAAAATTCCGATGAATCTGAACCAGAATCTGATGACACCTTAACTGAAGTGGAGGAGTCATCACCGGAAATCTTTCAGCAACCTGAATCTATTGCCACCAGCAGACCGAAAAGACATATTCGAAAACCTGCTCGGTACACATACATGGTGGCATTCGCCCTTCCAGTAATTGATGATGATGTCCCGATCAATTACAAAGAAGCTGTAAACAGCCCAGAGCATGCCCAGTGGAAGGAGGCGATGGATGAAGAGATGACATCACTTCATCAGAATCAGACTTGGAAGTTGGTTCCACTTCCAACACTCAAAAGAACAATTGGGTGCAAATGGGTCTTTGCCAAAAAGGAGGGTGCTACCGGCAAAGACAGCATCAGATACAAAGCCAGATTGGTAGCCAAAGGTTACGCTCAAAAGGAAGGAATAGACTACAATGAGGTATTTTCACCTGTTGTTAAGCATGCATCTATTCGGATATTATTGGCTTTAGTAGCACAGTATGACCTAGAGTTAGTTCAACTTGATGTAAAAACTGCATTCCTCCATGGTTCCTTAGAGGAGGAAATTTATATGACTCAACCAGATGGTTTTAGAGTCCCCGGTCGTGAAGATTGGGCATGTAAGTTGAATAGGTCTCTATACGGTCTGAAGCAGTCACCGCGACAGTGGTACAAGCGGTTTGACACCTTTATGTTGGATCAGAAGTACACACGCAGTCAATTTGATCACTGTGTTTATTTCCGGAAACTCCAAAATGAATCATTTATCTACTTGCTTTTATATGTTGATGATATGTTAATCGCATCTATAAGCAAGGTGGAGATCGACAGGCTGAAGGCTCAACTGAGCTCAGAGTTCGAGATGAAGGATCTTGGAGAAGCTAAGAAAATTCTTGGGATGGTAATCAGCAGAGATAGAAAAAATGGTGTGATCAAATTGACCCAGGCTCAGTATCTGAGCAAAGTACTTCAGAGATTTGGCATTAATGATAAGACCAAATCTGTAAGTACTCCTTTAGCGGCACATTTCAAACTCAGTGCATTGATGTCACCAAGTACAGATGGTGAGAAGAGACAGATGAATCATGTTCCATATGCCAATGCAGTAGGTGCCCTAATGTATGCAATGGTGTGTACGAGACCTGATATTTCACATGCTGTCAGTATGGTAAGCCGGTACATGCATAATCCTGGTAAAGGCCATTGGCAAGCTGTGAAATGGATTCTACGGTACATTCATGGTACTGTGGAAACATGCTTAAAATTCGAGAAAAGTAAAACTATTGGCAAGCATCTTGTCGGATATGTGGATTCAGACTATGCTGGAGATCTTGATAAGCGTCGTTCAACTACTGGTTATGTGTTCACCATAACAGGAGGACCAGTAAGTTGGAGATCAACTTTACAGTCAACGGTAGCTCTGTCTACAACAGAAGCAGAGTACATGGCTGTAACGGAAGCTTTCAAGGAAGCAATTTGGCTTCAAGGATTGATTGATGATTTCGGGATAGCACAGGAAAAGGTAGATGTTTTCTGCGATAGCCAGAGTGCCATTTGCCTAGCTAAGAACCAAGTTCATCACAGTCGGACCAAGCATATTGATGTTCGCTACCACTTTATCCGAGAAATAGTAGATGAAGGAAACATTCTACTACAGAAGATCGGGACTGCAGATAATCCTGCAGATATGCTAACAAAAATAGTTTCTGGGATCAAGTTTCAACATTGTTTGGACTTGATCAATATCTCTCGAGTTTAAAGCACCTGAAGGAGGAAGGAGGAAGCTCTGATCAGTGAATTCTCTCTGTGGATTCTCGCCAAGGTGGAGATTGTTGAATATGGCTCAAAGTTAACCAAGGAAGCTTCCACCAAAGCCACCAACCAAGGTCAATAATGGAGGCTACCACCAACCATAGTTGGTGGATGGTAGACCAAGATAGTTGGTGGATGGTGGCTACTTTGTTTGCCACTAGCTATGTGTTCCCACCATGATAGTTGGTGGATGGTGGCTACTTTGTTTGCCACTAGCTATGTGTTCACACCATGGATGGTGCCTATAAAAGGCCATGTAGAGTGAGAGAGAAAAATGTGTGAGTTAAGAGTTTAAGAGTTGAAGCAAATACTCTGAGTTTATTAGAGTTTTCTGGTATTGTTGAGTTGTGAGTTCAGTGCTAGCATAGCACCTTGAATTCTGTATATGTTTGTACTCCATCTCCATTAATACAAAGCTTCAAGCTCCTCCTCCCGTGGATGTAAGCACACTTGCTGAACCACGTAAAATATCGGTGTTTTTCAGTGTGTTTAAATCGGTTTTAGTAATCTCGATTCGCTTCCGCACAACATTCAAGTCATGAAATCTTATACCAATAATAAGCTAAACTCATGTAGCAAATATGTATTACCAGCATCAAACGGACGCATGTGTTAAGACTATAATAATAAGTAAAAGTAAATTTGGAACCGAAAATGGTCTTTCTCAATTCCAATCAATCAATCAATCATTCTTTTATTTTTATCAAGCCACCAATGGTGTTGAGATGATGTTGCTTGATCGATCCATTTCTTCACATGATCATTCATAAAGTATTAGTACGAACTAATAACACAATTCTTTGACATGATATTTTTTGATGTATTCTGGGTGATGTAGCTAGTGAGCTCGTGAAACTGATAAAGGAAGGTTATGTTTAATATGCAGATATAGAAGAAATCAGAGGAGTGTTGGAATTTGAGCTTCAGGACACGTTTGATGTTTAAATCAATAAAAATTCAGAAGATTTTTCAGGGCATAAGAAATGTGAAGGAGAATCTATGTTCTAAAAGGCACCTCATTCTGGCAGTTTCCAATCACCCAGGGAAGCAGCTGGATTTGGAGGAAACTCCTACAATTGAGACCATTAGCAGCTCAATTTACCTATCAGAATAATGGAAGATTAGTTTGGAAATTTCCTGGGGACAGGTTTTCAGTGGCTAAAGTGTGGCAGCAAATCAGGCCAAGGCAGCCAAAGGTGGATTGGAATAGATTGGTATGGTATGCCTACCATATTCCAAGGCATTCCCAAATATCATGGATGGCAATTCAGAACAAGCTCCCTACAAAAGATCGATTGATGGAATGGGGAATGGAACTTAATGGAACTTGTGATATGTACAATCAACAAATGGAGACTCGAGACCATTTATTCTTTGAGTGTGAGTATTCTAAGGCAGTATGGAGGGAGATTCTGCACCTATGTAAGCTTCATAGAGTCATCAGAAGCTGGGACTTTGAAGTTCAATGGGCAAAGAGGAAGCTAAAGGGTAAATCTCTTATTGCTACAGTGCTTCGACTTGCTTGGAATGCTCTCATATATCATGTATGGAGGGAGAGGAATAACCGCAGGTTTGGTAAACAATCTCAGCAATGTATGCAAATGCTTGAGAAAATCAAGGAGGAGGTTAGCTATAGACTAGGGGGGATGAAAACCATAAAGGATGATACTGTTAATAGAGATTTGCATGTTGCATGGGGGTTAAAAAGCTCACTGATAGCATAATTGGTTCTTAGCTATGTAAAGAAGACATTGTAAAATAGTACATTTGTTTGCCAGCTATGCTGGTTGTATTGATGTAGCAGTGCATGCTGCTTTTGGATAAATAAAAACTTTGCTTATCAAAAAAAAATTAATGTTGGAAAGCTTGTTTAGGCAACGCTTATCTTTTTATATCTATCTTTTTATACTTGACTTTTGTGTAGTTATGACTATAAACTCGACAGGTGTATCATGTATTCTGTGTTGAGAATGATAGGTGCTGCTGGGCCTAACAATATTGAAGTTCGATATCTAATAATAGAATGATTAATAGATCATTTATAAGTAAAACAGTGTATAATAACTGTAAATGATCACGACTCATGTGAATCTTTTTAGTAACAGTAAACTGAATTGTTTGTAAAAAAAAAAAAAAAAAATCCATTTCAAACTAGAAGGTTTCTCTTTCTCAAACTAGCTTAGCCCAGATTACCGAACTCCTATTGCCTATGGTGAATAAGCCATCTCTCATCCAATCGTGATGGACTGACTCTACATGAATTTACTGCTCCTTTATTGATTAGCAGTACTTTTCTAGTATATGTGAAAATCAGATGAGACCAGTATGAGAAACCTCGGTGGTTGGGGGCTGAAATTTGCATGGTTTTGCCAACTAGCTCTGCTTATTATTGCTTGGATCATATCATACCCTTACTTTCATGACTAGCATGCAGTAGCAGAGATTTGACCTTTGTAGGGTTAACAATTTGTCTGGTTTTCTTCGACAAAGCATATCCAATCAGTTCTTCCTAACCCACACAGATGTTGCATATCTACAACACCATACAATTAGTCCAACCAAATTAATCTTCAATGATCAGAAACCATGGCTGATCGACAAAACCAGCAGCACCCACCAAGCTGGATTTTAATGTTCTGCAAGCAATTGATGCAACTACAATTTATGTGGGGGATCATATGTCAGAATTGATTGGATTAAACAGTTTCCGCCCACCCCCCCCCCTTTTTTTTTTCTCTTTATATCCACATCAGAAACATTATGTTTTGGTTTTTAAAACAATGGTCATTTTCATTTCCTTTCATTTCTTAAGTTTTATTAATTCAACTTGTTATTGGTTCCCTCAAAAACTTGTAAGCAAAAACTATGGGCGGTGGATTCATTATTTTGATCTACGAGTTTCAGTTTAGAATCATACCCTGGAGACTGGCCGGACCCATTTTTTTTGTATGAGGTTTGTCGTCAATGTCGCCATTAATTAGATTCTTTGTTAAGACAGATTGTCGAGTTCTTGATTAGCTTAATTATTAATTGATTAATGATCTTGGATTTCCTTTTTTTAATATTTTTCATCTCATCATAATGTTAAATACTTTGCATCTAAAGAAATCTCCAAGTTTGAAGAAAAATAAAGAAATCGAGGAATATATATATATATATATATATAATATAGTGGTTGTCAATTTTTTTGGACTGAAATAATTAATTTAGATTATATACCCTCTTTAACAAACTTAATTAGTATATTAATTGACATCTAATTTGAAGCATTATAGTATTAATGAAATTAAATGGATCAAGAAAGTTAGATATTTTTAAATGCCCTGTGTGTGTGCAAGATTAGTTTATTCAAATTAAAAATAGAATGGTTCAAAAAAATTATTTCACCAGGTTCTTGTACATATTATTTTCTATTACAAAGTATAATAGTTCAAATTCACATTACACTAATCATTATGCATATCATTTTAGATTACGGCTCATTAATTTGAATGATGGTTGAGAATTGCGGGTTGAAAAATTGGATTGAAGGTCAAATCCATAGATCTGTCATTGGTTTAACCAACCAATTCAATTAAATAAATTTTAAATAAATAATTTTAATATTAAATATAGTAAATATTTAATAAAAATATATATTTGACTAAATGATATAGTTTTATATAAAATTAAGAGGTTAAAAGTTTAAATCTTATTATTTACAACAACAAAAAAGCTAAAACTAAAATAAGTTTTTATTGATTTAATCCGATTTTTTATGGCTGACAAAATATTAGTTTCTAAAGTACATATCGTATCGGACAAGTTTCCAATTCCTATTTAAATCGGTTCGATTAACCGTTTTAATCCAATTTTTTCAATACTAAAAAATTGTTAAAAGTAATTCAAACTATTGAAGGGATTAATTAAAGGTTAACACATGGAAAACCACATGTCAAAGGGCGGCATGAATCCTTACACACTCATACATCATATTCATATGGCAATATGCTTAAGTTTCATTTTTTAAAATTTTTTGTTTGAGTTATCAAATCATGATTTTAATTGCAAAAACTAAAGTCTTTTACTCTTTTAACATTATGTATGCGATAAAACATAATTTTTTACTTCAAAAACTGTATCAATAACAATACTAAACGGAGTCTTACACTCTTATTGCCTCCTTAAGCCAAGTACTAAATAATTGGCAATATTGTAGCCCAAGACTCAACACTTATAGTGGCCCTAGCCCAGGCCCTTCAGTATCAAAATCCTAGTCATAAACTAAGCCACCTCATGGGTTTGGATTTTGGGCCAATGATCACAACGACAACAAGTTGGGCTAACTAACAAATTTCTTTTTTTTTGGATAATTGAAAGGCTAACTAACATTCATTATTATTTGTCCTGCAAATTTCTTAACATCCTTTCAACAACAAAATTGGCCGAAATACTAATTTGGAAATTGGAATGTTCATATATATATAAAATAAAAAAAAATAGTTCAATGATAAAATAATCATGTACCAAAGGGGGAAAACAAATTACTATGTAAAAAGTTATAGGTGATGGAGGAGAGCATTCCATAAGGTTTGAGAAGCGTCAACATCAAATTAAATTTGTGGAAGTGAACCCTTTTAGGAGAATGAAAGAGACTTGCAAAAAAGATAGACCACCCATGTCTATATGATTTGGTGTCCAAAAGGTCGGTCGGATATAGATTCCTTTTGCCTTGAATCCTTTAATTATTCTAACTCTTTCTTGATGCCAATATAAAATGGGTAAAGAAAAGAAGTTACTAGATTGCTAATGGGTCGTACAGTTCATCGGGTTTGGACAGATATTTTAATCATTCAAGTCAATTCGATTCAATTCGGATCATTATTTAAATAATAAAAAATATTTTTTATTTAAATTTAATTATAAAAATATATAAATATTAATATAAAATAATTTTATTATTATTTTAATAATATATGAATAGTGAATAGGGGTTGGCGGGTCGAGCTGACAAGGTAAAAAAAAATACCGGGTCGCGGCTCAGCCAGCCCATGAGCAGGTCTAAAAGTTACCATTCCTTCGATTATTTTATTTATTTATTATGTTTTAATATAATTTTAATCATCATTCATACCTACGATTTTTACTGATTTGATTATTTTTTATTACTTTTCAATCCATTACTTTCGATATATCATACTAATCACCATTTATAAATATAATTTTCATAATTATTGAAGGGGTCTTGTCATAACGGTTTTTTTCGACCGCTAAGACGAATTTGAAAATAATGGAGTCGCCACCAATCTTTTTTTGTAGGTGTGATTGGCCACCTATTAAAATCGGTTTTAGTAAATTATTTTAAAATTAATTAAAACATCTTTTTAAAACCAATTTCGAAGTCTACGCTTTAAACCAGAGAGAAAACAAAATCGGGTTCGGGAGTCGGTTACGTGCGGGGAAGGATTAGCACCCCCGCGATGCCCGTGTAGAATGGTACCTTATTAATCGTGTGTTATCACGAATCTCGATAAAAATTGGTTTTTAATTTTGGATATTTAAAAATTAATCCCCTTTGAAATGATTATGTCATTTGAGAATGATCCGAACCTTATTGATGCAAAATTTTCCATATTTCCCGGCAAACCCGGCAAAACATGGAAAGTTTTTTTTTACTTATTTTGAAATTCTCCGAATCACTTTTGCTTTTAAAAAAAAAAAATGAATATTTCGTTATTAACGATAATTGATGGTATCCTCCCCGGCAGATCCAGCAGAGAACCCATATATTAACTTAACTTGGAAATAATCTTGTTTTGTTAAAATCATTATTTTTATAAAATAATTTAAAAATGAACATGCTAATCATTAAAATGTAATTATAATTTAAGCAAAATGCATAACCATTTAGGAATGGTAAACATTTTTATTTCAACACGGCACACATGGCATTGCAAAGAATTCATGACATTACTACGGAAAATTCGTAAGCATGGCATTATAGCGATCAAGGTCAAGATGACAAATAACTCTTAATTATTAAATAACTTAATTATGAAATGAGCATAAAGTGTACGTATTTTTTATTTTTACTATTATATATTTTTTTGATAATTATTGATGAAACCATATAAATGACGTGCGTCAAAATATTTTGCCGAACTCTCCAACAGACTCGGCAAAGTTTTAGAAATATATCTTCTCGCACGATATGTACCTAACTTTCTAATCTCCCCGGCAAACCCGGCAAAGACTTATAGTTAAATCGTTTGACCATATATTATTTTAAAATTCGGTTTAAGGAACACAATGGTGGTATTTAAAATTGACACCCTTTGTCATTGTTTATTGTCAAAAAAGAAAGGTATCATTGCTTTTTTTAAAATAAATAAATAATAAAAACAAATCTTTCATTTTCACTATTATTATTATTTTTTATTATTATTATCTTTTTTATCTTTCATTTTCACTATTGTCATTATATATTATTATTATTATTTTTTATCTTTCATTTTTACTTTATCATTATTTTTTATTATTGTTTTTTTTTTATCTTTCATTCTCGCTATTATCCTTGTTTTTTATTATTTTTTTTTCATTTTTACTATTATCATTATTTTTTTATTATTTATTATTATTATTATTTTTTTATCTTTCATTTTTACTACTATCATATTTTTTTTATTATTGTTTTTTTTATCTTTCATTTTCACTATTATCCTTCTTTTTTTTTTTTATCTTTCATTTTCACTATTATCCTTCTTTTTTTTTTTTTTATCTTTCATTTTCACTATTATCCTTATTTTTTATTATTTTTTTCTTTCATTTTTACTATTATCATTATTTTTTATTATTATTATTAAAAAAAAAAAAAAGACTGTGAAAATGGTTACTAAAACTCCATAAATTTTATATTATTATTCTTTGTTGTTTTTGTTTTTATTTCATATATATCTTTATGTTAATTTTTTTTTCGCTTTTTTTATTTATTTAAGAATTTATTTTTTATACATATATTTTTTTATATTTTATTTTAATTGAAGACATATGAAAAATAATGATTGTAGTGAATCAATTTTTAAAAATATATATATAAAATAAATAAATAAATACATATACATATACATATACATATATATGTATATGTATATATATAAATTTAAAAAACGTAAATAACAACAAAAAAAAAAAACAAACATCCGGGTCGGGTCCACACGCGGACCCACGCGCGGGTCCCGGGACCCGACCCGCTAGAAGCCCTTCCCCAAAAAAAATAAAAAAATAACATCTTGGTCAGGTCCCCTTGCGGGTCCTGGGACCCGACCCGCTAGAGATATATTTAAAACCCCCCTTTTTTTTGGTTCATTTTAACCGATTTCTAAATTTTTTTTTTTACCTTTCTCTGAAACCCCCTCTGCCAGTCACGTCGCCGCCGTCTGCTCCGCCGTCGTCGCCTCCTTCGGAGCTCCGTTTGGGGGTCGAAGTGAACCGAAATCACTCCTCTCGACCTCCTCTCTTTCGATCTCTTGATGGTTTCGCCCGAAACGTACTCCAAATCCGTAGATCTAAGCCCAAACCTTCGGATCCAGGGAAAACGAAACCTGTTCTTGTTTTTTTTTTTTTTTTTTTGCTTTTGCTGGTAGTTCTAGGTTTTTTTTTTTTTTTTTGCGTTTTTTACTGCCCCTTTTTCATGTTTCTTTGTATGTGTGTCTAAGTCCGATCAAAGGGGGGTTTTATAGGGGTCGGTGGCGTGTTGGCTGGTGACCTGGGTGGTTAGGGTGGTGGAGTGTGGGGAAGGGGCTTTGTCCGATTTGGGAGTGGCTAGGATGGCGTGTGGGGGAGGGCTAACGGGCAGGGGCTATTTTGGGTGGCGTGTATGGGGTGGTGGTGGCTGGTTTCAAGGGCTAGGGGCTATGGTGGCAGGGGGTCGGCTGCTGTAGGGGGGCTATGGTTAGGGTTTGCTAGGTGTTTGGGAATGGGCTTGTAAGCAGGCCCTGTTGGGCTTATTGGGCCTAAAATAGGAAGGGCCTTCGCAGGCCTTGTTGGACCAGGCAGCAGGCCTGATGGCCTGGCTGCCTAGAATGGGCCTGTTAGGCCTAGCAGGCCCGATTTCGCCTGCTTGGCCAACAAGCCCAAACGGTCCCTGGGTTGGGCCTATAGAAGGCCCGGGTCGGGTTCGGATCCGACCCGGGCTAAAAATGGTTGCAACAGCTGCCCCTCTTAGCACATTGCTGAGAATCAGGAATAGGGCAAAGACACGAGCAACGTTTTTGTCTGGGATTATGCACACACGCATTCTAAAAGGGCTTTCTCCATCGGAGGTTCTATCATTTGAAAAGTAAATTGCTTTTCTTATCGGAGGCTCTATCACTTGGAAAATAAATTGCTCCCCTCATCAGAGGCTCTATCACTTGGAAAATAAATTGCTCCTCTCATTAGAGGCTCTATCACTTGGAAAATAAATTGCTCCTCTCATCAGAGGCTCTATCACTTGGAAAATAAATTGCTCCTCTCATCAGAGTATCTATCACGGGAAGATAAATTGCTCTTCTCGTCAGAGGCTCTATCACTTGGAAAATAAATTGCTCCTCTCATCAGAGGCTTTATCACTTGGAAAATAAATTGCTCCTTTCATCAAAGGCTCTATCACTTGGAAAATAAATTGCTCCTCTCATCAGAAGCTCTATCACTTGGAAGATAAATTGCTCCTCTCATCAGAGGCTCTATCACTTGGAAAAATAAATTGCTCCTCTTATCAGAGGCTCTATCACTTGAAAATAAATTGCTCCTCTCATCAGAGGCTCTATCACTTAAAAAATAAATTGCTATCTTTCTCTTGATTATCATGGTGATTTCCAACTCCCTGTTGTAATCAGTTTCCATTTTTCTTGTCTGACTGTCATTCATACCTTTTTTTGTACAATGTTAATTCCTGATTGTTAGCAAAGTCATGATGATGCAATGCAATGCATGCTTATGATAATGGAATGTATGACTTAGGCTCGAATCATGATTCGATGCCCCTATGTGTATCTTATTAATTAGCAGTTCTCCCAAAGTTGACTTGATTAAGCTTCTCATGCTATTTTTTGTAAAGTTCTTTTCTATTTTCCCAGTTTTGTTTCTTTTCTTTCTTCGACTTGACTAACTGTCCACAACTTACTTCTTCACGATCTTTTCTTAGCCGGAGTCAGAGCTTTGTACACTTCCCTCAAAACAATTTCAAATGTCAATCATTACTTTCTTTACTTCCAAAGAGTATAAATAAATCGATGTCTCATACTGCCCCGTCGTCTCCTCATCATCTTCTTTCTCTTTCTGATTTTCCAATTCTCAAATTTCCCTAAAGTAATCGTGAAAGCTCCATTTATGCCGTGTTCATTTATTTATCATCATTCACATTTTATGTCAACATAATGCATTATTTAAAGAAAATTTCAAAGAAATAAGGATAACTCAATGACAAAACTTTGTGAATTGGGGTAAATATTATCATTTTAGAAAAAAAGAACAATTGGCATTAATCAAAAAGGAAATAAGACAAAAGGGGATAGATCTCTTCATAATGAATACTCAAACGAAATCAATTGATCTAATCTAGATTTCTCTTTTGAGAAAGAAATATCCATCAATGTCCTTGACTCTTCTGAGAGTGTCAAACCACGAATTACCCTTCCTGTCTTGCACCGTTCAATCAGGCTGCATTTGCTGCTTGCTCAAATTTTCTACCCTGCCTTGATCCTTCGCCTCACGTAATCACTTTAGATGTGTTATTTCCTGTTGCCCCAACTCTTGTTTATCCTTCGTCTAGGCCGCCCTTTAGGGTTTTCGACCTAGATCCTTCCTTTGATTCGAACCGCCCTTTCGGGTTTTTAGTTTGAATCTCTATTTTTTTTCTTTTTTTGACTCAAACCGCCCTGTCGGGTTTTTAGTTTGATTTTTTTTATGCATAGTATTTCTTCACTGCATCAGCATTGATTGGACTTGAAAAATCTGCGCCGTCCATTTCGGCTAAAATCATTGCCCCTCATGAAAATACTCTTTTTACCACATACGGACCTTCCCAATTCGGTGCCCATTTTCCCCTTGGATCTTGCTGATTAGGAGGGATCTTCTTCAAAACCAAATCATCTTCTCGAAACTCTCTTGGGCGAACCTTTTTATTGTGTGCCCTCATCATCTGTCTTTGGTATAATTGGCCATGACACAGTGCTGTCATCCTTTTTTCCTCAATCAAATTAAGCTGCTCATAGCGGGCTCGAACCCATTCTGCTTCTTCTAGCTCGACTTCCATCAAAATTCTCAAAGAAGGGATCTCGACTTCAATTGGCAAAACAGCTTCCATCCCATACACCAGGGAATAAGGAGTAGCTCCCGTAGAAGTACGCATCGATGTTCGGTAAGCGTGTAGAGCAAACGGGAGTTTCTCGTGCCAATCTTTGTACTTATCAGTCATTTTGGCCACGATTTTCTTTATATTCTTGTTAGCAGCCTCCACTGCCCCGTTCATCTTGGGACGGTAAGGCGCTGAGTTGTGATGTCTGACTTTAAACTGGGTACAAATCTCTTTCATCATGGCATTGTTTAGATTGAGAGCATTATCTGTAATGATTTTCTCTGGGAGACTGTATCGACAGATCACTTCCTTCATCAAGAACCTACACACCACTGACTTAGTCACACTAGCATAAGAGGCAGCTTCAACCCACTTCGTGAAATAATCAATCACCACCAAAATGAAGCGATGCTCGTTCGAGGCCTTAGGGTAATTGGCCCAATCACATCCATTCCCCACATAGAAAAAGGCTACGACGTTGTCATGACGTGCAGAGCTGTCTAAGGAGTATGTACCTTATCCGCGTATATTTGGCACTTATGGCATTTTCGGACATACCTGATGCAATCCCTCTCCACGGTCATCCAATAATAACCTGCTCTCATAATCTGCTTAGCCATCATGTGGCCGTTTGCATGTGTTCCACAAACCCCTTCGTGAACCTCCTCAAGTATTCTTTTAGCTTCATTTGCTTCCACACACCTTAGCAATGTATGATCTCTACTCCTTTTGTACAATACTTCTTTATCTAAAAAGAATCCCATCGCCAATCTTCTCAAAGTTCTTTTGTCATTTTCTGTGGCATGTTCTGGGTATTGCTGATGTTTTACGTATTGCAGGATGTCATGGTACCATGGCCTCCCATCCGGCTTTTTCTTCAATATGCATACAGTGTGCGTGCAACTCTCGTATGCTCATCTTAATGGGCAGGACGTCAGAGCTTGTATTTATCTTGAACATTGAGGCTAAAATAGCAAGAGCGTCGGCCATTTGATTTTCCTCTCGGGGTAGATAGTTGAATTCGATCTTTTCGCATTGTTGAACCAATTAAACTATGAACTTATGGTAGAGAACCAACTTCGAGTCCCTTGTCTCCCATTCCCCTTTTAACTGACAAATGACTAGAGCAGAGTCTCCATACACCTCTAACTCGCTTATCTTTTTTGCAATAGCCGCTTGAAGTCCCATGACACAGGCCTCATACTCCGCCACATTGTTGGTGCATTTGAAAGTCAATCTTGTAGTGATTGGGCAGTAGGTCCCTTCTGGCAATATCACAACCGCTCCAACACCGTGCCCCAGAGCATTCGATGTGCCGTTGAAATACATCTTCCACACATTTTCTTTGATTCCTCGTCTTCATCTTCTTCGAAAATAGCCATCAAGTCCTCATCAGGGAAATCAAACTTCACCGGCTCATAATCTTCGGTGGCTTTATCCACCAGGAATTCAGCCACTGCACTCCCTTTTATGGCTTTCTGCGAGACATAGGTGATGTCGTATTCAGAAACCAGAACTTTCCATCTTGCCAATCTTTCTGATAACGAGGGTTTTTCAAAGATGTATTTAATGGGGTCCAATTTAGCAACAAGCAACGTGGTATGGTATAACATATATTGTCGGAGCCTATGAGCAGCCCAAGCCAGCGCGCAACATATCTTTTTTACTGTCGAGTACTTGGTCCCGTAATCTGTAAACTTTTTGCTCAGGTAGTAAATGGCATGTTCTTTCTTGCTTGTCTCATCTTGTTGTCCCAAAACACACCCCATGGATTTCTCATGTACTACCAAATACAAATGAGCGATCTTCCTGGTGTTGGCGGTACCAGTACCGGTGGATTGGTAAGATATTCTTTCACTTTGTCGAATGCCTCTTGGCAATCCTCGTCCCATTCACCCAGATCACGTTTTTTGAGGAGTCTAAAAATCGGATCACACTTAGCGGTAAGCTGGGAAATAAAACGGGCAATGTAATTCAATCTTCCCAAGAATCCTCGCACTTCTTTCTGTGTCCGAGGCGAAGATAAATTCTGGATAGCACGTATCTTGTCGGGATCTACTTCAATTCCTTTCTCATTAACAATGAAACCTAGTAGTTTGCCGGATGTTACACCAAAAGTGCACTTGGCCGGGTTGAGCTTAAGTTGGAACTTTCTTAATCGCCCGAACAACTTTCTCAGATTAACCACATGATCTTCATCTTCACGTGACTTTGCAATCATGTCATCGCCATAAACTTCCACCTCTTTGTGCATTATGTCATGAAAGAGGGTCACCATTGCTCTTTGATAAGTTGCACCGGCGTTTTTTAACCCAAACGGCATAAAATGTCCCCACATTGTCACGAAAGTGGTCCTCTCCATATCTTCTGGTGCCATCTTGATTTGGTTGTAGCCTTAAAAAACGTCCATAAATGAGAACAGTGAGTGTTTGGCAGTATTAATAACCAAGGTATCGATATGGGGTAGCGGGAAGCTATCTTTTGGACTAGCTCTGTTTAGGTCCCGATAATCAACGCACATTCGTACTTTTCCATCTTTCTTCGGGACTGGGACTACGTTTGCTACCCATTCAGGATACTTAGCGACTTCCAAAAATCTGACGTCGAACTGCTTTTTTACTTCCTCCTTGACTTTTAGAAATATTTCAGGCTTCATTCGTCTCAACTTTTGTTTCACAGGCTTGCATTCTGGCTTCAAAGGCAAACGATGCACCACAATATCCGTATCGAGCCCCGGCATGTCTTGATAGGACCATGCAAACACATCTGCATACTCGTGGAGCAGTTCTACCAACTCTTATTTCTTTGTCAATGGTAGTGAAGTACCGATTTTTACTTCTTTCTTATTATCCTCATTTCCCAGATTAACAACTTTCGTTGTCTCCTGATGAGGCATAATTTGCTTTTCTTCTGATTCTATCAATCTCAATAGGTCGGGTGGTAAGTCGTAGCTCTCTGCAATCTCTTCATCGCCAATTTCACCAATATCAATACATTTCTCAAAATTGATTTCCGAATTACTGATGAGATTGTTTTCGCATTCATTATTAGGAGACCTGGAAAGGTGTAAGCAAAATAATATAGATGGTTGTATAGGAAGACAAAATAGAATGATGGACTATAAAAGAAATGACAAATGAATGGAGATATAATGCATCATAATTGTCATTTATTAGAATGATAAGTTCATAAAAAGAGCCCGTGCACAAAAGAAAATCTCATAACACTCTTGGGCAGAAGTGTCTGAGAACTTAGTTTGTTAACCAGAAAGAGACCTAAATATAGCAGGTAAATCTACAGCACGCCAATTCTTCAATTCAAATCCTGGAGGACACGAGTAGATGGTGACTTCTTCAGTTTTGTTTCTCTCTTTTCCTTCTTGTTCCATCATCTGTATGCAGAAACCCGCAAATATTCCCTCCAAAGTCACGGCGGGTTTGGTCCCAACTAGTGAATCGGGAAAAATAAAACCCGCTGTCCGAAATATCTCATAGAGATGGGGGATGTACATCCTCGGGGTCTCTATCTCGTATCCCCTGAGCCTTGCGATCCTCTGCTCCTTCCTTTCTCTTATCAGTCTCTCTCTGTCTTCCCTGGTCGGCTTGTATCCCAACCCGAACTTGTCTTCCTTTCCGATCACACTTATGCTCTTTCGAATTCCTTGTAGGTTCTTCCCTAAACCTGTCCCAGCTAGAAAACCCTTTCCTACGACCTAAGCAAGGCCGCTTTGAGTAGCAGAGAACAACTGAGGTATAGGCATCTTAAAACCTTCGCTTACAAATGTAGCATTCATAAACTCCAAGGTTCGAAAAGAGCATTCTCCTGCTTCTTCAGTAGCTTCTATGTAGGGAATATTCGAGGGCTTTGATACAAGGAGATCTTCTTCTCCGTCGACGATTATCAATTGCTCTTCGACCCTGAACTTCACTTTCTGATGCAAAGTGGATGGAATAGCACCAGCCATGTGGATCCAAGGCCTTTCCAACAAGACATTGTATGAAGGAACGATATCCATGACCTGGAAGACAATGTCGTATGTGCAAGGACCAATTTGTATCGGCAACTCAATTTGCCCCGCAACTTGCCTATGGGTTCCATCAAATGCTCACACTACCATATGACTGTTCTTCATGTAGGAGCCATCGACGGGCAGTTTGGCCAATGTAGTCATCGGCATGACGTTTAGCGCAGAGCAGTTATCGATGAGGACTTTTGCAATGATATGGCCCTTGCAGCGCGCAGTGATGTGAAGGGCTTTGGTACTACCTATCCCCTCAGGCATGATCTCATCGTCACTGAAAGCTATGAAGTTGTTAATAGCCATATTCCCCACTACTTGGTCAAACTTCTCTACAGACACATTATGAGCCACGTATACCTTATTCAGCACTTTCAAGAGCGCCCTTCGATGGGTCTCTGAATTCATCAATAATTCCAGGATGGATATGCAAGCCGGTGAGCGTTTTAATTGTTCAACAATGCTGTATTCGCTGTGCTTGATAAATTTGAGGAATTCACAAGCGTCCTTCTCTGTCACAGGCTTGCTCATTTTTCGCTCAACAGCTTTTTCTAGGACAGTCCCCTCTTCATCAGCCTTAGCTTTCCCTTTTTTGACATTTTCTGATGCTTTCGGTGTATAGCATCTCCCACTCCTAGTGAAACCCCCAACACCAGTTATGTCTACGACAGCCGCAGAGGCGTTGGAAATTG
Source organism: Fremontodendron californicum (assembly GCA_030761205.1). Lineage (NCBI taxonomy): Eukaryota > Viridiplantae > Streptophyta > Magnoliopsida > Malvales > Malvaceae > Fremontodendron > Fremontodendron californicum. The sequence goes on from JAULJL010000010.1 coordinate 5,396,252, forward strand.
GTGTAACATTAACAGGCTCTGGTAATGCGAATTTGCATTCGTACCTCCAAGGCACAGCCTTATCATTCCTATAGGGGAACGGGTTTGGTACTTCAATAGTCACCATCGGCCTTAGCACCCTTGGTGTTTCCCTTACCGGTGAGTTTTGGTTTTCCCCACAGTAGATAACCAATGATTTTGGCTTAACCCATCTTTCAGGGGCTTTTGGGGTTTCTTCGATTACCGCATCCACGGATTCTTTCTCCCATTCAGTGAAGAATTATGCTATGCCGATATCCATTAATTCTTGAATTTTGGCTCGGAAGTCAGAGCATTGGTTAACAGTGTGTCCCACTGAACCTCCATGATACCTGCAGAAGCGTTCAAAATTTGGTTCCGACCCTGAGGATTTCTGCCCCATGTTGACTGGTTTAAACAGCCCAGCCTCAATCATAGCATCCAACACTTTTCCCATATGAGTTCGGACATCCTCAATCCTGGATATTACTCGACAACCTTTTTCCTCCGTTATCGCGTTTGCTCTTTTTTTTCTCATGGTCGAGTAACGGATTTGCAGTAACGTTCGGCCCCCCTTGGTTGTGAAACTCAAGACACCGGCCCTGATTAGGTGTTGCACTCTGTGTTTAAGCGCAGTGCAATTCTCCGTGGAGTGACCCAGGTTGCCTCCATGGTAATCGCAGTTCACGTCCGGGTTGTACCATCTTGGTTATAGGGGTTTCATGGGTTCAAGGAACATAGGTGCCAATAGATGGTTTTGAACTAACTTGGGGAATAGATGGGCGTATGTCATGGGAATTGGGTCAAACTGGGGTCTTTGTTGGATTGGCTGAGGTGTTCTCTGATTAGTGCTCACATTATTTACTGGACTGGTTGGGTTAGGAGCAGGTACAGATGCTGTGTATACGGGTGCTGGCATGGATGATGGCGTATACACTGGCGCTGGTGGTCGATAACTCATTGAATATTGGGGTTGTGTAGGAGGGTAGGAGTATGGGTTAGGGGGTAACTGTAGGGTCTGTTTGTTGGTTAATGGGTATAGCTTTGTGGTGATCGATTTCATATGAAGCCGCTTGCACTTCTCCTTCTTTCTTTTTTGTCGCCCCCACCTTCTTACTGTTGGCGATTTCGTTTCACTCGATCTTGCCGCTTTTTATGGCGCTTTCTATCATCTCGCCAGAAATGACCATATCGGCAAAATTCTTGGTAGCACTGCCGACCAACCTGTCGTAATATGGTCCTCGCAATGTATTGATAAACAACACAGTGGTCTCTTTTTCTATCAGAGGTAGTTGTACTTGAGCAGCCAGGTCCCTCCATTTTTAGTCGTACTCTTTAAATCCTTATCCTACCATTTTCTCCATGTTTTGGAAGGATAACCTATCCGACGCCATGTCAGCCATATGCTTGTACTGGGCCAAAAAGGCTCTCGTCAAATCTGTCCAAGTATGAATGCGACTGCGATCTAGTTGGTTATACCATCTTGCAGCTGATCCTTGCAGAATGTCTTGGAAACAGTGAATTAATAATTTGTCATTATGAGTGTGCCCGGCTATTTTACGACAGAACATGGTGATGTGAAATGAAGGGCATTTGGTCCCACCATACTTCTCAAATTCCGGGACTTTGAATTTTAGCGGTATTACCAAATCCGAAACTAAGCTCAGTTCACTGGCATCAACTTTTCCGAAGGCGTTCATCCCTTCTATTGCTTTGAGTCTCTCTTCTAACATATCATACTTATGCTTTCTCCCAGCATCCTCTATTTTTTCTGTCACGCTTATTCTCAACTTTTCTTGTTCTAAGGGGTCATCCAAGTTCGGGACGTAAACTGGGTTTGAAAGATGGGTCCCTAGGTTAGATGCGAACTGTCCTTGGGCTTGTTGACCTGTAGGACTTGGCGTGCTAATGTACACATAAGGTTGTTCTCCCACTGGAGGTTCCCCTTGTGGGTGCCCATCTTGTGTCACTTGGGCATGGGTCGGGGTAAAACCCGGTGGGTATAGAGGATCATCGTTGTTACTTTCTCGGGGTCGGGGTTCTCCCTTTGCCATTGAGCTTTCGGCTGGCCCTTTTCCTCTTGTCAGACTCATCATCATTTCCATCATCTTGGCCATTTGTTCTCGTGACTCTTTTTGGGACCTTGCTATCTGTTCACGTAGTTCCTGTTGAGATCTGCCTAGCTGTTCTTGCAATTCTTTCTGTGCCCTTTCCATTCTCTCAATTCTTGTTGCTTGTTCGTTGTCCATGGTCTTTGCGTGTGCTCGTGTATTATACGAATGTGGAGCACTTTTGTCCAGATACTTTAGTCGGCGCTCAATTTTTATACCTTTGTTCAAATACCTCGGATTAGAACCTTATGACATATTATTCTTTATTCTTTATTAAGTGCATGAAAGAATGAACGAATGAAAATATAAATTGATGAACCAATAATTAATTAAGCAAATGAATAAATGGCTAAACGAATGCGTATGAATGTATCGAAAGTATTTGTCTTGGGATAATTCTAACCGAACAGTCTTTCATTAAATACTGAATTTCATTACATCAATGATAAAAACGTTGAACTTGTTCGTACTGCCTAATAGCATCGTCCAGGAATTCTAACATTTGTTGCCCATGTGTCCCTAATGGAATGACCTGACACCTTAGGTCTTTGGCCCTATCGGCCATTTTTTCGGCTTTCCAACCCGCTTCATGGACTTGAGCCATGATGTGCTCAATGAGCTCATTTCTTTTCAAGCAGGCTTCGGTGGTCATCTGGTGGGTGACTTGCCATTCTCTTTCCTTCTCATCTAATGCTCTTAGCAGAGCATCAATGTGACTTTTGTGGCCTTGAAGTGACCCTTCTAATTCTTGTACCTTTCTCCAAAGGGTTTTTTTCTCGGATTGCTGCTCCTTTTCAAACTTCAAACTGGCTTGCAGTCTCTCGTTCTCTTGTTGGCATTTCAATAATTCAGCGGAAACAGCGGAGTTCATGGCTTCTCTAGCTTGCTTTACCCGTGAAAGCCTAACAGTTTTGGCTTCCTCTTTCTTGGCTTTATCTTTCCAGTGGTCGCCTCTTTTTTGAGTTCATCGATTTTTTCTCCCCATTCTTTGGAAGACTTAACGGCCCCTTGATATTTCATTTCGAACCGGAACCTCTTGTTCTCTAAGTGTAGATCCCAGAGATCTTCTTTTGTTATGTCCCAGTCTTTTCTAACATCTTTCAACTTAGCTTCCTAGACTGAGCCTTTAACCTTCAAATCACTAATTTCTTCTTAGAGTCGAAGGATTTCCTAGTTCATTCGGGCCTTTTCCATTTTGAACTCCAATTTTGCTATCTCTAACTCAGATGGTACCTTTTTCGATTGCAGATCCATTTGTGAAACATCTTCCCCATCGGGTGCCAATATTTTGTCGTTAACCCTCTCAACTCTCCACACCATATAGCCTGATGTGACATTATCGGCATACCGAGCCACTTCTATCCGATATGTCTGCCTCCATGCTTCTATAATCTCTCGCACCTGTCTCATATACCCATCTTCCCCATAAGAAAATTCCAACATACCGAGTCCATGAGTCATGGAGGTGAATTGACGAGATTCGAGCTGCCTTTGCACTATTAGTGGTGCGTAACTCACACCCCTCATATTCCTAACAAAGGAACCCAAGCCATGTCTCCACATTTGTACAACATCGGCATGGGACATATCCACGATGCTATCCAAGTTATTTCCTCTTTCTTGAGATTTCGGAGAGTGGCAATCCATTGCTTCTCAGTCTTAGTTTCGGGCCATTCTTCCTTTAGAAATTCTCTCATCGGTGCAAACGATTTCCAATATGGGCGTAATTGGGCCTTCCAAAAATGGCTCTGGATCCATACATATAGAATTTTTGCACAGCCTATGAACCGCTCCTTTCCGGCCCTTCTATAGAAATTCAAGGACCGGATCGTTTCCGCCACAATTGCGGGGGATGGATCTATTTTCTGCCCCAATCTTTCAAAGATATCGAATACGGCTATTTCTACATGTCCCAAAGTCTTCGAGAAGATAACCAAACCATACACGGCCAAAGCGAAAATATCCCGGGCTTTGTCCTTACTTAAGTGATTCTGGATCAAGGCTCGTAGAACATCCCACGAGACGCATTCGCTTTTTCCTTTCTTTACCACATGGCTCTCGACCCAACCCATATCCACGCCTAAGATCTTGGCTATCTTTTTCTTGGACCTCGATGTTTTTGTATTTTTCAAATAAATTCGATCTGGGATGGAATGCTCGATATAAAGCAGGACAGTACTCTTCGACGATGGGAGTCATGTCTTCTTGGTTGAAGGTGAAGCAGCGATTTGTCGGGTTCCAAAATTATGCCATGGCTCGGATTAACCCATCATCGATGATAACTCGTATAATTATATAGTTTTTAGTTATGTTTTATTAATGTTTTGTGTCAAATACGAGTTATTATTGTTTAGTCTAATTGTGTTTATGATCTTTTATATTTTTATGTATTTTGGTGTTTTTCACAAGTTTCTTTGAGTGATTTCAGACTACTAGAATTAAGGGCAAATCTAGTTCAGTTTCAGTTCCGACACCTTTTGCCATATCAGCTATATCTCGAGTTTTACTGAAGCAATAAGGCTGAAATTTGTAGCCATGCAAAGCTAAGAGGCATATCTATCTTTTTCATGTTTTACACTTCTTAAAACGGAGTCGTTTTCCCTAGCAAAATCGACCATCAAGTTGGCTGATGTGCAATGACGTCTGTGCTGACATGTTTTCGTATTATGCCCATATTTTCTTATCCACATCAGAAAATGAGCTGATTCCAACGGCTATGGTTCCGTAACGGATAGGGGAACCTTTGTCTAGAAGACCATGTGATCAGATCAGGCCCCCAATATTGAAGAAATCGACCATCAAGGTGGCTGATGTGCAATGACGTCTGTGCTGACATGTTTTCGTATTTTGCCCATATCTGCTTAACCACATCAGCAAATGAGCTTATTCCAACGGCTATGGTTTCGTAACTGATAGGGGAACCTTTGTCTAGAAGACCATGTGATCAGATCAGGCCTCCAATATTGACGAAATCGACCAACAAGTTGGCTGATCAAAATCGTCATATACCTACCTTTGAAATTTGTAAAGCTTGTCTCTTGTCATTTAGCCCTCCACAATGTGTATAAATAGAGGGCCTTGGATGATTGTAAGGGATCATATTGGAGATTGGTAGGATATTAGCCATTTTAACAAAATTCTCTAAGTTTTCTTCTTCTTTCTTTTCTCTAGTTTTCTTTTTCTTTAGAAAGAGCAAGAGGTTGGATAATTAATATTCTTCTTCTTCTTCTTTCTTTCTTTTATTTTCTTCTTAGATTCTATTTCATTTTATGTTTATAATGCCTATGCTAGGCTAAACTTCTATTTGGTTAAGGGTGATTTCAAAGCCCTAGACATGTTTTGTGATTGATTTTCAGAATCTATCTATCATTAATTTTCTATCAAAGTTGCTTATGTTCTTCTACAAGAATTGTTCATGATGTTGTCTTGATTTGTTTAGGTGTACAACTAGATAGATCTTGATAATTATCTATTGCTAGTTTAGGAGTCTTGATCCGTGTAATTGTCTTGATTTCCTATTCATAAGTGGCAATTTGTGATTAATGATTATGGTCAAGTTTTCAATAATTGCAAAGTGGAACATAACCTAAGTTGAACAATCCGAGCTTATGTGTTTGTTGCTTAGATCAACCTATCTTTCTCATCATAAAGCTGCCATTAAATTGAATCTAGAGAGCTTATTCTAGGTTGTTTGATGGTTAGAGATTAAATAGAGAGTTTGTTCTATTTAACGACAAACTAAGGAAAGATTGGGATAACAGAGCTTGTTGTTATCTACGGTTGTTAACTTTGATAGTTGGTTGATATTGATAGATCTAAAATTGATTCTTAATGATGTCTAGTGGTGGAGAATGAAACCTTAACCATATTTTTCATATTTGATTCTTCTTACTTACTTGTTTTCTTACTTTTAGTTTGCTTATTTTTATTGGCTGGTTATACCGCCTAATTTGTATATTAACTTTGTTTTATTTTTATTGGCTGGTTATACCGCCTAATTTAGTATATATATTATTGGCTGGTTATACCGCCTAATTTAGTATATATATTTTTATTGGCTGGTTTTACCGCCTTGCATCTTATTCTTATTATTTACTTTAGTTTAAATCTGGCTTCAAAAACCCCTTTTCTTTTATTGTTCTTGAATTTAAGTTTTAAACTATTAACTTATAAACTAAAACCCAATCCCTGAGGACTCGACCCTTGCTAACTACTATACTTACAATTGATCTTTTTAGTGCAAGGTTAAATAAGATACACTCTTTTGGGTGTATCAAGTTTTTGGCGCCGTTGCCGGGGATTGCTTTCTTTAGTTTATTAGTTTATTGGTTTATTCTTATTTTCTGTTCTAATTATTTACTTTCTTATTTTTTTTTATTAGTGAATGTTCCAAGCCCCCGAAGAAGACTTACGACTTAGGAAAATTCGGGAATTTATAACTTCTCACCAACAACCAATTGAGGAGTTGATCCAAAACATCCAAGAGAAGCAAGGAGAGATGGCAGCAGCTGACAACCGAACTCTCAAGGAGCTAGCCGCTCCGGACTTGGGTCAACAACCATTATGCATTGAATATGCTAATCTTGAGGTAGCTTTTGAATTAAAATCTGGTTTGATTCATCTTCTCCCAACTTTTCATGGTTTTGCAGGAGAGGATCCAAATAAGCACCTCAAGGAATTCCATGTAGTTTGCTCAAGCATGAGACCAACAGGGGTCACGGAAGAGCAAGTTAAGTTGAGAGCCTTCCCATTCTCTCTAGCTGATTCAGCAAAGGAATGGCTCTACTATCTACCATCCGGGACCATCACTACATGGAATGATTTGAAGAAAGCATTCTTGGAAAGGTATTTCCCAGCATCTAAGGCTGCCAACATTAGGAAAGAGATATGTGGGATTCGGCAATACAACGGAGAGTCCTTATATGAATATTGGGAGAGGTTCAAGAAACTTTGTGCATCATGTCCACACCATCAGATAAGTGAACAACTTCTCATCCAATACTTCTATGAAGGTCTCATGCCCATGGAGAGAAGTATGATAGATGCCGCTAGTGGGGGAGCTCTAGTTGATAAGACTCCCAGGGCTGCTAGAACATTAATCTCCAACATGGCAGCCAATTCTCAACAGTTCTCAATGAGACAAGATCCACCACCACAATCCAAGAGAGTTAATGAGGTAAGTATATCATCCCTTGAACAAAAATTTGATAAACTGACTTCTCTTGTTCAACAATTGGCTGTAGGTAAAATACAACAAATAAAGGCTTGTGGCATATGTTCAAACATAGGGCACCAAACTGATATGTGTCCAACACTTCAAGAGGATACCAATGAACATGTGAATGCCATGGGTGGATTTCAGAACCAATCAAGGAAATATGATCCCTACTCAAACACATACAATCCAGGATGGAGGGATCATCCAAACTTCAATTATGGAGGGAACCAATCACAAACTATTCCTCCACCATTTGACCACAGGCCACCGGGTTTTCAGCAAAGAGTGCAACAACCATACCAAACCCGACAACAACTACCACCCACCCAAAATTCAGGTACTTCTCTTGAAGATCTTGTTAAAGCTCTTTCTACTAATACAATTCAATTTCAACAGGAAACAAAGACAAGTATTCGAAATTTGGAGACTCAAATAGGGCAATTGGCAACAACCATGAGTCAAATGCAAGCAAGGGATTCTGGGAAATTACCTTCCCAAACCATAGTGAATCCAAGAGAGAATGCCAATGCTATAAATTTAAGAAGTGGGAAACAGCTAGAGAAACCACAAAATGATAGTGCTCAAGGGGAAAACAATACCATGGCATCCTCTTCACATCCCAACGAGCCACTAAAAAAGGTAATTCCTAAACCATCCTTTCCTTCTTATATAACTCCTCCACCTTTTCCTAGCAGGTTAGCAAAGTCCAAGAAGGAGGAGCAAGAGAAGGAAATTTTGGAAACCTTCCGGAAAGTAGAGGTGAACATTCCTTTACTAGATGCTATCAAGCAAGTGCCAAGATATGCCAAGTTCCTAAAAGAGTTGTGCACATCTAAACGGAAGTTGAAATGGAATGAAAAGGTAAGTGTAGGGGAGAATGTGTCAGCTGTTCTTCAAAAGAAACTCCCACCTAAATGCAAGGATCCAGGTATGTTTACCATTCCTTGTAAGATAGGCAACACCAGGTTTGAGCGTGCTATGCTAGATCTAGGGGCATCTATTAATGTCATGCCATATTCAATTTATGCTTCATTGAATCTAGGACCATTAGAGGAAACCGGTGTTATAATACAACTTGCTGACCGTTCTAACACTTATCCAAGAGGAGTTGTAGAAGACGTTCTTGTACAGGTTAATGAATTGGTTTTTCCTGCTGACTTTTATGTTATTGAGATGGAAGATGAGATGTCTTCTAATCCCACACCTATTCTATTAGGGAGACCATTCTTGAAAACAGCAAGAACTAAAATAGATGTACATGATGGCACTTTAACTATGGAATTTGATGGTGAAATAATTCGCTTTAACATTTTTGAGGCCATGAGATATCCTAGTGATGTGCATTCTGTTTTTAATATTGATATAATTGACTCACTAGTGCAGCAAGCTTATGAGCTAGATGGTGAAGATAGTGTGGAAATAGTCCTTAGCAACCATCTCGGAATGGGGAATGCTAAACTAGCCTTGAGTGACCAGGTGGAAGGGGCACTAGAATCTTTACACTCGCTGCAACCTAAAGATGCAAGGTTTGATGTTTCATTTATTGATTTGCCTTTATCTAATGAGAAACTTCTACCTTCCATTTTGCAGGCACCAACTTTAGAATTGAAACCACTACCGAACCACTTGAAATATTTGTTCTTAGGGGAAAAGGACACACTACCTGTCATCATTGCCAAAGAGCTCACACCTTTGCAAGAAGAGCGACTTATCCGGGTGCTTAGAGAGCATAAAACAGCAATTGGTTGGACAATTGCCGATATCAAGGGAATAAGCCCATCCATGTGCATGCACCGGATTTTGTTAGAGGAAGGGTCTAAACCAACAAGAGAAGCACAAAGGAGATTGAACCCTCCTATGATGGAGGTTGTGAAAAAGGAGATACTGAAGCTCCTAGATGTTGGAGTGATCTATCCTATCTCGGATAGCAAATGGGTGAGCCCAGTCCAAGTGGTTCCAAAGAAATCAGGTGTAACGGTGGTAACAAATAATGAGAATGAACTTGTTCCTACTAGGATTCAAACAGGATGGCGAGTTTGTATTGATTATCGTAAACTTAATTCCACAACTCGCAAAGACCACTTTCCTTTACCTTTTATTGATCAAATGCTTGAAAGGTTAGCTGGCCATTCTCATTATTGTTTTCTTGATGGTTTTTCAGGTTATAATCAGATAGCCATTGCTCCGGAGGACCAAGAGAAAACAACATTCACATGTCCATTTGGTACTTTTGCATACCGGCGTATGCCATTTGGTCTTTGTAATGCACCAGCTACATTCCAAAGGTGTATGGTTAGCATATTTTCAGATTATGTAGAGAATATCATAGAAGTGTTTATGGATGATTTTAGTGTCTATGGTGATTCTTTTGATAGATGTCTAGAGAACCTTACACTTGTACTTGAAAGATGCATGGAAACTAACCTTGTTTTGAATTGGGAAAAATGTCACTTTATGGTAGAACAAGGAATAGTTTTGGGTCATGTTATTTCTTCTAGAGGGATGGAGGTTGATAAATCTAAAATAGATATTATGCATTCTTTACCACCTCCCACAAATGTGAGAGAGGTTCGTTCTTTTCTTGGACATGCAGGTTTCTATAGGAGATTTATCAAAGACTTCTCAAAGATCACATTACCTCTTTGCAAGCTACTACAAAAAGATGTGGTTTTCCACTTTGATGATAAATGCAAAGAGGCGTTTGAAACATTGAAGGGACTCTTGACATCAGCTCCTATCATGCAACCACCAGATTGGAATATACCTTTTGAAATCATGTGTGATGCTAGTGACTATGCCATTGGAGCTGTTTTGGGCCAACGGGTTGGCAAAGCCTCACATGCCATTTATTATGCCTCCCGAACTCTTAATGATGCTCAATTGAACTATTCCACTACTGAAAAAGAACTTTTGGCTGTTGTATTTGCTTTAGAAAAATTTCGATCTTATTTAATTGGTACTAAAGTAATTGTATTTTCTGACCATGCAGCCCTTAGGTACTTACTCACTAAGAAGGAGGCCAAACCAAGGTTGATCAGATGGATACTTCTCTTACAAGAGTTTGATTTGGAGATAAAAGATAAGAGAGGTAGTGACAACTTGGTTGCGGACCATCTTAGCCGTTTAGTTCATGAAGATGATGCACTACCCTTGAATGAGAACTTTCCGGATGAGCAACTTCTTTTTATAAGAACAACAACTCCTTGGTATGCTGATATTGTTAATTACCTAGTTACCAAGAAGTTGCCACAAGAGTTGACACAAGCTCAAAGAAATAAGATCAAGAGTGATGCCAAATACTACATATGGGATGATCCTTACCTTTGGAAGCATTGCTCCGATCAGATTATAAGAAGGTGTGTACTCAAAACTGAATTTCAATCTATTCTCACCTTTTGTCACTCTTATGCATGTGGAGGACACTTTGGATCCAAAAGAACAGCCATGAAAGTTCTTGATTCTGGATTTTATTGGCCTACCATATTCAAAGATGCATACCTCTTTTGCAAGTCATGTGATCGTTGCCAAAGAACTGGTAACTTAGGTGCTAGAAATCAAATGCCTCAAACTCCAATACTTATTGTTGAAATTTTTGATGTATGGGGCATGGATTTCATGGGACCTTTTCCTCCTTCTTTTGGTAATCTTTATATTTTACTTGCCGTTGATTATGTTTCAAAGTGGGTGGAAGCAAAATCCACTAGGACTAATGACTCTAAAGTTGTTTCAGATTTTGTCAAGACTAACATCTTTGCTAGGTTTGGAACGCCAAAGGCCATAATCAGCGATAGAGGTACTCACTTTTGCAATAGGACTATGGAAGCACTTTTGAGGAAGTATAACATCACACACAAGGTCTCCACCTCATATCATCCTCAAACTAGTGGGCAAGCTGAAGTGTCAAACCGAGAAGTTAAGTCCATCCTTGAAAAGACAGTTAATCCAAATAGGAAGGATTGGAGTTCACGACTTGATGATGCACTTTGGGCTTATAGGACAGCATATAAGACACCCATTGGTATGTCTCCTTATCGACTTGTTTATGGTAAGCCTTGTCATCTTCCGGTTGAATTGGAACATAAATCATATTGGGCTATCAAACAATGCAACATGGAGATGGATGAGATAGGAAAGAAAAGAAAACTTGACCTACAAGAATTAGAGGAGATAAGGAATGATGCCTATCAGAATTCTAGGATTTACAAGGAAAAAACTAAGGCATTCCATGACAAGATGATATCAAGAAAAGAATTTGTTGTTGGACAAAAAGTTCTTCTCTTCCATTCACGCCTTAAGTTATATCCAGGTAAGTTACGTTCTCGTTGGGTTGGACCTTTTGTTATTACTAATGTATTTACTCATGGTGCAGTTGAAATCCAAAGCCCGAAAACAGATAAGGCATTCAAAGTGAATGGTCATAGATTGAAGCCTTACTATGAGAACTTTCCAATACAAGATGTGGAGGAGTTTCCACTTTTTGAGCCAAAGTATGTTGAATAATAATGGCATGGGTCTAAGTCAAGCTGAGGACAATAAACCAAGCGCTTCTTGGAGAGGCAACCCAAAAGGATGGAGAACATCTATTATATCAGATTTGCATATTCCTTACTCTCCATCATTCTATCTTTTATTGTTTTTCTTTTCTTTTGTTTAATAGTTCTTTTCTCTTACATATAATTCTTGCATTGGGGGATAATAGCATTACATTGAGGACAATGTAAAAATTATGTGTGGGGGGAAGAATTTAGGATTTTATTTAGAGTGTTTTGTTTTTGAGTCTTTTTATGTTGTTTTTCTTTTTGATCCTTGTTTTGAAAATAACTAGATGTAAATATAATTTTTTTTTAACCCCGGTTAAATGGCGGATAACGGTACTCCGTGATTATTTAAATCGGTTCCATCAGCTACCCACAAAACTGATATTGTATATAAATTTCTCTTTCAATTTCTCTTTCAATTTTTTTTTTCATTCTTTTTCAAGATGGATGATATTCTCACAAGATTGCAGAAACGATTTCCTCCTTTTCCTCGAAATATTTTACTGAAGCTTTACCAAGTTCGACTTGAAAGATTAAGAATGCTTATGCGCAAAGGGATTCCTGACGACATACGTTGGCTAATTGAAGCCAAGGTACGTGAAGATGAATATCTTCCTGTTTTGCATTTACCAGGTACAGGTAGAAGCACTTTTGCAAAGAAGCGACGAGCAAAGCGCATGAGTTCAAATTGCCACAAATGTGCACGATGGACGTGTAACGGTAAATGTCGTTCTATTGGGATTCCGTCCTCTAATCGAGATGATAAAATTGAATTCATTAAGGATGGACTGAGTAAGGAGAATTTGGGTAATATCCAACTTTCTCTTGAGACGCATCCTAGTGGAGACGTACAAAGAGAAATTCTTGATTTATGGCCGCAATTCCAAAGGGAATGGCAACATCTTGGGAATCTGATGTTAAAAGACCCTGTTTGCCAGCTTGTAAGAAAACTGGATGGGAAGCATATCCTCGACTCATAGAAGGCGTTTAAGCCGTTTCTGGACGTAAAACCAGAGGAAGATGTGAGCCACAATCACAACTACAATAAATGACTTCTCAGTTTTTGGTTTGATTTGCAATAACTTTATTTTGGTTTAATTTACGTGTTGTTCGATTTGTGTAACTATTCTCGTTTTTTTTTATTTGTCTTTTACGGTTGATTTTTTCTTCTCTTTTCGATTTTCTTCCTGAAATCACGCAAAAATCTTTTGTTAGGTTAACATTTTCTTCTGACAGGTCAGATACACTTTCGGCGACATTATTACTCTTGTCTGATTCACTACTCAGTCCTCTATATATTACACCATGTACTCATTCTCTTTCAGGCACTCGAAAAAAAAAAAAAATGGAAAGTACTTCATCCCAGCGCATTAAAAAAATTTGTGTCTTTGGAGGTGCTTATCCAGGGAAAAATAACATATTCGCTGATGAAGCCATAAGAGTTGGAGTAATACTTGCCCAACAAAAGATCCACTTGATTTATGGAGGCGGTAGTACGGGTTTAATGGGAGCAGTCGCTACAGCAGCACACGCCGGAGGAAGTCCAGTTCTAGGAATCGTGCCAAAACTATTCACAAGTTTTTGTGGACCTACCGTGGGTAAGGAAATACAAGTCTGGAGTGTCCCTGAACGGATAACAATCATGTACCATTCTGCCGATGCATTCATTGCTTTACCAGGAGGTCTGGGTACATTGGAAGAAATAGCTTGCGTGGCTTCTTGGTCATCTTTGGTCACAAATAAGAAACCCATTGGTTTGCTTAATATTAATGGTTATTTTAGTAATTTGCTTTCATATTTAGATAATGCTGTGGATAATGGATTCATGTTTTCAGAGGCAAGGAGAACCATAATTTCTGCTACAACCATTGAAGATTTACTCAAAAAGCTCCAAGCTTATGAGTGTTTATCTGCTACGGTTGTTTCGCAAACGCTCGGAAAAAGAAAAAGAGATATGGACGAGCAAGGAGTGGATTGCACTTTGTCTTTGTGACATTATCTAACATTTTGCTTGTTGTGTCTCAGTTATAATAAGTGGTTAGCAACCTCTGCAGGTAATATCTCCTAAATTCTACCTTTAAAATTTGACATTGGGGACAATGTCATATTTTAGTAGGGGGTAAGGGACATTTTGCTAATTTAATAAAAAAAAAAAAAAAAAAAAAATTTAAGAAGTATTCATTCTGAACAAGGTCTGAGTAAGGGAGACTTGAGACATACCTTGTCAGTTTGATGTCTTCTTTTCAAAAAAAAAAAAAAAAAAAAAAAAGAGTTTGTTGTGTTTTAAGCAATTTAGAAGTATTCATTCTGAACAAGGTCTGAGTAAGGGAGACTTGAGACATACCTTGTCAGTTTGATTTTAATCTTTTTATGTTTACTTGTTAATTTTTGTTTAGTATTTTAGGATTATTTAGGTTGCATGAGTTTGTTTTGTTTTGAGTCTTAGTTGTTCCTATTCTTATGTTATTAGTTCTTTTATCTTACACATGATTCTTTCATTTGAGTTAATAGACTTACATTGAGGACAATGTAAGAATTAAGTGTGGGGGGGAATGATTTAGGATTTCTTTTATTTTTGTCTACTATTTTTTTTCTTTATTATTATTACTTTTTTTTTTGTGAGTTTTAGTTCCTTTTTAATACAATGATGAGATATGAATTGCATAAGTCTAAAACAGATTTATTAGTAAGAAGATTTTCATGAGAATTGAGCTTGATGTCAACCTTTTTTATGAGCCAATGTTAATATAATATGTTGATTGAGAAAGAAGCATGTTTAGACTTAATCTGACTTGTATAATCATCCTTGTGAGTTTTTGAGCCTATAATGATTGATGCATTATACAAATCAATCTAATTTCTTTCTTGAGTGCTCTTATGATTACATGATTCTCTAGAACTTGCTTTAAACCGTTTGAGACTATATTGATACATGTGACAACATGAATATGATAGAGGCATTAGGATTTTTAGCCAGGGCCAAACAGCCATCCCTTATTGATGTTCCAAGAGAACACACCCTTAGTGAACCAATTTGAGCCTACATTGAATAAGCTATCTCTTTGGTAACCATAACTTGTCCCTAACCTAAATATACTTATATCTTTGTTCCAAAAATGAATTAGCATGTTTTGAGACAAGTTGCAAAGACAAGGGATATTTTTAGTTAAAAATTTGGGTTAGAAACAAGAAATAAGTGTGGGGGGAAAAGAAAAGAAAAGTCAAGAGAAAAAAAATTGGAATACTGGCAAATACATCCCTATGTAAAAAACAAAAAAAAAAAAATATGAATCATCTCTTGAATTTGTGGAAAAAGAAAAAGATGTTACAAAGTCGTTTAGAATGAAGAAAAGGGCCAACATGAATATCCGGCCTAGGTGACTATGTACTTGTAAAGAGTTTTGAGAAGTTTCTTTGTATGATCTTTTTATATCTCTAAACTTTATGAACTCTTTGGAACCTTTGTGATATCTTTATCCTTTTGTTCTTCAACCACATTACAAACCCCTTGGCCCCATTACAACCTTGATTAAAGACCTCTTGATTCATGAAGTTGTATGATCTAAATAGTGGAGAATAGGTGGACAAGCAAGAATATGGTAGAACTGTTTTCATGAGATTGATTGAGTGTAAACACTTCACCACTACTTTAAAGAGTGAAAATCATGAGGGTATCCCATGTGAGAAGTTGAGATTAAATTTGAACATGCAATATTTTGATTGAGATATGTTATGCTAATATTGGCTTAACTCAAACAATTTACATTCAAGCATGATTTTTTGTGAAATTCTTTAAGCTATTGATTAGTTTATAAGACTTGTTCAAATATTGTCTCTAATTTGTATTGAAAGGATTAGGAGTAAATATTTTTAGTATATGTAGTTTATTTATATTTTAGTTTTTCAATGTTTGTGGGTATCGTTCTAGTAAACCCTCACGAGACTAAACTCATCCACTAGGGACACCTAGGGGTTTAAAGGCTTGTGTCACATGCTAAGTGCCACCGTAATTTCCTACGAAAATGGATTAGATTAGATTTTCTTATTTTATTTTTATTGAGTCGTTGCTAGGGACTAGCAACAATCTAAGTGTGGGGGTGTGATAACTCGTATAATTATATAGTTTTTAGTTATGTTTTATTAATGTTTTGTGTCAAATACGAGTTATTATTGTTTAGTCTAATTGTGTTTATGATCTTTTATATTTTTATGTATTTTGGTGTTTTTCACAAGTTTCTTTGAGTGATTTCAGACTACTAGAATTAAGGGCAAATCTAGTTCAGTTTCAGTTCCGACACCTTTTGCCATATCAGCTATATCTCGAGTTTTACTGAAGCAATAAGGCTGAAATTTGTAGCCATGCAAAGCTAAGAGGCATATCTATCTTTTTCATGTTTTACACTTCTTAAAACGGAGTCGTTTTCCCTAGCAAAATCGACCATCAAGTTGGCTGATGTGCAATGACGTCTGTGCTGACATGTTTTCGTATTATGCCCATATTTTCTTATCCACATCAGAAAATGAGCTGATTCCAACGGCTATGGTTCCGTAACGGATAGGGGAACCTTTGTCTAGAAGACCATGTGATCAGATCAGGCCCCCAATATTGAAGAAATCGACCATCAAGGTGGCTGATGTGCAATGACGTCTGTGCTGACATGTTTTCGTATTTTGCCCATATCTGCTTAACCACATCAGCAAATGAGCTTATTCCAACGGCTATGGTTTCGTAACTGATAGGGGAACCTTTGTCTAGAAGACCATGTGATCAGATCAGGCCTCCAATATTGACGAAATCGACCAACAAGTTGGCTGATCAAAATCGTCATATACCTACCTTTGAAATTTGTAAAGCTTGTCTCTTGTCATTTAGCCCTCCACAATGTGTATAAATAGAGGGCCTTGGATGATTGTAAGGGATCATATTGGAGATTGGTAGGATATTAGCCATTTTAACAAAATTCTCTAAGTTTTCTTCTTCTTTCTTTTCTCTAGTTTTCTTTTTCTTTAGAAAGAGCAAGAGGTTGGATAATTAATATTCTTCTTCTTCTTCTTTCTTTCTTTTATTTTCTTCTTAGATTCTATTTCATTTTATGTTTATAATGCCTATGCTAGGCTAAACTTCTATTTGGTTAAGGGTGATTTCAAAGCCCTAGACATGTTTTGTGATTGATTTTCAGAATCTATCTATCATTAATTTTCTATCAAAGTTGCTTATGTTCTTCTACAAGAATTGTTCATGATGTTGTCTTGATTTGTTTAGGTGTACAACTAGATAGATCTTGATAATTATCTATTGCTAGTTTAGGAGTCTTGATCCGTGTAATTGTCTTGATTTCCTATTCATAAGTGGCAATTTGTGATTAATGATTATGGTCAAGTTTTCAATAATTGCAAAGTGGAACATAACCTAAGTTGAACAATCCGAGCTTATGTGTTTGTTGCTTAGATCAACCTATCTTTCTCATCATAAAGCTGCCATTAAATTGAATCTAGAGAGCTTATTCTAGGTTGTTTGATGGTTAGAGATTAAATAGAGAGTTTGTTCTATTTAACGACAAACTAAGGAAAGATTGGGATAACAGAGCTTGTTGTTATCTACGGTTGTTAACTTTGATAGTTGGTTGATATTGATAGATCTAAAATTGATTCTTAATGATGTCTAGTGGTGGAGAATGAAACCTTAACCATATTTTTCATATTTGATTCTTCTTACTTACTTGTTTTCTTACTTTTAGTTTGCTTATTTTTATTGGCTGGTTATACCGCCTAATTTGTATATTAACTTTGTTTTATTTTTATTGGCTGGTTATACCGCCTAATTTAGTATATATATTATTGGCTGGTTATACCGCCTAATTTAGTATATATATTTTTATTGGCTGGTTTTACCGCCTTGCATCTTATTCTTATTATTTACTTTAGTTTAAATCTGGCTTCAAAAACCCCTTTTCTTTTATTGTTCTTGAATTTAAGTTTTAAACTATTAACTTATAAACTAAAACCCAATCCCTGAGGACTCGACCCTTGCTAACTACTATACTTACAATTGATCTTTTTAGTGCAAGGTTAAATAAGATACACTCTTTTGGGTGTATCAATCGACCTTAACTGGGATTAATAGTGTTATGTCCCCGTATAGTTGAGTGAAAACTTCTTTTTCTGCTGTGCTCCACTGGTTCCATATACTTATCAACCCGCTGAGATCATTGTGTCGGATAACAAGGTCGACCTTGTCCGGTAGTGTTGACATACAGCCTTTTTTTAGACAATCCCCATTCTTCTACTATGCTTTTTCTGAACGTTCTCTAACCACTGCATGTTTTTCAACCATTGAGCCAACTTGTTCTTCCATGAAGGACCCTTCGGTTGAAAATTATCCCGATACCAAAGACTTTCGACGTGCATGGATGATAACAATGATGCATGACAAAAGAAAGAAATGAATTAGTAGGGAAATGAATTCAAAAGTATGAAGTAAATTAGTGCAGAAATGAATTCAAAGGCGCAACACATATTATGCATGGTACAACAGTTATTTGTCCCCAAAACTACTTAGGCGTCATGATGCCTCCGGGGTTAGGTATTGAATTTATTACAGGCGAAACGATGTACGTTCATCATCGCTCGGCTCATGAAACTAGTTCGGGGTGAAAAGTAGATAGCAAAAGATTGGAAGCGTTCCTCCATGTGTACCTAGTTCTGGTACATTTAACGAAAATTCGGCATGGCTTTACCTAGGTTCGACTTTGTTGGGTTCACTATATGCGGTTTGGTTGAATTCTAAAGGCCCCAAATTGTTCCTCACTATCGCCCGTAAGGGCTAGTAAGGCACCCCGATCCGAGGAACGGGTTCAATTTGTTAGAGTATTTATTCCTTAGCCCATGCGGATTGTTAATCACGAAGGCATAGGAATATCATACTCCGAAAGTGTTTCGCTAGCCCATGCGGATTGTTAGTCACGAAGGCGTAGTTTACTTTACTTCCACTTAAAAAATACGAAACTCGGGTATAGAGTTTATGTTATACGAATGCAAGTGTAGTGTGTGAAGAGGAACAAACAAACCTTTTATCACCTACTCTATAACCCATATTTCGAATACCCCGATAATATACCAAGGCAAAGAATAAACAATGTAAGATAATAATTTAATCAAAGAGCAACAATAATATATAAAATTAGTAATGTATGCACATGAATATGGACATATTTAAAAATATTTTATTATTTTCAAAATTCTCTTTATTAATAAAAATGTGGGAATTAAAATTAAATATCAATTAAACCAACAAAACCGAGACTTTGATAACACATGATCAATTTTAGGCCTGACTCTCTTGTAGGTCCCCAGCGGAGTCGCCAAGCTGTCATAACGGTTTTTTCGACCGCTAAGACGATTTTGAAAACAAAATGGAGTCGCCACCAATCTTTTTTTGTAGGTGTGATTGGCCACCTATTAAAATCGATTTTAGTAAAATATTTTAAAATTAATTAAAACATCTTTTTAAAACCAATTTCGAAGTCTACGCTTTAAACCAGAGAGAAAACAAAATCGGGTTCGGGAGTCGGTTACGTGCGGGGAAGGATTAGCACCCCCGCGACGCCCGTGTAGAATGTTACCTTATTAATCTGTGTTATCACGAATCTCGGTAAAAATTGGTTTTTAATTTTGGGTATTTAAAAATTAATCCCCTTTGAAATGATTATGTCATTTGAGAATGATCCGAACCTTATTGATGTAAAATTTTTCATATTTCCCCGCAGACCCGGCAAAACATGAAAAGTTTTTTTTTACTTATTTTGAAATTCTCCGAATCACTTTTGCTTTTAAAAAAAAAGGAATATTTCGTTATTAACGATAATTGATGGTATCCTCTCCGGCAGACCCAGCAGAAAACTCATTAATTAACTTAACTCGGAAATAACCTTGTTTTGTTAAAATCATTATTTTTATAAAATAATTTAAAAATGAACATGCTAATCATTAAAATGTAAATATAATTTAAGCAAAATGCATAATCATTGAGGAATGGTAAACATTTTTATTTCAACACGGCAAACATCGCATTGCAAAGAATTCATGGCATTATTACGAAAAATTCGTAAGCATAGCATTATAGCAATCAAGGTTAAGATGACAAATAACTCTTAATTATTAAATAACTTAATTATGAAATGAGCATAAAGTGTACGTATTTTTTATTTTTACTATTATATATATTTTTTATAATTATTGATGAAACCATATAAATGACGTGCGTCAAAATATTTTGCCGAACTCCCCGGCAGACCCGGCAAAGTTTTGGAAATATATCTTCTCGCATGATACGTACCTAACTTTCTAATCTCCCCGACAAACCCGGCAAAGACTTATAGTTAAATCGTTTGACCATGTATTATTTTAAAATTCGGTTTAAGGAACACAATGGTGGTATTTAAAATTGGCACCCTTCGTCATTGTTTATTTTCAAAAAAAAAGAAAAAAAAGAAAAGGTATCATTGCTTTTTTTAAAAATAAATAAATAATTAAAAAAATCTTTCATTTTCACTATTATTATTTATTATTATTATTATTATTATTATTTTTTATCTTTCATTTTCACTATTGTCATTATTTTTTTTTAGCTTTCATTTTTACTTTATCATTATTTTTTATTATTGTTTTTTTTTATCTTTCATTCTCGCTATTATCCTTGTTTTTTATTATTTTTTTCTTTCATTTTTACTATTATCATTATTTTATTATTATTATTATATTTATTTTTTATTATTATTATTTTTTTATCTTTCATTTTTACTACTATCATATTTTTTTATTATTGTTTTTTTTTATCTTTTATTTTCACTATTATCCTTGTTTTTTATTATTATTTTTTTATCTTTCATTTTCACTATTATCCTTGTTTTTCATTATTTTTTCTTTCATTTTTACTATTATCATAATTTTTTGTTATTATTTTATTTTTTTAAAAAAAGTGTGTGAAAATGATTACTAAAACTCCATAAATTTTATATTATTATTCTTTGTTGTTTTTTTTTATTTCATATATATCTCTATGTTAATTTTTTTTGCTTTTTTTATTTATTTAAGAATTTATTTTTTATACATATATTTTTTTATATTTTATTTTAATTGAAGACATATGAAAAATAATGATTGTAGTGAATCAATTTTTAATAAAGAAATATATATAAAAAAATTAAAAAAAAATACATATACATATATATAAATATAAAAACGTAAATAACAAAAAAAAAAACAAACAAACAAACATCCGGGTCGGGTCCACACGCAAACCCACGCGCGGGTCAAGTACCCGACCCGCTAGAAGCCCTCCCCCAAAATAAAATAAAATAACATCTGGGTCGGGTCCCCACGCGGACCCACACACGGGTCCTGGGACCCGACCCGCAAGAGATATATTTAAAACCCCCCTTTTTTTGGTTCATTTTAACCGATTTCTAATTTCTGAAACCCCCTCTGCCAGTCACGCCGCCGTCGTCTGCTCCGCCATCGTCGTCGCCTCTGGAGCTCCGTTTGGGGGTCGAAATGAACCGAAATCACTCCTCTCGACCTCCTCTCTTCCGATCTTTTGATGGTTTCGCCCTAAACGTACTCTAAATCCGTAGATCTAAGCCCAAACCTTCGGATCCAGTGAAACCGAAACCTGTTTTTGTTTTTTTGTTTTTGCTGGTAGTTCTAGGTTTTTTTTTTTTTTTTTTTTTTTGCGTTTTTTGCTGCCCCTTTTTTCGTGTTTCTTTGTGTGTTTGTCTAAGTCTGATCAAAGGGGGGTTTTATAGGGGTCGGTGGCGTGTTGGCTGGTGACCTGGGTGGTTAGGGTGGTGGAGTGTGGGGAAGGGGCTTTGTCCGATTTGGGAGTGGCTAGGATGGCGTGTGGGGGAGGGCTAACGGGTAGGGGCTGTTTTGGGGTGGCGTGTATGGGGTGGTGGTGGCTGGTTTCAGGGGTTAGGGGCTGGTGGCAGGGGGTCGGCTGCTGTAGGGGGGCTAGGGTTAGGGTTTGCTAGGTGTTTGGGAATGGGCCTGCTTGGTAGCAGGCCCTGTTGGGCTTATTGGGCCCAAAATAGGAAGGGCCTTAGCAGGCCTTGTTGGACCAGGCAGCAGGCCTGATGGCCTGGTTGCCTGGATGGGCCTGTTAGGCCTAGCAGGCCCAATTTGGCCTGCTTGGCCAGCAAGCCCAAACGGGCCCTGGGTGGGGCTTGTAGAATGCCCGAGTATGGTTCGGATCCAACTCGGGCTAAAAACGGTTGCAACAGGTCTACTTATATGAATGGTAATTATGAGTGTATTAAATAGTAATAGACTGAATCTTAAATTGACTTTCACAATTTATAAGTGATTCTATATATATAAATAATATTAATTAATATATTAAAAAATAATAAACAACAAAATAATGAAAGGAAAACAAAAAAAAGCCGAACCCAAAAAAATAAGGATGGCAAGCATGTGAAATATGACTATATAGGAGAATTGAGAGGGTTTTATCTACAGTTCTGTACTTCTTTTCCAACTTTTACTCTTTTATTTCTAATCATCCATCATCAATAATATTATACTATATTGTGAGGTGGATGGTGGGCAATGGAATATTTTAAAGAGGTGAAAAGATAAAACCTATGATCGTTTATGAATATCATTAGCAAATAATAATATCTTCACTATGAGCGGAAAAAAGGAATAGCAAAGAAATAGACAAAAGATAATAAATGTACTGAAAAATAAAGAAATTAAAAAAATAAATATTTATAATTTATATTATTTATAACATATTTGATTGAATTTGATGTCACAATCAAAAGATACAAATTCAATTGGTGAAAATATATATATAAAAAAATAATTATATTATCAAAAATAAAATAAAAATATTTATATATTTTAAATTTTATATACATATATTTATTCTTAAAAAATATCTATTTATTCTTAAAAAAACTATACACTTTTCCCAAAAAAAAATTATCCGCTTATAAAAACTATCAAATTTTTCTACTTATATAAACTTTTGTCAAATTCTAGTTATGTTAAAATGGCAATGTTATAACAATTATGATGGGATTACACCATTACAATACTTTTATGATCATCGTGTTTTCTTTTTACCTTTTGAACTTAGATTTGGTTTTATGTGTATTAATATTATGTCTCATATTTTTTTTTATAAATAGTATAAATATATAAATACAATATAAGTTATTAAATTTATCAAAATTTTAAATAAAATACGATATTTGTATTAAACATATCATATTAATTATATCTAAATATGAGTTTTGCTAACGAGTGCTTTTAAGACACTCTTTAAGGTTAGTTAATATACTATTTATAGTAATAATATTGTATTAAATGCAGTTGTTGACAATTTTATTTATAGTTTTTAATGTATTGAGTGAAAATATTATTATATAAATATATAAATACAAGATAAATTATTAAATGTATCAAAATTTTAAATAAAATACGATATTTGTATTAAACATATCATATTAATTATATTTAAATATGAGTTTTGCTAACGAGTGCCTTTAAGACACTCTTTAAGGTTAGTTAATATACTATTTATAGTAATAATATTGTACTAAATGCAGTTGTTGACAATTTTATTCATAATTTTTAATGTATTGAGTGAAAATATTATTATATAAATATATAAATACAAGATAAATTATTAAATGTATCAAAATTTTAAATAAAATATGATATTTGTATTAAACATGTCATATTAATTATACTTAAATATGAGTTTTGCTAACGAGTATTTTTAGATACTCTTTAAGATTAGTTAATATACTATTTATAGTAATAATATTATATTAAATGCAGTTGTTCATTTATCATTTTTAATAGGGAAAAGTATTAAACTCTCCCTGAGGTTTGGTTATAATTTCAGATACCCCCTGAGGTTTGGATAATACCCTCTTTCCTCCCTAAAGATTAATATCATGCCAAAACTGCCCTTCTATGGCATGGAACATGTCTAGGGTTGACAAAATAATCCGAATCGTTGGGTCAGGTAGATAATTTAAAAAAATAACAGGTTCAAGTCGGGTTCGGATTTACCATAAACCCGAATTGACCCGCCCCGATTATTTTTTTTATTTTTCTTACTTTTTAATTTTTTATATATGTTAATTTTATATATTATTAGGGGTGAGTATTCAATCGGTTCGGTTTCAAAATTTCGAAAACTGATTAAACCAACTAAACTTATAAAACCGACTCACAAAGATTCTAAAACCGAAAAAATCGAAACCAACTTAAGTCAGTCGGTTTGGTCGGTTTAATCGGTTTTAACTGTTTAAAAAATAATTTATTTGTTGTATATTATATATTATTATATAATATAAATGATATATTATATTATATATAATTTTAAATTATTATAAATAATTATATTTAAAATAAAATTAAAAGGGTCGATTAGTTCAGTCTATTCGGGATGGGATTGGGAGGGTTTCGGGGTCAAGGGCTAAAATTTTAAATAAAATCGAGTTCAAGGCGGTTTCAAGTATATCTAAACGGACCCTTTATAGGGAAAAGTATTAAAACCCCATGAGGTTTGATCATAATTTCAGATACCCCATATAGTTTGGATAAACTCTCTTTCTCCCTTAAAAATTAATATCATGCCAAAACTGACCTTCTATGGCATAGAACATATATAGGGTTGGCAAAATAATCTGAACCGTCGAGTCAGGTAGGTAATTTCAAAAATAACGGGTTCGGGTCGGGTTCGGGTTTACCATAAATCCAAATTGACCTGCCCCCGATTATTTTTTATTTTTCTTAATTTTAATTTTTTATATATGTTAATTTAATTCTATAAATTATTAGGGGTGAGCATTCAATCGGTTCGGTTTCAAATTTTAAAAATCAATTAAACCGACTAAACTTATAAAACCGATCGAACTGATCGACAAAGATTCTAAAACCGAAAAAAACGAAACTGATTTAAGTCGGTCGATTTAATCAGTTTTAACTATTTAAAAAATAATTTATTTATTGTATATTATATATTATATAATATAAATGATATATTATATTATATATAATTTTAAATAATTATATTTAAAATAAAATTAAAAGGGTCGGTTAGTTCAGTCTATTCAGGATGGGATCGGGGGCTAAAATTTTAAATAAAATCGGGTTCGGGTTCGAGCTGATGAAATTCGGTTCGATTCGATTCGGTTTTTTATTCTATTCAATTCGGTAACGACAAAGTGTTAAAAACCATAATACTGCATATTAACCGTAATTTAATCTAAAATCAAACCTAACCGAACTGTTATCACCTCTAATCGTGGGTTATCTCCAAAATTCTTAAAAAATAAAATTGTCATTTGATTCTTTTATAACTTGAATAGGGGTAAAGTGGAATTTTCAAAACTTTAGGAGCGTAAGTGAAATTTTCACTAAATCTTAGGGGTAAGTGTCTTTTATCCTAATATTAATAACTTTATGGTGGGTTTGGATGAAATTTTTTAAAGAAGTTTAAAATGAAGGTATTTAAAAATGTATCATTTCAAAATGCTAGAATTTGTAATTGATTTTTTTGGGTAGATTTTTTTTAGAAAAAAATTTAGACAGTTGAAATTTTATGAAATAAAAAAATAATTAGAAAATAGGAATAATGATATTAAAAATAAAAATACATATATGTATAAAAAAATATACAATATGGGTATCATTATATTCGTAAAAATATATAGATATTATTAATAATATAGAAATAAAATATATATATATCATAATTAAATAAAATGATAATTTGTTTTTTTAATTTTGTA
This sequence comes from Fremontodendron californicum, assembly GCA_030761205.1. Classification (NCBI taxonomy): domain Eukaryota; kingdom Viridiplantae; phylum Streptophyta; class Magnoliopsida; order Malvales; family Malvaceae; genus Fremontodendron; species Fremontodendron californicum. The sequence continues at coordinate 5,421,927 of JAULJL010000010.1, forward strand.
TTTTATAGTGGGTCACCTTGGAATAAAGTGAGAGAGGATTTTGAAAATTTTTAAAATATCACCTCTTTAGATGGAATTTCAAAAGGAAATTTGAAATGCTCAAATTCCCTCTTGAAATTTTTTATAAATTTTAAAATTCTTCCTTTTTTTTACTCAAACAAATAAATTCATTTTTGACTTTTGAAAATCTTGATTGAAATAAAATCATTCTTTCAAATCTCTCACCAAAACACACCTTTAAAAAATGCTATTAAAATACTTATTAATATTTTCTATCTTTTAAATATATTATATCCATATTTATTATACTGTTTTTATATTAATCCTTAACGCCAAACCCAACTAAAGCTAACAACAGTCAGTGAAATATGACAGTAAAATGTAGTAGTAATAATAAATTTTCGTACAAGATAAAGTAAAGAGATATCCTTGTTAATTAACTGTTTAATATTAAAATTAATCTTTCCTAAATTGTATGGAAAATTTATTGAAAAGGACATCAATAAATATATGACTGAAAAAATTTGTTCGACAAAGTTCTATGAAATTAAACGCCCCAAACTCAGAGAAGCAAACAGTAAGCCCCACCGGCCAACCGAGCAACCTCCCAATGTTGTCGTTGCCGTTTCCTTTTTTCCCGTTCGGAGCAGGTTTTAACTTTTAAGACTGGGGTTTGGTTTCTCTGAGCACAAAGAAGAGAAGAAAACAGAAATATAGAAGAGAAAAAAAATGGTTTCAGGTGAATGTAAAGGAAAGTGGGGGAACCAACTGCCTTATCCTTTTACACTTTTAAAGGCGTTTTCAACTTCAAACTGTAATCTTGGTGCTTAAAAAGCAGACTTTTTTCTTGACTCTAAATCTACACAAAAGGCACAAAACTATAATCTCTAAGCAAAGGGTGCTTCCTTTCTAACCTTTTTGGGTTTTGTACCTTTAAAAATGTGAAAACAGAGAAAGCTTTCAGGTTCCCCTCTTTTTATTCCTTGGCAACTTCAGAAAAATGTTCTCTTCTTCTTCTGCTGTTAAATATTTTTAATGGGGTTCTTGTTTTTGTCTTGATCTTGAAGGAAGATTGAGTTTTTATGACTAACGCAATAAATTAATGCAAAACCCATGTTAAAGAATTAAATATTATGATTTACAAGGTTGAATTTGGTATAAATTGATTGATAAGGAAGGAATTACTAAAGATTCTCTCCCAAGTGGATGGTTCTTTTTCCAGGGAGAGAGAGGTTTTGCTTAACCTTTCTCTCTCATTTTTCCTTTATTCTGTTTCTTCTTTTGATGTCGGATTCCATATTTTAACTTTTGTTTGATGCAGTTAAGAGGGCTGCATTCTTCATGGAACTTCTTTTTAGCAAATGGGTATTTGCATTTTCACTCTGTTGTTGGCTAATCTTTTCTGTAGCATTTTCAGGTGAGCTTAAAGCTCCGTTTTCTTTTCCTTGGATTTCTTTTGGTTTCTTGAAAAATGCTCATTGTGTAGAAGACCAAATTGTTAAAAACTTGTCTTTTAATTTTGTAAGTGGAGGGGTTGCATGGAGATTCTAAAGTGAGAGGGGTGAATCTAGGAGGGTGGTTGGTTATAGAAGGTTGGATCAAGCCTTCTCTTTTTGATGGCATTCCCAATGGAGACATGCTTGTGAGTATTAAGCTGTTGTCTTAGCATAAATTTTGTTTTTTTAATGATTTATGGGTTTTTTCTAGTTCTTCCATTAATAATTCTAGTCATATGTTCATGGATATTGAAATGTAGGATGGAACACAGGTTCAATTCAAGTCGGTGACATTGCAGAAATATATTTCTGCAGAGAATGGCGGTGGGATGGACATTTCAGTTAATAGAGATGCTGTATCTTCATGGGAAACCTTTACAGTAAGAAGCCAAACAAAATTGTTGGTCTTTATCTCACAATTTTATCTTGTTTTGTATGTTAAACTTGAGTTTGATTGGCTCTTTGGACCTGCTGGTATTATGCTTGCGGATATTACAGCAAGTGAAACAATTATCTATTCTGTTCACTTAACAAAGTTTTATATGGAAAGGAACCGCAATGTGTAATGCAAAAAGAAACGATCCAATTTTATGCCTGTGGGCTGTTTTACATTGTTTTATTCTGGTTTAATATCCAGAGTGAGGCTCTTCAATACTGCCGCATTTTAAAACACATCTATGTCTTATCCTAACAAATTGGTTTCTAGGTTAACTTGATGAATGAAAGTCTATTACAAATTTACAACCTTTTGCCTTATAATACTTCAAAATTCACAAAGTTATATGGTGGAATAATGAGTCATTGGATTATTTTTTTTCTTGGAAAAAGATGGCTAGTCTTAGGTATGTGGTAGTAAACTGGGTAGAATATGAAGTGGGTGATGTAACTCAAAATATAGACAATGAATGGCATTTCAGTTGTAGCGTCAATACTTATTTACTTGATTTCATTTTCCTTGTTCTCTATGAAAGTAGGGGAGAGAGATTTATTGTCAAATGGATAGTTGTCCCCGGGTACTAGTATCATTTTTGTTACTTTCCTTTAAGTTAAGCATTGTAGAATATGTCCTTTATCAATTGTGATTAATGATTGTGAAAACAGTCATTCTTGTTGTGTTGACTGATATCCTATGAGTCTCATCTTGCACAGACTTGTTTGCTTTTTAAAAGGTAAATTCTTCCTCTGCAATGAAATTTGTAATCTAAACAATTTTTTTTTCATGCAGTTATGGAGAGTTTCTGAATCAGAATTTCAGTTCCGCACCACACAAGGCCAATTTCTAACATGTTATGGTAATGGATGCTCTGTAGCTGCAACAGAAAAATCAGCTTCCTCAACAGAAACATTTCAAATTGAAAGAAATAACAATGGTCGAGTTCACATCAAAATAAAGAGTGGGACCTATCTGCAGGTATAATACCAAATCTCTTCACTTTCGAGTTGATGAATCAAAGATCACCCTTCAGTAGTGTTGGCTGCAAATAACGGTGGATTGACACACTTTTTTTGCCACTGTCTCTTAAATGATATGGTTAAAATATTCAAGCACCCAATATTTTAGCCTGATTGGTTGTCGAGATTGCTGGTCAGCTGTACTGAAGATTGAGAACTTGTTGTATGGTCAAGAACCTTCACTTGAGGAAAATTTCTGAAACTTTAATTATGAAAGGCAAGTTTCAGTAATTTTGCCTTCATCTGGATATTCATGGTTTTTTTTTTTGAACCAGGTTTAATTGTCACATTTGAAAGATTAAGACAAACGTCTGTAATTATAGTTGTCCAATGGAGAATAAAGCTATCAAATGGTAGCATGACCAAAATGTGTGCAGTTCAACCTTCATAAATGTGCTCTATGACATATAAGATTATAAAGAAAATTAAGTGAATTCTTGAATTCAATTCATTCTGAAAATAATCTGATACAAGGTATTTATACATGAGGATATTGTTATTCTAGGAAGGTTTTACTAAATCCCTAGAAGATAGGAAATTGACACCCTAATTTAGAGCCTTATTTACAGCCCCTAATTTACAACTAATCTTCCTAAAATTATGCTTTACTAATTTACAACTAATTAGTACTAGAATCTTGGGATTTCAGTCAATCCCTGATTTCCAACACTCCCCCTCAAGCTGGGGAGTAGATATTTTTCATCCCTAGCTTGCCTACAATCTTTTGAAATGCTAAACTCATCAGTCCTTTAGTTAAGACATCTGCTAGCTGGTTCTCTGTAGAAATATAGGGAGTGCAAATCAATCCACTTTCAAGTTTTTCCTTAATGAAATGTCTGTCAACCTCCACATGTTTAGTTCTGTAATGCTAAACTGGATTATGAGCTATGTTGATTGCAGACTTACTATCACAATACAACTTCATTGGAGTCTCCCATTTAATCTTCAAGTTATCTAGGATAATTTTGAGCCATAACAGGTCACAAATACCTTGTGCCATTGATCGAAATTCTACCTCTGCACTAGATCTTGCTACAACTGGTTGTTTCTTATTCCTCCAGGTTACCAAATTTTCGCCAATGAAAGTACAATACCCAGATGTTGATCTTCTGTCAGTAACACAGCCAGCATAATCAGCATCTGTGTATGCTTCTAGTTCCATACTTGTGCCTTTTCTAAAGAGAATCCCTTTTCCTGGGTTGCCTTTCAAATATTGTAAGATCCAGTATACTGCATCGAGATGGACACCCTTAGGATTTTGCATGAACTGACTCACAACACTCATTGCATATGCAATGTCAGGCCATGTGTGTGATAGATAGATTAGCTTCCCCACAAGTCTTTGGTTCCTGCCTTTGTCAGCTGGTTCTCCTTCCATAGACTCTCCTAATCTATGATTTGGCTCAATAGGCGTATCTGATGGTTTACAACCAAGCTTACCTGTTTCTTTTAACAAATCAAGAACATACTTTTGCGGTGAAACAAAGATTCCTTCCTTGGGCCGAGCTACTTCTGTTCCTAAGAAGTACTTCAATTTTCCAAGGTTCTTTATTTCGAACTCTTTTGCTAAATACTTTTGAAGAGCCTCCTTTTCATGTGGATCATTCCCAGTTACAATTATATCATCCACATAAACTATCAATGCCGTGACTCCCTCTGAAGCCGAATGCTTGATAAACAATGTATGATCACCCTGATTCTGTTTGTACTTCATATTCAACATTGCTTTGGTAAATCTTCCAAACCATGGTCGGGGAGATTGTTTGAGCCCAAACAATGTTTTTTTCAGTTTGCACACTTTGTTTTTATCCAGATTTATGCCAAAACCAGGTGGTACTTCCATATAAATTTCCTCCTCAAGATCACCATGTAAAAAGGCGTTCTTCACATTGAATTGTTGTAAAGGCCAATCATAATTTGCTGCTAGAGATAACAATACCCTTACTGTGTTCATCTTCGCCACTGGTGCAAATGTCTCTTGATAATCCACCCTATAGGTTTGTGTATATCCCTTAGCTACTAGTCTCGCTTTATACCTCTCAATGGATCCATCCGACTTATACTTTACTGTGAAGACCCATTTGCATCCTATTGGTCTCTTTCCAGTTGGTAATTCCACTAGTTCCCATGTTTTATTTTTCTCCAAGGCCTCCATTTCTACTCTCATTGCATGCTTCCATTCCTTTTTGCCAAGTGCTTGTGATAAGGTCTGTGGGATGTCTACAATGTTTAGATGGGTAAGAAAGTTTTTGTGCGAGGTTGATAATTTTTCAAATGACACAAAATGATATAAAGGATGTTGTGTGCATTTTCTAACACCTTTTCTTGTGGCTATGGGCAAATTCAAATCAAGAACAGTAGGTGATATCTCAGTAGATGGACTTACCTCAGTCCCAAGTGACGATTTGGTTTCTTGAACTTGCACAGGATTGATCATGGGCTTTATCCTTCTTGAGTAGACCTGTAGTGGCTTTGTGAAAGTAGGTTCAGAAATGGGTTCACAAGGTTCAGAAGTAAGTTCTTTTTCAGAAGTGGATACTGTTTGTACAGGAGATATTTTAACCACCATTGATGGTTCTCTCAAGAACAAATCCTTATCCTCCATAGATGATGCCTCTCCCTGAGGATAAGGGCTAGAAAAATAGTTTTCCTGTTTTGCAAAAGTGACATCAGTAGAGATATAAATTTTACGAGTGATAGGATTGTAGCACTTGTACCTTTTTTGAGTAAGGGAATATCCTATGAAAACACACTTGACTGCTCTAGGATCTAACTTGCTTCGACTGTGAGAGTGAACATGAACAAATGAGACACATCCAAAAACTCTAGGGACTAACTTCATTGACATATTGAAATCTGGAAAATACTTAGAAAACACCTTCATTGGACTTTTAAAATTAAGGACTCGAGACGAGATACGATTTATTAAATGAGCTGCAGTAAGGACTGCTTCCCCCCAAAAGGTTTTTGGAACATTTTGTTGAAACAAAAGAGCACGAACAGAGGCTAACAAATGACCATTTTTCCTTTCGGCAACTCCATTTTGTTGGGGTGTGTCAACACAAGAAGATTCATGAACAATTCCCTCTTTTTGAAAGTATGGAGACAAAGTTTGATTAAAGTAGTCCCTAGCATTATCAGTTCTCAACCTCTTAATTCTAACATTGAATTGAGTTTTGACCATTGTATGAAAAATAGGAAAAATGTTGCTCACATCAGATTTTTGTTTTAACAAATAAATCTATGAAACTCGAGTACAGTCATCTATGAATGAGACAAACCAACGAGCCCCTGAAATGTTGGGAACTCGAGATGGACCCCAAATATCACTGTGAATCAAAGAAAAATGAACAGTAGTTCTTTTATTACTCAAAGGAAAGGACACACGTCGGTGTTTAGCAAATTCACAAACCTCACAGTGAAACTCATTCAATTTAACATTCTTAAACAAAGATGGAAACATGACACTAAGAACACTAAAGGAAGGATGTCCAAGTCTAAAATGGTGAAGCTAAACTTGATCTTTATTGGAATGAGAGTTGTTGGACAGAAACGAGAGAGGTGATTTGTTCCCACTGTTCACTTGTTCACTAGGTAACTCAAGATAATAAAGGCCATGTCTCACCTTAGCATGTCCAATCGTCCTCCTCGTAACTTGGTCCTGAAATACACAAGAAATATGAGAAAAGGTCATATTGCAGTTTAGGTCTTTTATAAGTTGGTAAGCAGACACAAGGTTTGTAGATAACTTGGGTACATGTAACACATTTTTAAGAATAATGGATGGGCTTAGAACAATGTCTCCCTGGCCTGCAACAGTGGCCAGGGATCTATCAGCAATGACTATTTTTCTATTGCTTGGACAAGGATGATATGTGAGAAATTTGTGTTAAGAATGAGTCATATGATCGGTTCCCCAAAGTCAATAACCCAAGAATTTGAAAATTCAGAACCGGAGGCACTTAAAGCATATAAGGAATGGGGCTTATCAGAATTTGCCAAGGAACAGATACCTGTAAACTTTTCTTATGAATCAAGAAGTGATCTCAGCAGTTCAATGTCTCCTTTGTTGAATTCATTATGTTCTCCACCATTGAAATCATTTGATCTGTCTTCTATGGATTGGGCGGTAGAAGCATTATCGGTCATAGAAGACATTTTGAAAGAGACTGTTTTCGAAAGGAAAAATCAGCAATGAAGGCTGCTGATCAGTGACCAAAAATTCAGCAATGAAGGCTGGAAAAAAATTGAGCAGAAATTCTGTTTTTGGACAGATTTCAAATCCCAAAGAAATTGAGCCTATAGCTCTGATACCATGAAGAAAATTAAGTGAATTTTTGAATTCAATTCATTCTAAAAATAATCTGATACAAGGTATTTATACATGAGGATATTGGTATTCTAGGAAGGTTTTACTAAATCCTAGAAGATAGGAAATTGACACCCTAATTTACAGCCCTATTTACAGCCCCTAATTTACAACTAATCTTCCTAAAATTATGCTTTACTAATTTACAACTAATTAGTACTAGAATCTTGGGATTTCAGTCAATCCCTGATTTCCAATAGATTATTCAGTGTTTCTTTCACGGGTTCATGATGCCAAATTTGAAGCAGTAAAACGTGATGAAAATGTTTTTTATATTTTAGGCCACCATGGGTTATCAGCTGACAGCAGATTATCCAGGAACCCCAGGATGGGATGATAATGCTGCCACATTTGAAATGTCAATTGTAGCTAATAACTTGCATGGAGATTATCAGCTTGCAAATGGATATGGACATAACAAGGCGAAACAGGTTCTTGAGGTACCATAAACACTTTTTTTTTCTTTTTTCTTCTTTACTTTCATGGGAGGGGGTGGGGGGGCTGTTAAAACTTGTTACATTCATCAATCACTCTGAATAATGTCAAGTTGGTTTAGCACTCAAGTATGTCACATACATATCATTTGGTATTATATTATCTTATATCATTTATCTTAAGGATTGCAGAAGTTAAAATATTGAACATCATCTGATAAAATTTCAATAACATAGTTTGATTCCTGGAATCTCTGAAGACACGAACATGAAAAATGTTTTCAGCATATAATGTATACTGCTCATATATCAGCAATTTTTATTATCTTGCCTTCTCTTTTACATGCATGTTTGAGTGCATGTGAGCATGTAAATACCGGGGTACTTTATTGGTCTCATTACACTGTTTATTATGATTTTGTTAAGATATTTCCTAGTTGTTGGACTAAAGGCATATCTCCAACAAGAGCATTTTAATAGCTAACTAGTAGTTAATCAAGGCAAAATCTTCATTTAATTATGAAAGGCAGATGAATAGTCCATAACTTTGAAAAAGGCAAAAAACATAATTGTGCACTAGGTTCAAATTAAATCTTTTGTTTTCCTAACTTTTGTTTTTTGGGTGAAACTGCAGAAGCATAGAAATACTTTTATCAATGTAGGAGATTTTGAATTTCTATATCGACATGGAATAAATACTGTAAGGATCCCTGTCGGCTGGTGGATTGCTTTTGATCCTGATCCTCCAGCCCCATTCATTGGAGGAACATTAGAAGCTCTTGATAATGCATTCTCGTGGGCAGAGTAAGTCTTTATTTCATTTGTCCTTGTTAGAGTGCTATGATTTTAGCTCTTCATTTCATTTGATAAGTATGTGAAAATTTTGATGCAGATCCTATAGCATAAAGTGCATAATTGACCTTCATGCAGCACCTGGCTCCCAAAATGGAATGGAACATAGTGCTAGTCGAGATGGCACAACAGGCTGGCCTACATCTTCAGATTACATTTTACAGACATTGCATGTTATAGAATTTCTAGCTTCCAGGTAACTGCCAACAAGTTATTGGATTTGCCTCTGAAAGTGATATTAGCCAGAGTGGTGATGGTTGAAAAATGTTCTAGTGGTTCATTTGAGATGCCGGTTTTCGAAGGTCATGCAAAAAATGCTGAATAAAATGTTATCATCACTGGTACTGGTTTATTTATGCATGGAATCTCGATGCCTCATGGAATTGCATGTAGTGATTTTCACATTCTATGATATTTGATCAGCATACTTAACCCAATGGGACCTGGAAGAGAGAAAGCAAAGGGAAGGTAAACATGGTGTTTGTATTATTGATTGCTTCTAGCAAAAAGAAACACAAAGTAATAGATCTCCTTATTTTTTCCTCATTCCATCTCATGTGTGTAAAATGAGTAGTGGACTACACAATTATGGTACTCTACAAACTACCTCAGCTGGCTTCCACTTACACACCATTTCTTCTTCCCTTTCTCTCATCATACCAAGTTTTGGACCTTTGGTGATCCGTCAAACGAATAAAAACCATGACTTTTAGAATTCCAAATATTTTTGTCTTGCTATTTTTCAATCAAAGCCGTTGTGTGATTTGTTATGCTTAAGATCCCTCCCATGTTGCATTTGAACTCTGCTAAGATTTCTATGAAATTGCACGTCAGTTGATATGTTGACTCGACTAGAAATTGAAGTTTTCTGAAGAATTTCTATTGCATTGCCTGTCAATCAATATCCTAAGTAACTAAACGAGAAAATCTTTCCAACCCGAACAAGCCAACCCTTATCCTTTGACTCTGCAGATTTGTGGTTTTGTAAAGTTTAATTCCATTGAATCATCTTGTTTTTTGCAGGTATGCAAAACATCCTGCCTTGCTGGGAATTGAGCTATTAAACGAACCGTCTGCTGCGGAAGTTCCATTTGATACATTAGTTTCGTATTACAAACAAGGCTATGAAGCTGTGCGGAAACACTCTCCATCAGCTTATGTGATAATTTGCCAAAGAATTGGCAATGCAGATCCACTGGAACTTTATCAGGCTGATATAGGCTCCCACAACCTAGTGGTGGATTTGCATTACTACAATCTCTTTGACACTTTCTTTGTCAACTTGAGTGCCATAGATAATATCCAATTCATATATAAGAGCAGGGAGGCTCAGCTACAAGCTTTGAATGGTGCAAATGGCCCACTCATTTTTATTGGTAACTAAGTTCTATTTCCTAATTTCCTATCCCAACAGAACAGTTTTTGACTTAAATGATTATGTTTTAGGATTTAATCAACTTCTAATCTTGCTGTCAGTCAAAGGTGTTCTGCAGTTGCTAACTTTTTACATGTTTACTTTATATGCTGACTGTTAGATATACAGAATCTACTTATTATGCAATGCTTACATTTTTTATTAGGATTTTGTTTGTTTGTTTCAGGTGAGTGGGTGAATGAGTGGAATGTTACAAGTGGGTCCCAATCAGATTATCAAGACTTTGGAAGGGCCCAGTTAGAGGTGTATGATGCAGCTTCCTTTGGTTGGGCTTATTGGACACTCAAAAATGATAGAAAGCACTGGGATTTTGAATGGAACATTAGGAACAATTATCTCCAATTAAGTAAACATTCTAAACCTATCTCCATTTTTGTTTTCAAAATGGATGTTAGTTGTTTAGGGTGCTGAGGTCCTCCAATTATAGTAAACTGTAATCTTGTGACATATATATATTCATGCAGGTGATTCACAGAAGAAGAAAATTTTCAACAGCCTAATATGGCTTTTACTTGCATCCGTCTGGTTCCATATGTGTCAAATATTGTGACCCTATGGAGTTTGCTTGAGACCCGGATATGAAGAGGAAGATCAAGTGCGGTTTTTTCTTTTCTTTTTTAAACCCATTTTTGCTCTCTTTGCTACTCCACCGTTACATTCACGTCTTCTTTAAAACAATCATTTCATTCATTTGGGGCAAATTTGCAAGCCCAATAACATTGTTAGAGCAGAGAATATCCAACAAACAATGTAGTCAATCCTGTCAAAACAATGGCACTGTATGTTCTTTCTCTCAATAATGTACCAGGAAAAAAATTCTTCCTACTTTGGCTTTCTATTTCTGTAAGCATTCTTCCCATATAATCTCAATCTGATATCTAAGGCCATTTTGACCAACTGTAAAAATACCCTACGAAAAGCACAACCAAAAAAACGAAATATGAGAGTGGCAAGTCAGTGAATCCCATGACATGCATCTCCGATTATTGAGAATGGTATTGCAATCCCATGACGAGCCCAAAAACCAGAATCTCCTTCCTCTAGCTAGCTTTTCTAACCAATCTTAGAAAGAAGAGCTTTATTCATGCCACCTGTCTTTCTAATCCCCAAACCCCCCCAACAATTTCTATTTACAAACCTTATCCCAACTCAATAAATGAATTTTCCCATGTCCATAAAAAATCTCTATTAAGAGAACCAATTTCCTTTGCAATAGAAATAAGCAAATTAGTAGATTGCACAGTATAAGTAACAATCATGAGCTCTTCTAGCCAGTAATAGTTGTTTAGCTTTCCAAGCAACCAATGGTTTTTTAATCTTCTCAAGCAAAAAAAAAAAAGAGATACGAATCCATGGTCGCTCACATTGAGTGAATAGGAACTCCAAGATCCTTAGATGCTAGCTAGAAACGGACCAAAATTATTCATCTATATTAAAGCTCAAGTAATGAGCGCGGTGTTGACATCTGTCAACACCTTATTGCTTGACGTTTTTTTTTTCACAGTTAGTCATGCAAAATGGTATGGTAACGGTGTCGTTTTTATGTTTAATAAGCATTTATTGTTTTGCGCGTTATCACAACTATTATGCATTTAATTTACACCGCGTTTATACAGACAGCTGCTCTGCATTCTCATCTCTATCGTTTAATGCTCTCTTTATTTCACGCGTTGGAGGAAAGAGAGAGTGTTTTCTTCTCGTTTTCCATTTTCGTTCACCGCGTGATCTTCAAGCACCATCCCCAAATTTTGCCAAAAAAAAGTAGAAGAAAAAGCGAGAGCAAATCAAACAAAAATCAAAATGCGAAACCCTCAAATCTCCAAGCTCTCAATCCACTAAACCTTCTTTTTCTTTTTATATTTACCTTTTTGCTCATGGCGGAGGAGGGAAGCGGCGGTAGCGGCGGAGGTTCTTCTTTTTACATACAGGAAGTTGGTATCGGATGGGTTCGAGGATGGGCTCCAGTATGCTGGGCTCATCTCAGGCTATTCGTGATAGCTCCATCTCTGTTGTAGCCTGCGTTTTGATTGTTGCTTTGGGTCCTATCCAATTCGGTTTCACTGTAAGTTAAATTTCATTTTCACTTAACTTTGCTTCTTTTCTGATTTAGCTTTGTGTTTACTATCATTTAAAATAAGAAATGAAAGTTCTAAAATTGGGTTTAATTTGTTTGTAGTGTGGTTACTCTTCTCCTACACAATCTGCAATCATCAAGGATCTTGGACTAACAGTCTCAGAAGTAAATTTTATTCTCTTTTTTTTTTTTTTGGTTTGGTTAACTGGGTATTCTATTAGATTTAACTCAGCTAATAAGCCCTATTTTTGGGGACAGTTTTCTCTATTTGGTTCTTTATCAAATGTGGGTGCCATGGTTGGAGCAATAGCCAGTGGTCAGATAGCCGAGTATATCGGACGAAAAGGGGTAAGCCAATCACTGATTTACCTTCAGAGTTTTGTTTCCTGTTTTGATTTGGATTACTAAGTTTAGTTTCTTATTTTCATTGCTGTCTTTAATGATTGCTGCTATTCCTAATATAATTGGATGGCTTGCCATATCTTTTGCAAAAGTGAGTTCTGATGATTATATCATCCAAGCTTGGTGTAGCTGCTTTGGTATAAAATAACTTGATCATTTACACTTACAACAAAGCTTGCTGCATTTTGCAGGATTCATCTTTAAAGTCAGTGCTTATATAAACATAGTTGTGAGGGATTTATCCCTAAGTCATCCTTATCTCTGATACTGTTAGTTTTCTTTATATATGTATATATATATATATATATGTATATATATATATATATGATTTCTTATTTTGCTTTTGAACAGGTTGTGGGATCATCTGGCTTCAACACAATGTAGTATTCAAGGTTGTCAATTCATCTGGTTAGGGGAGAGAAGGTTGGGAGAGATTTCTGAGAACCCTTTCCACCAAAAGATTGTATGAGGCTAAGGAAGATTCTGCTTTCATTTAGTAAACTTTATCTTCTCCGAGTTGGAGCAAAACCTTAGTTTCCGTCTATGGACTTCGTTTTAGTTACCAGATGTCTAGGGAGGAATAATAGGATCATAATGTCAGAAGTTGAGAATAAAAGTCAGTAACATTACAATCTTCTATATAAATGAATACTCTGCTCTAGAACATGTTTTACTGGGTGGAAAAAGATGGAGCTTTATCATCCATTCTATTGCCATATATATTATAACAATCCCACTTCCAATAAGTCTACAGATTATTAACATGTTAAATGTAATAATTCCAAGATGCTCAATTAAGAATTTAGTCTATATTTATTAATAATGTCTTGTACAGACAGGAGAGATTTGCCTTGATATATTGAAGAATGCATGGAGTCCTGCTTGGACACTTCAGTCTGTTTGTAGGGCTATAATAGCTTTGATGGCTCATCCAGAACCTGATAGCCCGCTTAATTGTGATTCAGGTAAGTTGATTTAGGGGTTGTATTTGATGTTTTTTCTTTTTCTGTTTTTAACATTATGAAAATTTACCTAGGATTGTAAAGATTTATTTTAACTATAAACTTGATTAAGAGTGTTCTTTTACTACTTTATGTGGATGTGTATGTATATATAGTCATGTGAGAAAGTTCTTGGATCTCGAAGAATGTTCTTCTTTCTGATAGGCAATGGTGTCTAATAAAATGTATTTTAACCAATTAGTATGGCTATGGTATGTGGGTGCCATGGTTGGAGCAATAGCCAGTGGTCAGATAGCCGAGTATATCGGACGAAAAGGGGTAAGCCAATCACTGATTTACCTTCAGAGTTTTGTTTCCTGTTTTGATTTGGATTACTAAGTTTAGTTTCTTATTTTCATTGCTGTCTTTAATGATTGCTGCTATTCCTAATATAATTGGATGGCTTGCCATATCTTTTGCAAAAGTGAGTTCTGATGATTATATTATCCAAGCTTGGTGTAGCTGCTTTGGTATAAAATAACTTGATCATTTACACTTACAACAAAGCTTGCTGCATTTTGCAGGTTTCATCTTTAAAGTCAGTGCTTATATAAACATAGTTGTGAGGGATTTATCCCTAAGTCATCCTTATCTCTGATACTGTTAGTTTTCTTTATATATGTATTTATATATATATATGATTTCTTATTTTGCTTTTGAACAGGTTGTGGGATCATCTGGCTTCAAATTTGGATCATATATGATTTCTTATTTTGCTTTTGAACAGGTTGTGGGATCATCTGGCTTCAAATTTGGATCTATAGAGTAATGGGCATTTACTATAAGTAAGATGAAGTTGCTCTGAGAACTCCGATTCATTGGTCAAAATATAACAATGGAAGGACTTTAAATATCATACCTTATGAAATGTTTTAGCGTGGATGTCGTAGTGATAAACTTCTTAATTCCTTAGGGTTACCTATGAATCATTAAAAACTTTTTTGCTCTAACAAGGATTCGGAAGGCCTCTGTTTCTTAATGAAATATTGTTGTGTGAACAGCATAGGAGCAGTTTGATGTTACGCCAATATATGTCTTTTCTCATTCTTTTTGCTACAGTTTTTTATCCATGGATAAGGGTGTCAAGTTATGTTGAAGGATCAGTTTGAATAAAGAAACTCAAAAAGATGGCTTAGCAAGACCTAAAAAAAAAAGGAGAAAGAGAGACCTTTGCGCGAGGCGGAGATTGATGAGCTAAACGGATTGCATAGTCATTATTAGACATTGATGAGCTTAAGCCGGCTATTAATGTCCCATCATGGATGAGCTTATGGCTCCTAAAACTACATATGTGCAACTTTGCATGAACAAATGGACTTCTAAAACTCAAAGAAGTAAAATAAGCCAACATTTAGTATCTGTTTGACTCATGTGACCATATGCTGAATACAGTCATCATAATATGTTATATTAACATTTTCGCAGCTAGACATTGACAGCATATTCACCAGACGTAGGTCCCTAAGTGAATTCATGAATTTTTTTTTTTATAAAAAAAAAAAATCATGAAGAATCAAATGGCAAAAACCTAATTGATGAGGCACAAAACCCTAAGTGAGTAATATAAGTAATAAGTAACAAGAACAATGGATTTAACAATCAGTTAAGAACTCAAATAAAATATGTTCGTAAGAGACAAATAAATCAAAACCAAATTAAATAAACAGCAATCCTGACAGATGATTATGTTAGGGTAGATGCTTATGGGCTATGGCATATGAAGGGTGCAAAGATAAAGGCTACTGAGAAAAACAACCAAAGAGCCAACAATGAGCTTTTCTTCCAAGTTATAACATACGAGGGCAGCTAATAAAACTATCTGCTCTTGCATTCTCATCATCTCTTTCTAATTTTTCTTCTATAGCATTTGGGTTTATTTTATCACACTAAAAACCAAAGGCGCTGTTTTCATCATTCAAGAATGAGATGGCATATGAACTATATTTTTGTGATACAGTATTTGTGATCTATACATTATACAACACTCATTTTATGTAGCAACAACTAATATATACCATAATAAACATATAGCACTCAATCTAATCCAATCACAGCAGACTTCTTTTTCTTTCTCATTGTTTGAAAAGAATAAGAATAAAGACACTCTCCTTGCCAAATAATTAAAATAGGATATAAAATATAGTACGATATAAAAAATTATATAAATATGATATGACTATACGAATATGTCAAAATTTATATAACATAAATTATTAAAGTATCAAAATTTATATAAATATATAATATTTTAAACACGATTATGACATAAAAATAATATAAACACGATATGGAATACACAGATTATTAGATCTAATTTGATTGACCTCAGGATAATAATAGACCTGATAATCCGTGTATTCGTATTGTGTTCGTATTATTTTCTCGTATTATAATTAATTTGTTGTGCGAGATGCAGTTGGAACTTCAAGGCCATCTACTTCAGCAAAAGAGCCCTCATTCAAGCGCCTTCGATCCGTGGTGTCAACATCTTTTGGAGATGCATCATTGCCATATCGTCCTAGGAGAATTCAGTCCATTGCAAGAGGGCCAAATCCAATGGCAACTGTGATCAAAGCTGTGGCAGAAGCTGCTGAAGATGTGACAAAGGTCAAAACTGCTAGAAGTGAGCTTATATCGAGTAGTATTGCAGAAGGTGGACCCTTTGCTTCAAAAACATCCTATGTGAAACTTCTGCGGTGAGACCAATTTTTACAGACATGCTTTTGTTTGTTTGGTTCATCAATTATTTATAAAGTTTTTAAATTTTATAAATAAATTTAATAAAGTAATTTATATTTTTTAAAATATATTTAAAATAATTTTAAAAACAAAACATATTATAAATTATTAATCTCATTTACAAAATTTTAAAAAATTCATCCTCAATATATATATATATATAAATTCTATTGATTTTTTACAATTTGTAATTTAGTAAGAGTCGAGTCAAGTGGAAAGCCTTTAGGAAAAAAAAAATTAAATGTGTTATAATTAATTTTGTAAGGGAGAAACATAAAAATGAATATTTACCTATGAAAGTAATTAAATGATTTATTAATTTTAATACTTATTATTTTTCTTGAAATGCTATAATACACCATAACAAAATAAATAAATTAAAAAATTTTACCGCCCGCGACGAAGCGCGGGTTTTCACTAGTATATTATCAATCAAGTCCACCGAAACATTAGAAGAAGTAAAGAATTTAGACTTGTGAAAATTAACCTTTTGGCCCAA
The DNA here is from genome assembly GCA_030761205.1 of Fremontodendron californicum. NCBI lineage: Eukaryota > Viridiplantae > Streptophyta > Magnoliopsida > Malvales > Malvaceae > Fremontodendron > Fremontodendron californicum. The sequence goes on from JAULJL010000010.1 coordinate 5,438,680, forward strand.
AATGGAACAAAAATCAGACAAACACGGAAGTACCATCAACTGACATTATGATTATCACTTATAACGATCTCTTAAATGAGATTAGCCTAAACACTTATTAACCTTTGTTATTATTGTTAATAAGAATTTCATATGATCCCAATTTTCTAGAAATTAGTTAGGATACTGATATTTCTTTAAGGTTTCATTGTGTCATGACATGACTCATGATACAAGTGAAAATATATGGGTTATGAGAAATAAGAATTTCATATGATCCATCATTTTTAGAGTAAAACATGGACCATTATCTAATCGAAAGGGTCATGCCAAAAGTTATGTCATCATTGGTAGATGGATTTTTAGTTTTAATGATGAAGATTTAATTAATCTAAGTTTATCCCTTTTATTTTATTTTTTTAAATTCATTAATTGCCATTTGCCTCTTTTTTATTTGAAAAGGATTCAAACTTTAGATTTTTAACAAAAAAATTATACATCAATCATTGAATTAAATACTTATTATATGAAGCTAATTATTTTTTATAAGGTTAAAATAACATAAAAAAAAAGCTTTTGAAATTTATCACTTTATGCATAAGTACTTATATTTTTATTATACCCAAATAATTTTTAATTTACATTCAAATAAATTTTTAATTTATAATTCATACCCAAATAAACTCTTTAATTTTTAATTTATACCTAAATAAATCTTTAACTTTTGTTTATATCCAAATAAATTTGACATAAATCAATTTATCATTTCAAATAAATATTTTTGGATATAAATTAAAGTACAAAAGTTCTGATTTTTTAATACAATAAAAATATATGAATTTACTTTTTAAAAAAATAACTTCAATATTTTTTTTTAATATTTTAATCTTTTTCATAAACAATAGAAGAAAGTAGAGGTGGCAAAATGAACCCGAACCCGAAAACCCGCCCAGGAAAACCCGAACCCGCCCAAACCCGATTTGACCAAAAAGTCAAAAACCCGAACCCGAAAAAATCCGAACCCGATTGGGCCCGAACCCGAATGGACCCGAACCCGAATGGGCCCGAACCTGAATGGACCCGAACCCGAATGAGCCCAAACCCGAATGGACCCGAACCCGAGACCGGCCCGAACCCGAACCCGAATTTAATACTAAAAATAAAAACAATCAAATTGCAATTAATTTTTTTTTTTACAAAGCAATAACTTCAATTATTAATTTTATTCTAATTTTTTTAATAATTTAATTAAAATTTAAAATTTAATATATTATATATATATGATGATGAAATAATAATTTTATCAAAAAGTAAATTATATTTTGTACTTATAAGTTATAACTTTAACATCTCATATCATGATGAATTTACAATCTAAATATTTTAAATTCTTGAAAATTTTAGAGATGTAAAAAAAAAAATTGACAATAATTCAATTATTCTTAAGGGTAAAAAAAATTGACAATAATTCAATTATTTTGGCCTTTTGGGTTATACTTATACGGTTAGGTTAGGGTGGGTTTAATTGGATTATGGCTTTCATGGGATTTTATTTTAGCGGGTGGGTTTAATGGGGTTTTGGGTTTTATGGCCTTTTGGTTTTGGGTATATTTATTATATATTAATAAATAATCATATTAATTATATATTTATTAAGTATAATTTAAATATAAATTATATTTTTTTAGTACTACTTTATAATTTATACTTTATACTGATGAAAAAAATATAAGTACTCGATAGATATATATATATCTTGACTATAAGCATAAAATTTTTGCATTTTATAAGTATATAAACGAATAGATGAAGGCTATGATTTATTTTTAAAAGTTTTTTATTTTATAGTGAATATAAATTATAATGTATTTATATTTTGAAATTCGAGTTCATCAAATCAATTATTTTAAATATCAATATGATTAATTTATAATATATCATATTTTTTATAATAAATTATTTCAAAATTTGATTTTATATAACAAATTAATTTCTTATTCTTTTGGTGCTAACAAATATTAATTTAAAAAAATAAATATAATTAAAAATATCATATAATAGCAAAAGTATAAAAATAATAATAAATTAATCATTTGTTTTTAGATATAAATATTTAAATTACGTAAAAATGATTACATCTAATATAAAATAAAATGATGTAAAACATACCCGAACCCAGACCAAACCCGAACCCGAATGGGCCCGAACCCGAATGAGCCCGAACCCGAATAGGCCCGAACTCGAATGGGCCCGAACCCGAATGGACCCGAACCCGAATGAGCCCAAACCCGGATGGACCCGAACCCGAATGAGCCCGAACCCGAATGAACCCGACCCGAACCCACCCGAACCCGCCCAATTGCCACCTCTAGAAGACAGGCCAATGAAAAGAAGAAAAAAAAAAGATTTGAGCTTTATTTTATTGGGGATTTGAGGAAATCCAACATCTGTGCAAGTTGGGAGTGAATGGGCATTTCAGGTGATCTTGCTAGACCTTGAGTCTTTTGTGTTTGTGGTCATGAGCTAACGCCTGGCGCAAATGTAGCTTTTTGTGAACAATCCCTCGAAAAAAAATAATTTTAAAATCATCTTCATCCAGGAGCAAAATTGACAAAGTTTTTTGTATACAAAATTGAATTCATCAAAGCTGATAGCAGAAAACCCAGTATTCCAAATCAACAAAGACAATTATTCTCAAGCATAAGCAAATACCAATTAACAAAAAGTAATTCATCACCTTAATAAAAACCATTTTCAAATAAAACTTTTAACTAACACCTTGCATTGCAAATACACTAACCTTAAACCAAGTCTAAAAGTAATTCCTACAGCTTTTCACACATTTCAAACATTAAACCCTAAAACAGACGCCCCCAGAAAAGGCTAAAACAAATAGTAAAATTAAGCCTTACAACTCTAAGCCCTCTCGCCCCTAATCCTGCGAGCCAACTGAATATCCTTAGGCATAATAGTAACCCTCTTAGCGTGAATGGCGCATAGATTGGTATCTTCAAAAAGCCCAACCAAGTAAGCTTCAGCCGCCTCCTGGAGAGCCGCTACGGCGCTGCTTTGAAACCTCAGATCAGTCTTGAAGTCCTGGGCAATTTCTCTTACCAGCCTTTGGAATGGGAGTTTCCTGATCAGGAGTTCGGTGCTCTTTTGGTACTTTCGGATTTCACGCAACGCCACGGTTCCTGGCCTGAACCTGTGTGGCTTCTTGACTCCGCCGGTGGCTGGAGCAGATTTTCGAGCGGCTTTCGTGGCTAATTGCTTCCTTGGTGCCTTGCCCCCCGTGGATTTTCTGGCGGTTTGCTTCGTACGAGCCATTTGGGTGGTGAAAAAAATGGAACTGGATTCTACTGATTTGTTGTTTGTTTCTTTAGGAAATGAGATAAAATTTTGGACGGAGAAATAGAGAGGGGGGTTGGGGTTTTTATAGAGGAGCTGAGAAACGTGGGAGATTTGAAACTTTTGAAAATTTGAAGTGGAGGGAGGATCTTTCTTTTTTTCTTTTTGATCGTACGGTGAAGAGAGGGTGTGACGGGGATTGTGATCCGCGTGAAATGGAAAGGACCAATAGGATTTATTTGTTTAGGCGCTAAATATCTTTACTTTCGCTCCCTTTTTACGAAATTTCGGAGGGTTTAGGTTTGGGTTTGGGATCTTTGAAATTTTTCAAACAGTTTTGCCGGATTCCTGTTGTGGGTGGAAAACAAAATCTCTATTTCATGAATTTGTTATACTCTACTAATTATTATGAAAATTTCATAAATATCGGAAGTTGAATACAATTTATTACTTGGTTGTTCCAAATATTGTAGATGAAAATTTATGTAAATTTTGTAATGATTATTTCCCAATTTATTAAGGTTCCGTTTGAATGGGTGATGAGATTGGTTCCGGTGAGATTAAAAACAGCGGTGAATCTGAGATTAGTTACTGTAGCAGTGAGATTAAAATCAGTGATGAGATATGTGTTTGGATGCAAAAGTAGGGGTAGTGGTGAGGTCAAGTTTAGTGAAAAGAGATAAAGATGACATTAGATTAAAATTTGTATATAATAAAAATTTTAGCTTATTTAATAATTATGGAATTAATAAATAATTAAAAAAATATTTATGTCAAATAATAGTTTTACTAATAGATAATTAAAAATTATAAAAATGATAATAATATATCAAATAATATTTTTTAATTTAATTTTTAATTTTTTTATGTATTTATTTATTTATTAATTAAGTCATATTAATTATATAATAATAAAATTTATATATTTATTAATTATTATATTATATAAATTTTATATATTTATTAATTTATTATATAATAATAAAATTTAAAATTATTTAACATTAAAAAAAAAAGTAATAAGTGAAAAAAAAATTAAGGACATTTTAGAAATCCCTCCCACCAGTGGTGGGAGGGATTCCTTTCCACTGGATCTAAAAGGTCCAGTGGAAAAATTAAGGTGCAGCACCGTGAGATCGTGCTGCACCAAACATCCAAACGATGATATCCGGTTTGAGCCAAAAAGTGTTTCAACCGCACTGAAACGATAAATGGACCCTAAGTCGAAGAGTTATTTACAAATTCTAATGGATCCCCAATTATATGTACATTAAGTAGGGTGTAATCCTCAATTCGATACGAAAACTCGAGTTTTTAAGTTTAGTTTGAGTTTGATTAAGTTTTTTTTCTATACTCGAATTCAGCTTATAATTTATTTGAAATGTTTGAATTTGACTAGATTAGACTCGTTAAACTTGTAAATAAAACACTATATTTTCGTCATTTATTTATATTATATTTTAAATTTATTAAAAGTTATTTAAAAATAAATATTCAATTAAGTTTGCAAACTCAACTTATTATTTTAGTAACTTAAACTCAACTCAATAATGAACGAATTAAACTCGAATACTCAATTGAGTCGAACTCAAATAACTAATGAGTAGCTTGACTTATTTACACCCTACTTAATATCAGGGTGCTCAATCCTTATATATCCTACATACAACGAAGTGGCTAAGATTTCGACTTTAGACCATTACAGGCTAATTGCTGAAAATTGACTCATTTTATAGCCATGAGAAAAAATTGTATAAAATGATTACTTCATGTTAGTATATATCTTTTTCATTCAAATTATGTCACGTAATCATATTTTTTATAAAAATCAATTATTTATTATAAAAATCATTAATGAATTACTGAAATAAGTATTTATCATTTAATTATTATAAAATAATTAATTTTTACAAAAATCTGATTACATGATATGATTTAAATGGAATGGATATATATGTTAACGTAGAGTAATTATTTCATACAATTTTTTCTCTTACAGCCGTATCTTTTTTTTTTAGAATAAGATTCAAATTTATCACTTGTTATGATTAAATTTATCAATTATTTTTTAATACGTACAAATTTATGATTGAAAATTTTAATTTGATTAAAAATATCAAAAGTTATATTAATTTATAGAATATTCTCTTACTTTTTACTTTTTTTTTTCTTCAAATCAAATTAAAAAGTACATTAGGAAAGTTGTACATTGTCAATAGTCAATAGCCATATAGTCTCTTGGTAAAGATTTTTCTTTTGTTAAGTATTGAGATTTGAATATTTGATCTTTGATCTTTTAGTTTTATATTAAATATCATATTATCAAGCCAAATGTATTTCTTAAATATTTGTTATATTAAATATGTATTCAATATTAAAATCATGTATTTAATATTTTAAATTTTTTTTAATTAAATCGATCGATTGGACTGATTAAAACGAGAATCAATAGCTCCATCGGTTCAACCTCTGAATTGATTTTTTTATTCATCGGTGAAAACCCAAAATTTTTATAATTTTTCCTTTTTTTTTGTTGCTAATTTTCCTTTATTTGGTTTCTAAATTTTATTTATATGATAAATAATTGCCAAGTTGCCATGCTATCTAGCTTGTACACATATATGCCACATCATTTAATTTTGTCCACGTGGATGCCTAAACAGATGAGTTAACTGAACTGTTAGTTAGGTTAGCATTTTACATATAAATCAAGTTTATTTGATATCAAATAATAGGTTGAGGGTTGAACACAATTAAAAGAGTATGTTTTATATGATACTTTTTATATATGTACCAGAAATATGTATATTTTTTTTATGTGGGTGAAAGAAAAAAAAAATTAGAATGGTAGTTTATGATAAGTAAGATATTTTGATAAAGAAAAAGTGGATAACTTTTTTATATATGTGAGTAGTTTTTTTAATATAAAATACATAAATGATTTTTATGTTATTATTTTAATTAAAATTTTAAATAACTGTCATAATGTGTCAAATATGAATTCAACATGCCAGACACAAATCATAGAGTCGCCACTAATCATCTAACTAGGTGTGATTAGTCACCTTTATGAATCTATTATTCTTAAAGTAATCCTAAGCTTGATTAAAGTACCCTAAGAAAAATAGGTTTCAATCTACGTTTCAGAACTAGGTTCGAAAGTTCGGTTACGTGTGAGGAAGGATAAGCACCCCCCACAACGCCTATAAAAATAGTACCACATTAATCACATATTAGGTCTTATCTAAAGGTCTTAATTAATCTACCTCTACGTCAATATTTGTTTTCCTAATCATGCAAAATAATCTAAAAAATAGTAAGATAAAATCATATTTATTCCTAAAACATGCAAAAATATAAAAATAATAATAAAATCATATCAAATCAAATCCTAAATCATGCAATAATTTAAAATAATAAGAATAATCCTAATAATCATGCAAAATTATCTAAGAACAATCCTAATAATCATGCAAAATTATCTAATAATAAAATAATAATAATACTCCTAAAAATCAAGCCATCTAAAAATAATAATAAAAAACAATCCCAAAGATCATGCCATCTTATCTAAAAATAAAATAAATAAAAAAATCCTAAAAATCATGCTATTTTATCTAAAATTAAAATAAAATAAACTAAACTAAAAATAAAAAACCCTAAACTAAAAGTCATGCAAAATATTCTAAAATAATAAAAATAATAATCATAATAAAAAATAATTAATCTTAAAAATACCTGCAAAAATCAAAACTAAAAATAATATTAGTCCAAAAGAAATAAATAATAACAATTAACAATTAAATTAAATTAGACAAATAATGTCAAATTAAATAATATCAAATCATAATATAAAATAAAATATGTCAAACTAAACAAATTCAAATAAAGTAATATAAAATCATGATATAAAATAAACATGTTAAAAGTAAAAATATATCAAATATATAAAAAATAATAATTAAAATATAAATATAAATATAAACAACATAATATAAATATATATAGAAAAACATAAATAAATAAAAAATCCAAACGAGAAAATACAAAGAAAAAAAAAAGGATTTGGTTACATCCGGGTCAGGCCAGCGCACGGGTCCCGCGACCCGACCCGAATGTAGCCTATAAAGGCTAACCTTTTTTTTTACTCATTTTTTCTCACCTTTCAATAAAAAAAACTTTGTCTTTGAATCTGAACTTCTCCTCATTTTCCAGATCAAGAATAGGGTTCTTCAGCTCTTCAGAATTCAGCAAACTTTCGTCGTGTTCGCCACCATCCCTTTGTCGACGACCGTCGTTCTCCGCCACTGTCAGTACCCAAAAATCTTCCAAAATTTCACAAAATCCTCCTTTAAATCTCCTAAACTCTAAAATCACATTGGTTTTCTCAAAATCAAGCCCAACCCCTAGATCTAAGTTTGAAAACCACAACTTCTAATCCTCTGATCTCCATCGACCGTTGTCAGATGGCCTCCAGATTTTAACAGAACGTTCCTCTAACCCAACCCTGAGTTTCCACAGTTCAAATTTTCTAAATAACAACTCAAAGCCGAAACCCCAAAAAAATCCGAATCAAAACCTCAAACAGAAAAGCTTTTTTTTTTTGTTGTTGCTGATTTGTGTTGTTGATTGCTCTATGATTTTTTCTCCCTTAATTCGAAACCCCAAAATCTCTACTAAAAATACTCAACACGAGACCCCAAAATTCATTGACTGTGTTGCTGTTTATTTTCATCTGGGCTCCCCTGTTCGTATTCACTGTTTGTATATTACGTTTACCCTTGTAAACCCTCCATTTTTCTTTTCTGATTGTTGTGTTGCAAATTCTTTTTTTTTTTTCACAATCGGGGGCCTCCCTTTTCTGATTGTGTTGTGTTCTTTAAATAAAAAGATTTTGGCCTAGAATCACAACTTGTTTTGGTTTCAATTTTGTTGTTTGCATTTTAATCAAACTCAAACATCTAATTTTTTATCCAGATTAAGTCATTTCTTTTGCAGTTTTCCAGCTTATCAGTTCCATTGTCAACAGGTTTCAACTTTCTAAGAAAATAATAATAATAATAATAAAGAATACATAAAGAAGAAGAAAAAAGGAATTGAAAAGAAATAAAAGTTTGGGCCAATCGACCCCAAAAGAGTTTCAAGGCCCAAAGAAATAATTTAAAAATCAAACAAATAATTGAAGCTCTGAATTTCTTGAAGTGCATTCAAAATCCAATAAACAACCCAATTGATCCGAAACCTAATAAAGACCGATCCAAATACAATCTCAAAATTCGACATTAATCAAATTAAACAATATTTGATTCAAATATCCTGAAAAAAATTAATTTAACAATCAAATACAGTTTAACTCCAATTATGCCTTAAGCACCCCGGGCAAAATCGAGTGTCTACAGTTGTCCCTCTTTGCGCATTCGCTATGAAACAAGAACTGTGCAAAGACGTAGACACCTTACACGTTCTAAAGAACTAAAAGAAACTAAATGTTAAAGAAAATCCCTTTGTAAATATGCTCCTTTAAACGAGGAATAAACTTTAAAATTTCCAAACGAAAAAAACTCCTCCCAACGAGGCATCAACTCTAAATACCAAACGAGAAAAAACTCCTCCTAGCGAGGCATCAACTTTAAAAATATCCAAATGAAAAAACTCCTCTAAATGAGGCATAGACTTTAAAATTTTCCAAACGAGAAATTGCTCCTCAAGAGAGGCTCGACCAAAATAATTTTCAAAAAAGATTTTAGCAAAAATATCCTCAAGAGAAGCTTAACAAAAATATTCTCAAAAAAAGATTAGCAAACATATCCTCGAGAGAGGCTTAACGAAAAATATCCTTGAGATGGGTTCTAAACAGAATATCCTCATGAGAGATTTTGAAAATGAACATCCTCGTGAGAGGCTTTGAAAACATCCTCATGAGAGGCTTTGAAAACATCATCGTGAGAGGCTTAACGACATCCTTATGAGAGGCTTTGAAAATGAATATTGTCGTGAGAGGTTTTAAAATATCGTCTATTTTAAAAATACTCCTCAAGAGAGATTTTAAAATCTCATTCAACTTAAAAATATTCCTCAATAGAGGTTTTAAAAATCTTATCCAATCTTCAAAAAGTGTATCTTGCAAAATTTCCAAACGAGATTCAAAAAAATTATCTTAAAAATATCCTCAACCAAAATTCAAGAATCTTATCTTGTGAATTTTCCCAACCGAGACTCAAAGATTTCACCTTAAAAACTTCTTCACACAACATTACTTTTGGAAAGTTTTCCTCAACCGAGGCTCAAGAATTTCACTTTGAGAAAAGTTTGACTTCAAAATTCAAAATCTTTCTCATATGCTAAATGCATGCAATGAATGACATCATGCAGTGCGCGAAATAAAATGTCATGAATGCAATGTAATGAATGACATCATGCAAGTGCATGAAATACAAATATCATGCATGTCATGAATGCAATGTAATGCAATACAAATGTTCCAATTAATCCACATCATGTGTTTCCAATCGTGGTAACAAGGATTCTCAAGATCATTTTTTCATTTCCCAACATTTTCCAATCATGTAACTCTAGAACTGGCTAACAAGTTCCATTTAAAGGACTAGTTCTTTGCCAATTTTATTCAATCTCAAATGCATCATTTGTCAATTTCCAAAGTGTATGATTTCTAGCTTAGAAGCCCCAAGTGTCCATATTCCAAACCTTTCCTGATTCTCATCTTTTTTTCCTTTTGCCCAAAACATCATCCTTAAGTTTTTTTCTCAAAGTAATCCAAATATCTTTCATGATTATTATCTTAACTTATCAACCATCATTTTAATTTCATAACAAATGCAATGCATCCACATTTCCTCTATTAATTATGGGTATGCAAAGTTGGCAACAAAAATGGTAAGAAACAAAGTGAATTGAAGACAAGGGTCTTTATCAATGAAAGAACAAATCTATGTCAAGAATAAATGGGCAAATCAAAGATTTATCACAAGGATATTTGGATGGGATATCAACATCCCCAAATAATGAATATGTTGACAATCCTGAGAGTAATCTGTGATTCACTTTCAAAAATCAATTCAATCGGTATTCTTGATCTTTTTGAGTTATATCAGACCAAACCATGCCCCCAATGAAATCTTCAAACCGACTTTCTTTATACCTAAGCTGCCCTTTTAGGTTTTCAACTTAGATATCCCCTATGACTCAAACTGCCCTTTTCGGGTTTTCAAATTGAATCCTCATTTTTCATTTTTCATTTTTTTTTTCTTTTTTTTTCCTTCAAAAAAACATTTCTCCACGGTATTTGGCAAATCATCTTTATTTATCTTTCTCAAAATAATGCTTCACTCAAAAAAACTTTTCACTTCATAAGAACTCCACAAATAGATGTGTACTATCTCCAATGGCCATGTGACTTAAGAGCAGTTTCTTCAAAACTAATTCTTTCTCAAAGTATCAAGAACAAACTTTTCTCACCATGTGTTCGTCTCAATCTTCTTGGAGGCAATTGAACACATCAAAATGCTACAAGCTTTTTCTTTCTTCTTCGGAGCTGTCTTCAAGCATCTAAGATTCATCGTTCTTTAATGATACCACAAGCATGTCCTAATTCAATATATGTTTTCCAATTCAAACATTCACATTTGATCAAAATGGACTTTTTCAGGTACATAATGTAGGCCAGGGTTTGAGATCATGAAAGAAAGGATAAACAGGCTTAAACATGTGTTTAAGGGTTACAGACCAAGGATCATTTCTTTGAAACATCAGCCTTCACATTTGCTTTTTCATCATTTATCATCACTTTTTCTTTTCTTTTTTCATCATTCATTTTTTTCTTCATCAATCTTTTTTTTTTCATCACACTTTTTTCCCATCATCATTGACTTTTTTCTCAACATTCATGAATCATTTTTCTTTCACAAAAGGGAAACTTTCTTTGCCCCAAAAATCTCGTACAACTTTCGCTTTCTATTTGCGAACAGACTTCTTTCTGAACTTTTCCCCCAGGGTGGAGGGTGATCCTTGGTTGGGTTTCTTTTGAAAGAATTTGAAAGGCTCAAAATGGGTAGCAAATGGATGATTTCTTTATGTGAAGGATAAAAGAATGGTTGTAGACACCTAATTTTGTCCGGTTGATAAAATTAGAGTTTCAAAATACCGGAGACGAGGCCTTAATCGCAATCCAATTGGGACGATATCCGGATTCGTCATCCTTTCTCCATTTTTCATTCAAATCTGATTTGTTAGTTTAACTAAGTTTAATTTGATGGATCCATTTTTTTTTTATCATTTGGGCTATAATCTGAATTGGGCCAATACATTAATTTGAATTAGGCCCAAAATCATGTAAATTGGGTTTAGAATTAAAATTGAATGTGGGCTTTCTTTTTTCAAAAAAATAATGAAAATCTGTTAATTAAATTAAAAAAAAAATTGGGAATAGTCGACTGCCATGGCTAAGCATGGCAGCCAGCTTTTCCTTCACCCCAAAATCTTATTCCCCAAATTGCCTAGTTATTTTCAGCTCTCTTTTTTCACCTCATTTTTCTACCCTTTTCACCATAGCACAACTTCATCAAGAATTTCAACGTCCCAAAATCAGCAGGCTCCAAGCTCCAAAAACACGGTAGTTGACCTCTGCTTAACCCCATTTTATCAAGAAAAAACCAAAATCTTCAATCAAGATACCAGAAAAAGATAACCAAAAAATCTTCAATCAGACTATCCATAAGAGAAGAGCCAAGAACCAGTGCCAGGGGGGGATTTTTTTTCACGAGCACAAAAAAACTAGCAGACCCAATTCCTTTCCTCTGCCTCTCATGCCACCACCACCATCATAAACCAAAAACTCACCCCAGAAACCAAAGGAGCTCAGCAAGAAAAAAGAAATACAGCATCAAAAGAAAACCTTAGCAAAAAAAAAAAAAAAAAAAATACAACCTAGAAGTTCTTGGGCCCCAACAATACAAACCACACAAAGAAAAACGATGAAAGCATCCTAAAACCAAACACAAGGGTAGCCATATGATTTTGGGGTATTCGGGTTTGCGGGGTTTGGGGATGACTTTCAGAAATTCAAACGGTGAGTGAGTTAGCTTAGGGGGAGAGAAGGCTCAGGTATAATTTTGGTTTCCATTGGACGATGATCGGAGTAGGAAACGGTGTTGATAGATTGTGTTTTGTGCCTTAGATCTAGTCATTTTAGGGCTTTTTAAAAAAAAAAAAAAAAATAATAATAAGGTCAAAACCGAGAAAAAGAGGTATTACTTTGTGAATTTCAACTGGTTCGGTTAAGAGTGTTTGAATAGGAGAGAGGGTGAAGAGTTTATGAAGTTTTAGGGATAGAAAAGAATTGAAAAAGTAAGAAGAATACAAGTAGCATTTTAAAAAAAAAAATAGAAAGGATGCGTGCAAAAGAAGACTGAAGAGGCCGGCCAGTGTACTCAAACCCAGGTCATTGATTCATTTCCACCACAACTTTGGGTCTAACCTAAGACCTAGTAGGTACTATTTTCATTCTTTCAAATCTTTTCATTGTATAAATTTATTTATTGTTTTCAGTGATTATTTCTTAGTAAAAAAAAAATCTCTAAAAGGAATTTATTTTCGAAAAAGTTAAAGTATTAATTTTTTTTTAAAAATATTTCGAGTAAAAATAATTAATGAGATGCTACCAAAAGTATTGGGGTAACTTGAAAATTATTTTTACGTAGATGATTTTTTTTTTTAATCACTAGAAGTAATAATACATATACATTAAACAAGATTAATACATGTTCATTCCATTTTTAATTGTTTGCATCAAGTGCATATATAAAGAAAGCGAATGAGAATATAGCCGACGACGGAATTCGAAGGATGTCACGGTTGTGGTTTCTAAGATATCTTGAGGTGAGAGGATCTCGTTAAATACCACCAAGAGTGTTGGGAATATTTAATGAGTGTTCTCGATAATAAGTTTACATCCACTTTCGTTTTCAAAAATAATAACAATTCTTGAAAAAAAAAATTAAAAAAAATAATTTTAAATGCCGATGTCAAGTCCATTAAATCGAGATTTAAGATAACACGTGATCAAGTGGTACCGTTTTCTAAACGGGCGTTGCGGGGGTGCTAATCCTTCCCCGCACGTAACCGACTCCCGAACCCGATTTTGTTTTCTCTCTGGTTCAAAGTGCGGACTTCGAAATTGGTTTTACAAAATGTTTTAATTAATTTTAAAATATTTTACTAAAATCGGTTTTAATAGGTGGCCAATCACACCTAGCAAAAAAGATTGGTGGCGACTCCATTATTTTGTGTTTTCATCAAAATCGTCGTAGCGGTCGAAAAAACCGTTATGACAGCTTGGCGACTCTACTGGGGACACTTTGAGAGTCGAGCCACAAATTGATCATGTGTTGTTTTAAAATCTCGAATTAATTGATTTAATCGGTATTCAATTTTAATCTCTTTACTTTCTTTCTTTATTTTTATTTTGCTTGCAATTACACTTTGATACTTGTTAATTCTTGATTCATATTTTTTTTTATGTCGTTTATTTTTTTAAAAATCGTGGAATGTTTAGAATAAAGAGTCGTAGACAAATGGTCGAATGTTTGCTTGTTCTTTCTCACACACGAGCACGTGCATTTCATACATAAGCTCTATACCCGAGCTTTATCCCTTTAGGTGAAAGTAAAGTACCTATGCTCTCGTGAGGCAATAACCTCCGCATGGGCTAGCAAAACACTTTCGGAGTAATAAAGTACCTACGCTTTCGTGAGGTGATAACCTCCGCATAAGCCTGGAAAATATACTCCTACAAATTGAACCCGTTTAAATCGGGATGCCTTACTAGCCTTCACGGGCGACAGTGAGGAGCAATTTGGAGCCTTTTAGAACCTAACTCAACCTCATGTAGTGAACTTGAGTAGAGCCATATCGAATTTCCGATCAGATATCCTCGAAATTAGGAAGGAACATTGTGATCTTTCGCTATTTGTTTACATTCCGAACAAACACTGTAAATTGGGTAATGATGCACGTACATTGTGCTACCCGTAATAAGTTTAAAATTTCACCCCGAAGGCACAGTGATGCTTAAATAAGTTGATACCGTTGGGGCAAATGTTCGTTAACTTTTTGAATTTGTAAATATGAAAATTCTTTCTTTTCGTACGTCTCGTACATTTCATGCATTGATGCACTTGTAAATAAAGCATTTACATTTATAATTGTATTTTTTATTTCACGGTGATAATAATCTCGTTTGATAAACCGCATAAACACTTGTTGTCGATTAAATGAGAATTGCAAACCGGTAGTGTTGAATAAATACTCGGACATTTGTGCCATAATAAGACCCACTACCACAAGTTTTTGATAGAAATTGGTTTGTGAAAATAATATTTTGATCTTTTTACGGAAAAAAGAAAACATTTTTCAAAAAAAAAAAACAAACAAAAAACAAACAAAAAACAAAAAAAAAATTTGCGGATTGAATTTGGAGATCAAAGTTTGTGCAATAAAATTGTTGAATGATCAAGTTCAGTCCAAATCATGAATAGTTTTCTGTATATATTCGTGCATTAATTTGTTTATTATTTAGACAAATCAAAATTAGCATCATATTGCACTCATCACATGCATGGTCATTCATTGTTAGAATGCATTAGTGACATACATGATCATTCTCTGTATATACCAGTATATCATTTTATTTATTCGTTACATGCATCATATCGACATCGTGATTGCATTCATAACAATAAAGTCATGCATTCGTGACATACATGGTCACTCATTGTATATACTCATGCATTAATTTGTTTATTCTTTACATGCATCATGTGGGCATCGTGTTACATTCACGGCATTCATAGCTCATGCATCATGAAGCACACTTGAGAGGAATAAAAAAAAAGAAGTCGGTTTAGCTTTGAAAGGTTTTCTCTTCCAAAATCAGAGATATAAGAATCACTGCGTACCTCTATGACACAGGCCGGAACCATGGAGGATGAAAAAATAAATTGGATAGAGTGGAAAGAGCACAGAGAGAACTACAAGAACAGTTAGCCAAATCTCAGCAAGAAACACGAGAACAGATAACAAGATTTCAAGAGGAGTCACGCGAGCAAATAGACAAGATGATTGAAATGATGACTAGGCTGACCCGAGGAAAATGGGTTGCTGAAGGATCGATCATAAGGGGAGAACCTCGACCTCGAGTAAACAACAACGAAGATCCGATTTACCTAGCGAGTCAACGAGGCCAAAGACAATTTCAACCGAACTCGGAATTTCACCCCTCAGACTCGGTTGTTATTCCAAGCCAAGATGGTTCACTAGAACAAGAAAAGCTGAAGAAACGTGTGGCAAAGCAAGTGGAAGATGCAGAAGTGCAACAGAAGTATGATCGGTTTGAAGAGAGACTCAGAGCCATAGAAGGGATAGACATTTTCGGGAATATGGATCCGGATGAGCTCAGCTTGGTCCCGGATTTGGTGATTCCGCCAAAATTCAAGGTCCCCGAATTTGAAAAGTATGACGGATCGAAATGTCCATCAATCCACATCATGATGTTTTGCCGGAATATGGCTGGCTACACCAACAATGACAAACTGTTAATCCACTGCTTCCAAGACAGTTTAACGGGACCAGCTGCAAGATGGTATAATCAGTTGGATCGGGACCATATCCGTTCTTGGAAAGATCTGGCAAAAGCTTTCAAGACTCAGTATAAACATATGATCGACATGGCACCATATAGGTTAACCTTGCAAAATATGGGAAAAAAGGCCACTGAGAGCTTCAAAGAATATGCTCAGAGGTGGATGGACATTGCCACCCAAGTACGACCGACTCTAACTCAAAAGGAAATTACTGTCCTTTTTGTGAATACACTGCACGCTCCGTACTATGATAGACTCGTTGGCAATGCCACAAAGAATTTTGCAGATATGGTAACCTCAGGAGAGATGATTGAAAATGCTATCAAGAACGAAAAACTCGAAGGAGATAAGACATCCAATGCCGAGGGAAACGAGACACCTGAAAGGAAGGAGGAACATGTCCAGGCTATGGGAGAATTCACTCCGTATCCCCGGGTCTCTCCATATCAATCGTGTTACTCTACCAATGTCTCTTCAAGTCATTATCCTTACCTTTCAGATATTCAAACACCTAATCCAATGTCAGCTCCTGCAACTAGGCCTGCTTCCCAGAAACGACCGAGGGGCAACCAAGAGAAGTTTTCAGTCCCAATCTCTGACCTGTTGCAATTACTAATAAGGAACCGATATCTCACCCCTGTGCCTTTGAAAACAGCTCCAAACCCATCAACAAAGAGTTATGACCCGAACAGAAAGTGTGAGTATCACATGGGGGCAATCGGACATTCAACTGAAAAATGCAGACGACTGAAGGAAAAGATTGAAGGTCTTATCCATAATGGCATTTTGACTCCAGAGCTAGTCGAACAGTGGAAATCCGCATTGCCAGAAATCGGTTTCTTCGCCACGGGTTTTGAGGATGAGAATGGTTACCTTTAAAAGCATTGAGGAATATGCATGTAGTTCCATGCCTCATCATGAAATCACTTGTCTTATGTTGGCATCCACATGAAATAAAGAAATTTTGAATTTCAAAGGCTTTGTGTTTGTTGTGTTTTAAGTTGAATTTGCAAAAATAAACATTAAAGAAATTCTTGATTTTGAAAAGCGCGTTCTTAAAAGAAAAAATCTTTCTTCACGTTAGGAAATGATGGGGAGTCTCAAGATTATTGATGATCATTGTTAGAAATGACCCAACATCCTTCCCCTCTCTTTCGGACTTGCCTATGCTTGAATCCTTTGAGTTTGAAACAATCAATGCTTTCAGGAACATATTGTTGAATTTCAGAAATCATAGTCAGTGCAATAAGAAAAATGCAGATCCTAATTTAGATTATGAGCAATGGAACAAACTTTTTGAAAAAAAATCCGAGCTTTTTGGTGTCTCAAACAAGTGAAACCTCTTTCAAGAATCTAGATCATGGTAAATTGATGTGTGTCAAGGTTATGCCAAAACCATTCACATCCCTTTCCGTAACCACAAAACCAGAGTTGCCCAGACGTCACTTCATGATTAACGTCTCGGGTAACAATGATTAAACCTGATTTTCTCGTGTTCCTAGAAAAAGCTATTTTCGAGCCATATTCTTTCTTGTCCCTTCGGAGAGCAAAAAGACTCGAGGTGTTCCTCGTTATGATACGAATTCTCATTTGTATGACCAATCAAATGGTGCATCATTTGTAGATACGAAAGACGCGTGGTGGATAAAGATGGAGTAATTTTCGGAGCATGCATCAAAAAAAATGAAAAAAAAAAGAAAACAAAAGAAGAAAAATGAAAAATGAGTGTGACATCATGCATTTATGAAATTCAAGACGGTTTCAAGAAAGAAAAAAACCTTTTCATTATTTTCCTTTAAGGAATGACTTTTCGATTTACGTGCTTGTGTTTGAGATGAAAAATGGCCATCTTTCATCATCCTTTCACAAAATAGAAAATATTCTTTTGCTACCCCTTTTGAGCCTAATGAATACTTTCGTTCTTTCAACCCCGATCAAGGATCACCCTCCACGCTAGGAGGCAAATGCGGGGAAGGATCTCTTCGAAGGTCACAGATAGTGAAGTCTTGGTTCAAAGACGAAAAAAAAGCCGTGAATCAAAGAGAAATCTGAGCTTCCAAACAACTACGGGCTCACCTGGTCAAAATAGAGATGCAAAAAAAAAGGAGATAAAAAGAAAGATGAAAGCAAAAACAGAAAAGAAAGAAAAGAACGGATGAAAATCATCGAATAAAGAGAAAAGCTCAGAAAAGACAAGTGTTTCGAAGAGAATCCTCCTCATGAAATGATCCTTGATTTGATCACCTTAAACACATGTTTGGGCCTATCTATCTTTCTTTCAGTACCTCGAACCTCGGCCTACATTACGTACCTGGAAAAGACCATTTCGATCGAGCATGGTCATTTAAATTGATGAGTCTATTCTTAGAGAAATGCATGAGACTTCGGTCTCCTTTCTGGTTAAAAATCTTTTTTTGGATAAGTCTTGATTTCTTGAATGCATGGTGAAACATTTAAGAAAAAAAAAATGAAAAATGGAAAGAAGAAGACTCTAGGGTGAAAACCCGACATGGGCAGTCTAGAGTAAAATGGGAGAATTTCGGTGCCGCTTATGGTATTGTCGAGGCCATAACAAGAGAAGAGGTCATTTTGAAGAAGTTAAGGAACATCTGGGAATTCCAAAATATTCCAAAACTGTCAACTCTCGTTTGGAGGTTTGACTCTAAAAAACTGAGACCATTTTTCTTCCCAGAATTAATCCTCCAGTTTGAACACCCCAGCTAGCCTTGACGTATGTCAAAACGCCATGAGTTGGAAACTAAAAGAAGGTTGAATTTGTTTGAGTCCAAAAAAAAATCATGTTCTACAAAATCTGTTCCATTTGTGAGTCTAGAAAGGATATACATTTTTCCTGTTGCGAAGCCTCCTTGGATCAATCAAAATCTTGTTGTACCAAACTTTTCGACTCAATTTGAAAAATCCGAATTGACATTCAGAAAAACTTCTAACAAGTGATCATCAATCTTCAAGAGATTGGGATATCACAACATGAGGATGATATTTCAGCTCGAAATTTTTCAGTAAATAAGCAAACATTTTTTAAAAAAAAAAAAAAAAGAAGCAAGCAAAAACAGATAAATGAAAATATTTTTGGAAGAAACCATTTCCGATGTTGGCATAAGACGAAGGTTCTTCTGGCCCAGAGGTATGGAACTATTGAGGTAAAAGAAATGAACACTCGGACTCCAGTTGATAAAATTTGGAAAAACTATCGGGGCAAAGAGATAGTTCCAAAGTGAAGAAAAGGGTTGATCTCTTACGAGGCACGAGCGTTTCAGGATACACTCTGTTTCGGAGAGGAAAAAACAATTTGGAAAAGCTAAACCAAGATAATAAAAAAACAATCAGGAACATTCGCATCACTCATGAACATTTGCATCTGCATCGTGTCGTAAGATGTATACAGTATTCATGGGTACTTGCACATGCATCATCAGGGGCATATGCATTGACTTCGCATGACATTCACATTTCATGCATGACATTGACTATTTGAAATTTGGACATTTGAATTCGAACATTCAGTGAGATTTTCTTAGATGTGATTGTGAAAGATCTTCAGGTATGATCACCAAGACCTCCGGGCACCTCTTTCAAAAAAACCTCCGGGTTACCTATTTTAAGTCCTCCGGGCACAGGAAAAACAATTTATTTTCAAAGTTGTGGAGCCTCTGATTAGAGGAGCAATTTATTTTTCAAAGTGATAGAAAATTAAAAAAGAAGACCTCCGGGCATCTGTTTTAAAAACCTCCGGGTTATATTTTTAAGACCTCCGGGCACAGCAAAAGAAAAAGGAAATTAGAAAAAAAGAAGACCTCCGGGCACCCGTTCTAAGACCTCCGGGCATTTCTCTTTTAAGTCCTCCGGGCACAGGAAAGGAAAAAGAAAAAGACCTCCGGGCACCTCTTTTAAAACCTCCGGGTTACCTCTCTTAAGTCATCCGGGCACAGTAAAAAAGGAAAATTAGAAAGAAAGAAGACCTCCGGGCTTCTTTTCTAAGACCTCCGGGCACCTCTTTAAGACCTCCGGGCATTATTCTCAAAAATCATGGATAAGACCTCCGGGCGCCATTTTCAATGAAAAGACATTTTTAAAGACCTCCGGGCACCTGTTTCAGGACCTCCGGGCATTCTTCTCAGAAGTCATGTTTTTAAGACCTCCGGGCATTATTCTCAAGAATCATGGGTAAGACCTCTGGGCGCCATTTTCAAGGAAAAGACATTTTTAAAGACCTTCGGGCACCTGTTTCAAGACCTCCGGGCACTATTCTCAAAAATCCATGGATAAGACCTCTGGGCGCCATTTTCAATGAAAAGACATTTTTAAAGACCTCCGGGCACCTGTTTCAAGACCTCCGAGCATTATCCTCAAAAATCATGTTTTCAAGACCTCCGGGTACCTTTCTAAAAAATCATTGATAAAGACCGTTGGGCATCACTCTCAAAGTCAAGATCAAGACCTTCGGGCACCACTTTCAAAGAAGTAACATTTTTAGACCTCCAAGTATGTGTGTCGCAACCTAAAAAAAAAAAAATAACGACGAGTCTCATCGCAAGACTTTATTATTCGTTAGGCGTGACATTAAAAAAAATCGAGGAAAAGTCGACTTAATTCCTCTAGAAAAATGAAGGTTTTGAAAATGACCTTAAAAAAGACATGGAGTCGCCACCAATCTTTTTTAGCTAGGTGTGATCGGCCACCTATTAAAACCGGTTTTATAAAATATTTTAAAAATTAATTAAAACATTTTAAAAACCAATTTCAAGTCTGCGTTTTAAACCAGAGAAATCAAAGAAGCGGGTTCGGGAGTCGGTTACGTGTGGGGAAGGATTAGCACCCCCACAACGCCCGTATAAATCGGTACCTTATTAATCGTGTGTTATCTCAAGTCTCGGTAAAAAGTTGGTTTTAAATTTAGTATTTCAAGTTAATTCCCAATTTAAAGAAAAATAATTTCATTTTTTTTATTGAAAATGATCCAGAATTTATAAATTCAAAATTTTCCTATATTCCCCAACAAACGTGGCAAAATATAGAAATTTTTATTAGTTTTGGAAAACTTTCCGAATCATTCTCTTTTTTGAAAGAAAGATATTCCTTTATTAATGATAATTGATGATATTCCCTCCAGCAAACCCGGTAGAGAACTCATGAATTATTTTAACTCGGGAATATCTTTATTTTTATTGAAAACCATTATCTTTTGAAAACATTTAAAATAAATGAATACGTATATGCTAAATAAAGATAACTAAATAAAAGCATAGGATATCATGAAATATTCGAAACCATATAATAAACCATGTAACATCAAAAAATATAAATCAAAATAACAACAATATCATAGAAATTATTATAGCAAGAATCACATATTATATAAAATGCATGAATATAAAAATGCAATGCATGAAATGTATTTTTTTCCTTTAATTAAGGAAATCCGTATATCTAAAAAGATATCCGGCTACCTTAGGAAAATATGTCAAATTAAATATTCTAAAACCAAAATACTTTGTGATTGTTTGAAAACAATTTTGAAAAGCTTGAATTAAAAATAAAAACTGGGCTAATTTCTTTAAAATGGCTCTAATTTCCTAAGTTTAAAAAATCCGGACTTGACTACCCTTAACCCAGGACTTGAAAAACCATTTTTAGAGTTTGAAAAGGCTTAGAAATTACCCTAAGTCAGTAGCTAACCCTTCTAATCAGCCCACTCTAAGTAAATTAACCAAAACAGAAAATTGTTTTTTTTTTAAATTCAATTCTGACTCCACTGTCCAGTTTTAATCCACGAATTTTTATCCTATTTTTAAAAATTCCAAAAATTCTAAAAAAAATACTGGAAACTCAGAACATGTAAAACTACACGAAAAAAAATCGGCTTAATTTTCGAATCAAAGATGAATTCCCAGAAAAATCAGAGATGTACGAGTTTTTGGAGGAGAAAAAACTGCTTTGTTTTTCTTTAAATTCAATTCTGACTCCACTGTCCAGTTTTAATCCACGATTTTTTACCCTATTTTAAAAAATTCCAAAAATTCTGAAAAAAATACTGGAGACTCACGACATTTAAAACTACACGAGAAAAAATCGGCTTAATTTTTTGATCAAAGATGAATTCCCAGAAAAATCAGAGATGTACGAGTTTTTGGAGGAGAAAAAACTGCTTTGTTTTTCTTTAAATTCAATCCTGACTCCACTGTCCAGTTTTAATCCACGATTTTTTACCCTATTTTTAAAAATTCCAAAAATTCTAAAAAAAATACTAGAGACTCAGGACATATAAAACTACATGAGAAAAAATTGGCTTAATTTTCTGATCAAAGATGAATTCCCAGAAAAATTGGAGATGTACGAGTTTTGGGTGGAAAAAAAACTGCTTTGCCAACACATTTTTTTTGTCTTTGATAAAATCATTTAAAAATAAAAATATTTGAAACTCATAAAATGACTTGAAAGCAGTAGCTAGGACTTTTTGAAAGTTAGATAAAAATTGGCTAAGTAAAAAAAATCACAAAGATAGAATAATCAATTTGACAAACTTAATTTTCCACAAGTGTGCTCAAGAGAGCATGACTTTGAACCATTAATTGGCTCAAGTCATTATTCAAGTGGCATGAACATGAAATGCATGAAACAATGCAGCAAACATAATGCATGAAATGCATGGATCTAAACCTAAATGTAAGGAAAATGCATGACATAAATAATATGGCCTAGACCTAACATAAACTTGCATGGCATTTAATGTAACCTAGACCTAAGACATGCATGGCATTTTCACAAACACAAGGCATGCTTAATTCAAAAATCCAACCAAATATCATGCAAATGCAAAAACCTAACAACTAGCATGACAAAAAATACAACACACAATGCAAAACACATGGAGTAGCCAAATGGCCCCAAGCTCCAACAAGCATGGCATTTTCACAAACACTTGGTATGCTAGCATGAAAAACTAAGTCATAACACAAAAATCACACAAGCATTTTCACAAACACCTAATATACCAAATCTAAAACATGCTCACTAAGATATAAAACAAGAATCATGCAAAGAATCACACAAGCATTTTCACAAACACTTAATATGCTAACTCTAAAACATGCTCAAATTTAAACAACATGAAAACAAAAAATTAAAAATGCAAAAACATGATATCTAAGACATAAATGGCAACAAACAAAGCAACCAAATTAAATATAACTTAAGAACATGAAATAACATAACACTTAAAACATCAAAAACAAAGAAAATAGCATAAACAATATGGTAAAATGAATTGAAACAACTTAAAATAAATAATGTAGGCCATTTGGCCATGGTGAGTTTATTGTAAAAACAAAATGTAAAAAAATATACTTAAGAAAGGAAATGAAGGAAGAACAAGAAACATTATTTTAAAATGAAAACTCACCAAGTAGAGATTAAAATAGCAAAAAACAAGAATAGAAAATGAAAGTGCAAGAGTTGGTGCTCAAGAGCAACCTCAAGAAGCTAATATTTCAAGCTTTTCTCTTCAAACTTTCCTTTATTTCTAAACTTTTCTTTTTTTTGCTCTCAACCAAGAAGATAAAAACTAAGAAAAACTAAGAGAAATCAGCCAAAATGGAAAAGAAGAAACCAAAATCTGCCTCCCTCCCTTAGGGCTAGCCTTAATGCATGGTTATATAGCCTCCAAGATGTTGTCATTTTTGTGTAACCTAATTTCCATCAAATGGCCAATAATTCAAGATGAAAAGTCATGAAATTACCACCTTTAGATTAGCATCTCAGCCCTCTCAAATTACAGCTATGCAAAAATAATGTTGACATCTTTCTTAACCTATGTGGTTTAATCACCATGGCTTGATCAAAGAGAATGGTTAACTAACTCTTGATTTTTAACCACTTGATTAAAAAAAAAAATTAGAAGCTTCCTCCTTTCTTTGGGCTTGGGCATGCCAGCACTTCTCTTTTCCAGCCCAACTCTGATTTTTTTGAAGGGCCAAAAAAGCCCTTTTCGGTTGCTTGGGTGAAATGACCATTTTGCCCCCCGGATGCAAATAAATATCAAACGGACTCCAAATTCAATTTTTCTTTTTTTAATACTTCCAAAATAATAAAATATTGAGTTCTGGAAGTTTTCAAAATTATCCGAGTCCGTTTGCTATTTATTTGGATTTTTTCTTCCCAAAAATGCCCTTTTATGCCCCTACATTTTACCATTTTTTAAACGAGCTCCAAATCAAGATTTTTCTTCACCAATCTCTTCAAAATAATTAAAAAGTGTGATCTGGAAGTTTTCATAATTTTTGGAGCTCATTTGGTATTTTTTTGGGATTTATCGGCTTGAATTACTGCATAGGAGGCCCGGGATTTGGCCATTTTGCAAACGAACTCGGAATCAAGATTTTCTTTCGCCAATCTCTTCCAAATAATTTAAAAATGAGATTTGCCAAATTTCAGAATTTTTGGAGTCCATTTGCTATTTTTCCGGGATTTATCTTTTTGAATTACTGCATAAGAAGCCCGGGATTTGGCCACTTTGCAAACGAACTCGGAATCAAGATTTTCTTTCTCCAATCTCTTTCAAATGATTTAAGAATGAGATTGACAAATTTTCCATAATTTTCGGAGTCCATTTGCTATTTTTCCCAAATTTTTCCAATTTTACCCTTTAACCTCCGAAACCCGGTTTTGCTCAAAACAAGTCCGATTTTCAGATTTTCTTCAATCTGAGCCTTGGGCCATCCTTTTTAATCATTCCTCATCCATTGGGGGCTTTGGTCTTACCAAGTCGGGCCATTTCTGTGATTCTTCCCGATTTCACCGAAATCCACTAAAAACCCTAATTCTCGGTTTTCTCCCGGATTGACTTTTTTTTTCGGTTTTTCTTGCAAGTGACTTCTCAATTACCCGTAGTCAGTGCTTATCTTTCATTTGGAACCTTCAATTTCGACCAGTTTGATCGTTTAAGCACTTTTCCCCAAATTTCTCGGATTAGGGTTTCCTTTCTACTGAATCTCCAAATCCCAACTTCCGAACTCCATATCTTTCAATGTACACCTCGGATTATCAAAATTCTTTCGCCATTTTTCAATTGAACTTAAAATCTTGATTTTGAAAGTGGGTTGACTTTTTCAGTAGTTGACTTTCTGGGGTTGACTTTTTCGGGGTTGACTTTTTCGGGGTTGACTTTTTTCAAGTTTGACTTTTTGTGCTCGCCCTCTTAAACTAAGTCTCGGAGTACCACCTGCAGGATGAAAACAGTCTTTTTACACTTGGGAACATCAATATGGGAAGAAAACATACCTGTTTAGTGGTCCGGACAAAATTAGGTGTCTACAGCTGCCCCTCTTTGGCTATTGCTGAGAATCAGGAATCAGGCAAAGATAAACCGACACTAATTTTGTACGGTCAGTGACATCACATGTGAAGGAAAGGGAAAGGGGTTTCTTTTTCATTTTAATTTTTTTCATTTTCTATTTTTCTATTTTTCATTTTTTCTTCTTTCTTCTTTTTTTTTTCTTTTTTCTTTTTTCCTTTTTCCTTTTTTTTATTTTTCTATTTTCTCTTTTTTCATTTTTTTTAAAATCAATAAATTGAAGATTTTGTCCTTAAATTGAATTCCCTGCCTAAACAAGGCTCGATTCGTCTTAAGGGAATGAATTCGATTTCAAAAGAAAAATTTATGCTCGAAGGGCTTTAAAATTGGTGCCCGAAGGTCTTAAAATGGTGCCCGGAGGTCTTAAAAATTGGTGCCCGGAGGTCTTACCCCTGAAAAAAGTTATGCCCGGAGGTCTTAAAGATGTTGCCCGGAGGTCTTACCTGTGATTTGAAAAATTATGCCCGGAGGTCTTAAAAATTGGTGCCCGGAGGTCTTACCCCTGAAAAAAGTTATGCCCGGAGGTCTTAAAGATGTTGCCCAGAGGTCTTACCTATGATTTGAAAAAAATTATGCCCGGAGGTCTTAAAAATTAGTGCCCGGAGGTCTTACCCCTAAAAAAATAATGCCCGGAGGTCTTAAAGATGTTGCCCGGAGGTCTTACCTGTGATTTGAAAAATTATGCCCGGAGGTCTTAAAAATGGTGCCCATAGGCCTTACCCTTGAAAAAAAGAGTTATGCCCGGAGGTCTTAAAGATGTTGCCCGGAGGTCTTACCTGTGATTTGAAAAATTATGCCCGGAGGTCTTAAAATGGTGCCCGGAGGTCTTAAAAATTGGTGCCTGGAGGTCTTACCTGTGATTTGAAAAAAAATGCGCTGTATGCGACTTTAAAAATGATGCCAGGAGGTTTTAAGAATGGTGCCCGGAGGCCTTACCCGTGATTTGGAAGAAATCCGCTGTATGCGACTTTAAAAATGATGCCCGGAGGTCTTAAGAATGGTGCCCGGAGGCCTTACCCATAATTTGGAAGAAATGCGCTGTATGCGACTTTAAAAATGATGCCCGGAGGTCTTAAGAATGGTGCCCGGAGGCCTTGCCCATAATTTGGAAGAAATGCGCTGTACGCGACTTTAAAAATGATGCCCGGAGGTCTTAAGAATGGTGCCCGGAGGCCTTACCCGTGATTTGGAAGAAATGCGCTGTATGCGACTTTAAAAATGATGCCCGGAGGTCTTAAGAATGGTGCCCGGAGGCCTTACCCGTGATTTGGAAGAAATGCGCTGTATGCGACTTTAAAAATGATGCCCGGAGGTCTTAAGAATGGTGCCCGGAGGCCTTACCCATAATTTGGAAGAAATGCGCTGTATGCGACTTTAAAAATGATGCCCGGAGGTCTTAAGAATGGTGCCCGGAGGCCTTACCCGTGATTTGGAAGAAATGCGCTGTATGCGACTTTAAAAATGATGCCCGGAGGTCTTAAGAATGGTGCCCGGAGGCCTTACCCATAATTTGGAAAAAATGCGCTGTATGCGACTTTAAAAATGATGCCAGGATGTCTTAAGAATAGTGCCCGGAGGCCTTACCCCTGAAAAAAGTTATGCCCGGAGGTCTTAAAGATGTTGCCCGGAGGTCTTACCTATGAATTATGCCCGGAGGTCTTAAAAATGGTGCTGAAGAATTGTTAAAAATTAACCTAAAGATTTTGAGAAGATGCGAATGCTTTTTGATGCAAATGCATATGTTGAATAAGATACGAAATGACTTAAACTGGTGCAAATGTCTTTAATGCAAATGTAAATGACTTGGATTGATGCCCATGTTTCATGATGCAGATGCCCCTACTAATTGTGTTCATGTAACTGGTTTATGAATGGTGTAACTACAATTACCACACATTAATGAAAATGCAATGATTCTAGAAATGATGCAATTGTTTGAGATGACACGAATATGAAGAATGTAAATGTAAAGGTAAAATGCAGATGCTTATGGAATAATGACAGTGCAAATACCCATGAATGATGCAAATGCTTGCCGACACTGTGCAGATGCAAAAGCTCGATAAAGAGATGAGTGCTCATGAGTGATGCAAGTGCCCCCGGCTGTTTCTCTAGACTTTGGCTTAGCCTTTCAAATTCATTTTTCCTCTTCAAATCAGAGTATATCTTCAATTCATTTTGGCTATTCTCTTTGCCCCAACAGTTTTTCAAACTTTCATCAACAGAGATCTGAACCGGGTTCTATTCCTTCTTCTCATATCTGGAAGTCAGGACCTATCCTGGCAGTTCTATACCTTTGGGTTAGAAAAACCCTTGTCTCATGTCAACATCAAAAATGGGTATTTCAAAAATATTTTTATTTGTTTTCGCATTTTGAAAACTTCTGAACAAAAAATATTAACCCCACAATGTGTGATGTACAAATCTTTTGAAGACTGATGATCGTTGTCTAAGTATCAATCTGGTTTTTTTTCAACTGGGATTGGCAAGGCTTGGTATAATAAGATTCTGGCTTTTCCAGGAAAACTTCATGACAAAAATGTATATCCCTTCTAGGCTCACAAATGGAACAGGTTTTATAAATCATGAATTCATTGAGAACCCAGCAAATTCAACATTCTTTTTTGTTTCCATATCAAGGCATTTTGACAAGCGTCAAGATTGGCTGAGATGTTTAAACCAGAAAGTTTAATCTTGGGAACAAAAGTTTCAGTTTTTGAAGACAATACTCTGAATGAGAACTGACAATTTGGGGGGTTCAGGAATTCCTAGATGTTCCTCGATGACCACTCCTTTAATAAGATCTTTTCTTTTGGGGTATCGGCACTATCATAGATGGCATCAAAAATTCCTATTCTACTCTAGACCGCCCATTTTTGGGTTTTCGCCCTAGAGTCCCATTCTTTTCAATATTTTCTTCTTCTTTTTTTTTTTTTACCATGCACTTGAGAATTCTAAATTCTTCCTTAGTGAAATGATAATTCGATGAAATGGGATAAAATCTGAGGAAAAACCTTTCAAATTATATATTCATGCTTGATCAAAATGGACTTTTAAAGCACGTAATGTAGGCCATGGCTCAGGGTTCAGAAAGAAAGGATAAATAGGCCCAAAATATGTGTTCGAGGGTAATCAAATCAAGGATCTTTTCTTTGAGGAGGATTCTCTTTGAAGCATTTGTCCCTTCTTGGACACTTCTTTCTTTTTGATTTTGCTCTTTTTCTTCCTTGCTTTTGGCTTTCAATTTGCCATGTCTTTCACACACATTTTTTTATTGTGTTTTTCTTTTGTTTTTCTTGGCTTTCATTTCACCATATTTTTCTCTTCTTTTTCTTTGACAGAGTGAGCCCGTATTTATTCGGGGCTCCATTTGCTTTGTGTCTGTCCTTGAGCTATCACTCATTTCTCAATGATCTTTGAAAAGATCTTTCCTCGCATTTGCCCCCCAGTGTAGAGGGTAATCCTTGATCAGGGTTCAAAGAAGAAAGAATTCTTTTGGCTCAAAAGGGGTGACTATGGATAATTTCTTTTTGTGTGAAAGGGATATGAAAGATGGCCATTTCTCATGTCAAGCACAAATATTCACATTGAAAAGCAATCCCTAGGGGAAATAGATATTCAGAATTTCATTTTGCACTTTGGAATCATCCGAATTCTCATATGCATGATATCACAAATTTTTTTTTTTGTTTTTTTTCCGTTGCATGCCCCCAATAATTCATGCATTAGCCCATCCTTCTCCACTATGTATCCATCATTTCCACATATGATGCCCCCAATTTGATTAACCATGCGAATTTGTATCAACGAGGAACATGGCAAGTCTAGGTCTGTTTTGAAAAGGCTGAGTTTCCAATCTGAGTTCTTTGAAGAGACAAGGAAAACATGACCCAAAAACAGGTTTTCTCTGGGACAAGGGATAATATAGTTTAATCATTGTGCCCCAAGGTGTCAATCATGAAGTGATGTCTGGGCAATTAGTGTTTTGTGGTCATTGGGAAAGGCCATGAATGGTTTTAGCACAATCCTGACACACACCAAATTATCAAAATCTGGATTCTTGAAAGAATGTCTCATTTGTTTGATTTTCAAGGAATTCAAAAAATTTCAAAAAGTTTGTTCCTTTGTTCATAGCCTAGACTAGGATTTACATCCTTGCTTATTTTGCAATGACAATGCTTCTCTTTTTTCATTCATTTTTCCTTGAAGCATTAGGTCTTTCAAGTGTTATTGATTCAAGGTTTAGGTATAGAGAAGCCCAAAAAAGAGGGGGATGGTGTTGGGTCATTTCTAACACTGATCATCAATCTTCTTGAGACTATCCATTATTAAAACTTTCTTAATGCTTGTTTTTGTAAATTCACGTTTATTTAAAACACAACAAACACAAAGCATTTAAAATTCATTTAATTCATGTAGATGTTAACATGAGACAAGTGCTTTCATCATCACAGTGCATAAAACTACATGCGTCAAAAATGCTCCTATTGACATCCTTCAAAGGTAGTAATTCTCCCCCTAAAACCCTGAAAGAAATTGATTTAGGGCTAAGTGGCCTTCCATTGATCGATAAGCTCCGGTGTCAAAATACCATCACGGATAAAACTTTCAATCATTTCCTTCAGTTGTCTGCATTTTTCAGTTGAATGCCCAACTACCCCTAGGTGATAATCACACTTGCTGTCAGGGTCATAACTCCTTGCTGATGGATTCAGAGCTATTTTCAAAGGTACCGGGGTAAGGTACTGATTCTTTATTAGTAATGGCAGTAAGTCAGGGATGGGGATTGGAATTCTTTCTTGATTTTCTCGCGGTCGTTTTCTAGAAGTAGGCCTTGTTGCAAGGGCTGGTATAGGATTAGGTGTTTGGGTAGGTAGGTAAGGATAAAGGCTTGGAGATACCTCAGTAGGGTAACATGATTGGTATGAGGGAAATTGGGAATATGGGATGAAATCTTCCATAGTTTGGACATCTTCCTCTTTCTTTCTTGGTGCCTTATTTCTCTCGGTATTGGATGTTCCTCTCTTTCAAGTTTCCCATTCTTGATAGCATTCTCAATCATCTCCCCTGAAATTACCATGTCTGCAAAATTCTTCGAAGCATTGCCGACAAGTCTGTCATAGTACGGGGCGTGCAGTGTATTCACAAAAAGGATAGTGATTTCCTTTTGTGTCAAGGGCGGTTGTATTTGGGCAGCCAGGCTCATCCACCGTTGTGCATATTCTTTGAAGCTCTCAGTAGCTTTTTTCTCCATATTTTGCAAAGTGAGACGATCAAGTGTCTTGTCGGTCATATGCTTGTACTGGTTTAGAAAAGCCCCAGCCAAATCATTCCAAGAGCGAATCTGATCCTTGCTCAACTGACTATACCACCTAATTGCGGACCCGCTGAGGCTATCCTGAAAGCAGTGAATCAAAAGCTTATCGTTATCTATCTGACTTGTCATCTTTCGGCAGAACATAGTGATGTGGGCTGATGGATCGGTCGTCCCGTCATATTTCACAAAGTCAGGGATCTTGAACTTAGGAGGAATGACTAAATCGAGGACCAAGCATCGTTCTTTCGCCTCCACACTCCTGAATACATCTTTTCTTTCTATTGCCCGGAGCCTTTCATCTAACAACTGATATTTCCCTTGGGAATCTGCCAACTCAACCTCATTTACTGCAACCCTTTTCAACTTTGCCTGTTCAGCCGGATCATCTGATTTTAGGACATTGACGGGGTTAACAGTGTTCTGGGCATCACTTATTGCTACCTCATCTTGGCCCTTTTGTACCTCTAACCCTTCTCCGGCGACAAAGTTTTCGGTGTATCCTTTTCCCTTCATTACAGCAGACATTAGCTCCATCAGTTTAGTCATCTGATCCTTAGATTCTGCTTGAGATTTTGCTAGCTGTTCTCGCAATTCTCTCTGTTCCCTTTCCATTTTTTCCATTCGGGCAACTTGTTCATCCTCCATAGCACCGGCCTGTATTAAAAGTGTACTCAGTACTTCTTCTGATTTGAAATGGAAATTCTTTCAAAGACTCCTAAAGCCAAGCCAACTTCTATTTTATTTCCCCCAAATGTATGTCATGATGAATGAGCCATGAATGCAATTTCATGCATGTGAAGCCTAAACAATATGATGTATGGATATGTACAATGGAAACATGCTGACCATATATGTGATAAATGCAATCACAATGCCAACATGTTGCAAACAAAGAATAAACAAATCAACACATGGATATATGCAATGACTGATCATGTGCATTTTAGCATGTTTCCCAATGAATGATCATATATCCTATGAATGCAACACGGTGTCAATTATGATACATGCAAACAATGAATGATTGATATAGAGTATATACAAAGAAAATCATGCTAACCATGTGTGTCATGAATGCGACCTAATGCTAACATGATGTATGTAATAAGCAAATTAATGCATGAACATATACAAAGAAATTATGCTGACTATGTTTGTTATGAATGCAACCTGACAAATAATTGATGGGATGCAAAATGCAAAGGGGAAGATATCACGGAGGAAATAAGAATCGGAGGAACTTAATCATCAACATCTTATAAATTTGAAGCATACTCAATTCATTCCCATATCAATGTTCACAATGGTATAAACCATGTTTTACAAAATTTGAGCAGTAGTTAAAACTGTCTTTACAAGCACTTTATTCTTCCTAGCATCCTAAGGCTATAAGAGCCGGCTACTGAAAAAGTGAAATCCTATTACATCATATAAGACCGAAGTCTTTCCACTTCAATGCTGTAAATCTCCCAATCCTAATGGCGTTTTCCCAGTCCTTTATCAATCAGTGTCGTTGGATCCAACCACTTGGCATCTATGAGAGCTTGCACTTTCCTTTTGACTGCTATACAATCTTCGATGCTATGGCCAACAATTCCACAGTGATAATCACATCTTTCATTTGGATTATACCACATTGGATATGGTGGTAACAGGGGTTTCAATGGGACACAGGCAACCATGTGATTTTGGATCAGTATAGGGAGGAGCTCTTGGTAGCTGATTGGAATGGGATCAAAATGCATTTGGGTCTTATTCTGGGATCGTTTCTTAGTCACACATGGCCTAGGAGTTGGGGCACTTGGTGGTAGCACTAAGGTTCGAACCGGAGTGTTTACATGGGGATGTGGCGGAACAGCATGGTAAGGGTATGGATTTGGACACGGGGCCTTTGGAGGTTGTACATAGCTCGAGGTTCCTATCTCAAGTACTGGATAAGGTGATTGATGAGGGAAATAGTATGAACCGGTAGTTGGTAACGATGGAGTCGGATTCAGGAATCCCGTAGTGGTCGTCCCAATGGACGATTGCACCATAGTAGGGTGGGGATACTGGTTTGGACCTAGAACAGTTTGCAGGTATGGTACTGGATTCGAGGTTTCTGTCTTTGGTATCAGGCTTTCAGGTTTAATTATTTTCATGATTTTGTCCACAATTTCATCAGGATTGCAACCTTTGTGGCATTGACAAGTGCAGGATCCAGCAAGGATTGTATGTTCTGGACCTAATGGTTTTGGTTAATCCGAAGATGATGCGAAGCCCTGAGAAAGTTCACCTTTACTGTTACCCATATCCTCAACCATTTTCAGCAATTTGGCAAGTTGTTCCTTCACCTCTCGGATTTCATGTCCATATTCATCTTGATTGCGTTCCAAAGCACCCAATCGTTCCTCCGATTCATTCCTCATATCTCGAACCCCTTTCATGCAAATGAAAATGTCATGAGATTAAGATTATGAATGTACACGCTCTATTCCTATGTGCATGAATAAATTGATGATTAATGCATGAACATATACAGAGAAATTATGATGACTATGTATGCTATGGATGCAATTTAATGCCAGGTATATACAGATAATGACTATGCATGTCATAAACGTGTCCTACAATGAATGACCATGCATGCTATGATGTCAAAATGATACATGCTAAGAATAAATGAATTAATACAAAGGTAGGTACAAAGAATGACCATGTATATCACAAATGTATTCTACAATGAATAATCATGCATGTTATGACTGTAACACGATGTCAAAATGACACAAATAAATTAACCAATGATTACACGAAATTGGTGGGACCTAAATCTTGATTATTCAAAAATCTCATTATGCAAGATTTGCCTCCTAATTTATGATTTTTTTTTAACATGCTTTTTTTTTGTGTTTTTTTTTTATTTATGAAAAACCAATCACATTATTTTCAAAAGAATTTCAGGGTGGATCCCACTATGGTACCATATGCAAATGTTCATGTGACACTACCGGTTTTATGAAATCATCAAATGAAATTACCAACTGTTTATTGCAAAGAATGAGATCAATAACACAACCAAAAATGTACATGCTCTATTCACACATGTATGAAATGTGCAACATGCAAAATGCTTGAAAAAAGATTTTTTTTTTTTTTTTTTTTTAAAAACAGCTAATGAACATCTGCCCCAGCAATATCTGCTTATTTAGGCATCACGATGTCTTCGAGGCGGGGTATCACATTTATTACGGGCGATGTACGTACATCGTTGCCCGATCTACCACACTTATTCGGAGTGTAAAATAGGTAACAAAAGGTTTAGAACTGTCCCTCTATGTGTTCCTATTTTCGGTATATCTAACGGAAATCCGGCATGGCTTCGCCTAGGTTCACTATATGAGGGTGAATCGGTTCTAAGGCTCCGAATTGTTCCTCACTGTCGCCGGTGAAGGCTAGTAAGGCACCCCGATAAAAGCGGGTTCAATTCGTTAGAGTATATTTTCCTATGCCCATGCGGAGGATCATCACGAAGGCATTAGGTACTTTATACCCCGAAAGTGTTTCACTAGCCCATACGGAGGATCAATCACGAAGGCGTAGTTACTTTACTCCCACTTAAAAGGACGGAACCCGGGTATAGGATTCATGTTATGCAAATACACGTGTAGTGTGTGTGGAGGAATAATAAACCTTTCACCACCTATTCTACAAACCTTATTCTAAATGCCCTAGCAATTAAAACATTCAAGAATAGTGTAACGCATTAACCAACAAGCAATTATAATATACAACCTTAAATAACTAGAGAACAAAAATAAAATGCATGCACATGAGTATGAACATATTTAAAAACAATTTATTATTTTCAAAATTCTCCTTATTAAAAAAATGTGGGAATTAAAATCAAATACCAATTAAACCAACAAAACCGAGACTTTGATAACACACGACTAATTCTAGGCCTGACTCTCTAATATGTCCCCAGCGGAGTCGCCAAGCTGTCGCAACCTAAAAAAAAAAAAATAACGACGAGTCTCATCGCAAGACTTTATTATTCGTTAGGCGTGACATTAAAAAAAATCGAGGAAAAGTCGACTTAATTCCTCTAGAAAAATGAAGGTTTTGAAAATGACCTTAAAAAAGACATGGAGTCGCCACCAATCTTTTTTAGCTAGGTGTGATCGGCCACCTATTAAAACCGGTTTTATAAAATATTTTAAAAATTAATTAAAACATTTTAAAAACCAATTTCAAGTCTGCGTTTTAAACCAGAGAAATCAAAGAAGCGGGTTCGGGAGTCGGTTACGTGTGGGGAAGGATTAGCACCCCCACAACGCCCGTATAAATCGGTACCTTATTAATCGTGTGTTATCTCAAGTCTCGGTAAAAAGTTGGTTTTAAATTTAGTATTTCAAGTTAATTCCCAATTTAAAGAAAAATAATTTCATTTTTTTTATTGAAAATGATCCAGAATTTATAAATTCAAAATTTTCCTATATTCCCCAACAAACGTGGCAAAATATAGAAATTTTTATTAGTTTTGGAAAACTTTCCGAATCATTCTCTTTTTTGAAAGAAAGATATTCCTTTATTAATGATAATTGATGATATTCCCTCCAGCAAACCCGGTAGAGAACTCATGAATTATTTTAACTCGGGAATATCTTTATTTTTATTGAAAACCATTATCTTTTGAAAACATTTAAAATAAATGAATACGTATATGCTAAATAAAGATAACTAAATAAAAGCATAGGATATCATGAAATATTCGAAACCATATAATAAACCATGTAACATCAAAAAATATAAATCAAAATAACAACAATATCATAGAAATTATTATAGCAAGAATCACATATTATATAAAATGCATGAATATAAAAATGCAATGCATGAAATGTATTTTTTTCCTTTAATTAAGGAAATCCGTATATCTAAAAAGATATCCGGCTACCTTAGGAAAATATGTCAAATTAAATATTCTAAAACCAAAATACTTTGTGATTGTTTGAAAACAATTTTGAAAAGCTTGAATTAAAAATAAAAACTGGGCTAATTTCTTTAAAATGGCTCTAATTTCCTAAGTTTAAAAAATCCGGACTTGACTACCCTTAACCCAGGACTTGAAAAACCATTTTTAGAGTTTGAAAAGGCTTAGAAATTACCCTAAGTCAGTAGCTAACCCTTCTAATCAGCCCACTCTAAGTAAATTAACCAAAACAGAAAATTGTTTTTTTTTTAAATTCAATTCTGACTCCACTGTCCAGTTTTAATCCACGAATTTTTATCCTATTTTTAAAAATTCCAAAAATTCTAAAAAAAATACTGGAAACTCAGAACATGTAAAACTACACGAAAAAAAATCGGCTTAATTTTCGAATCAAAGATGAATTCCCAGAAAAATCAGAGATGTACGAGTTTTTGGAGGAGAAAAAACTGCTTTGTTTTTCTTTAAATTCAATTCTGACTCCACTGTCCAGTTTTAATCCACGATTTTTTACCCTATTTTAAAAAATTCCAAAAATTCTGAAAAAAATACTGGAGACTCACGACATTTAAAACTACACGAGAAAAAATCGGCTTAATTTTTTGATCAAAGATGAATTCCCAGAAAAATCAGAGATGTACGAGTTTTTGGAGGAGAAAAAACTGCTTTGTTTTTCTTTAAATTCAATCCTGACTCCACTGTCCAGTTTTAATCCACGATTTTTTACCCTATTTTTAAAAATTCCAAAAATTCTAAAAAAAATACTAGAGACTCAGGACATATAAAACTACATGAGAAAAAATTGGCTTAATTTTCTGATCAAAGATGAATTCCCAGAAAAATTGGAGATGTACGAGTTTTGGGTGGAAAAAAAACTGCTTTGCCAACACATTTTTTTTGTCTTTGATAAAATCATTTAAAAATAAAAATATTTGAAACTCATAAAATGACTTGAAAGCAGTAGCTAGGACTTTTTGAAAGTTAGATAAAAATTGGCTAAGTAAAAAAAATCACAAAGATAGAATAATCAATTTGACAAACTTAATTTTCTACAAGTGTGCTCAAGAGAGCATGACTTTGAACCATTAATTGGCTCAAGTCATTATTCAAGTGGCATGAACATGAAATGCATGAAACAATGCAGCAAACATAATGCATGAAATGCATGGATCTAAACCTAAATGTAAGGAAAATGCATGACATAAATAATATGGCCTAGACCTAACATAAACTTGCATGGCATTTAATGTAACCTAGACCTAAGACATGCATGGCATTTTCACAAACACAAGGCATGCTTAATTCAAAAATCCAACCAAATATCATGCAAATGCAAAAACCTAACAACTAGCATGACAAAAAATACAACACACAATGCAAAACACATGGAGTAGCCAAATGGCCCCAAGCTCCAACAAGCATGGCATTTTCACAAACACTTGGTATGCTAGCATGAAAAACTAAGTCATAACACAAAAATCACACAAGCATTTTCACAAACACCTAATATACCAAATCTAAAACATGCTCACTAAGATATAAAACAAGAATCATGCAAAGAATCACACAAGCATTTTCACAAACACTTAATATGCTAACTCTAAAACATGCTCAAATTTAAACAACATGAAAACAAAAAATTAAAAATGCAAAAACATGATATCTAAGACATAAATGGCAACAAACAAAGCAACCAAATTAAATATAACTTAAGAACATGAAATAACATAACACTTAAAACATCAAAAACAAAGAAAATAGCATAAACAATATGGTAAAATGAATTGAAACAACTTAAAATAAATAATGTAGGCCATTTGGCCATGGTGAGTTTATTGTAAAAACAAAATGTAAAAAAATATACTTAAGAAAGGAAATGAAGGAAGAACAAGAAACATTATTTTAAAATGAAAACTCACCAAGTAGAGATTAAAATAGCAAAAAACAAGAATAGAAAATGAAAGTGCAAGAGTTGGTGCTCAAGAGCAACCTCAAGAAGCTAATATTTCAAGCTTTTCTCTTCAAACTTTCCTTTATTTCTAAACTTTTCTTTTTTTTGCTCTCAACCAAGAAGATAAAAACTAAGAAAAACTAAGAGAAATCAGCCAAAATGGAAAAGAAGAAACCAAAATCTGCCTCCCTCCCTTAGGGCTAGCCTTAATGCATGGTTATATAGCCTCCAAGATGTTGTCATTTTTGTGTAACCTAATTTCCATCAAATGGCCAATAATTCAAGATGAAAAGTCATGAAATTACCACCTTTAGATTAGCATCTCAGCCCTCTCAAATTACAGCTATGCAAAAATAATGTTGACATCTTTCTTAACCTATGTGGTTTAATCACCATGGCTTGATCAAAGAGAATGGTTAACTAACTCTTGATTTTTAACCACTTGATTAAAAAAAAAAATTAGAAGCTTCCTCCTTTCTTTGGGCTTGGGCATGCCAGCACTTCTCTTTTCCAGCCCAACTCTGATTTTTTTGAAGGGCCAAAAAAGCCCTTTTCGGTTGCTTGGGTGAAATGACCATTTTGCCCCCCGGATGCAAATAAATATCAAACGGACTCCAAATTCAATTTTTCTTTTTTTAATACTTCCAAAATAATAAAATATTGAGTTCTGGAAGTTTTCAAAATTATCCGAGTCCGTTTGCTATTTATTTGGATTTTTTCTTCCCAAAAATGCCCTTTTATGCCCCTACATTTTACCATTTTTTAAACGAGCTCCAAATCAAGATTTTTCTTCACCAATCTCTTCAAAATAATTAAAAAGTGTGATCTGGAAGTTTTCATAATTTTTGGAGCTCATTTGGTATTTTTTTGGGATTTATCGGCTTGAATTACTGCATAGGAGGCCCGGGATTTGGCCATTTTGCAAACGAACTCGGAATCAAGATTTTCTTTCGCCAATCTCTTCCAAATAATTTAAAAATAAGATTTGCCAAATTTCAGAATTTTTGGAGTCCATTTGCTATTTTTCCGGGATTTATCTTTTTGAATTACTGCATAAGAAGCCCGGGATTTGGCCACTTTGCAAACGAACTCGGAATCAAGATTTTCTTTCTCCAATCTCTTTCAAATGATTTAAGAATGATATTGACAAATTTTCCATAATTTTCGGAGTCCATTTGCTATTTTTCCCAAATTTTTCCAATTTTACCCTTTAACCTCCGAAACCCGGTTTTGCTCAAAACAAGTCCGATTTTCAGATTTTCTTCAATCTGAGCCTTGGGCCATCCTTTTTAATCATTCCTCATCCATTGGGGGCTTTGGTCTTACCAAGTCGGGCCATTTCTGTGATTCTTCCCGATTTCACCGAAATCCACTAAAAACCCTAATTCTCGGTTTTCTCCCGGATTGACTTTTTTTTTCGGTTTTTCTTGCAAGTGACTTCTCAATTACCCGTAGTCAGTGCTTATCTTTCATTTGGAACCTTCAATTTCGACCAGTTTGATCGTTTAAGCACTTTTCCCCAAATTTCTCGGATTAGGGTTTCCTTTCTACTGAATCTCCAAATCCCAACTTCCGAACTCCATATCTTTCAATGTACACCTCGGATTATCAAAATTCTTTCGCCATTTTTCAATTGAACTTAAAATCTTGATTTTGAAAGTGGGTTGACTTTTTCAGTAGTTGACTTTCTGGGGTTGACTTTTTCGGGGTTGACTTTTTCGGGGTTGACTTTTTTCAAGTTTGACTTTTTGTGCTCGCCCTCTTAAACTAAGTCTCGGAGTACCACCTGCAGGATGAAAACAGTCTTTTTACACTTGGGAACATCAATATGGGAAGAAAACATACCTGTTTAGTGGTCCGGACAAAATTAGGTGTCTACAATGTGCTTTGAAAAAAAAAACCTCCAGGTAACATCTTTCAAAATGACATTTTTCAAAACCTCCGGGTACCATTTTCAATTCTTGCGAAGTCAAACTCAAAGGTCGAGCCTCAGTATGATTAGTCGAGTGGCGATATCCGAAGAATCTGAAAAGGAATTTCAAAACTGAACGAGAAAGAGATGGGGATATCCAGAATGATTCTTCGCTTTCGTAAGACTAAGGTAGTAAGTGGGGTGATGATCTAAGTTGTGTTCAAACTCATTGTCAAAAAAATTCGAAGTTCATTTTTAAATTTTCAAAGTTGTGGAGCCTCTGATGAGAGGAGCAGTTTATTTTCAAAGTTGTGGAGCCTCTGATGAGAGGAGCAATTTATTTTTCAAGTGATAGAGCCTCTGATTAGAGGAGCAATTTATTTTCCAAGTGATAAAGCCTCTGATTAGAGGAGCAATTTATTCTTCCAAGTGATAGAGCCTCTGATTAGAGGAGCAATTTATTTTTCAAGTGATAAAGCCTCTGATAAAGAGGAGCAATTTATTTTTTCAAGTCATAGAGCCTCTGATTAGAGGAGCAATTTGTTTTCAAAGTTGTGGAGCCTCTGATGAGAGGAGCAATTTATTTTCCAAGTGATAGAGCCTCTGATGAGAGGAGCATTTATTTTCAAGTGATAGAGCCTCTGATTAGAGGAGCAATTTATTTTCCAAGTGATAAAGCCTCTGATTAGAGGAGCAATTTATTCTTCCAAGTGATAGAGCCTCTGATTAGAGGAGCAATTTATTTTTCAAGTGATAAAGCCTCTGATAAAGAGGAGCAATTTATTTTTCCAAGTCATAGAGCCTCTGATTAGAGGAGCAATTTGTTTTCAAAGTTGTGGAGCCTCTGATGAGAGGAGCAATTTATTTTCCAAGTGATAGAGCCTCTGATGAGAGGAGCAATTATTTTCAAAGTCGTGGAGCCTCGGATGAGATGAGCAATTTATTTTCCAAGTGCTGGAGCCTCTGTTGAGAGGAGCAATTTATTTTCAAAGTTGTAGAGCCTCTGATGAGAGGAGCAATTTATTTTCAAAGTTGTAGAGCCTCTGATGAGATGAGCAATTTAAATTTCAAAGTTGTGGAGCCTCTGATGAGAGGAGCAATTTATTTTCCAAGTGATAGAGCCTCTGATGAGGGGAGCAATTTATTTAATTTTCCAAGTGATAGAGCGTCTCATGAGATGAGCAATTTATTTTCCAAGTGATAGAGCCTCTGATGAGAGGAGCAATTTAATCTTCCAAGTGATGGAGCCTCTGATGAGAGGAGCAATTTATTTTTTCAAAGTTGTGTAACCTCTGATTAGACGAGCGAATATTTTTAAGTTTTGGAGATTTAGATGTCGCTTGAGTCATTTGTTCCATGCAAAATTTGTTGTCTATAGTCTTTGCCTTATTCCTGATTCTCAGCAATTAGCAAAGAGGGGCAGCTGTAGACACCTAATTTTGTCCGGTTGATAAAATTAGAGTTTCAAAATACCGGAGACGAGGCCTTAATCGCAATCCAATTGGGACGATATCCGGATTCGTCATCCTTTCTCCATTTTTCATTCAAATCTGATTTGTTAGTTTAACTAAGTTTAATTTGATGGATCCATTTTTTTTTTATCATTTGGGCTATAATCTGAATTGGGCCAATACATTAATTTGAATTAGGCCCAAAATCATGTAAATTGGGTTTAGAATTAAAATTGAATGTGGGCTTTCTTTTTTCAAAAAAATAATGAAAATCTGTTAATTAAATTAAAAAAAAAATTGGGAATAGTCGACTGCCATGGCTAAGCATGGCAGCCAGCTTTTCCTTCACCCCAAAATCTTATTCCCCAAATTGCCTAGTTATTTTCAGCTCTCTTTTTTCACCTCATTTTTCTACCCTTTTCACCATAGCACAACTTCATCAAGAATTTCAACGTCCCAAAATCAACAGGCTCCAAGCTCCAAAAACACGGTAGTTGACCTCTGCTTAACCCCACTTTATCAAGAAAAAACCAAAATCTTCAATCAAGATACCAGAAAAAGATAACCAAAAAATCTTCAATCAGACTATCTATAAGAGAAGAGCCAAGAACCAGTGCCAGGGGGGGATTTTTTTTCACGAGCACAAAAAAACTAGCAGACCCAATTCCTTTCCTCTGCCTCTCATGCCACCACCACCATCATAAACCAAAAACTCACCCCAGAAACCAAAGGAGCTCAGCAAGAAAAAAGAAATACAGCATCAAAAGAAAACCTTAGCAAAAAAAAAAAAAAAAAATACAACCTAGAAGTTCTTGGGCCCCAACAATACAAACCACACAAAGAAAAACGATGAAAGCATCCTAAAACCAAACACAAGGGTAGCCATATGATTTTGGGGTATTCGGGTTTGCGGGGTTTGGGGATGACTTTCAGAAATTCAAACGGTGAGTGAGTTAGCTTAGGGGGAGAGAAGGTTCAGGTATAATTTTGGTTTCCATTGGACGATGATCGGAGTAGGAAACGGTGTTGATAGATTGTGTTTTGTGCCTTAGATCTAGTCATTTTAGGGCTTTTTTTAAATAAAAAAAAAATTAATAATAAGGTCAAAACCGAGAAAAAGAGGTATTACTTTGTGAATTTCAACTGGTTCGGTTAAGAGTGTTTGAATAGGAGAGAGGGTGAAGAGTTTATGAAGTTTTAGGGATAGAAAAGAATTGAAAAAGTAAGAAGAAGACAAGTAGCGTTTTAAAAAAAAAAATAGAAAGGATGCGTGCAAAAGAAAACTGAAGAGGCCGGCCAGTGTACTCAAACCCAGGTCATTGATTCATTTCCACCACAACTTTGGGTCTAACCTAAGACCTAGTAGGTACTATTTTCATTCTTTCAAATCTTTTCATTATATAAATTTATTTATTGT
The DNA here is from genome assembly GCA_030761205.1 of Fremontodendron californicum. NCBI lineage: Eukaryota > Viridiplantae > Streptophyta > Magnoliopsida > Malvales > Malvaceae > Fremontodendron > Fremontodendron californicum. The sequence goes on from JAULJL010000010.1 coordinate 5,481,053, forward strand.
TTTCAGTGATTATTTCTTAGTAAAAAAAAAATCTCTAAAAGGAATTTATTTTCGAAAAAGTTAAAGTATTAATTTTTTTAAAAAAATATTTCGAGTAAAAATAATTAATGAGATGCTACCAAAAGTATTGGGGTAACTTGAAAATTATTTTTACGTAGATGATTTTTTTTTTAATCACTAGAAGTAATAATACATATACATTAAACAAGATTAATACATGTTCATTCCATTTTTAATTGTTTGCATCAAGTGCATATATAAAGAAAGCGAATGAGAATATAGCCGACGACGGAATTCGAAGGATGTCACGGTTGTGGTTTCTAAGATATCTTGAGGTGAGAGGATCTCGTTAAATACCACCAAGAGTGTTGGGAATATTTAATGAGTGTTCTCGATAATAAGTTTACATCCACTTTCGTTTTCAAAAATAATAACAATTCTTGAAAAAAAAAATAAAAAAATAATAATTTTAAATGCCGATGTCAAGTCCATTAAATCGAGATTTAAGATAACACGTGATCAAGTGGTACCGTTTTCTAAACGGGCGTTGCGGGGGTGCTAATCCTTCCCCGCACGTAACCGACTCCCGAACCCGATTTTGTTTTCTCTCTGGTTCAAAGTGCGGACTTCGAAATTGGTTTTACAAAATGTTTTAATTAATTTTAAAATATTTTACTAAAATCGGTTTTAATAGGTGGCCAATCACACCTAGCAAAAAAGATTGGTGGCGACTCCATTATTTTGTGTTTTCATCAAAATCGTCGTAGCGGTCGAAAAAACCGTTATGACAATGGTCATTTATCATCTTAAACGTGAACATTCTCATTGAAGAACATTTATTGAAAAACGACAAGCTTATAGAAATTCACCATAAGGAATCCACATACTTGTAAAGAAATTTTACAGCAATTAATCAAACCTGTTATCCACTAATTTTCTGCCAATCATGCTAAAACTACATACCAACTTTCATCTTCCTTTTTACCACAGTAATCTCAACAAATCAAATGGCAAAGTATGGTCATATATGTTCAAGTTCACCAATATGGATATAACTTTCAAAATTGAATCTCAGATTATTGCTAGGATTGTCTTCACATTCATTATTTAGAAACTTGAAATGGATGAAAATGAAAGGATATGCCAAATATATAAAGGCAATGGAAAGACATAACAAATGAAAGAGGAAATGAAAATGCATCAAACTTATCGATTCATTGAAATGATAAAAAATAAATTAAGTCTAAACATAAAAGACATCACTTTATAAGGAAAAGTTCAAAGATAGCATGCAACTTCCATATTCTTCTTTCAATCTTCTCATAGAGGCCCTTTACCACTAAACACTTGGCACTGTTTTCTTATCAAAACTCAATAGACCTTCTTTGACTAAATTTTGCACATTTTGCTTCAAAGCTCCGTATTCTTCTGTAGAATGGCCTGAGCTCCCAATATGGTAATCACAAATGGCACTAGCATCATAGCCCTCAGGGTAAGGAGGCTTTAGAGGCTCATTATATATTGGTGCAACTAGATGATCTTGGATAAGCCGATGGAGTAATTTAGTGTATGACATTGGGATTGGATCTATAGGAGTTATATCCCGACTGTTCCGTTGTCTTTTTTGATTACTCACTAGAGGCTGAGTAGTAGGTCCAGTCATGGATGCAGGTTTAGACAAAAGGACAGGTGTTTGAGAATGAAAGTTCGGATGGAAATTTGGTTGTGGTACTGGTGGATAAGGGTTTGGTGCAACATTACTTAAAGTGGGGTAATAATGTTGGTACATGGGGTATGGATATATAGGGGAAAACCTCCTGCCAGTTGCCCTCCATAAGTCACAACTTGGACATCTTCTTTCTTTTTAGATGCCCCACTTTTCTTTCCATCAGATGTCTCTCCAACTTCAAGCTTTCTACTCTTTATAGCATTTTCAATTATCACCTAGGAGATTACCATGTCTGCAAAATTCTTGGTGGCATTCCCAATCATCCTTTCATAGTACGGTGCTTTGAGGGTACTTACAAACAAAACTATAGTTTTCTTTTCAGTGAGAGGTGGTTGGACTTCGGCAGCAATATCCCTCCATCTCTGAGCATACTCTTTGAAGCTTTCAGTAGCTTTTTTCTCCATGTTTTGCAATGACAATCGATCAGGGACCATGTCAACAATGTGCTTATACTGATTGATGAATGACTTGGCTAACTCCTTCCAAGTACGGACGCGGTTCTTATCAAGTTGAACATACCATATGACAGCAGAACTTGTAAGACAGTCCTAAAAGACATGGATGAGCAACTTATCATCTTTCGCATGAGCAGCCATCTTCCGGCAATACATGGTGATGTGAGATATGGGGCACTTGGACCCATCAAACTTCTCGAAATCAGGAGTCTTGAACTTGGGCGGGATAACCATATCTGGAACCAAACAAAGCCCTTCAGCATCCATAGAACCATAGAAATCCAAACCCTCAACAGCCCGGAGTCTTTCTTCAATCAGGTTCATCTTACGAGAGTCCATCTCTTCAACTACCTTCAGCCTTTCTTGTTCTTTAGGACCATCTAATCTGGAACTCGGACAGGATATATCTTTTCCCCTGGGGCAGGAATGGTATATCCCGGATAGTTGAATCCTCCTACGATTGGTGCCTGTTGAGACTGCACTTGTTGAGGTATTTGAACCTGAGAAGGGTTGAATCCCGGTGAATACATGATTTCATCCACATTTTGGTTTTTCTCCTGAGAACTGGCTTCATCTACCTCTTTTTTCCTCTTCGAACTCTTCATCATTTCCCGCAATGTACTTAACTGTTTTCTAATTTCATCTTGAGCCTGTTCCACCCTATCTATCCTTGAAGCTTGTTCTTCGGCCATTACTATAGCTTGTTAACGGGTGTTGTAGAAATGCCCCAAGATCTTTGATTGTTAGAACTATCCTTGAACCCTTCATTACCATAATTTTTTAAAATTTAAGTTAAATGTATGATGCAAATAAAAAAAAGAATGAAGTTAATTTAAATGACAATATCAAAAAATATTCACAAAGTTTAACAGTAATATTATGAAAAATGTACATGATGAGTGCATGAGCACACAAAAAAAAATGTACATGGTGAATGCATGAGCATTATGAAAAATGCACATGGTGAATGCATGAGCATTATGAAAATGTACATGGTGAATGCATATGCATTATGAAATATGTACATGGTGAATGCATGAGCATTATGAAAATTGTACATGGTAAATGCATGAGCATTATGTACATGATGAATGCATGAGCATTATGAAAAATGTACATGGTAAATGCATGACCATTATGTACATGGTGAATGCATGAGCATTATAAAAAAAATCTACATGATAAATGCATGAACATTGTTAAAAAATGTACATGATAAATGCATGAGCATTGTGTACATGGTGAATTTATGAGCATTATGAAAAAATGTACATGATAAGTGCATGAGCATTGTTAAAAAAATGTACATGATAAATGCATGAGCATTGTTAAAAAAAATACATGATAAATGCATGAGCATTATGTACATGGTAAATGCATGAGCATTATGTACATGGTGCATGATGAAAATATTTAAATGATGCAAATGCATGAAAAAAACAAAGTTAATTCAAGTAATGGCCAACTTAGAGAAATACAAATAATATTCACAAATAAAAAAAAATGTCAGAAAGAAAGAACATTCTGTCATGTGTCCTAATTTGGGTTATTATCTATGAAACAGGTGGACATGGCTCTAACTAAGGTTGGCCACTTAAGTGTTATCTATATGTTGGGCTTTAAGATATTTGACATCTAAAAGGTCCCCGAATTGCTCCTTAACTTCATCCATAGAGGATGAGTAAGGCACCCCAATCCTCACCAATTATAGGCTCATTAGAAAAGGTTCAATTTGGGTGAGAGTATTTTCCTAGCCCATACGGAGGTTATTATCCCACGAAAGCATAAGTACTTTACCTCCTGAGAGCGTTTCGCTAGCCTACACGGAGGTTATTACCTTATGAAGGCGTAGTTACTTTACCCCTTCCTAAAAGGACGAGCTCGGATATAGGGCTTATGTTTATGAAAGTGTGGTGTGTGCGAAGGAACATACCAAACCTTTGACTCACGAAAATTCCTGAAAATAAAAAACAAAACAAACTAAAAAGTGAAAGGATTAAAACGTTAGAAGAAAAAAAAAAAACAAACAAACAAAACATTTAAGACCAACCTTAAGACCAGAAATAAGATGTGACTAACCTATGGCTCGACTCTCTAAAGTCTCCAGCGAAGTCGCCAAACTATCGTAACGTGCCAAATACGAATTCAGCATGCTAGACACAAATCATGGAGTCGCCACTAATCATTTAACTAGGTGTGATTAGTCACCTTTATGAATCTATTCTTCTTAAAGTAATCATAAGCTTGATTAAGGCACCCTAAAAAGAATAGGTTCTGATCTATGTTTCAAAACTAGGTTCGGGAGTTCGGTTACGTGTGGGGAAGGATGAGTACCCCACAACCCCTATAAAAATAGTACCACATTAATCACATATTAGGTCTTATCTAAAGGTCTTAATTGATGTACCTCTAAGTCAATATTTGTTTTCCTAATCATGCAAAATAATCTAAAAAATAATAAGATAAAATCATATTTATTCCTAAGCATGAAAAAATCTAAAATAATAATAAAATCATATCAAATCCTAAATCATGCAATAATCTAAAATAATAAGAACAATAATCCTAATAATCATGCAAAATTATCTAATAATAAAAAAAATCATAAAAATCATGCCATCTAAAAATAAAAATAATAATAAAAAATAATCCCAAAGATCTTGCAAAATTATCTAAAAATAAAATAAAAACCATAAACTAAAAATCATGCAAAATATTCTAAAATAATAAAAATAATAATCATAATAAAAAAATAATTAATTAAAAAAATACCTGTAAAAATCAAAACTAAAAAAAAAATATTAGTTCAAAAGAAATAAATAATAAAAATTAACAATTAAATTAAATTTAATTACAAATAATATCAAATTAAATAATATCAAATCATAATATAAAATAAAATATGTCAAACTAAACAAATTCAAATAAAGTAATATAAAATAAACATAATATAGAGTAAAAATATATCAAATATATAAAAAAATAATAATTAAAATATAAACAACATAATATAAACATATATAGAAAAACATAAAATGAAAAACGAAACGAAAAAAATCCGAACGAAAAAATACAAGAAAAATAAAAAAGAGATCTGACTATATCCAGGTAGGGCCAGGGCGCAGGTCGCGCGCGAGTCCCGCGACCCGACCCGAATGTACCCTATAAAAGCTAACCTTTTTTTTTTACTAATTTTTTCTCACCTTTCAAAAAAAAAAAAAACTCTCTTTGAATCTAAACTTCTCCTCTTTTTCCAGATCAAGAACAAGGCCGTCTGTTTCTTCAGCTTTTCAGAATCCGGTGAACTTCCACCATGTCTGCCACCGCCCCTTCGTCGGTGACTGTCGTTCGCCGCCACTGTCAGTACCCAAAAAACTTCCAAAATTTCATAAAATTCTCCTTTCAATCTCCTAAACCATAAAATCACATTGGTTTTCTCAAAATCAAGCCCAACAACCCTAGATCTAAGTTTGAAAACCACAACTTCTAATCCTCCGATCTCCATCGACCGCTGTCAGATGGCCTCCAGATTTTAACCGAACGTTCCTCTAACCCTCCCCTGCGTTTCCACTGTTCAAATTTTCTAAATAACAACTCAAAGCCAAAACCCCAGAAAAATCCTAATCAAAACCTCCAACAGAAAAGCTATTTTTTTTTTGTTGCTAATTTGTGTTGTTGGTTGCTCTATGATTTTTTTTCTCCCTTAATCCAAAACCCCAAAATCCCTACTAAAAATACTCAACCCGAGACCCCAAAATTCATTGCCTGTGTTGCTGTTTATTTTCATCTTGGCCCTCTGTCCGTGATTCACTGTTTGTATATTATGTTTACCCTTGTAAATCCTCCATTTTTCTTTTCTAATTGTTGTGTTGCAAATTTTTTTTTTTTTTTCACAATCGGGGGCCTCCCTTTTCTGACTGTGTTGTGTTCTTTAAATAAAAAGATTTTGGCCTAGAATCACAACTTGTTTTGGTTTCAATTTTGTTGTTTGCATTTTAATCAAATTCAAACATCTAATTTTTTTATCCGGATTGAGTCATTTCTTTTGCAATTTTCCAGCTTATCAGTTCCATTGTCAACAGGTTTCAACTTTCTGAGAAAATAATAATAAAGAAGAAGAAGAAAAAAAAAGACTTGAAAAGAAATAAAAGCTTGGGCCAATCCCCAAAAGAGTTTCAAGACCCAAAGAAATAATTTCAAAATCAATCAAATAATTGAAGTCCTGAATTACTTGAAGTGCATTCAAAATCCAATAGACATCCCAATTGATCCGAAATCTAATTAAAGATCGATCCAAATACAATCTCAAAATTCGACATTAATCAAATTAAACAATAATTGTTTCAAATTAAGATATCCTAAAAAAATTTAATTTAACAATCAAATACCATTTAACTCCAATCATGCCTTAAGCACCCCGAACAAAATCGGGTGTTTACAATAATTTTACCACAATCGAATTAGTATTTGGTTAATTCATTATGTCAATTCAATCAAGATTTTAATATTAATATAAATGTAGGGTTGTATATGATACAATATTTATAGAGTTGGTTTTAATACATCGATAATGTAATTTTTTAATTTCATAAACAGTATTAAAAGATTAATTATCATATGTTTTATTTTTAAAATTATTTTTAATATATTTTAAAAGATATAAATTATAATTCAATTTATAAAAATTAAAAATTTTATTGACTTTATATGAAATAATTTATTAAAATTTAAAAGCATGAGGAGACAATTGGCTGACACATGACATGACTCTCACGTAGCATTTCTTTAAAATAAAATTTTCTTAGATCTAAAAGACAAAGAAAGAGAACAAAAAAGTGGGTGACAGCCGCATGAGGGATGGTGAGAGAAAGAAAGAGAAGGAAGAGATAAAAGAAGGAAATAAATACTTATCAAAAAAATAAATAAATTATAAAGGATGTGGGGTAGGACCGTAGGAGATCAAGAAGGAGAAGGAAGAAGAGTAAAACAAACCGCATTTATTCAAGTCGATCTAACGGTCTTGACCCGATTCAATTGTGCAAGTTCAACCTAAATTTAATTATTTAAATAAATAATATATATTCAATTAAATAATATAAACAAAATAAGTTAATGATCCTCAAATTTTAAGACATATTTTGTATTGATTCTCAAATTTTAAAACTTACAATCAAATCTTTAATCTTATGCTTTGTATTAATGTGATCTTTCCGTTAGCAAAATTGTTAGAGTAGGCGTTAAATAACAGATGACATGTGACGTGTAAATTACAAAAATGCAATATGCTGATGTGATCCTTATTTTTGGTCTTTTTATCTTGAGTTAATAGCACCAATAGTCCTCAAACTTTAACGCATATTTTATATTGGTTTTCAAACTTTAAAACGAATCAATCAGATTCTTTATTATTTATTCTTTTTCTTTTTAATTTTTTTTTTATAAATAAATACAAAAAATAATTTAGAATATAATTTAAATTAATTTTTTAAAAATATAATTAATTTATAAATATATAAAATATTTATTTAAATTAAATTTATGAAAACTATTTTTTATTTTTTATTTATTTCCTTTTCCTTTTTCTGTTTTTTTTATTTATATTCTTTATAAATAAACTAAAACATAAATAAAAGTTTATATTATAAAAATTATTATAAGTTTGTTTTCATTTTTTTCTTTTTTCTGTTCTTTTTTTTTTGTTAATAAATAAATACAAAAAAATATAATTTAAATTAAAATTTTAAAAAGTTAGTAATTTATAAATATATTTATTTACATTAATTCATAAAAATAATTTTTCTATTTACTGTTATAAATAATTAAATAAAAATTAATAATTTTGTAATAATTAAATAATTTATAAAAAATAATATATTTATTTTAATTAATCAAAAAAGTTATTTTTCTTTTTCCTTTTTTTTTCTTTTATAAATAAATTAATTTTGTAAAAGATTAAATAATTTATCAAATATAAATATTTATTTACATTAAATTTTTTGTAAATATATTTTATTTTCTTTTTTCTTTACATTTTTAATTCTTTCTTTCTATTCTCTCCACCCTTAAACGAATGTAAATAAATAATTTATATTTTTAAATTTTTTAAATTTTTATAAAAAATAATTTATTTAAAAAAAAGAAAAATTATTTTTTATTATAAAATTAATGTAAATAAATATATTATATTTTTATAAATGATTTATTTTTGAAAAATTAATTATATTGTAATATAAATTATTTTTATTTTATATATTTATAAAGAAGAGAAGATAAAAGGAAAAAAAAAGAGTAAAAAAACTTAAAATTATTTTTATAATATTAATGTAAATAAATATTTTATATTTTTTATAAATTATTATTTTTATAAAATTAGTTTAAATTATAATATAATAATTATTTTATTTTTTTATTTATAATGAGGATAAAAAAGAAAAATATAATAAAGAAGAAATAAAATATAAAATATTTTATTGTTACGTTTTTATAAAATTAATTTAACTAAATATTTTATATGTTTATAAATTAATTATATTTTTAAAAAATTAATTTAAATTATAATAGAAATTATTTTTATTTTTTGTATTTATTTATAAATAAATAAAAGAGAATAGAAAATATAAAATTTGAAAAAGAATAAAGAATAAAGGAATAAATAAAAAAGACAAAAAAAATGATAACATCAACAGGATGATATTTTTGTAATTTATACGTCATATGTCATCTGTCATTTAACGTCTACTCTAACGATTTTGCTAACGGAAAGACCACATTGATACAAAACTATAAGATCGGAGATATGATTGATACGTTTTAAAATTTGAGGACCAATATAAAATATGCCGTATATTTTGAGGACCATTGGTGCTATTAAGTATTAACTCAACAAAATAACAAAGAAAGATCCAAAACTTTTTTAAAAATTAAATTCATGAAAAGTTCAAAATATATGTCATTTATAAAATTTTAAAATATCCAAAATTATCCATAATTCTTTTTAAATTATTTTTTTTTTTGAAAAAAATAATTCTAAGATAAATGAAACATAAAAAATTAAACATGCAATATGAGAAAATAAATAAGAATAATAGAATAAATTTATATTTTTATTAAATTTATATTTTTAATAAACATATATTTTTTTTCTTATTAATCTTTTTTTTTTTAAGAATTCAAAATATTTTGCTCATTTAAAAAAAAAAATCCATTGGCTAATTGCACATGTTTAATAATTTTACCTTAAATCATTCTTAATTGTATTATTTTTATATTAAGATATTTAAAAATAAAAATAAAGAATAGAAAAAACCAAAAACCAAAAAAAAAAAAAAAAAAATCCAATTTTTTTCTCCAAAATCCTTTTTTATTTTGTTTTCTCACCCTCTTTTTCAATTTATTTCTCTCTTTGCTCAACTTTTGACAAAAATACCTGTAATAATCATTCTTAAGGGCACTTTGATAATTTACTTTGTATATTAGATTATGAACAAAACGCCCATAAATAAACACAAAATAAGAATAAAAATGCCCTAAACTTTTAAAAATTTCCTCAAAATTCTTGTGTAGATAAAAACAATATACTTTAGATTCTACAAGATTTATTTTTAATTTCATAAAGAAATTAGGTAAAGATACATCACTAAAGAAATTAGGTAAAGATACATCACCTTTTAAGTATGGATCCATTGAATATATTGGGGCCCTGCCCTACACAATTAATCATAGTTGACTATATTCAATTATTTAATTGTTAAATTGTGGATTATTATACCCAAAGGAATTTTACTATTTTAGGAAAGAAAAATCATAAATATCACTTCACATACACGACGTAGACCTGACCTTTACAATTAAAGTTGCCTATTACGTACTCAACATTCTTTATTTTAATAATTTTATTACGGTTTCGCTAACGATTGCGTTAAACATAATTTTAAAATTATTATAATATTTTTATTTAATATATTAAAAATAATAAATAAAATTATCAATTATTATATTTAATATAATATTATTATTATAAATAAAATGTTAACAAACCTTCAAAATATCCTAAAACAACCCTTTTATTAATTTACTCAAACTTTCCAATTCAGGTTCTCCTTCTCACATTAATTTGTTGTTGGAATCACATTCATTGCTCTAGTCTCTTCCCCATGGATACCTCAAAAACTTCTAAATTTGCCATTCCAGAGATCGAGGAAGAAGCAAAACTAGATGAAGGATACCAGAAAACCTGCAAAAACTTCGATGAAATGCTGCCAATCCTCCCCAAAGGGGAAGGTTGGTGGCTTGACCAGCTTGTCCACCCAAGGCTTCTGGCTACCAACTTATTGCCTCCGAGGAAACCTGTTGATCAATGACCACTTCAAGCCTCGACCGACAGACATCATCTTGTCAACATCCCCTAAATGTGGCACAACATGGCTAAGAGCCCTCATTTTCGCAACTATCAACAGAAACTCTTATGATTTCTGCAACCATCCTTTGCTCACAGCAAACCCTCAAGACTTGGTCCTCTTCTTTGAAGCATACATTCATGGAGATGGATCAACTTCCTTCATTGAAGGCCTTCCGTCGCCTCGGCTTCTTTCAACTCACCTTCCTTACTCTTTGTTTCCAAAACGCATGACGTCCCAGCTGGATGATGAATATGCCTCTGCTTGCCGTTTCGTTTACGTTTACCGAGACCCCAAAGATGTTTTTGTCTCAAAGTGGCATTTCATGAACAGGTTGAGACCCAAAGAACTGCCACCACTTTCACTTGAAGAAGCCTTTGACTTGTTTTGCAAAGGGGTTTCGCACTATGGACCCTTTTGGGATCACGTTTTGGGGTATTGGAAAGCTAGTTTGGAGTCACCAAAGAAGGTGTTGTTCTTGAAATATGAAGACGTGAAGAAGGAGCCTTTGGGTTGTGTGAGGAAATTGGCAGAGTTCTTGGGGGTACCCTTTTCACCAGAGGAAGAAAATAAAGAGGTTGTGGAAGAAATAGTGAAGTTGTGTAGTTTTGAGAATTTGAGCAATCAGGATGTCAATAAAAGTGACGCAAGAAATTGGGAACGTCCTGTTAGCAGTTCTGATTTCTTCAGGAAAGGTCAAGTTGGAGATTGGGTTAACCATTTGACACCTCAAATGGCTGAGATAATGGATCAGATTACAAAACAAAATTTCCATGGTACTGGATTCAGCTTTCGTTGATTCCATGCTCATATATATATATATATATATATTGGATCGACTTGGCGCCTGGCGGTATGTGTATGTGTGTTATGTTAAGGTCGTATCAAAATCTTAAACACGAATAAAATACGTATATTAATAATGTCGTATTAATCGTATTTAAACTTATCATATTTATTACATTATTTTCGTGCTTATTGAAAATATTATGTTCGTGTCATATTTTTATATTGTATCCAAAATTATCAAATCTAATATATATATATATATTTGTATGTTTTAAATCAAGTACTCTTGAATCTGTAACTTTTTTTTCTTTCTTTTCTTATAATTTGGAACTGTGATGCTGTCGATGCTGCTAGCTTGATTATTAATTTCTGTTAGATCTTGAGTATTTGTATAAGAAAATAATATATGTTTAATTTAGAATTTTAATATGTCTCTGTTAAACTAGTTATGGCTAACTAATCAAAAACCCAGGTGAATTTGGAATATTTTATATATAATGGCATCTTAATTTATAGAAGTATGCCATTTTAATATATAATTCAGCTTAACCTCTTCGTATAGCTTGTGCTTTGCTAAAATGGACTACTATTACTTATGGAATAAGTTCTTGCATGGATTAATCATTTCATTTAGATTTGCATCTTACAACTTAAATTTTTTTTTTTTAATTTATATGGTTATTTTAAGTCCTGCACCCTGTAGTATATTTTACTCACAAATGGTATAGAAATATTAATAAATAATAATTTTATGAACATTTACTTTATAATTAATCAAATTGCTAGACATTTTAATATTATTTTTCTCATATTACTTGCTATGCTACACTAAACTAGCAATGTGGACTGTAAAATTATTTCAATGTGAAAATATAAGAAAATAATTTGTATATAATTAATTAGAAGATTTAAAGTACATTTGGATGGCCGGCCGGTGGGAGGAGTTCCTATCACGCTATCTTTATGTTTTATAATTGAAGGTTTCAGTCACAAAACATAGGAATGATGCGGTGAGAACTCTCTCATCAATTATCCAAATGCAGCGTTAGATATATAATTCAACCAATGTAAAAAGAAACAAAAGTATTGAGTCTCACACATGAGAGCCTGGTACCATACAAAAAAGGCTAGATGATTCAATCCATTAATTTTAATTCATTTGCCTGAATATATAGTAAGAGATTTTGGATGTGATTAGCATTATCTCATTAAGATTATCCAAAATATAAGCTCCATTAAGGTGGATGTGATTAGCATTATACCATATATTAATGTTTTCACATTCTTCTTTCTGTCAAAAAAATCTCAAAAAAATGTTGTTTATTTGAGTTGGATAGATCACAAGTCCCCACAGATCAAGTGTAGTTGCTTCCCGGTTAGGTTGCGGATTAGGTTCATGGATTTCACCATATTTTTGTGGATTTGAATTCAGTTTGGGTCAAGAGATATATATCTAAAACATATTTCAAAACATTAATATATTAATATATAAATAAAATGTATTAACATAGAGTAGAGACTTAGAGCAAAAACTTTACAGCTTAGGTTAGATAAAATATATATATATATATATATATAATATTGTGTTTTGCTTGTAAGAGAGAGAGAGAATGATGTGGACAAATTTTAGTCCTTAAATAATTTGGATGTCAGATATCATTTTGTAGCAAAAACAAATGGAGATGTATTTTTAATAACGGAGAGGATTCGCCCATTTAGTATTGGTTCAAATAATATATGCATTGGTCAAATTTTTGATGTGAATTTGAGTAAATTTAGACATGTAAACATATTAAATTTGATCTGAATTTAAAAATTTTGTTCAACTCGTTCGAATTTAAATTCAATCCAATCCAATAAGTCAACGGTTTGAATTCGTTCAACTCGACCCAACGAATAACCCAAGAAAGAGAAGAAAGAAAGAGTAAAAAGCCACGAACTTATTCGATTTAAGTATTCACATAATTTCTGTACTATAGTGAAAAAAATAAATTAGTCCCTGTACTGTAAAAGTAAGTAATTTAATCCCTGTACAATTGAAATAGATGCAAATAAGTAAAATTGATAATGATTTTAATGAAAAACCGGTAAAATGCTGACGTGGACTCATAAAATCTAACGGATTTAGATATATTTCAAGTCATATTTTATTCCAAGTCATTAATTCTGTTAGATTTTACGAGTCCACATCAGTATTTTAACGGTTTTTATTAACATCGTTATCAATTTTACTTATTTGCACTTATTTCAATTGTATAGGAACTAAATTACTCTTTTCACTATAGTACATGGACTATGTGGGTACTTAAACCAACTTATTCAAGTGGACTTGACAGTCTTGACCCGATTCAATTTTGCAAGTTCAATCTAAATTAAATTTTAAAATAAATTAATTTAAATAACAATATATATTCAATTAATGTATATTATTACTAATATATAAGTTTTTTTTTTAATCTCAATATAGCTTTTTTTTTTTAATTCTCGAAATACCGATGCTTTTGTTTTGATTATCAAAATCCGTTTTTTTTTAATCCTGTTGGGAAATCCCAAGGGCCATGGCGATTTCCCAACAGGTTTTGATTTTATTTTTTAAATAACAATTTAAAAAAAAATTAAAATTATATTTGTAAATGGACCTTCGGGAGAAAGGTCAACCAAAGCGTTATGGATTATGCAGGAATGAAGGCCATAGCTAGACCACGGGTTTTGTAGCCCGCCCAGCTCGGTAAGCCCGGATCGTATTGGACTGGGCTTGGACAAGTATTTTTGTAATTCGAGCCTGCCGGCCTAGCCCGAATTATTATTTATTAAATAAAAATTATTTTTTATTTAAATTTAATTGTAAAATATATATAATTTATAATTTAAAAAAATTTAATATTAACAAATTGTAAAAGCAGGGATACATAGACAACTCTAGTCATAGCCGTCGAAAATGTCCTTATCAATCTGGTACATCGGGGCACATCCGGGCTTACCGGGTGGGGAGGGCTACCCGGCCCGTGGATAAGTCTAGCTATGACCTTCGTTCCTGCATAATCCACAATGCTTTGGTTGGCCTTTCTTCCGAATGTCCAATTATTACGAATACAAGTTGAAAGAATCTGATTGACATTATGAATATAATTTTTAAAATTTTTGTAAATTAAATTTTTTTAATTTTGTTATTTAAATTTTATTAAATTTATATTTTTTGAATAGTAAAAAGGGCTTTTGGGCCGGCCCGACCCTAGCCCAAAATGAGCTTGGGCAAGGGAAATAAAAAAAATTTGAGCTTTGGCCCGGCCCATGGACACCTCTAGTCATAGCCGTTGAAAATGTCATCGTCAATATGGTACATCGGGAGAGAGTTCGCATCAACAATAATACCGTTATACATATTTTGCCCGAAAATCCATTTCACTATTCAAAAAATATTAAAAATATATTTTTATGTATTTTATAATTAAATTTAAATAAAAAAGTTAATTTATATAATTTATGTATATTATTATTATTTTTATTTTACAATTTATTAATTTTTAATTTTTTAAAATCATAAATTATATAATTTTTTTTTTAAAATTTATTATTTCATATTTAATATTATATATAAAAGGTGGCAATTTCCCTTCACTAGAATTAAAAAGTTTTTAAATTTATTCGCCATTGTAGATGGCCATTTTCTTTGGTAAAAATTATAAATTTTTTGTTAATGATTAAGGCCATGGCAATTTTCCTTGATCAATTTTAAATTTTTTTTTTTGAAAAATCTGTTGGGAAATCGCCATGGTCTATGACGATTTTCCAACTTAATTAAAAAAAAAATTAAAATTTACCGTTGAAAAATCGCCATGGGCCATGGCGATTTTTCAACATGTTAAAAAAATAGCGGATTTTGGTATTTAAAAGCAAAGTTGCGATATTTTGAGAATTAAAAAAAAAGAAGAAGCTATATTAAGATAAAAAAACCCTAATATATATATATATATGTTGTCAAAAAGATTTTAATACATAATTATTTGAATAAATGTAAATAAAGTATAATATAAATATAAGTTATATTTTTATGAATAATTAAATTAATTTTCCAAAATGAATGTTTGGATAACATAAATACTAATATATTTTTGATATCACAAATAATAATATATAAAATATATATTAATTATTGCAGGTACTTTATGGTATCAATTATTTAACTTATAAATAATTATTTTTAATAAACTTGTTTATGAGTAGGGTCAGGCTCAGATAAAGTATTAGGAGATTTTATGGCTGCTCAAATCCAATCCGATCCAACATATGTGTCTCATTATTTACCTAGGTCCGTCCATATTTTCAAATGGCAGTTTAGGCCTATCGATTTTTTTTTTCAAAAAATAAAAGTAATGATTATATTAAATATTAGGTAACCCAAAATGAATAACAACCTTGGATTAACAAAATTACATCTATATAATCAACAGACCGGATTATTCGTCCAAACTCGAAGGTAGATGCGATATTTCAAAGGGTTTGAACAAAAATATTGGATCCGAAAAATAGGTTTGGTCAAAAAAATGAGAACCATTTAGAAAATAGGTTGGGACTTGGCTCCAACATTCAAGACCTGAGTCCAATTTGTTTTTCAATTATATAATATATATTATTTTATATTTATATATTTATATATATTGTGTATTTATATCATGTAAATATTTAATATTATAGTGTAAATATTAGAAAATATGTTAAGTTATTCATGTTTTAAAACTCAATAAAAGAAAAATATTAAATTACTAAAGATTAAATAAAAAATAACATTTTTTTATCTTTTTAGAAAAAAATAATATCTACGGGTCTAAACTATCCATTTATAAATATTGGCGGGCCTCTGCAAAATTTGAGACTCGAATTTTCAAGCCTGTTTGAACTTGGGTAAGCATACATGATGTGAATATCATACCCTGTCCAACCCATGGACACTTCTACATACAACACAAATTTAGCTTCCAAAGTTCAAAAAAATGTTTTCTATTAATATTAATAATATATAAAAATATAATTTATATAAAAAATATAACTAAGGGCTGAGTCAAGACGAGTCCGAGCTTCGAATGCTATGCTCAAAGCCCGACCCATTTAGAAAATGGGCATTCTATTTGTACCTATATCTTATTAACAGGCTTAACATTTATGTTCAAGTTCTTTCAAATATAGAATGAATCTTTAAATTTAAACAAATAATCTGATCTAATGCAGGTATGTAATAAGCTTACATAATCTTATAATTCTTTACCATTATAATATATTCTTATAACAAAAATAACTACAGTCAGAGCGGGCGGATCATTTCTCTCCTTCCCTTTCCCTCATAGTTTCGATATCATGTTTTAGGAAAAAGATGCAATTTCATTAATCGTAGTTCCTGATAAAAAAAAATTTGTTTATATTGAGTTCATTTTATTTATTTGTTCAAGACGATTTGTTTATTTGCTTATATGTTTAATCGTTTTTGTTTGTTTTTTTTTTTTAGATTGATGGAGTACTAGACGAGTTGTATGGGCTATGTGGCAAGAGTTAGAGGAAGAAACCTACTTATAGCTAAGTGAAAGCGGTTTCCTTCCCAACATGAGAAGAAATATGTATATTTAGTTAAAACTAAAATAGAAGATGATGTGCTTCGCATGAAGGGTGATAAACAATTTATAATAAAGGAAGCTATGAATTTTGCAGCTTACCGTTATATTCGTTAATATTATCCATATATATATATATAATAATTTTATTCATTAGTTATATGTGATTCTGCTATACTCTATTATATTATATGGGTAATGTTAGTTAACTTAAATATGTTGCTATAAGCTGTAACTGTAAGTCGACTTGAAAATCCTTGAAAATCTTCTAGATTTATTTTAACACAAGATAAACAATTAAGCAGTTGTAGATGACAAGTTCGCTTTACCTTTGAATAATAAATCTCTTAGTTTGAAAATTTGTCACTTTTTGGAATTGAGCAATGATATTTTTATTTTGTAGTTTTTGGTTTGTTTCTTTTTTAAAATTTTTATGTTGCTATTAAAGTACTCTCAAGTATTAGGAGTGCGCAAAACTCGGTTAGAACCGAGATAACCGATCGACCTAGATTCGGTTAAATCGGGTTGGTTAAATCGGTTTCGGTTATGATCAGTTATTTCTTTCGATTTTAAAGGTTAAATCGGTCGGCTTGCGGTTAGTGATTTGAGTAACCGAACCGACTGAATTAACCGAATTTTAATATTATATTTATCCAAACCAAAACTCAATCCAAATACCAATAACCCAATAAATTTAATAAACCCAATAATCTATTACCCAACCCATTAGTTACCCTTACCCAGGCCCATTGCAAATACCCAATTAATTAAACCCATTAGTCTTAAACGGTATGTTTCTTAATTTTATCTGCCTTTGCCGAATCAGTCTTTCTCTTCTCTTTGTCTTGCCACTTTCACAATTTCATCTGCCTCCCTCCCTCTCGACCAAGTAAGAACCCTAAGCTCCGACCCCGACAATTTCATATGCCTCCCTCTCCCTTGACCAAGTAAGAACCCTAAGCTCCGATCCCGACAATATCATCTGCCTCCCTCTCCCTAAATCAATGGCTGAAACCGACACACAAGTACTCAACCTCGTCCACGCTTCCACGGTCCATCAAAGGCTGAAACTTGGCCAGGCAGTTTTCACCAAACAAACATCGTGAGTCAACTGACCTCCCTTTGTTTTGTATTTTTATCCTTTATATATTCTTATTATTATCATTTGAAATATATATTTAAGAAATTTCTCGATGCCTGTAGTAAGTATTTTGTTTCTTGTTTTTTCTAAAATATAAATGTATAGATAAGTATGCGTATACTACTAGTTACTACTACTTACTACTAGTATACAGTATGCGTATCTTTTTGTAAATTATTGGAAATGATTTAAACAAAGTTACATTGAATTATTGAATCTCTTGTGTTCTGTCGCCCCAATGCCTCTGTATACTCTGATTTGTTTTATCTGTCTTCTGTCATAAATCATACAAACGAAGAAACCAACCAAGATCTGTTACTGTTTAGGACTTGTTGGTGTTTGAGTTTTTTTACCCGAAATAACCGAGAAAATCGATCGAATTAAATTGGTTCGGTTAGGTTAGTTCTACAGTGAAATTCGATTGGTTATCGGTTATTTTGCAAAAAACGTCGATTTTCGATTTTTTGGATCGAACCGACCGACTGCACTGCCCTACTCATTATGGCAATTAAGTAATGTACCAAAAAAATGGTGGAAATTAAGTAGACTGATGCAAGAAATCTACTGCATGATATTGAACATTGCAAAAAACTTTGAAATCAAGATAATTGACAAGGCTAATTCATAGAAAACAAACCTTCTTGTTATGTTAAGGATTACTCATTTTTGTTTGAATTAAGGTTTAAAAAAAGATAAAAAAATAAAATAGTATTATTTAATTTGTCAAGGGTCCAACGAAAATATGTATGAGTGTAATGGAAATCTAATTGATAAATTAAAATCTCTTTCTTTTAGTATAGCGTCATTTCATTTTTGGTTCTTATATTATTAACCTTTTACTCAATTTAAAAATAATTTTGTGACTAAATTAATTTCCATTTATTTAAAAATAATGTTTTTACCAAATTAATTATCTTTATTTTTTAAATATCCAATTTATTTCCTTATGAATTCAATTTGCCTTAAATAAAAAAAAAAATTCAAGTTTTAAATTACAAAGTAAATTAATTCAGAATATCTACTTTCTATTTTTTGTCCAAATTAATTTAATTGATTACATTTGACTCTATATTCAATGACAGTATCAATTTTATTTTCGAATTTAGTAAGATTTTCTAATTATTAGTATATATATATATATATATATATATTCAAATACAAAAAAAAAATAAAAAATTATCGCCCATATATAAAAATATTTGTCTAGCACAACTCTCAACTAAAATTTCTGTTGATTTCATTTCAATTGCCTTTATTTTAAGAGTATCTGAAAAAATATTAAATGAATTTTATTACTATTTTTGTGTGTGTAAACTAGTGTTTGCATATTTTTTTAAAACCGTGACTTACTTCCATTTTTTTTAGAATATTGTATGTTCTATTGAAAAGGAAACATAAATATTCTACCCAAGGTTAGTTTACTAAATTTACTATAATTTAATGAGTAATATTTTAAAAAGATAAATACAAAAAGAAAACAAAAATTTAAAAGATAAAATCATTCCCTTTACGCATAGCATTATCAAATCTATCGATTTCAATTTTTTTATATAAAAAAAAAAAACAAGGATCAATTTGGTTGATTAACAATTAAAGTGATTAATGGTATGAAATGATTAATGATTTGACTCCAATTTGATATAGCTATATAGACAAAGTGAACATCAATCAATTAGTTTTACTTATTTAAAAAGATATATATAAAGATGATGATTTATTATTAAAAATACAAGTAACTAAAATTATATTTTTTTTATAAAAAAATTTATATCTCTTCAATAATAATACATACAAGTTTTGATAATTAAATTTTATCTAAAAATGAAAAAAAAAAAAAAACTTAGTGAAAGAGAAGCCATATGCAGATTTAAAATTTAAAAAAAAAATGATAAGAAAACAAAACATTGCAAAAGAGAGCAAAAACAATTAAATGGAAGAAGGAAAATTAAAAATAAAATATGACACAATTGTTCTATGAGTAAATAAAAAATAAAATGAATAGATAAGAAAAGATAGTAGAAAAATTGGAGAGCATAGCTAAAAAAATAAATAACTCAATAGATTTATAACTAATTATTGATAATAATATTTTACATACAATATTGTGTTGAAAAATAATTTAAATGTAAGAATCAAAAAATAAAAGAAAATACAACTTCATTTGAAGAAATTAAGAAATATAATGATAGTTTGACAAAAAAAAAATTCTTTTATTTGTAAGAAATATGAAAATGTTGGTTAATTTTGTAAACATTGAAAGAGAAGCAATAAAAGATCATTAAAAAGACATATACCATGAAAACTATACCAATAAAAAAGAAAAGGAGAAAAAGAGAGATTGATAGATACGTTTGATCTTATAGATATAGTAGTTGATTATTTCATATATGTCATAAGATAAAAAGTTTAATATCAATTCATGTTAGTAAATTAATTTTATTCTTGAATGGTTACATTGAAAGTATTTTATTTACATTATTTTATTTTATTTATTAATGTTTTTATCTTTCTCCAAATATTTTTTTTATCAATGTTTAATTATCTTTCTCCAAATATTTTAAATAAATTAATTTGATTTTTCTGCAATTTTTTTTATTTTTTATTTGAGAGTTTAATTATATCATTTCTTGAATAATTATATATCTCTATCGAATTTAAATAATTTAAACAAACAAGATTTTTCAAAATATTATAAAATTAATTATCACTTTGTACTTAAAAAAGTTTAATAAGAAACTATAAAATATTAATAAATGACATTATTTTTTTTTTTTTTTTTTTTTATGTCTTATAAATTAGATGTTTTTATTGAATTATAAACAGCACGCGTTTAAAACTAGTTAAGAATTAAAGATTAACTAACAATCCCCTGCTAAACTTCCAGCGAAAAATCCCTCACGCGCAGCGTTTTTTTCCTCGAACGTTCTAGAACAATGGAACAATCGAAGACGGAAACAGAACCAAAGTCCAGCTCAACGCAATCTCCGGCCCGAGAACCGAACCCGAAAGACTCGGATCCCGCAATGGATGCGGAGGGCTTTGTTATGGTGCCAACATCAGAGCCAGAGAAAAAGGAAGAGAAAGAGACTCAGAATCCAAAAGAGAGTGAGATTCAAAGCGCGCAATCACCGAGCCGGTCACCATCCGGGTCGAGGAAATCGGTTCATTGGAGCCCGGAATTGGTTAGTGAATCGCCTGCCGCGGATCAGAGCGCCACCATATCAGCTCCTAACGGATCCAATCCTTACGTTGCTCACGCTCCTCCTCCGGAATCTTCTTCGACTTCCTTCAAAGGCAAGCCATTACAAATTTATTTCTAACGTTATCTTTTATTTGAAAATTTTAATTATTTATTTTTGAACTTGGAAACAGAGAAAATGGATACAGTGAGGGATGTCTTAGGGAGATGGGGGAGGAAAGTGGGAGAAGCGACGAGGAAAGCCGAGGATCTGGCCGGGAACACGTGGCAGCACTGTATTTTTCCCCCTTTTTCTTTTAAAATTTCAATTGCTTGCTATCTTACTTATTTTTAATTTTTGGTATTTTTCCTCTTGATTAGATTTGTATTTCGTTTGAATTCATTGCGTTTGATAGGCGTCTAGGATTGGAATTGATATCGAGTGCTCCGTAATTTTATTTGTTTTAGTTTGTGATGAGATAGAACTATGTGGATTTTTGGATGGTTGCTATTGGTATTTAGTTATTGAAAATTGAAATCTCAGATATTGAATTAGGGGATAATTTCTGGAATTTGGTTTAGGCTCGGGTACACCATTGTTTCTTTTGTAGGGTTAGAGTTTTGTATAGCTCACTTGTTCTAAGCAGTGTTGTCAAGGGCGCAAGGCGCACTCTAGGCGCTAGAACCCTTGTATTGCCTTATGCGCAAGGCGCAAAAAAAGCGCTCGCCTGAGTGAAGTAAGGCGCAATATTTATATGTGTGTGTATGTATATATATATATATATATATATATATATAATAAGCTTAAGATATATAATTATAATAATAAACTCTAAAGAGTGGTCCAGTTTATCTACAAAACATGCAATTTATTTTTTGCCCAATATGCATGATTTCCTTATGGTCCCATATCTGTTGTTGAATACTCAAATATTGAGAAGTAGAGAGTTTGATACTATCTCCTTTCTTCCTAATAAAGGTACATCTAATAAAAAAGTTAAAATAAAAGAAATTAAAGAGAACTTCAATCAGGCGAGCTTTTTTTACGCCTATCGCCTTACAAAAAAGCGCGCCTAGGCGCACCAGGCGTTTGCCTGATCAAATGAGCCTCGTCCGAAAGGGTCTGAGGCGCTTTTGTTATCTAACGCTAAGGCGCAAGGCGTAGGCGCGCCTAGGCGCACGCCTTGACAGCACTGGTTCTAAGAGTAATGTAGGATATTAGGGAAGCAGTTTGTTTCATTTTGGAAATGGTTGGACAATTTTAGACATTGTGATTAGGGAAAGGGAGAGGAGGTGATAAACTTCATTCTTTCTTTCTCGTTTTTAACATGTTTTTAGCATTTTTGAAGGAAATGCAGTATTGATTTAGTGAAATGTTGGCTGGAGTTAACATTTGTGTTTTAATTATTTACTTGGAAAGAATAGAATATGATGGATGATTTAAGGTCAGGGTACCGGGTTTCCTCAAATTGCATGTTCAGATCGTATAAATCATGCTTAAGAGATGAGTTATGCACTTGGCATTTATCAAACAAAGGACTCAAGCTGATAAAATATTTGACTAAGCAAGATGTAGCTTATTTACAGCCTAGCTAAGGAGGTAATTTAGGGGTGAGAGAACCAGGTGAAGCTGCTTGCAGAGCAGCTAGACCTTAAAGGTGCATTAGTGTTATGATTCTCTCAGTAAAGAGGGGGATGGCAAAGCTTTAGTTTCCAGAGATTTCATAGTTACTGCTTCCATATGTCCCGATGGTTAGTAATAGCTTTCTAGTCTCTTTTCTCAGACTGATGACAAAGCTTTAGTTTCCAGAAATTGCATAGTTAGACGGCTTCCATATGTCCCAATGGTTGGTAAGAACCTTTCTAGTCTGCTTTCTCAGTGTTTCCAATCTCCTGTTTTTGACCTTGGATTAGAAGCAAGCTAGGATGTTCCTTTATTCTGCATTTAGTCGTATAGCTAATTATTTTAAGTTTAATCTTTTTAGTTTTCTTAAATCATGTGTAATCATCAGATTCATCCTTAGTGATGCTCAAAATTTACCCATATGTTAAATATGATGCATGATACATTCTTGTTTCTGTTAATGAATAGAATTATTATTATCCAAACCATGTTTGCTATTTTCGTTGTTGAGATCTCTCATGTACATTTGTTGATGACAACTCTTGCACTATAAATATCCCCTAAGCATTATTCATCTGAGGACTTTGTGGTCTCTTTTTTTTGCTTTTTTACTTTTCACCTTCAGTTCTCTAACATTAGAATTCTACGTCATCCACCCAATCGCTTTCTTTGAGTACATTCTAACATATTGTAATTGTGCATCACCTTGTACTTAACACTTACATGTTCCCTGTGTAACCCAATTGCACATTCCGTTTGCACTTATGGCCATCTCTAACCCCTTATTCGCTACATTACCGCCACTTTTTTTTTTGGTCATTACATTACCTCAACTTTGTCATACATCGAATGACCACAAAATGATGATCTTATGTATCCTTCGTCATGTCTGGACTCTTTTCTATTGGTCTTCTTGTATGGCGCTTTCCTTTACAATCACACTGTTGCTTTTTTTTGGACATAAGAAGGATATTGTTGATGATTCAATTTTATGAAAGAAAGAAACATGGAAAATTATGTTTGCACTTTTAAATTAGAATAATATGCTATTTCTGATTTTTTTTTTTTTTCTTTTATACACGATCCCTGCTCTCACCCCTGCCTCCTCTCTCTTGCTTCTCAAGCAGTTTCACATACATAAAATTACTGAAAATGTTTTTTTCTCTGTTTTCTTAAATCAGTAAAAACAAGCCCTAGTTTTGCTGAGGCTGCCATGGGAAGAATTGCTCAGGGAACAAAGGTTTTAGCAGAAGGTGGCTATGAGAAGATTTTTAGACAAACTTTTGAAACAGTTCCTGAAGAGCAACTTCAAAATTCATTTGCATGTTACTTATCCACATCAGCTGGTCCTGTCATGGGAGTTTTATATGTATCTACAGCAAAGCTTGCATATTGCAGTGACAGTCCTCTTTCCTATAAAAATGGTAGCAAGACTGAATGGAGCTACTATAAGGTACGTTTGCATTAGCCTTATAAGCTTCCGTTTAGAAAAGATTGGTAGTAGTGAGATCCAATTTCCTTTCCCGCTTCATGATGTTGAAGTTACATCACATCAATAACTTTATACATCAAAACATTTGGGTACTGGTTTATGGTATAGGGACTTACTGAGTTATGATTCTTGACATTTCTTCTGTCTGCTTAAACAGGTAGTTATCCCATTACATCAACTTAAAGCAGTTAATCCTTCAACAAGCAGAGCCAATCCTTCTGAAAAGTACATCCAAGTTATCTCTGTTGATAGTCATGAATTTTGGCTCATGGGCTTCTTAAATTACGACGGTGCTGTTAAATGCCTACAGGAAGCTTTGCAACAACATAGCTTACAATCTGTGTGATACTGTTTCTATCTGGCATAACCTTCACTGGCTCATATCATGTTTAATCATGCAAGCATTTACTCTGCTGCTTGGAAGCATTTGATAGTAAATGCTCCTTCGGAAGCTCTTCGATATTCTATGGCAATGAAAAATTAGGTAAGTGTAGTGTTTATATCTGGATATCATATGACAGTTAGAAGAAAAGAATATAATGAATCTGTTCTGTTTTAAACTCGTGTTTGTAATTTCACTTGCTATAATCCATTCAGTAATGAATCTGTAGTGTTGCTTTTTATTTCCTTCTCCAATTGGTTTTCCTTTCCCATTTCATTTACCTGTCTGACTTGTTTTGACATTTTCTGCTGTATGCAACTGCCTTGTCGAATAGGTTTCGGTTAACAGGGTGGAGACCGAATCCTTGAAATCTGATGCGACAACAAATACATATGTTTTTTTCGCCATGTAGTTTAGTATCTGCATATCACTTTCTAATATGATGTAGGTTCTGGTACATGAGCATATTTGGTTTTGAGCTACTTTACAGTTTTAGGCTATGCTATCCGGACTCGGGAGTGTTTCAGATACGGGTATATGTCTGACAATGATATGTTCAAAATTCTTTTCTGAATTTTTTTATATATTTGGAAGATTATACCTTTATATTCATGTCCGAATATGTGTTAGACACAAATGTCGGACATGAGTGTTTTAAGAAAAATGAAGATTCCAGATAACATAAGTTTATCGGATAATTTAATTTATCATTGGCAGAAAGCGACCTTTATGAATAATAAATGCTGCAGTCTCCCGATGATAAGTGATTGGTTGCACGAAGGAGCACAATGATAGTAAGTAACACTTCCATTTTTTACTGATTTTTCTCATTCTTGCAACCGTTCCTTAGATCTCACATCTAGATCACAGCTGATCCTTAGATGTTTAAGAATTTACAAAGAAGGATTCAAGTATAGTTTAGGTTTGGCCTAACAAACTATGTTCCAGAACATTTGAGGTTCAGAAATTAGAGTATTTTTATTATTATTATTCAGACTTCACCTTGTGTAATTTTTTTTTTGGGATATGTAGGTATTGTATTTGTGATCAAAATCAGCTTTTAGGAAGCAAACGCGATAGCCAACTTGCCCTTTTACCATAGCATCAGTAGTAGCTGGTAGGGGTGAGCAATCAGTTAATTCGTTTAAAAAATTTTACAAATCGAATTAACTGAATTTATCGAATTTTATGAAATAATCGATTAACCGATATTTGTTAATTCGATCGGTTAATTGAATTAACCAAAACTTAATCAAAATCTTAAGCTTAAATTCCTACATTAAATTTTATTGTTTTAGACTATTTCAGTTAGAATTTATTTGATAGACATGGCACCATGAAATTACAACATGATGAGTTTGTTTATTGGGCTATATAAATGATTATATACTTATTGAGTTTTATCTTTGAAAGTTATAGGTTATGAAAAAAAAATGTATAATACTAAATTGATTAATTCGATTAACTGATCAAAAATTTCCAAAATCGCAATTGATCGATTTAACCGAATCTATTTTTTTTTTTAACCAAATAACCAAAAAAATTGAACCATTTTAATTGAATTGCTTCGATTAATTTGATTAATTCTGTTTTAACCCAAAAAAAATTTCAACCCTAGTAGATGTGGTGTAAAGTGCAAGCAAATTAGGGTTTTTGAAGTCTTTGATATTCAAAAGAAAATGATAAAAGACATTGGAAATATAGTGATCAGAATTGTTAGAAGAAACACAGATAATACCTAGACATCCCTGTCTTATAGTTTTTTTTTAGCTCTATTCCTTGGAAATGTCCCAATTTTTGTTAACGACTTCGTTTCTATAAAGCAATGTTAGATCTTTTTATATAATAAAGGTTCTATAGATTGATTAAAAGTTTAAAACCTTAATGAATTATTATAGAATAAATTAAAGATGTTGTAAGCTGGCTGCTGGATTACATTCTTTCCTTTTCCTTTCCTCTAGCTAAATAATAATAATAATAATAATAAATTATTATTATTATTATTATTTAAAATCATTAGCTAGAGGAAAGGGGCCTTTTTTTGAACCTGGAAAATGATTTTTTTCTTCTTTTTTATGTTGTTCTGGCCCCCCCTTACTAATAAATTATTATTCAAGTGAAATCTCCTTTTCTTGATACTAATATGAAGAGGGGTTATTTGTTTAATCAAAAGCCAAAATTTAATTATGATTATTATGTACATGAACAGGTAAGTAGACTTGATTATTTTGGATACGGTACAAAAATATTGTACGAAAACTACATGTTTAATAAATACAAAAATAACATGTTTAATACACGTATCGTATTCATGTTTAAGATTTTGATAAATTTAATAATTTTTGTTGTGATTATATTTATATGATTGACACGAAACAAAAAACGCGTACATAAATTATCTATTCTACATGTAGGTATTGCAAATTAATCTATCTCAAAACACCAACTCTCATATCCTAATTTTGGACTCTGGTTTTTGTTATTTTTTATTGTATATATATGAAGCATCTTAGATTTGGTAAACTTGTACACGACATAAATATGATACGAAAAAATAATTAAAATATGATATTATACGAAAAAATAACACGAGTATGATATGAATACACGAAAATATCAAAATATATATAACATGAATTATAAACATATTAAAACTTATATAAATATATAACACTTTAAAAACAAATATAACACAAAAAATAATACAAAAATGACATGCCAAATCTGCTAACTTTCAATTTTCTTGGATATGTGTATAGGTTATTTTAGATTTGGCGTGTTATTTTTGTATTATTTTTCGTGTTATAATTGTTTTTAAAGTGTTATATATTTATATAAATTAATTTTAATACGTTTATAATTCATGTTATATATATTTTTTGATATTTTCGTGTATTCGTATATACTTGTGTTATTTTTTCGTGTATTATCGTATTTTGTATCATATATATTTTAATTATTTTTTTTGTATCGTGTACAAGTTTTATTGTTTATATAGAAATTTTTAAAAACCGAATTATCTGAAGTTGTATATTTTATTAACCGAATTTAACAAATTTTATAATTAACCAATTAACTGATAATCGAATGACATTGATTAATTCAATCGGTTAACTGAATTAACCGAAACTTAATCAAAATCTTGAGGTTAAATTTCTACATTGAATATTACGTTTTTTAGACTATTTTAGTTAGAATTTATTTGATAGATATGGCACCATGAAATTACAACATGGTGAACTTATTTATTGGACTATATAAATGATTATATACATATTGAGTTTTATCTTTAAAAGTTATAGGTTATGAAAAAAATAAATGTATAATATTAACTGATTAATTCGATTAACCGATTAAAAATGATCAAAATCGTAATTAATCGAATTAACCGAATTTATTTACGAATTTAACTAAATAACAAAAAGAATCGAACTATTTTAATTGAATTGCTTCGATTAATTTGATTAATTCAATTTTAACCGAAATTTTTTCAACCCTAGTAGCTGTGGTGTAAAGTGCAAGCAAATTAGAGTTATTGAAGTACTTGATATTCACAAAGAAAATGATAAAAGACATGGGAAAAAATAGTGATAAGAATTGTTAGAAGAAACACAGATGATACCTACCTAGACATCCCTGTCTTATAGTATTTTATTTTTTAGCTCTAATCCTTTGAAACGTCCCAATTTTTGTTAACGACTTGGTTTCTATAAAGCAAGGTTAGATCTTTTTAAATAATAAAAATTCTATAGATTGATTAGAACTTTAATGAATTATTATTATAAAGTAATAATAATATATAGAATAAAAAAGCTGGCTGCTTGATTAATTACAAATTTTTCCTTTCCTTTCCTCGAGCTAATGATTTTAGATCCCATAATAATCTTACTATTCTCTACTTTTGGGTTAACCTTAGTCTACTAAATTTCTAAGATCGATTTTTCCTAATTCCTAGTCTAGAAGTAGAACCATCTTTTCTTCTTTTCTTTTTACTTTTCAAGTACTTTCTTGGTTATGGTGAAGGTTTTTTTTTTTTTTTTTAATTATATATATAAAAGAGGTTTAAAGAGATAAAAGAATAAATTGGAGATGCTAAGATTCAAATTTCAAATCTGTTGAATATCATCTCTTAAGGATGACTTCATGAATCAATTATTATTCAAGTGAAATCTCATTTTCTTGTTACTAATAGGCTAAAAATTAAAAATACTAAAAAACCTCTAAATTATTTCACTTTTTTAAAAATAAGTTTATATATTTTTATTATATCTAAATTAACATTTATTTTTTGATTTGTACTTAAATAAGTTCTTATTTCAAATGAAATGTTAATTTATGTTAAGAGTTTATGTAGGTATAAATTAAAAGTTAAGAGTTTATTTGGATAGAAGTTAAAAGTTAAGAGTTTATTTGGGTAGAATTTAAAAGTTAAGAGTTCATTTGAGTGTAATAAAAGTATAAAAACTTATTTAGATAAAATAGAAAAATTTAGGAATTTTTTTATTATTTTAACCATACTAATATGAAGAGGGGTTATCTGTTTAATCAAAAGCCAAAAAGTGTTCCCAACTATTATGTACATAAGCGGATAAATAGATTTGATAATTTTGGACATAATATAAAAATACGACATAAACACAACACGTTTAATAAACATAAAAATAATAGGATTATTATCTGGTTCACTGTCAGTGGAGTATTTAGACTCCACAAGCAGGATTAACAGAGTTACACATAGTGGTAGGGTATAGTAAAAATAAAAACAAATAAAAACTAATTAAAAAAAGAAGTGGGGCATGTGACAACCTTTTAACCTGCTTGTGGAGTTAAAACGTTTACACTGCCAGTGTATAAAAAACGAACCCAAAATAATATAATAAATATGATATCATACATTTAAATATGATTAACACAATTAACACAACACATATAATACATATATCATATTTATATTTATAATTTTGACATATTTAATAATTTTATTATATTTATATTTATATAATTAATACGAAAAATATAAAATATAATACATATATACGAATAGTCAAATCTACATGTAAGCATTGCAAATTAATCTATCTCAAAACACCAACTCTTATATCCAAATTTTGGGCTCTGTTTTTTGTTATTTATTTTTTTTATTGTATATATGAAACTTCATTGAATTTTGGATCATACAAAATAAGGTATAACTATCTTATCTTATAATCTCAATTTTTAAACCGACAATTTTCAAATATAAAAAATTTCAAATTACAATTGTTTTCATGCCCCCTTTGAAAATAAAGGTGGAGTCCTCGTTTACAAAAACAATGTTACTTTTTGGTAACACAAAAGTATTGGGTGAGAGAATGTTCATTAATTGAAATAAGCAATCTTTTAGCTGATGTTGTCGCATGAAATATCTATCAATGGCTAATTGGCTAATTGGCTATAGACCCAATTGGCCTTTTAGGAACCAACTAATGCTTCTACAAAATAATAGTGGATTCCCATTATGACCCTAATCACAAAGACAATGATTGAGCTCATGACTATGGGAAATGGGTCTCAGTCCTTGATTTCCACTCAATTTTAACCCTCCCTCGTTGGCCTATTTCAAAAATCAATTAAATCGAATTAATTTATAAAATTGGTCTAACCAAATCGAAAAAATATCCTAAAATGGAACTAATCGAATCAAAATTAATTAGTTTGATTCGGTCAATTTTTTCGGTTTCACTCTAAAAGTTTGGATTATGAATTTTTTATTTGTTTGGATTATGAGTTGGATCTAAAGTTCAAATATATTTAAATAAAAATAATATTATGTATTTATTTTTTAATTAATTGTCGATTTTTTCAGTCGATTCGGTTTAAAAATAAAAAAAATCTCAAACCGATCGAATAAACCGAATTAAATAACTGAATGAATCCTATAACACTGAACAAACTGAATTGAATAAACCGAATTCGGTCGGTTTGTTCGGTTAACCAAAATTTTGCTCATCCCTGCCCATTAAATTTTTTAGTATAAAAGAGATCGTAATTTAAAATAATAAAAAATTTATAGACGTTGAAATTTGAATTTAAATTAATTAAAAATTATTTTTTAAGAATAATTCCATGACCGATTAAGTTTCAGATTGAACACGTAAAAGTTTTGAAAAGTGGAAAACCATTACTTGAGCTGACCCTCTTTTATAACACCTACTTAAAAAGAAGATTAGATTAAATAATAAAAGGCAAAATTCTCGGTTAAGTGTTCCCTCATTTTCTTGCTGGGTCCAAAAATATAGAATTTCTTTTACAGATAGGCCGGTGGTTGTAGCCCAAAAATTGATTGTATAAACTTTAGGAGGTGGGGATAAAGCTGGGTCATGGCTTATGTGGGCAAAATTTGGGCCCCTGGGAATTTTTTTTCTTTAATTTAAAAAAGCTTTCATTGTCGGCGTATAAAATAGTGTGCTTAATTAACCTTAATTAGATTATGCTAATTATGACCCTATAATCATGTCACAATCAATGAGTTTTGTAATAGAATTCTTTATGATATTTTTTAAAATTAATTAATATATTATTTATAATAATAATATTACATTAAATGTAAAAATTATTAATTTTATTTATTATTTTTAATATACTAATTAAAAATATTTTTATATTTAATAATCTTAAAAAATATTTTAAAAATATTCGGTAGTAAAATTCTTTGTAATAAAACTGTGGGAAGAAAAAGGTTGATTAGGTGACCCATCGGCCATCAAGGACAAAGAATATTTTTAATTTGCACGCCTGGATGTCATTTCACATAGATATCATGCTTTTTTTTTAATCAAATTTATAAAAAGTGAAAATTGAGAAGAAACATAAGGACGAGATTTGATAATTTGTGTAAAAAGAGGTGTAATATAATTATATAAATTTTGATATGTTAATAATTTGTGTTATATAAATTTTGATATATTTATGTATTCATATATTATTTTTTTATATATTATTGTGTTTTATATCATATTTTAATTAATTTTTTTTAATATCACGTTTGTATAATTTAATCGTATCATATTTAAAATTATTAAACCAAACACCATAATTGTTAGACAAATTTGGCTAAGCAAAATAATGGGAACCAGCTCAATGCTCATTTAGCACAACAAGAACTTAATAGGTCATTTCAATGCAGATTCTTTGCATTGTGGAAGCCATAATAATGATCTAGAGAAGCTCTGAAAAGGTGCTTAGAAGAATATTAATAATGCTCATTGAATTTCTTTTTAATTACAGTGGTAAGAAATTGTCAAATTAATGTCTTTCTTTTTAAAAAATTTAAAATGTGGTTGAGAAGATAGGATCAATTTTTTTTTTTTTTCATTGCAAAGTTTTAAACTCATCAGTAAATCTCCTTATCTATTGAAAAAAAAAATGAAAGTTTAAAAAGAAATAAATAGTTTGAGACGGAAGGAGTATGAAATAAGGTTTTTTTTATTTATTATTTTTAATATATTTATTATTATCATTTTATATGTGTAAAACACATTCATTAATTATGAAAATCATATTTATACACTATAATTAAAGATGTATTAAAAATAATAAACTGAAAAATAACAAAGGGAACGAGACTCACTAAATACAATAACAATATTGCATTTAAGCACAACTTTTTGAAAACACTTTGTAATTGTCTCTAATTCTTTAAAATGTCAAATTAAAAACCATTTTCTGGTGGCATGAAGCTTGGGATAACTCAGTTCCAACTTCTAATCCAACCCCCATTCTCACGCAAAATTCCTTTTGATTCAAAAAATGAAAATGCTAAAAATGAAGGTTAAAAAAATCGGATCGGAGGTTAAATCTGTTAGACCTTCGATTTTCAGTTTAACAGGTTGAACCGATTGGTTCACTTAAATAAAATTATAAATATTTAAAAAATAATTTTAATGTTAAATAAATATTAAATATAGTAAAATTTAATAAAAATATGTATTTGACTTAATGGTATTGGTTTTTAATATATAACCAATGGGTTAAAAGTTCAAATCTCATCAATTACAAAAAAAAAAAAATGAATATATATATATCAAACTGATTTCTTACCAGTTAAACCGGATTTCTACCGGTTCAGCTCATACTGGTTTTATATAGAACAACTTGTCGATTTTCGGTTCAACTAGCCAATTCAATTCGATTTTTTAATCCATGACTAAAATAAGTAAATTAATTAATCAATTCGCACATTTGTTAAAATTGACAAATGATTTGTTCTGTTTCTCGTAAAAAGTCTCCATTAAAAAATTATCCGAATAAAGATAAACGAAAAATATATATCTTTGATTTTTTATTTTTACATTTGAGATTGTTCAAGTTTGATCTTTCTGAAATTAAAAATTCAATATTTTATTAACAGACATAAATTCATTTCTTTTCTTTTATGCATGATCAAGCCATTGTGATGATTGGACCACCTTAATTTTTTATTTTTCAGCATAACTATTTAAAAAGAAGTTAATGCTAACTATCATCTTGGGTCAAGCATATTTCAATTTAAACAGTAATATTACATTGAAAAAGTCATGATTGTTATGGTGTTTTACAACAAATTATTTTCACAAAGTATGCCATTTGACTGTTGAGGCAAATAATTAATTCTGATTATTTTGATCAATTCATCATCATGATTAGACCTGCTCACGGCTGGGCAGCCCGCCCGGTCCGGCAGGCCCGACCTAATACGGATCGAGCCTGGACAGGATAATTTATGTTTCGAGCCGGCCCGGCCTGGAACAGTGATTTTTATTAAAATAATATTATTTTATTTAATTTTAATTAAAAAAAATAAAAAACTATTTTTTATTCCAATGTAAAGTGATTCGGGCCTAAACGGGCGGGCCTAGACGACCCAAACCCGGGCCTGGGCAGAAAAAAAAATGGGCCGCGGCCCGGTCTACCTCTAATCATGATGCACGTTTTAAGAGTCTAGCTGCTCTTAATTCTAGCTAGTTTACTTCTCCATCAATTCAACAAGATCATTTTTCAGCAATGTCGGTTAACCCTTTTAGACTCTCTTTTTAGCCTAGGCAATGATGTCTTTTATATTTAGAGTGAAAAATGTTAATCACCGAACGATTAAGGAAATATATATAAAATAAATATTTAAAATTAATGATATTTTTTTTTGAATTTAATAAAAATAATATATTAATATAAAAAAATTTCTTAAATTGGTAACTAAAAAAATCCTTAGACTGACTCATTTTTGTTATTTATTATTTTCATTAAAAAATAATTAAAAACAAAAGATAAATAATAAAAAAAAGTATTAATCAAATAAAATATTAATTGTTTTAAAGTTAGACCATTTTATGAACCCAGAATTTTAATCAAGATGGTTCATCCAAACATTTTGGTGTATTTGAAAAATCATTAAAAATTAAAATATTCAATGATTTTATTTTTTTAATGAATTTGATAAATCGTTTTTAAAAATCACTTAATGAAAGATTTTCAATAAAAAAGTGTTGAAAATGTTAATATATTAAGTCAATTTTATTTAAGAAAAATATTATTTAATTACATTTATCTTATATTCTTTCCTTTTAACTGTTTATTTTTTCCTTTTTAACATTTATCAATTAAAATAATTGTAAAATGATATCTTTATTTTATAAAAATTTAATAAAAAATTTAATTTTTAGTAGCATACCAAACAATTTTTATATAATAAATTCAGTACTTACATTTTTTAGAACTAAAAACTCAATGCTTAATTTTTAATATTGAATTTATTTAATTTATCAAACACTGGATTACTTGCAGGGTAAGAGTTCACCCTACAACCCCTCCCCCAACCCAATATAAAAAAAGACCATGTTATATAATTAGCCATTTGAAATTAATTAATTGAGTAATCCATCACTAATTAGCCTTTTTTTTCTCATATCGATTAATTGCTTTTCTAAAACTCTAATAATCATTTCCAAACTCCACCTAGCTAATAATGGAAATGTTTGCTTGCTCATTCTTTCAGTTTCTAACAATCAAACTTTTCCTTTTTCAAAGGTACTTAGTAAATTAACTTGCAAGATGCAAATACAAGCATAACAATAACACCTAAAAGAAAGATAAATTATATCAATTCTTCACTCTTCTGATCACCATTTTTTCCCCTTTTACTGTTTCAAGGTCAAATATTAGTTTATTTGTAAGGTGAAACAGGAACAAATGTTTTTGCATGAAATAGGAAATCTTTTTTATTTTATTTTTTTTGCTAAGGTGAAACAGGAATAAGCGTGCAAACTAAAACCAACATACTATTTGAAAAACAAAAATGGATGTTAGTATGATCAGAAAGTGTGAATTTCAAGATACTTTTGGGATAGGACCCAATTTGAAATACTTTTGCCCATAATCATGGCATTCCATTATACAAAATTTTTAACCAACATATATTTATTTGTGCTAAATTACATTATAACATTAACTTGGTTTAGTTCAGTCACTTCATATAATTTTTTTAAGAGGTGATTTTTAGTAGTTTTGAATTTTAAATCTCAGTATTTACGATTTTTTTTTTATTATTCTTGGCTGTAGACTCTTTTGTACCAAAAAAGTCACATTAACATTAGATGCATAACCTCACTAAACTTACATTTCCTATGTGAAGTTATCGATCTCATATTCTTTTATGAGATTATATATATATATATATAAGTAAATTACAATCCAGTAAAGTATTATTCACACATATATAACATTACTATTACATTTTAAATAAATTGATCAACAGTTGAATACACTATGTAGAAGAGTTTTCTGAGAGAGAGAGGAAGCATTGCAAACAAGTGAAATGGGATGTGTCAGGAGGTGATGGAAAGGAAGACATGAGCAGACCTTGAAGTATTTAGTGCGGTGACAGGTGATGATAGACAAGATGTAGGGAATAGAGATATGGTGGAACAAGGTTGAGTAGGACGAAAAATAAGGCTGAGAAATGAATTAGAGAAGAGAGTGTTTGTAGAGCAAATTTTGCTAATCTCTCCCCAAAGGTCTCCAAAATAAATTGTAGGAGCTCATATATATATAGGCTCCAGAAAATGAGTTTTATAACGTAAATAATTGATAGGTATAATGATAATTGATAGAGATTGTCAGTTACTAAGGTATTGATATTTTATCTTATGGATGTTTGGATTATTGGTGATAGTGAATACTAAGCATATAAATCCACTATATGTTCTAAAAGGAAAAGGAGAAGACTATCTATTCTGAAAGAACATAAGAAGCACTCATACTTTAGACCTCTTAACTGTCTACATATCTGATTCACCAAACAAACTCTCCAAAACATTTCAATAGAGAAATTAACCAAAAATTTTTGTCATATCTCGAGGTTATTTTCACTTCTTATTTTTCGTGAAGTAGCATTTGGTGAACTGGCTTTCAGAGAAGAACCCTCTCAATAAAATAGCTTTCAAGTGAAGGTGCCTTAAGTAAAACAAATTTGAGAAAACTGACCTTATTACATGTTTCGAATTACTTTCAATAAAGCAAATTTTTTTTTTTTTGAAAAAAAAATATGTTAGTAATCAAAATCAAGTATCTACAAATTACAAATCACCGTAAAATTGAACGAAACTCATACGAAGTTAGACTTAGACACGACCTAAAAATTTTAGAACTCTTCATTGCCATTGGGATGAGACTTCGTCGAACACCAAAACTTTGTCCGAAATGGATGCAATGGGACAAAACAAATTGCGCAAGAGTACAAGGGCAGGTGATGCAATTGTCATAAATTAGACAAACCCCCCCCCCCCCATAATTGTTGCAAAGAGGGAAGGGTAAGGATTTTGAATTGGATTTGGACGCAAGAACTTTATGAACAGTCTCTCAACTCTCAAAAGAGAATATCTTCCGTTTAGGTGTGCACGCTGGACGCTAGTGGAGGAAGCATTTGAGATTGTCAGCACAAATTTAGTAGGTGATTGATTTCTTACCCTAGCTTTTTTACCTTTCTCTCTA
Source organism: Fremontodendron californicum (assembly GCA_030761205.1). Taxonomy (NCBI): domain Eukaryota; kingdom Viridiplantae; phylum Streptophyta; class Magnoliopsida; order Malvales; family Malvaceae; genus Fremontodendron; species Fremontodendron californicum. Next base: position 5,517,845 of record JAULJL010000010.1, read on the forward strand.
AACAAAAAAAAAAAAAAAAAAAGGAACCCATATCATGCCCATTCACATCTCCAACCACAAGTCTTCTCTCTTCCTCACTCCTGCTCCCTCACATGCAACCACTATTGAAACAAATTCAACAATTAATTCCAAGTATTTACATCATTTATTCTCTTTATTTCATGTATTGCTTAATGCTTATCTAATTATCTAAGCTTAGTTATATAGCAATCCTTTTCTATCTTTAGGAGAGTCGAGATCCGAGGTTTGAATCCCCCTTTCTCTCGAGCTTTCTCACATGAACCAAATTAAAATAATGTATTTTTTGGTACAAAAGAGGTTGTAGCTTAATGATTGGGGAATGTGTTGTAGATGCTGAGATTCGAATCCAAAATCTGTTGAATGCCACTGCATGAATCAATTGGACTATATCCCAAATTCAATAAAAATAATGTATTGCTTGTTTCTTTTACATCTCTTGGTCCAAAGGCACATGGTTATTTGATTATTAATCGTTGATATTAATTTATAAATGGATAGGCATATTAGTTTTAAAATCACAAGCAATAATATCACTTATACCCAAAATAAAATTATTTAGAAAAATTCAAATTCAAGTTTTTATTTTTGAAAGACAAGGCAAAATTTGTGTTGATATAATAAAAGGGTAGTACAAAATACCCAACATAGTTGGAAAAGCCATAAAATGCCCAACAAAAATCAGACAGATAAAAGATGAAAACTGAACTTGACCCAAAAGTTGTATCACCCAAATTCAAGTGTATATATATCCAACACAAGACAAATCCATTTAATCAAAAAATTGACTCGACATAAATCCACAATCTTTTTTTGTTTTTAAATTTTGAACAGCAAAATTGTCTCTTGAATCTACTATAAATGTGTAAATAGTGTGGGAGTCCAAGTTTGAACATGAAACTGTGCCTGTATGGACAATTTATACATTCAACTTTTTTTTTTGGGATAATTATATACATTCAACTTCATGTCTGCTTATATCTTAAGTTTGATTTCAGATATAGCTACTCCCATTCATCTTAATATATCTAAGTTTGAGATTGTTAAACATTTTAAATTCACTTTGGTATGACATTGAATCCTGAAATTGAATTATGATTAAAAAATATCAAAAAAATTTATATACTTGCATCTAACACATATTCATACCTGAAGTTCTATTTCAAATCATATAACATAGGTTTAGATTTGGTAAAAAATTAATTATAAATTTGTCTTATTAGTTTCATTTTGTACCAATAAAAATAATATCAAATTCCATTTTTTCATCATGGATTTAAATAACAACCATTACGGTCGTTTAAGCTCTCACAATCGTCAATATTTATTGTAATTGATTGCGATAGCATTTGTTACGTTTACAACCGCGATAAACGTGATGCAACCAAAAACGTATCCGTGAGATCACAATTTAAATTGTTGCTTTTCATGGAAAGTAAAGAGAAAACTAATCTAAGTGCCAATTAAAACTCTTTTTTGTTGGATGGAAAGAAAATAGAAATAAACCTTGTAGGAAGAAGGGGGAGAAAATGAAAAAGAAAAAAAAAAAAGCAATGATGAATATATAGGGGAAGTTAGAATATAAAAGGAGGTTACCTTTATACCTATACCAAATGTCAACCAAGGCAATGGTGGTGGTGTGGGTGGAAAATGTCAAGTGAGACACAAGCACAACTCTATTATCTCTTTTTTACAACTGAGTTTAAAAAACACACACAAAAACAAAACAAAAAAACACTGTTTGGAAAACACCCTTGCAACCTTTTATCCTATCAAAAGAAGTGGTCTTCATTATGACTAGCTCTGAACTAGTCATTGACATGTTCCTTAAATCATTTCAAAGTTTACAGTTTCATTAATGTTAAAAAAAAAAAAGAAGAAGAAAACCCTAAGTCAGTTTGTACTTTAAATATATAATTTAAATAACAAAAAAGAAAAGAAAGTACTGAATAATGCTCATGAATCACATTAAATATATATAATTTATATAGGGAAGAAACATATGATATGGGGAAATGAGAGAGATGATCAGCATATAAGAAGCAAAAGAAAACAAACGAGATGGGGTTTTGTTTCTTTGTTTGTTTGTTCATATTGGTTGGGAAATGGTGGTGCCACAAGTAGCAAAGCTGGGGGCCACTGGTTTCTTTTTGTTTGAATTTTTACTTTGTTTTGGAAGAGCAGAGAAAAGAAAAGAAATAGGGAAAGGGAAAGGAAAAAGAAAAGGAAAAGAAAAAGAAAGGCTGCCAAAGAATATGGAAAATGGAAATCAAGGTCGTCCCACTCTTTTCTCGTCCTGTCATATTCCACTTCCCTTTTCCCCGCAATTCTCTCTCTCTCTCTCTCTTTCACTTTTGCCTTGCTTGCTAGGGAGCTCTCCGTCCCGTTATTCCTCCTCCCTGGAATCCCCTTTTCCCGTTTCAAATGTTAGTAGATATAAGAGGAGTGGTATTATATATTTTGGCATTAGCTTACAAAAATTTTGTTCTTTTTTTGTTCTGTTTTGTTTGGGGTTAGGTGGTTGGTTGGACAGAGAGGAAACGTGTGAGAGCAAGAAAATGGGATGGCAAACTGGCAAGCAAAAGGACTATATATAAAAAGCATACAATGAAAAATCTGCCCTTTCTTTTATAATCTGTCTGTATTTGGCTTAGTGGTTTCCCTCCAGCTGACAACCCCCCCAACATCAAACCAATTATACTACACTAGCTATAGTATATATATATATATATATATATATATATATATATATTCATAGATTCACTCTTTACTAGATACAACAAGTATTTGTTTTTGGGTTTTTGATTTTTTGTTTGTGTTTGTGTTTGTTTTTGGGGGAGTACTGTCTCTGTCTCTCTGTCTATGCATTGTCAGAATGTCCCGTCAGACGTCTCTCCTTGCCTTTGTTGGCTGTTTTTGGGGATCACATGGAAAACCCAAACACCCCCCCGTTTGCTCTTCTCTTTGCCAAAAACTTGAACCCTAATCTATTTTCTTTGTTACTATTAGTATTATATATGATTATCAGTTTTCTTATTGCTGTTCTTTTTCAATTCCAAATATTGCTTTTATGATCAGGTAGACAGTATATATATATATATATATATATATATATATATATATATATATATATATATATATATATTGAGATTTGAGACAATACTGAATAACTGATGATGCTCATTTTAGACCTTGCAAAGTCAGATTTTCTGCAGTCTTTTCTGCATTGTGTAATTCAGAAGCAAAAAATCTGATACAAAGGGGTTTTGGATATTATCATTTTTGAGTTTAAGTAAACATTAGATTCTTCATAACCCATTGTCAAATTTAACTTTCTAGAACCAAAGTTGCAGACATGGAAGAAACAACAACAATAATAATAATAATAATAATAATAATTATTATTATTATTATCAACCCAAATGGTTGGCACAGCAGTTTGATTAAGAATCATGAAGCTTTCCCCAGCCTTTTGACTAACTATCCAGTCCCTACTTCCAAGCTCTTAGAATTACTGTTAAAAGAATCAACATAGTTATCACTTCCAAAACAAACAAAAAAACAACAGTGGAGAAATGTATTGCTTGATAACCTAAATTTACCCATATTTTTCAAGGATTTTCCTAATTATGAAGTGAATAATGATTAAAATGTATTGCTTGTACTAATAATTTTTTTTTTTTTAGTATTTAAAATTGTTAAAAATTAAATTTTAATCATTAAATTTCCATATATTCTACCATTTTTTTTTAACTAAAAGTTAATTAAGACTTAAGAGGAACCACTCATAATCATGAACATTTGTAATTGATTCTATTGTTCAAAATTCTTTCTTTTTAAATTTTTTTTTTGTATAAATAAAGTTGGAGAAATTACCTCCAAAAAAACCAAAGGTATGTTAACAAGTTGGTGATAAAGTGATGAGAATGAACAGTAAGGAGTACAGGTTGGGATTAAGAGATTAAATAAAAGAGAAATATTAATTAGTATCTAATGATATTAATTAAAATGATATTTAAAAATATATAATTATTAAATTTAATAAAAATAATACATTATAAATTTTTTTAAAATAATAATAAAATAATTTTTAATCAATAGATATCAATTAAGCAAATCCTAAATAAAAGGAAAAAGGTGATGTCGTCAACTCTTCAAATTCCGTTTCCCAATTAATACTTCTAACATAAAATTTTGGGTTGGTATGTATGAAACGACAACTGACAGTTAATGAAGTGACGATTATCTTTAACGCTGCCTCTGCCTGCCCCCCTTCCCCTTTGAAAACCAACAGTCCTATCCAAATTTTTATTATTTTTAATTAAATTTTACTAACAATTATCTTAAAACTATTCATTAAAATTATTATAAAAAACATTAATTAGTGTTTAATAATATTAATTAAAGCGACATTTATAGAAAATATAATAAATATATTTATTTTTAATTAATGAACAAAAATATTAATCAATATCTAATGATAATATATATATATATATAATTGTTTGGGGAGAAGCAAGAGCTTTGGAAGAAGAAGAATGGGATTCTTTCAAAATATAAATATATATATATATATTTCTACTACAATTATTATGATTTATTATTATTATTATTATTATTATTTTGATGTGATTAGACTGCCCATCACTGTTATGCAGAATTTTATGATGGTATAAGGACCAGAATTATTGAGTGATGAGAGAATTTCTACGCTTTTTTCTTTTCTTTCACTTCGCAAGCTCTGCTCAGCAAATTTTCGATTTCAATGTTTTTTGAAAGAGTTTATTTTTTCTACACAGAAATCAAGTGTTGTACATGTCAATTTCTTCTTATTGGTAAATATTAAAACTGTCAAAGGCTTCCGAATCTCATCATTCTTACCAAAAAAAAATGTTCATTATTTAATTAAGCAGTTATTTTAGATCATCAAATACATGAATGTAAAGCTTAGTTTCATTTTGAGTATTTTCATTTAATAATTAAATATACTCATATATATGTATTCACAAGGGATAATCTAATTAATAAGTAGATGAGGTTCTTTTTTTCTTTCAATCAGAATTCAATTTTTATGAGAATCATTTTAAGGATTTTATTGACGAGTATATTTTAAGGAATTTTTAAAAAATTATTATATATAATAATATATTCACTTAATATATTGAAAACAATAAAAAAATTATCAACTATTACATTTAATACAATATTATTATTATAAATAATATATTAACTAATTTTAAAAGATTGTCTTAACAATGCTCATTAGCAAAACCTATTTTTAAATGCACAAAATCAATATAGTTTAAAACCATTCGAAGATGAGATTGTTGAGTATGTTGAGTTTAAATCCCACATTGAGTAGGAGTTCAAGTACCATATTGAATAGGAGGAATATGACTCAAGGGATGATTTGTTGAATATGTTGAGTCTAAGTCCCACATTGAGTAAGAGTCTAAGTCCCACATTGAGTAGGAGTGCTCATCCCACATCAAGTAACTTGGTTAAGCCAAGGGGAGTCCTAATCTCACGTTGAGTAGTATTTATGAGTCAAGAGGAGTGCTCACCTATAAATATGAACCTTGCCTTTTGGGGAAAAACTACCACTACCACTTGTGAGATAGAGTCGAGAGAAGAGAGTCTATACACTTTTTTTTTTTTTTTTGAAAAGCATGATTTATTGCAAAAAAGATGTCCTTATTACAAACCAGAGAAACAGCATGCTGCAAAACAAAACTAAGGACTATAAAACAACAAATCTGACACCCTATTGACACCAGATTTGGCTAGCTTATCAGCCTCACCATTAGCCTCCCTCAGAATATGAACAATTTCCCAGTTTTGAACCGCAGTTCGAACAAACTCTAGAGATCTTATAATTCTCAAAATCCGCCATGGGGCTCTACTCGGATTCCTAACCCAAGCAACAACCATCTGACAATCACATTCAATTATAAGTTTATGCGATAGCACCCAAGACGAAGCACAAAAAATGAGGAAGGCTTCTTTATACGAGAGTCTATACACTTGAGAGAAGATGTATTGGGATTCTTTAATTGGTGAGTCATAATATTAGGAGGATGGTATGTAGCTTTATCCATGCAAAAGTTACAATATTTGTAGGAATTTTTGTAACTGAGATCGTGGATGTAGGCCAAGAAGGGGAATTTTTGTAACTGAGATCGTGGATGTAGGCCAAGAAGGGCTGAACCACATTAAAAATATTGTATTCTCTTTTTCTCAAATAAATGTTGTGGGTTAATACTTGTTGTGGGCTGCCATGCTATTTCCCAACATATATTAGATCCAAACAAAATTTAAAAACACTTGTGATTTTATTATAAAAATAATAAAATATTTAGATTGAGCAAATGAATATATTAAATAATAATGATTTCCTCAAATATAATCAATTAATTTGAGATTGGATATTAATCTTAAAACTTAGGAGTGACTTTAATCTTAGAATAGAAAATTAGAAGAAAACTTTTTGTTGGTAAGTTGCAATAGCTACCTATAGAAGTTTGATAGACTATCATGTCCTACCTTTGGTTTTTTAATGCTTGTAAATTGAACTGTTTATTTCAAGACAACTTCACTAATCATTACACTGAATTGCAATTGTTGTAATTATATATTTGCAACTTGATTTCTTCAATTAATTACAAAAATTACATGAAATTAACTAATTAGTTGAAGCTATTAGTAAATATAAATGGAACCCTTTTTTTTTTGTATCTCATTGTGGAAAGAGTCTCCTTAGTGGATCAAATATTTATAGCTTTTGATGTTGGATTCTTAGTACACACCAAATTCAACCAACGTCCAAAAAATGTAACCATATTTCATGTGGCTATTGCATTTCGGTATGAAGTTCATACTTGAAACCATATTAAGCTACACAATGTTTTAAAAATCGGATTGCATTGGTCGATTCAATTATAAATAATTGATTTGTACGATCCATATAACCATGTTCAACTAGATAAAATCAGAATTGATAAAAAAAAGATCAAATAATCAGGTAGAATCGATGGTCATCCAACTGAAATTAAGTGGATGAACCGTTTTTAACTTTTAAAGCTTGAAATTTGCTTGATTTAAAAAAAAAAAAAAAATCAAACTTGTAACCCAAATTGACCCATGATTGAGAGGAAAAAAAAATAATCCTAAAACCAACAAATTCATAACAAAAATTTGGATTAATTTTTTTTTTTTTCATTTTAGAACTTTGCCCTTTAAGGGTTTTCTTTCTTCCTCTCCATAGCAACCTCCAAAAAGACACACCAAATTCTTACTCAGCCAAATCCCAACAATCTACCTTGTCTGGACACTCTCTGAATATGAACAACTGAACAAGAACAAAGCTTAAGAGAAGAAGAGAGTTAGGTGGTTCATAAGTTGGAAAGTGAAATTTTGATTAATAAGTTGAGTGATTTGAAAACTTTGTATATAACGTGTGTTGAAAGTTGAAATTTGAAATTATAAAAGAGAAATTATTTTATTTATCGTTAGTAAATTTTTTTTATATTTTACAAATATAATTAACAAAGTGACAAATACCTCTTAAGATATATTTTAAAAAATTAATGTAAAAATAAATGAAATATGTGATACGTTTTTAACTCTATTTTTTTTATTTAAAAACTTTCATCATCACTATATAAAAAATGATTTTTTATATTATTAAAAGAAAAAAATAGTTATTAAGAGGTATTATAAACAAAATACATGTTATTTTTTTGAACCGTCTGTTTGAAATGATTAAACCGGTTAGACATGAAATTTCACTCTCACCGGTTCACCGAACGGTCCGGTTTCAAAATTTTGAGTTTCAGTGTGAGGTGAAGCGCGTGAAGCGTTGGATTCTTTTTTTGTCCGCTCTGCAGACTGTACCCAAAAGTGGACAACCCCCAACCCTGCTATTTTCACTGTACCAAGTCTGTTTTAATTTTTTTTCACCCCACAGTAAAAAAAAGAAAAAAAAACGAACCAATTATTTTACAGCGCAGTAAAAATCAAGAGACAAAAGAAAGAAGCAAGCTATTAAGAGAGTTGATTTCAAGGAACCGGAAAGTATTATATCAAGTAGGAGAGTGAAGGACCCTTTGAAACAAAAAAAACAGCTTCTTTTGCAGAAAGAAAGAGGAAAAAACCCAAAAGAAAAAAAAAAAAATTTATGGCCACACTCTCTTACTCCTCTTATCTTCGTCTTATTCTCTATTAGTGAAAAAAGGTATAAATTTTTTATTAAAAATATTTTCTTGTGGGTAATTTTTTTTGGGGGGTTGGGGGGAGAAATGGAGTTTGAGGAGCAAGAGGAGCAAGAAGAAGAGATGGGTTTGGCACCGAGTTATGACTCGCTAGCAAACTCATCCAGAGTCAAAATGTCAGGTGTTGAACCGGGTTCAATAACTCCAACTGGTCAGCAGCAACAGCAGCAGAGGAAGCCAAGGTATAGGGAATGTTTGAAGAACCACGCGGTGGGAATCGCGGGTCACGCCGTCGATGGTTGCGGTGAGTTTATGCCGGCTGGAACTGAAGGTACCCTCGACGCTCTCAAATGCGCAGCTTGTAACTGCCACCGTAACTTCCACCGTAAGGAATCGGAGCTCGGCTCCCCAAATTCGGTCCCCACGACGGACCTCTACTTCCATCACCACCACCAGCCACCGCAATTCACACCTTACTTTAGAGCACCAGCAGGGTACCTCCACGTGGCAGGACAGCAAAGGCCATTAGCTTTACCGTCGACGTCAGGAGGCGGAGGAGGACACAGCAGGGAAGATCAAGAGGATGTTTCCAATCAAGGGAGCTCAAGGAAGAGGTTTAGAACAAAGTTTACGCAGGAACAAAAGGAGAAGATGTTGGGGTTGGCTGAGAGGTTAGGGTGGCGGATTCAGAAACATGATGAAGCGGTTGTTCAACAGTTCTGCAACGAAAATGGGGTAAAAAGGCATGTCTTGAAAGTTTGGATGCATAATAATAAGCACACTCTTGGTAAGAAACCCTAGAAACAGCTTCTTCATGTTGTCGGGATTTTAGTTAGATTTTTTAGGGTTGACATTTGGGGTACTTTGGTAGTGATTATGATGTTGGGGATGGATTATTAGTATTATTATTAAGTTGGGTTTACATTAGGTTATTACTTAATGTTAATGGGTACTTAAGTTTTATTTCCCCTATTTCTAATATATTTTCTTTGTTGCATTTCAAAGCTCTATTTTAAATTTTAATGTGAAAATGGGTTTTAGATATTGGCGCATTGAGGCAAAGTGAAGACATGCAATGCAACGCAATACAAGAGGCCTGAAAATGGAAGAGCTCTAAACTGGTTTTGAGAGCTTTCACGAGTATGAACCTTTTGTGTTAACTGAGATGACAAGACAAGCAAAGGAAGGATCAAGCATGATTTTCCTTTGGAGACTTAAACATTTGATATAATTAAGCTTACTTGATTTCCTTTACGTCACTCTCTGCATTTTATGAGTTAATGCTTATCTTTTCTATGGGTCTTTTACTTCTTCTAATCCTCAGGCTCAGCTAGCTAACATTGATATATGTGCTTGAGAAAAGTGAGAGAAAGGAAGGCGAGATGGGGGCGGTCGAGCTTGAGTTTGAACTTCGAAGTATTATATATGGATGGCATTGAATGAGTGCACTTTTTATTTCCTGCTTCTTTCAACATTGATCCTTCTTCTTCCATTCAATGTAGGCTTTTTGTTCCTGTATTTTGTTTTTCACAGCACTTTTGCCTTCCTTGTTGCACTTCTTCTTCAGTCTTCACTTCCTTTACTGCAGTTTGTTTTTTTCTTTCTAATTCTAAGGCATGGGTACATTTTAGCTTTAATGTTCAAGCAAACAAAGGTTTATGATCATGGGGCCTCCTTTTGTTTTTCCTGATAATGCATTTACTTTTTCAGTCTTGGAGTACAGAAGCTGATCTTTGGATTTCTTTTTTTTTTTTTTTTAAATTAGAACATTTGCTCTTTCTTTCATCAGTACTAATTATTGTAGTAGTGTAAAATAATGAGGTTCTCAAACTTGTTCACATAATATATTTATGGATATTATCGTCGACCTTTGAGAACCTAGCCAGATGTTGATCACCTTGGGAAGGAAAGAACTAATGAAGGTAAAAGGGGTTTCATTTTATGTGACTTTTTTTATGCTTATTTTCTTTTGGGAAAGAGAAATATGAATCATCTACAGTAAATATTTTCTTCCATGCAAAACTCAAATCCAGTTGTGGGTTATGAGTACTCCATGTTCGAGAAAGTCGATAGATCCAAAGCTTGGTCTTTTAATTCCATTTCCTTCTTTCTTTGTATCTTCTTCCTTCTCTTTTTTTTTTTTTTAATCCTTCCAAAAAAAACTCCCAAAAGACACAAATTTTTGTCTGCAACTCTCTAGTCTCCTGAATTAAAAACCCATCACTTGAATTTCTTCAGCCTTTTTGGTAGCTAAATTCCCTTAAGATCCCTAGACTCATTTTTCTTCCTTGTCCCTTCTCAATTCCCTACGCATCCATATCCATTAGACTTTTCTTTTCAGTTCCCTGTTGTGAAAGAAAATATGATATTCGAAATAGATTGGCCTTGTCTACATGCTCTGATTGGCTGATGTCTTGATGGGATATATGAGAATTAAACTTCCATGTCTTAGGTTTAATTTCCCATGTAACCAAGCCTTTTGGATTCAAGTAATTAAAATATGTCTTATAAGAGGTGACCATACAGATGTTTGAAATAAACTGGCATGCAAGTGGCAAGACTTTCATTCTATCATTCTATGTTACTCGGATCAAGGTGTGAGTGTCGGATATGGATATATTTATTTAGTGGGTCTTTCATCTTTGGAGGATTATATCTTCATATCCATGTTCGAATATGCGACGGACACGTATGTCGGACATGAATATTTTAAAAAAAATGAAGAATCAAAACAACATAGGTATCATACAAAAAAAACTATATAACATGTCCTAATGGTAATTCAGAGATTATTTATTGGGTTAGGGGGGGTAATTAATACTACCTGCAGTGAGCTGTTAAGTCAGAATTCAACTATATTGCAGGTAAAAGAGGGACCTGATTCCCTGTATAAGGTAAGATTTTCAGATGGGGAATGTGCTAATTTTTGGGCCCTTTTGCTACTACTACTATAGATAGGGGTTGATGTTTCAAGTTCACTAGCAAGTATATATATATATATATATATATATATATATATATATATATATATATATATATATGCTTGTGTGATAATTTGCTTGCTCTAGTGTCCAAAAGCTTACCAACAAGATATGAACTAGTTCAGGATACTTTGCTTGATTCGGGAAATTAAACCACAGTAGTATCAGTTATAAAGCTGCATACGGAAATTGCATGTTGTTATAATTGTGGTCCAGTTGGGAATCTTGTTCAAAGGTTAATTAATTGCATCAGATAGTGATTTATCATCTTCTTCTTACCTGTATTACTTAATATGGCACAATGTCTTTATTCTTGCTTTGGCTAGTTAAATAGAAGATAGAGTTGAGAGTTCTAGAGAGTTTAAAAGTGAAACTAAAAACAGCAAATTACCCAGTTTTATTTAGGGTTAGGACTGCTTAATTATTTCCATAATAGTGAATTTGAAGTCTTAATTTCCTTGTTTCCTATATCTATAAATCCCCCATGTATATCCAAATGTCTCCAAAGTCTTCACCTCAATTTGAATTGACAGAACTTTAATTTTAACTAGTTTCTGGCCATTGATCAAATCCTGTTGTCAGATCATCCAATGTTTAAGCATAATGAATTATCAAAGGGGTGATTTAAATCAGAGAGTTATCATTTTAATTATATCCTCTTAATTATGCATAAAACTAAAAGTAATTATTTTCTGTTTAAACATTAATTTAGATATCTTTTCGGACTTGATTTCCTTGTATTCAAATATGTAACTCAGTTGGTTCATGCAGTTATCTTAAGAAGTGATATCCAGTAGATATAGAGTTCGAATCTCAACAACTGTAACGCAACTTCTTTCCCTATTTATCTAGAATTTAGATGATATTTTGCCCCAAACAATATTACTTACTTTCAATGGGGAAGGGAAAAAAAAAAACTCTCTAGACATGTTCTGATCCTTACATGAGAACAGATACAAATGATAATCAGATTTACAAAAAGTTGAAGTTTTTGGCTTTTATCTGTTTATGGTAAAGCATATATATATATATATATATATATATATATATATATATATATATATATATATATATATATATATATATATACGATCTAGACTTCTACACATTTGCTTCACTTATAGCAAGCTAGTCTTTAGAAAGAAAAAAAAAAATCATGTGTATAAGAATTTAACATAGTATTCTTTTATATGGGATGTTAATAATTTAATATCCCACATTCAAATGATTCGTATACTCTTCCAAATTAACATTTCTAATTTTATTTAGCATTTCATCTCTCTTCCATATTACTAATTAAAGGTCTACACTCTAAATGACTTGTTTTTGAGTATTTTATTAGGGGAGTTTTTCAAGTTTTCCCCCATTTTTAATTAATACTTATTTGTAAATCTACTATTAGGAGATCATTTGGGTTTTTGCCAAAGAGTTAAAATTAACATGTTAGATAAGGAATTATTTTTAATACATTAAAATTCTATAAATTAACTATTAATTATTATATTTAACGTAAAATATCATTATAAATAATAATTTAATTAATTTTAACAAATAACTTAAAAATATTCATTAGCAAAATTCAATAGTAGCTAGGATTTCTCTAGTTCCAAGACTAGACAGCAATTAATTGTTTCATCAAACTCTTGAGGAAAACAATTACCATGGTTGTTAGTATTAAGAGGTGCTCATGAATCGGACGGGGCTAGATTCGGGTCAGGTTTAGGTATTGTATCAACATCATATATATTTGTTCAAAACCCGACATATGGGTTTCAAATTCTGTCTAAACCAGTCCATATTTGTAAATGAATAATCCAAACCTGTTTAGGCCCTTCTATATTTTTTTTTTTCTAAAAAAATTTAAACAAATATTTTTTATTATTTAATTTTTAATAATTTTATCACTTTTTTTTATTAAGTTTTAACACATGGATAACTTAACATATTTTTAAATGTTTATACTATAATATTATATATATTTATTTTTTATATGATATAAATTACATAATATATAAAATATAAAAATGATATATTATATAAATGAAAAACGGGTAGTGCCGGGGTCGGGCCTTGATTGTTGAAGCCAAGACCCAATCCATTTTCTAAATGGGTTTCAGTTTTTTATCCAAACCCTTATTTCGGACCTAATATTTTTGTTCAAACCCTCCAAAATATGGGTGGACCTTTGAGTTTGAACGAGTAGTCCGACCCTTGAACAGGTCTTACTTGCATTGAAAAGAAAAAATCAAGATGGTTGGCCCTCTAGGTATTAATATGATGTTTCCAATTTGACAGGCAACAAATTAAATATTAATTATAGTTTGTTATCAGCAATTAAATCATTGTGAAAATCTAAGCTAAGAAGCAAGAACATAATTTTAGTACGTAAAGAGATGATCTATTGAGCCTTGAGTAATATAAAAGGAGGATTAACGTATTTCGTGCGTATCTAGATATGATAATTTGTGTATTCGTATTAATTTTTCGTGTTATAATTATGTTTAAGATATTATATATTTGTATAAAATTTGTCACGTTAAGAATTCGCATTATATAAATTTTGACACGTTAATATATTCTGTGTCTTGTTCGTGTTATTTTTTTCGTGTCGTATTATATTTTATATCGTATTTATTTTTTTTGTGTCATATTCATGTCGTATAATTATATCGTATCCAAAATTATAAAATCTATTACCTCATTGACTTGATAAGCTCAACATAATATAAATATAAGCAACAACCCTAAAACAAAATGATTCTTTGCCAAAGGCTTCACCGGCCAATTTTGTTATTATATATATATATATATATATATGTCCTATATATTAATTATTATATGATAATTAATCTTATAAAGCCATGTCATATGGCCTATATTTAATAACCATGTTGTACTTGGTAATTTCTTTTCTTGAAGTAGGGAGAAGTATGCATTAATAAAAATCAAAGCAACTCTTTGTTGTAAAGAGCAATTATGAAAAAGAGTTATTTATTTTTGTGGCAATGTCATTAACCCTTAGAACAGGAGCTCTGTCACTAAAAAAAATTGTGTTTTTGAACAATGAAAATGTAGGAGGAAATGAGTGCAAAATGTGACAGAGATTGGGTCCCAAGATGACTCCAAATAGAATGCATATGAGACACAACAGGCGAAGCCAAAGGGGGGAGGGTCCTTTTAATATTCGTTTGGATTGTTACCTTTTCGAAAGCAAAGGAAAAAAAAATGAGAATCGGAAAGGGGGAAAAAGTTAAGAAGCTTTGGCTTTTGCACCATATGGACATACCATTTTTTTTTTTCTTTTGAGGCTTTGATAGTTGAAGGACTATGATGGTTCATTGCCAGACCATCTCTCTCCAAACTGACCATTTAATTTGTTGTCCAAAAAAACTGTGGCATCTAAGCTTTTTTAGGTCATTTGCAACTCTAATGTGAGATGCCACATGTTGAGAATAACGTGGCAACTCATAACAAATATTAACTCACAACAAACATTCGAAAAAGAATAGAAAAAGAGAACACGATATTTTTAACGTAATTCAGTCCTTCTTGACCTACATCCACGATCCCAAATACTATGACTCACCACCCATAGAGCCTCAATACAACTTCTACTTAAGTGTAAAGTCTCTCTCACAAGAGGTAGTGATAGTCTTTTCCTAAAGGCCAAAGTTCTTATTTATAGGTGAGCACTCCTCTTGGCTCATCAATACTACTCAATGTGGTATTAGGATTTACCTTTGCTTAACCAATTAGTTATATGATGAACACTCTTAATCAATGCAGGACTTGCACTCTTACTCAAACTCAATGTTGGACTTGGATTCAAATTCAACAAATCCTCCCTTGAGTCAAAATTTTCCTACTCAATGTTGGACTTTGACTCAAACTCAACACCACGTGCCCACAGTTTGGGGTATACGTAGTGAATTTTGTCAAAGCTTTGCAAAATATATAAAGCTAGTTTGCCTTTTCATTTTTTTTTTCCTTTGGGAAATTTGTTGAGGTATTTTTGGATCCAATGAATTAAGTTGGAAAAAAGTTTTAAAATGTTGCACGTCAAACTTGTCAAAGAGAAACAAGTAGTAAAAAATAATGTCAAAAAATTAAAATTTTTGAGTGCATTTTGATATTTAAATTAATTGGTCTTCGATGAAAAATAAGAGACAATAAGGAAATCAATATAGAATATGTAATATAGGATTGTGAGCAAGGTAGTCAGTACCATACCGATGAACGTATCATTTTTGTTTTGATATTGATACGTATCAGTATTGGTATGTTTCGACGTACCGTTTCTGGTTTACCAATACTTTTAAATATTTTTTCATAAATCTATATGTATAACTTATTTTCAAGTTTTTAAATAATATATACATCTATTACATCATTACATGAATATATATGTTTTTATGCAAATATAAATTTAAAATATTTAAAATTTTTAAACATCAAATAGGTAAAATAAATATTAAAATATTAAAAAATATAGTAAATTATTATTAATTATGTTCAATAGCCTAATTTAATGAACATATTTTATTTTTAAATGTAATTATGAAAAAAATAAAAATAATCATGACACAAAAAATATTGAAATTGGTTTAAAAAATCAAATCAGTGAATTTTTTTTAAAAAAATAAAATCTTGTACCAATTGGTACGGACTGATATGTATCAATACTGACTGGTATTGATCGGTACAGATCGGTACTGACCGGTACGACCGGTATGGGTCATTACTAAAATCGGAACGAAACTAAAAACTATCTATATTAATTTAATTAAAAACTGAAAGATATCGATCAATATCATCGATATCGATACGATACCGACCATCCTGAGTCTTATCTCCTATCTTCTATATTTTAAGTCATAAGTGCAAGGAGCCGGCGACTGATAATTGACTATTTTTGATTGATCAATGGATCCAATCCAACTTGAACAAGTGTCAACCAGGATTTAAAATTATTTGATGTCTTTTCCTCTTTAGACTCATGGCCCAACTTTATATTGGATCTTATAGGCCTTGAAGATATTTGGGCATAACAAAATTGAATGCTCCTTTCTATAGGGCTATGGAGAGGGGATGATCACCTTTAATATGATGCCATGAAAGGGAAGATGGGATTATCGGTCGATTCGATCAGTTCGGTTTAAAAAAATCAAAAATTAATTTAACCGATTTCATATAAAAAATAATCCATAACCGAATCGATTTATTGTAAAATCGACTTAACCGAACCGATTTAATTCGGTCGGTTTTGTCGGTTATTTCGGATTAAAAAAAAAATATTAAAAATATATAAATATATAAATATATATTATATATTATAAGTATATATAATTATATATTATAAATATATTTTAAAATATAATTATAAATATAAATATATTAAATATAATATTAAATATAATATTAAAGGTCAGTTAATTCGGTCGGTTCGATTACTCAAAACATTAACCGAAGACCGACCGAATTAACCGACCTTAATAACCAATTTAACCAAAAAATCGACTTAACCGACTCGTTTTAACCGAATTGGATTCGGTCGATCGATTATCTCGATTATAACCGAGATATGCTCTGCCTTAGGCCGGATGATTTAATAATTCTCTTATTTAGATGTTATATCGGCCGGATCAAAGAGTGGAAGTTACTTATCCAACAAACAAACAAAAAAAAAAAAGAGTGGAAGTTGGATTCTACAGTTATACTTTCCCCTCACATATTCGACCAATAATTTAGACCTTTGAGCTTTGATTTTTAATAATTGAGATTTAGTTTTGAAGATTTTAATTTTGAATCTTAAATTAAAATGGGTGTTATCCTTATTTACTATTACTATTATTTATTTAGAGAATAGAAGATTCAGATCCTACTTATGTTTAGTAAAAAATCACGAACCAAATATTCGTATACGGAATAATCCTTATTAAATATAAAAGAAGCTGTCACTTTGTGTATAACAACTAGGTTGCAAACTTGAATCTAGGATTGTAAATGAATCGGATTTTGAACGAACAGGTCTCTGTTAGTGTTCATTTTTTTATTTTTGAGTTTGTTTGTGTTTGGTTCGTATTCTTTAAAGATTTTAAAATTGTGTTCAAACTCTATTCGTTTAAAATTGAGTGTGTTCGTATTCATTCATTTAAATTAAATGAATTTGTTCACGAACATTAAATGAACATGTTCATGTTCATAAACATGTTCGAACAATTAAAAATATGTTCATGAATAATAAACAAACAAACAAATAAAAAAATAAGTCAATTTTAAATTATTATTAAATATAAAATAATAAAATATAAATATAATTAAATTTAAGTTATTATTAAATTATTAAATTTAAGTTATTAAATAATATTAATTATATTTATAAGTAAATAAAATAAAATACTAATTATAATCGATCGATAAACGAGCTTTAAACAATCAATAAACGATCCATAAACGAGCTTGTTCGTGAACATAAATGAACTGAAATATTTTGTTCGTGTTCGGTTCGTTTAATAAACGAACCTTAAAATCATGTTTATAATCGTTTATTTAACTTGATAAACGAATATAAACGAACCAAAATCGAACTGTTCACAAACTATTCGTTAAACGCTACGTTCATTTCCACTCCTACTTGAATCTCCAAATATATGAGTCCTGATATCAGCTTTGGACACACAACTCGGTGGCCTTTCGACTAACCGAGCTTAAACTTTGGTGGCTTGTGCTGCCTTTTCTTGAATCTTGGCCGGCCAGGCTTAAATCAAAAAAGGTAGACCCATGATGAATCCTCTCTGGCTTGATAAGTCGCATATGAAGGGAGATTATTGAATAAAAAGAAAAAAAAAATGAAAACAATCCAAAATCCGAAAATGGAAGATAGAAATAATAAGATTATCTATAAATAATGCAAACTTTAGGACAACGATTTTAGAGCTTATTCACCAATAATAGAGATTTTATACTCTAGCGGGATTAACAGGATAATATATAATACTTAGGATATATTTATAAAAAAAAATTAAATATATGATAGTCTTTTAATCTTGCTTGTAAAATTAAAATATTTTACTATCAATGTATCAAAAACAAACTCACGATTTTATGTCTTATTGGAACTACTAAGTCCTCTCCTCTCCAATCAATCAAGCAAAAGAGGAATACGCACCATGGTGCAAATTCAAACTTAAAAGAGATAATGGTCTAGACATGGTGCAAATTCTTATATATGAGACCTTGACGATCAAGGATTTTCATGTTACAGCCAATTTTATAGAAGACTAAAAGCAAAAATTGAAGAAACCACACTTATGAAGTCTTATACAGTCAATATATATATATATAGAGAGAGAGAAGAGAGAGAGAGATGAAACAAGAGCAGATGCCAATTATCATAAACAAAGCATTTTTACAACAACCCTTGGAAAACTACTATATCCCATTTATTGGCAGTGTTAGATATTATACTCACAGCTGAACAAGTCAACAAACTTAAATTAACCATGTTTCAATTAACTGCCACATAACAAAATCAATTTTAAAATTTTTCCAAATCCCAGCTCAAGAACCTTGTTATTGAGACCAATATTTCCCTTTCTCTGCCCTGAGCCACTGACCAGATTTCTCCTTGTATTTTAATGTTACGGTCCACACCAACCTGCAAGGTATTGTCTGCTTCGGCCCATTGGGCCTCACGGTTTTGTCCACAAAAGGCGCCTCGTAGGTTGAAGATGGTGTGAACATTTATATACCCAGTCGAACTCTAGTACACTGCCGATGTGGGATTTATGGCTCCTCTCTAGGATCATGACATCCTCCCCCACTCCAATGAGGGCCCACTATCCTTAGTGACACATCGCTAGTACCCCAGAGCCGGCTCTGATACCAAATGTCACGGTCCACACCAACCTGCAAGGTATTGTCCGCTTCGGCCCATTGGGCCTCACGGTTTTGTCCACAAAAGGCGTCTCGCAGGTTGAAGATGGTGTGAACATTTATATACCTAGTCGAACTCTAGTACACAGCCGATATGGGATTTATGGCTCCTCTCTAAGACCATGACATCCTCCCCCACTCCAATGAGGGCCCACTCCGAAATCGTCTAGTGGGGGTGGGTTTGTTAGACCCTGAGATGCACGGGCATTGGGCCTTGCTGCGAATCGATGCAAGCAGGCCAAGATGGCATCGGGCCTTGCTACGGATCGACGCAAGCAGGCCACGATTAGGCCAAGTTGCGACGAGGTGATTGGTCCTTAGCACAACCAAGGTGCGGACTTGGGTGCAAAACGTGGGAAATACTTTAAGAGTCCAGATCCGAGTAGGAGTCTGGGTGCAAACACGCGGGCAAGTGGTCCGTGATGTGCGCAAGAAACGTGTTGGCTTGGAGAAGTTGAGTTCGAGTGGGAAACTAATCATGGGGCGAGATGTTCGGACCAGGACAGCCCCAATGCCCACGTAAGCGTCGTGGTGCGCAAGAAAAGGAAGTGTTGGCCGAGACTTAGGGCACACTCCAATCGTGGTCAGAATTCGTGATGGGCTAAGACTCTAATTGTTGCCTAAAACGTGTCTTACTGGTCAGGGATGTTGGCCAAGTCTTTATCTATAAATACTTAGTTAAGTAAAGCAGAGGACACAACAGAGAAATAGAAACCTGAGTGGTGATCCCTGCAGCAGACTTTCTATTCCGATTTATTGACGAGCAATAAAATGGTTGGGAACTTCCCGTAATCTTTGTTGCCTTTGTTTATTGTTGATTGCTTCCGTTGTATTTGTGAGTTGGCTGACTAAGTGCGCGGCTTAGTGCCATCATAGGGTTGAAATTTTGGGAGAAAGTTTAACCTTGTGACAAGTTGGTATCAGAGCGTGGTTACCAGAATAATCATCAATGGCGAGCAGAGATCTGAGCGAGTGTGTGAGCATGCTCGAAAGATTGGTAGGAGCTAGAGCCCATGATCCAGGATCATTGTCAGAACAAGGCGAGTTGCATGCGGAACGTATGAAAGAGTTGTCTCAACTTGTTCTGGACAATCAGTCGAATGCTGTTGCTCGGTACAATGATATTCTCAATCAGTTGCTTAGAGTTGCAGAACGGGCAGAGGAACGATTTTGTGCTCTTGAGCAGGATGTTTCCTTGCTCAAGAGGGCTGTTGTAGGCCAAGGCAGTAGCGATGGTGGCGAGAAATCAAAACTCAGAGTCCCTGAGCCAAAGGCATTTGATGGCAGCCGGAATGCGAAGGCGCTTGAAAACTTCTTGAGGGATATGGAGCAGTACTTTCAGGCTGCTCGAGTTGCGGAGAGTGAGCAAGTCACCATCACAAGCATGTACCTTACCAGCGATGCTAAGTTGTGGTGGAGAAGCAGGATCAATGATGATGCTTGCGCGGGTAGACCACGGATTGAAATATTCGAAGTACTGAAAAAAGAATTAAGAGATCAATTCTTACCCTTGAATGTCGCGTCGATAGCAAGGGAAGCCTTAAAAAGGCTAAAGCACACCGGGTCTGTGCGAGATTATGTCAAAGAATTTAAATCTTTGATATTGGATGTGAAAAACATGTCGGAGGACGATAAGTTGTTCAATTTTTTTCTCGGGCCTTCAGCCTTGGGCACAAGCTGAATTGAGGAGGCAGAATGTGAAGGATTTGCCTCAGGCCGTTGCAGTCGCAGATAGTTTGGTTGACTACAAACTCAATCCTTCTTCATCAATTGCTGAAAAGAAGAAAGGAAACGAAGAAAAGAAGGGAAAGTCCATAAAAAGATTGGAAAAATGATAAACATAAAGAGGGGGAGTTGCATCAGAAAGACAAGACCGAGAGGAAGAAGCAAACAGGACATGTTTAACTTGTCAGATAGACAAGACCGAGAGGAAGAAGCAAGCGGGCCTTCTTCAACCACTTCCTATTCCAGAGAGACAGTAGGAGTCTGTTTCCATGGATTTTATCACGGGGATGCCTGAAGTCGGTGACTTGGGTTCGATATTGGTGGTGGTAATGATCCTGTGACAATGATCCTGCATCATGGGTTGGAACTCTTACCAACCCTATGTTAAACTTTCTCCCAAAATTTCGACCCTATGATGGCACTAAACCGCGCACTTAGTTAGCCAACTCACAAGTACAACTGAAGCAATCAACAATAAACAAAGGCAACAAAGATTACGGGAAGTTCCCAACCGTTTTATTACTCGTCAATAAATCGGAATACAAAGTCTGCTGCAGGGATCACACACTCAGATTTCTATTTCTCTGTTGTATCCTCTGCTTTACTTAATTAAGTATTTATAGATAAAGACTTGGCCAACATCCCTGACCAGTAAGACACGTTTTAGGCAACAGTTAGAGTCCTAGTCCATCACGAATTCTGACCACGATTGGAGTGTGCCTTAAGTCTCGGCCAACACTTCCTTTTCTTGCGCACCACGCCGCTTACGTGGGCCTTGGAGCTGTCCTGGTCCGAACATCTCGCCCCATGATCAGTTTCCCACTCGAACTCAACTTCTCCAAGCCAACACGTTTCTTGCGCACATCACGGACCACTTGCCCGCATGTTTGCACCCAGACTCCTACTCGGATCTGGACTCTTAAAGTCTTTCCTACGTTTTGCACCCAAGTCCGCACCTTGGTTGTGCTAAGGACCAATCACCTCGTCGCAGCTTGGCCTAATCGTAGCCTGCTTGCATCGATCCGCAGCAAGGCCCGATGCCATCTTGGCCTGCTTGCGTCGATCCGCAGGAAAGGTGGAAACGTGGAAGATGCTACTTGAAAAAGGGATGTGGACCTTTGGCAGTTTGAGGATGAGATCCAGCATTACTTGGAAACTCTTCCGACGAGGGCGTCAGAATCATCTGGTGGGGGTGGATTTGTTAGACCCTGAGATGCGCGGGCATTAAGCCTTGCTGCGGCTCGACGCAAGCAGGCCAAGGCTAAGGTTCATGCAAAAACCCCCGGTCTTTGCTTTGCTTTGCTTGGTATCTTAGCTTTATAAGATCTTTCATTTTTCCTGTTAATAATAACATGGTCTGTCGCTGCTCTCATACTCTTTAGCCCAATCAAACTTCTTAGCATTAGAGCCAAGCATGCCTTACACAATATTGACATTGTTTGATCTAGAACTCTGAGGTGGCAGAGGCAAACCCTTTTGATGATCAGGAGCTTCTTTCTTAATTAGTCTCTTTTATCTCAGTTTTTGGTTCCACCCTCCATTTTTATACTTAAATATATTCACTTCAGGAAGTGTTTTGTCCTTTTTGTGATCACCAGATTCTGATATATATGTACCTCAGTATTCCTTTCCCATCTTTAATCTCTTCCTCCAAATCTCTTTCTATGTCACTTTCAAGCTGTCCTCGAATTTTCCACTCTTCAGACACGATTGCCCCCTGGTTTTTCTGCTTCCGGATTTGAGTCCTCAAATGGTTTTCACTACTTTCAATCTGCACCAACCACAACACTATAAACTTAGCGCAAAAGTCAATCTCTAAACAAGCTTCTACTTGAGTAAAACAAGAAAAATCAAGATGCTAAATTGCATAGTCGACACCCTGGAGTCATTGATCAGAAGAAGATAAAACAGGTAAATCTGCAAGAACCCAATAATAAATGACACAATCAGCAAAGCTTAATTAAAGTTCATATATAAAACAAATACTATATATATATATATACCATGATGGCTAGAAAAAGAAACTGAAGAACCTAGTATATCTGCCTGCTAGCTGGTTTATCCTCTAGATTATGCTAATTTTTACTTGTCTTATTTGTGGTCTGGTAGCAGTGGCACACCAGCCATTTTAAGTCCAAGTAGAAGGATTAAGACATGTGGGAATGGGGCCAATGGTAGAGTTGGAACCAAATTGACTTTTCATGGGATGTTTTTAGGGGCAAATTTAAATGACCGGTATAGAAGTTGTTTTAGTTGGTTGATTGAAATTTAGGGGTCAAATCTCTCTAAAGTGAAAAGGAGACAGAATTATGAAATTGCCATGTATAGAAAGTGTAAGATAAAGGAAATATATTTTCCTAGATTAAGGAAGTGCTTTACGTGGAAGGGATCAAGGGAGGTTTTGGTTTGCCCTTAAAGCATAATCAATATAGCTTACAATACCCACATTTTTTAACTTCTGTTCTTGGATAGTTAAGGCTCTCATAGGGTTGGTTGAAGTGGTTGTAGATTGCTTCATTTTTGTAATGTTCCCCATTGCCACGGGGTTAAACCACCTATTGTTTCTGCTTGGGAAACCCTGTCAAATTCTAGCTTTTACCTTACTAAGGGCTGATCCTAAATGGGCCAAAGTAAAGCTAGGTGCCAAGTCTGCCATAGCTAATTTGAAGTGGGTGAGGTGATTGAGAAGCTAGAAGACTAGTAAACCAGCCACCAATGGTTCTAGCCACTTTACTAACCTGCCTCATTTTTATTTTTTTTTTCTATAATTGTGTTTTTCCCCATAGTTTTGGAGGAGAAAATTCGAATATGAACAAGAAGAATCAGTGTAACAATGCATTGACAAAATTCACGTTTGATAAGTAAAAATAAATTCAATTTGAACGAGAAGGGTCAAAACTCAAAACCTACCACATCAAACTAGCAGGTGTAATGTGGCGACCTAACTAACATCGCCCCAACGCGGCAGCTCACCTGAGTAATGACCTAACTCGGTTATCTTTAGAGTACATTGCCAATTTGCAATTGTTGGACAGGCTTTTGCAATAAGAGGCCATAACTTAAACCAAAATTATTCCCTTTCCTAATCATGCTTTGCATTAAAAAACGAAAAAATAAAGAGAGATTTTTTTTTTTTTTTTTTAATAAAAAGAGAGAAAATTAAAGAAATGAGAAAGAGAGGAACATTTCATACCTGGACTCAACTCCACTTTTTGAGCACAAAATTTAAAAGTTTATGGCTAGAATTTAAAATAAATAAATAAAATTGCTTCTAGACATCTTGGATGTTTGTTGTGAAAATTATAAGTGATCATAGGTCGAGTGCGACTCACTTTAATCTAATGATAATTGATACTTCCAAGGTTTCGCTTAAGTTTCGGTTTGCCCTCCCCTTTCATTCGGGGTCTGATTAGGCCCATTTATTATTTAAATACAATATTTTAAATATATTTTAAAATACGTATATTCATGTTTTATTTAAGTTATTTTATCATATTATAATTGTGTTTAATATGCTATATATTTATATAAATTCTACATTTTAATAATTCATGATATATAAATTTTGATATATTCATGTATCTGTATGGTGTTCATATTACTTTTCGTATTTTTTTATTATATTTTAATTATTTTTTTCGTACCATATTCATGTTATATTCAAAATTATTAAATCTAACCTAAATGGTGAAAGTGAAATAAACTTAATAATTTTGTATACGATACGATTACACGAAATAAGAAAAATAATTAAAATATAACACAACACAATACAATACAAATATATGAACATATCAAAATTTATATAAAACGAATTATTAACGTAACAAAATTTATATAATTATATAATATTTTAAATATAATTATAAAATATAAATATAATATAAATACACAAATGGTCAAATTTAAGACGAAATATAGAACTTAAAAAAGGTGCAAAACTTGATGGAGCGGGAAATGTGAGATGAGATGGGGCAAAAATAGATGCGAATCTCCTAAAAACTAAACTTTATTATTCGCCTGTGGTAGGTCTCTAAAGTACTTAAGCCCCCCATCAACTAGTCAGCGCCTACCTTCAGCTACATTTTGCAAGTAAAGAAAAGGAAAGGAATCCATTCTCAACTAAATAGTTATATATTTTTTTTTTTTATAAAAAAATAATAATAAAAAGCTATCAAAAGAAAGCTACTTTTTTCAAGAAATAATAATAATAATAAAATTAAAACAAAAAGAAGTAACCTTGATCTCACAATGAACTCCTCCTGCAATTAAAGAAATCAGATCTTATTGACAATTACTTGTATTTAAATAATGTTAGAAGATACTTCAAAAAAATAAATATTAATAAATAAATACACTGATTTAGATCTCTCAATAAAAAATAAAAAATTCTTTTTCTACTTCTATGTAGTGTAATTTTAATGTTATTTAAGTTTAGTATTTTGAGTTTTGATTCATATTTTTATTATTGAGTAGTATAAATATGTATGAATTAAATTCAAATTACATGAATCTAACTATTTATGAATTTAATCGTTCATGAATTTATGGTATTTTTTAATTTAATTAATTGTAAATAAATATATTTAGTTTTCGTGTCATTTTATCTAAATTCATATTTATTTAGTACACATACCCATAAATTGAATCTAGATTGTTTTTGTCAATATATATTGTTTTGGTATATTCATTTAAACTTTTCAGACATAAATAATAATTATGATTGTGATTTGTATATATTTAAAAATTATATT
The DNA here is from genome assembly GCA_030761205.1 of Fremontodendron californicum. NCBI lineage: Eukaryota > Viridiplantae > Streptophyta > Magnoliopsida > Malvales > Malvaceae > Fremontodendron > Fremontodendron californicum. The sequence goes on from JAULJL010000010.1 coordinate 5,543,468, forward strand.
TCAATACGTTATAAAGTATAATATATTAATTTTGAATTATTAAAAATAAATATTTTATTTTATGCATTAAAAAATCAAATTGAATGAGTTTAATGACATCAGATATTATTTTATATATTCATCTCTTAAGAAATTTGTATCAAAAGTTGCATGTTACTTTTTTGGGATAATATTTATTATTTATTCATACTCAAGAAATTTTGTGGGAAATTTTCTAATTAATAAATAATTTTTTATTCAAATTATCACACGTAATTTTATATATATTTTAAAATTTGTATCAATGGCTTGTGCGTGAAAAAAGACGTACTTAAGGGTTGGATAGTCCGTCCGTTCGACCTGACAAGTTCGGCCCAGATTGAGTCAGGTTTGGATAAAAGTATTTGTAATTCGGGTTGATCCGATCTGAATTACTGTTCAATAATTAAAAATATTTTATTATTTAAATTTAATTATAAAAAATATAAAAATAATTTAGGAATAGTAAAATAGATTTATAGGCCTGTCCAAACCCAACCCAAACCAGATTTGGACAAGAAAAAATATTTTTTTGAGATTATTTAGATTTTAGAGTATCTAATATTTGGAAGAAATTAATTGTAATATATTAATTACTAGTTACTAATAATTTGATGACCTTTTTATGAAAATTGAGATCAAAATAAATAAATAAAGGTTAATTTGGTCAAAGAAATGCAACCCCCGTTGAATTTTAAGCCTCCTCGGTTTTATAAGCCAAAATTTGTAGTTTGTACGGCCAAAACCGGCTGCCGTTTTCAATTTGTCTTCTTTCTCTGTCTCCTTTTATTTTTCTTCCCTTTTTCTTCCTCCCTCCCTCCCTCCAATACCTCGCTTAACCAAAAAGAAGGAAAAAAAAAAAAACTTTGAATCTTTGATCATTCTCTGCAACAACCAAAACAAGGGGAAAAGAAGCCAAAACTCAACTTTACTTGTCGTTTCATGGAAACTCTCTGCCATGCGATCACCAGTTCCGCTTCTCCAAAGCTCACCCTCCCTCGGAGCGACAACGTCTCTCGTCGTCTCCTCCGTTACCGCCATGGATTCAGTTCCTTGAATCTCAGTACAGTGAGATCGCAGAGAAGGAGTAGAGTTTTCTCCAAGGTTGAATGTAATCAACAAAGCTCGAAAAACAATATCGATTTTAGTGATCCTGATTGGAAGTCCAAGTTCCAGCAAGATTTCGAAAAACGCTTTAATATTCCTCACATCACCGATATTTTCCCCGATGCTCACTCTTTTCCTTCCACATTTTGTCTTAGAATGAGGTAAAAAACAGTTACTTTCCTTTTTTTTTTTTTTATACTATTTTCAGCTGGTTTTTACTCGGAATTGTTATGTGTTCTTTTTTTACTCCAAGAGTGAGAAATTTGTAAAATGTAGTATTTATTTTGGAGTTCAGTGGAATTTGCCTGAAAATTTTGCAATTTGTGTTTTTAGATATTTGGTCGCGTTTATCTTTTTAATTATTAATTTTTTGTTGGTAAAATAATTAATTTTTTTGAATTTTTTTTGGGTTACAGAACTCCGATAACTGAGGATTTTGCGGAAGGTTATCCGTCGGATGAGGAATGGCATGGTTACATAAATAATAACGATAGAGTACTTCTTAAGGTGATTTTTATTTATATATATTTAACTTTAATTTTCACTTTTTTGAATCAGTTTCCTCAGTATATGCCAAGTTGCTGAATTCTGATATGGAAAATTGAAAATTTGTATATGCATATCATTAAGAGCTTCGAGATCATTTTACTAAATTTACCCTTTTCAATCTTCAAAATTGAAATTTTCCATCTATAGATTAGGTAATTGAAAAGAGAATTCATAATACCTGAAAAATCTGGCATAAATAATTTTAGGAAAGAATTCTACTATCTTGCTCCTTTAGAAGTTAATTCGGGTTTGATTATCTCTGTTTTATCTTTATATCTTAAATCAAGACATCATTAAATTCGTCAAGCTCTACGGAAATAATCTTGCAATTGTTTTGATTAATCATCCACATTTAGACTAGATTGGTCAAAATTTCTGATCTTTTAAATATTTCAGGTCATACATTACTCGTCTCCTACATCTGCTGGTGCAGAGTGCATTGATCCCAAGTGTACTTGGGTTGAACAATGGTAAGTTTAACTCTCAACTCATTTATAGGTTTTTGTGAATTCATGCATTCTATTGCATTAACAACAATACTTTCATTACATGCTATGGTATGGTATTTTAAATAATGTGGTAAAATAAAGTTATATTGTTTTTAATATTGTTTTCCAACTTTTGTATTGATTTAGTAGAATTAGTAATTTTCGATCCAATCTCATCACATGTGTCCACATTTCTTGCCGTTTTGTATATTTCCTTATCACTGTTTTTGTTTAATATATGCAACATTGAAGTACATTTGGCAGTTATGATATTATGTGACATGACATATCATCTTAGGGTTCATCGTGCTGGGCCTCGAGAGAAAATATTTTTCAAACCAGAAGAAGTGAAGGCTGCAATTGTTACTTGTGGTGGGCTTTGCCCTGGTCTTAATGATGTCATTAGACAGGTTAGCTAGCACCATATTTAAATTTCAATTTGCTGCTGGCATGATTGTAATTACCAACAACAGCTAGGCTATGCTATTTGATTCGGCTCAGTGCTTTCACTGTTGTAGTTGTGTAATTGTTAACCGGTTTTTTAATCTTGTGTCTCATGCTAAAATCGAAAGTTCATTTTAGGTGCCTACCGACTGATATTCAGGACATGAAATATGTCTCTTATTCTTCACTTGGTAAATGAATATCAGTCTAATTTCAAAATACCATGTACCAGAGGTTTTCTTCTGCTAAAAAACTGAACAACTGTAATTGTATTTTTATTAGGACACAAGAAATTTTGCCTACCTTTGATGCGTTTGCAAAAAAAAATCATGAATTTATTGTTTCTCGTTCCATTGTTAGCATACTATATATATATATATATATATATATATATATATAAAAGTATTTACAGTAAATTAATTAAAGTTATGGTTAAAATTCTCACTTTCACCGTAGTGTAAACTGATGAAGTAACAATGATTGGATCTTAGCACCATAAATATTTTTTTTTAAATTAAAGTTTCATGTTTAGTCTGAATCTGAATGCTTTAGTCTTTATTGCTCAATACATGCTTAAATAATGAACTTGTGCAGATTGTCATCACACTAGAAATATATGGTGTAAAAAACATTGTGGGGATTCCTTTTGGTTATCGTGGATTCTCTGACAAAGACTTGGCTGAAATGCCGGTAAGCCATGTTTCTTTCCTAGCAATGGTTTGCTGAAATATCTATTGCTCCATCCAAGATTTTCTGTTGTTAATTTGGCTTCGATTTTCAGCTATCACGGAAAGTAGTCCAAAATGTTCACCTTTCAGGTGGAAGCTTGTTAGGAGTTTCACGTGGAGGGCCCTCTGTCAGTGATATTGTCAGTAGTATGGAGGTGCTCAAAACTCTTTTACTAATATCAGATTAACTCAGTCTTCTTGAAGGAATTGCAGATATTAAATAAAAATAGTTAAGACTCAAGAGGCCAAGTATGTAGTCTCTCTGATATGTTTCCAAAATTGATGTCAGGAAAGAGGAATCAACATGCTTTTTGTGCTAGGTGGAAATGGTACTCATGCTGGGGCCAATGCTATCCACGATGAGGTTCATATCAGATCTTATGTTATCTGCATCTTTAGCACCATTTATTAATCTTGAACTTGGTATTTCCTTTGTTATTACTATCTTAAATTCAAAAATAGAACTCATAGAAACAAAGGTAGTTTTTGTTTTTTCTCCCTTTAAGTCCTAAGTAGTGTTTATAAATGTGTTTAGTCATTTGATTCAACTTCATGGCATTACAATGATTTTGGGTAACTAAAAGATTCAGATTTATTTTCCATATTTGGTATTTCTAAGCTATGTTTTCCATTTCAAGTTCAATTTGATTGAGATATTCATATGTATGAATAATTTATCAGATCCGGAGGGATATTAAGGATCTTCTTCTGTGATTAAGAATCTCTGGGAGTTGCGAAAACCTTCTCTACCACAAATAGGGGCTGGTTTTGGGTTTTCCTAAATCTATATGTTTGTACACTTTTGCTTTCAGTGCCGCAAAAGAAAGTTGAAAGTGGCTGTAGTTGGTGTGCCAAAAACTATTGACAATGACATTCTGCTGATGGACAAAACCTTTGGTTTTGATACTGCTGTTGAAGAAGCACAACGAGCAATCAACTCTGCATACATTGAGGTATATCAGCTTTGATTATTGGTGTTGATATAAAAAAAACTTGTTTGACTTTTGAAATCATGCATTATATAATTTTTTTCTACTTAAATTTAGGTGCAAAAACTCCTTCCTGTCACTGATTCCTCAATGTTAAACTTATTACTATTTCATTTTTCTCCTTCAATTAATTACCAGGCACATAGTGCTTACCATGGAATTGGTGTTGTGAAATTGATGGGTCGTAGCAGTGGTTTCATAGCCATGCAATCATCCTTAGCTAGTGGACAAGTTGACATATGTTTGATTCCAGAGGTATTTATGCTGGCTGTTAACAATTAATTCTGATCTGCTATGCCCATCACACTCTTTAAATGCATGTCTTTAATACATCCAAATTATGCATTCTCTAGGTACATTCCAATTTGCATGGGCCTCATGGCGTATTAAGGCATCTGAAATACCTAATTGAGACAAAGGGATCGGCTGTGATCTGTGTGGCAGAAGGAGCTGGGCAGGTGACTTAAATATATATATATATATAGCTATTTGAACCCTTCTTGGAAGTGATAATTTAATAACAAATTTATAGTTTTGATGGTGTATAGTAGGAGTGGTCAAATAACTTCCCTCTTTATATGTCTAACTCAATGGCCTACCCATCGATGAAAATAATATATTTTTTTGGTTTAACAATGTCTCCATTATAGTTATTTAGGCATTTACATGCTGCTGGTTTGATTTATTATTGCTTTCATGTTTCATTTTTTAACCTGTTGTCTATTCTATTGCTTTCTTCCTTTAAATTCTATTTGAAAGTTTTGGATCCTTCTCAATTTCAGTAACTTCTTCTGCTCTTATTGGAATTATAGCTGTGGAATTCACTTGCTTTACTGCAGAGAAGATTGTTGTATATTCATTTCGCAATTTTGCAAAGATGTTCCGTTTAAAATAAATTCTTGGTGTTTTCTCAATTGTATCATGTTTTGTCAGTGTAAATGTTTAGAGTCTCGGATGCAGTCCATAGGTGCTTAGTTGAAAGGATAAAAGCACCAATATGTTGAAATATTATTTCCCCTTCTAAAATAGGTATTTTCGAAACAGGGGTTAAGGCACCAGAATATCTCTTTATATATGTTAGATGAATTGTTTGACTGCTTTTTTCCCTCTTTGAAGACGAAGAGTCAATCCTTAGAGATATTCAAATTTGATAATATGATATACGAGAAAATATGTGAGTTGAGCATCTCTAAGATGCTGCTTTTTGATGCAGAATCTCGTTCAGAAAACTAATGCTACCGATGCATCTGGAAACGTTGTATTTGGAGATATTGGTGTGCACATCCAACAAGAGGTATTTCATTTTCATTGTAGTTTCCACCATTCTTACATTTGTTTCTTTGTAAACTCTTGGCTGAAGAAATAAAGATCTACTAGTTATTTGAATATTTCCTCTTAAGTAATTTAGTATGTTCAAAAAGGGAAAGTGATTGCATGTAGCCCTGTTAGGGATTTCCTGTCTTTGTCAAGTTACGAATCATAAATAATTTAATTGACTTGAATGAGGATTGGTATATGAAGTTTTGTTTGTAACAAATTCTTGAAGTAATCTCCAAAATTTTCTTTGTCTGATACCTTCCTTTTGGGTTGAAAATTTCATGTCCTTATGCTAGATTGCCGACACAATTGTCATAGATTGCTTTTGGTTTGATTGTGATTATTATGTATCAGTGCTATGCATGTGTCATGGAATAAATCAAATAATTCACCAATAAATTCATTTCTAATTTCATCAGTTTAATGTCTTTGGGCATCAAGTTATTGCGTTTAATGATGTTGGTTATCTTAATATAGTGATTTTTACTACATTTAGATGTAAGAATCTTCTCTAAGGTGGTCATTTTAATCCGCTTCTTAAACTTTAAAAAAAAAGATAATGTTAACTCCCTAGCCCCGTAGACTTTCTCATATGTACCACAAAAAAAAAAAAAAAAACATTTGAAACCTAGGTAGGTGCCTCTTTTTGATTTTTGTGTTCCTAAGAGGTGGCGAAACAAATCGCTTTCTAGGTCCTTCCATTGGATGATTTATTTATTTTTCCGAGTACACTTGATGAACCTGATAGGGTATTAAATGTTATTTCACTATTTTGCTGCCAGATAAAGAAATATTTTAAGGAAATTGGCATCCCTGCCGATGTAAAGTATATTGATCCAACATACATGATCCGTGCATGCCGTGCAAATGCATCAGATGGAATTTTATGCACTGTTCTAGGACAAAATGCTGTAAGTATCCATTACTTTTCTCCACACTCATGCGCACGCTCAATATGGTTTGTTTGAACTTCTTCTTCTTCTTTGATACAAGAAGAGAACTATTAGGAACTGATAACATGGATAGAAACTTGTATTACTTAGATGCAGGTTGGTAAATGAGCTAAGGTACTGGAAACCGACAATAAAATAAATTCTGTCAAAGTAGTCTCATTACTAGAAACCAAACAGTCTGGAAATATTAAACCCTTAAATTTTAATTTTGCCACTTTGTGTGATTTTAAACAGTTGACTGTTGGCCAACCAATTGCAAGCTTGCAAGTTAACTAGCCTTTGCACGAGTCTTCTAGCATGTCACGTCCTTGGTGCATATTGATATAGGGTTGTGCAAGTTTGCCCGTTTCGAAATCGGCTTTTCTACTTTCTTATATCGCAGGGCTCTATATATATTATACACATTTTATGTTTAGAACTGATCTCTGGAAATGTAAAATATGATGGATGCATGCCTTCATTTGCAGGTTCATGGTGCATTTGCTGGGTATAGCGGCATTACAGTTGGTATATGCAACACTCACTACGTTTACTTTCCGATTCCTGAGGTCATTTCTCATCCCCGGGAAGTTGACCCCAACAGCCGGATGTGGCATCGATGCTTGACTTCTACAGGCCAGCCCGACTTCGTCTAAAAGGGGTTAGTTTAATCAAAAGAGTGAAGAAATTTAAGTTTTGAAATGAAACATCATTAAAGGACAGCGAGCTAGCTTTTAGAAAATTTCTTTTTAGGCTGCTCATTATAGGCTGTAAAAGAAATAAAACCAAAGATAACATTCCACCAAATTTAAAAAAAAAAAAAAGAAAAACATCAATAATAAAAACATCAGGGGAGTTACCCTATTATTTTGTCTTTAGGGAATCAATTTTGGCTGTTCATGGAAATGAGAATGCAGTCAGTCAAACAGGGAATTGGTTCATATGTAACAAACAAAAGCAGTTGTGTAATTTTTTTTGGGTACAAAAGAGGTCGTAGTTGGGATTCGAATTTCAAATTTACTGGATGCCACTTCTAAAGGATATTTATATGAACAAATTGAGTTAAACTCCGGGTTCGCAGTTGTGTAATTTATTGATATCAGGATATTAAGATTTGGACAAACAATTGCATTTCTAATTCTGCTCCGTTAATCACACTTTTCAACAGAGCATATTTTTTGCATACTCTTTTTTTTTTTCCTTGGAAAATTAAGTAACTTATCTATCTCGAAAACAAAATTTTCTTGCTTCTTAAACCACTAACTTGAAATAAAAAAAAAAAATTTGCTTTTATCATTTATGGTATCTACAATTGGCTCCACATGTCTCCCTCATGTGACATGTTTGTATACTCATGTCACTAGTGAAATATATTTTGCATATTTTCATTAGCATCATTCATTTGCTTTGGAAACTAACTAACATTATCGCATCCCAGCTACAGCTACTTAATCTTAGTAGCATCCGGCAGTCTTTAGTTGCAAGGTGTGATGAGATGAGATATGATTAGAATCCAGCTTTGATTGAGTTCAATTTTGCTTGTAATTAGTACAATTCTCTACTAGTGCCAAAACCTATAACAGCAATGATATGCATAGGAAAAATGCAAAATAAATTCACTCTGGAAAGTGTCTGAATATTTGGTGACACTTAATTTGAAGGGTTAATGTCCTCTATGAGAAGCATTAGAAAATTTTTAATGTGATACTTTTATTAAAAAAATGTCCAATTAGGTACTTGAATTTATAAAATAACCAAACCCTTAACACGTTAATGAAAAATGCTAATATGACTATCAATCAATAAAAATTTGACACATGACTGTCACATTCATACAATAAATTTTATAATATTTGCACCAAAATGGTGCTGACAGGTAAACCCCATTTTTTTTCGCAAAATTTGTGCATTCACGTTTTTTTGTTGTTGTGTGGGTCCCTTTTTTTTTTTTAAGTTATTGGGTAGAGGTAAAAAAAAAATGGTATAATGGAAAGAGAAAAAAATAAAAAAAATTTGTGTGGTTGTGTTATTTTTTGTGTTTAAAATATTAAAAATTTATATAAATTTTTACACGTTAATAATTCGTTTTATATATATTTTTAAACGTTCGTGTATCCATATCGTGTTTGTGTTATTTTTTGTGTTGTGTTTTAATTATTTTTTCTATATTGTGTTCGTGACGTGTTCGTATTCGTTTTTTTTTTTTATATATAAAGTATTATAAATTTATATAAATTTTTACATTTTGATAATTCGTTTTATGTATATTTTTACACGTTCGTATATTTGTGTCGTGTTCGTGATATTTTTCGGGTGTTGTGTTTTAATTATTTTTTATTTTTGTGTTCGTGTCGTGTCTTAATTCATCTCATATTTTACATAATTTGACATTTTGGTTCAATTTAGAGAAAATTTTGTGTGTTCGTGTCGTATTTCAATTTATGAAATATTTTGCATAATTTATCATAATGATTCAATTTAATAGAAAAATAAAAAATAAATCGTTTCACCTGTAGCGTAGCACGGGTATCATATATATTTTATAAAAATTGAAAAAAAAATTTAATTTAATTTTTTTTCCTTTTTCCTTCTCTCCTCTTTCTCTTCTCTCTCTCGGTTCCTCACTTTTAATGATCGGGTCTGGCCATTATCCAACCAGGTCGGATCTAGCATCAGAATAGTTGGTCAACCTCTAAAGAGGTCAGAAACGACCTGAAGTCGGGATCCACCTTGTGGTTTTTGGCCTGTTCAGGTTGTTTTCTCCTTCCTTAGAGGTCGGTCGACCATTCTGATGTCGGATTCGATCTTTTCTGACCAGGCTCGATCGAATCCGAACATAAAAGGTGGGAAAGAATTGGGGATCAGGAAAGAAGAATAAGGGAGAGAAAGGGAATAAAATAAAAAGAAAATTATTTTTTTTTAAAAAAAAAATCGTTTTTAATTATGATATGTGGCAGTCATGTCACTGTCAAATGTATATATTATTTTTAATTTTTTATTAACGTGGTATGTTTTTAACAAATGTTAAAACTTAATTGAATAAAGGACAAATCAACATTTTTTTAAACAGTGTTAAGAGTTGGGTTAATATGATAAATGGACTCAAAATTCAGGTATTGATTGATTATTTTGATACTACAAGTATCACATTCGAACTTTTTCAATACTATAGTGACCTCATAGTATTATCCCAAACTGAAATTTTGAACTTGTATTAACAAGTTTTCATAACAAATATGTAGCTGAATTAGAGGGTGTGACTTGAATAAAACAAAATTTAAATGAGAAACCTTTAATAAGTTTTCAAATTAACAATTTCATGATCAAGATCCTATCCTTCTAACCACCCATTTTGGCCTAATTTGAGAGCATAGGAACTTATACATTCCTTGGGGCAAGGGGCCAATGCCACGAGGCTGAAATTAAGGTGATTGACAGTGATAGATGTGTTCAACAAATTAAATTGAAAATTTCTTGGGATTATGAAACATAACTTGAATATGATCAAGATCAATCTGCTCCTGCATCAACCCCACAGCAAAATTGCAGTCAAGTAAAAAAGTTGGATTTCTAAGATTACTAAGAAGAAAAAAAAAGAATGATTCAATGATTTACAGCAAATTGTTTGCTAACAGCCAACCACCTTGTTGCTTGGTCGTAAGTAGTAACCAGAGACTTTGTGTTAGGCACAAAGTCCTCCCTCCAATATTTTTCTTCATCAAATTGCATGTTATAACAATCTGATAGGATAGGGAATATTAACAGTTTAGCACTATATATTTTGTTCTTCATTCCAATCAATATCAGACTTACTGCTTTACTTCTGCCATTTTGTTCCTCAGTAACAAATTAGGTGGTGGGGGGACACTTTGGAAGGAAAATTAAGCAGCAGCTGAAAAACAAGTTATGTTGCTCGGACTTTTCATTTTTTTTAAATACTCATATTCCATATATGTGTTTGACACATATTCTGATATGGATATAAGTATGATCCTTCAAATATATGATTTTTTTTTTAAAAAAATTGAGTATATTCATGTCAAACACATACTCGTATCTGACATTCACCGTAACGTAGCAAACAGGGATCTCTTAAAACTGTACGAAACTGGTGCTTAGCAGAAGTTAGGTGTTATGAGTTCGCAGTTGAAAGATGATAACACTGTCTTTGGTGGGACTCCTCAATCAAGCTGTACTACAGTCTAAAGCAAATGGTTTCCTCAGAACCCTGATAAAATAAAAAAGATAAAACAATCAGAATGTTTTAACATTTACATTCTGATCAAACTGATACTTTTAACAATAATATTATGCAATAAACACAGAGCTCTCTATTCACATTCATAAGAAGCCCAAGAACATACAAAGAGTAAGAAGAGCTGTTCTATATCTACCAAAGAACCAATGTCCTTTTTCATGGTCAGCCATTTGCTAATAATTGTAGTTGTTTTTCCTAAAGGGAAGCCTAGTGGTCAGGTTTATCTTGAGTCCTAAGGACCAAATCAATCAAAACCAGTTTCTTTTTTAACGAGTGAGATATTTCATCCTTTTAAAAGATAGCATGAAAACCTGTTACAAGAAACAAAAGTGCCAACACCATCAAGATTGGAGTTACTAAACTAAATAATCTCCATTGGAAATGGAATTTATCTGATACATATATATATATATATATATTCCCTATTAGTGTATCAACCCCAGCCTAGATTTTCCCCTCCGGCCCTCAGCCATAAATCGATTTGGTCGGGTTCCATTTCCATGTTCCTACACAAGGTAGTCGAATGGTATTTGTCATGTCAAAGGCAGCACTGACTCTGTTTGGAATTGGATTGAAGTGGGCTCAATCATACTCTTCAAAGGCTAATATTCGAATTCGAATTAGAATCAGAATCAGATTGAAATGGGCTCACATCAGCCCAAAATCTAAAATGGCAAGAATCATTTCCCTTCTCATCATTCCTATGTGCTTACATAAGAGGCTGCAGCTTGCAACCAAGTTACGAATGGGTTATCTGAAAATGTCTTAAAATATTGATTATGAGATCAAACTTTAAAGTCAGCCACGTGTTAAAAATCTTTACGAATAGCCACTACAAATGATTTTTTTTTTTTTTTCATATTTGATACATTGGTGAAATTTTTTAATTTTACATTCGAATATTAAGAATTTATTATTTTTTTATTTTTATTTTTTAATATATTTTAAAGAATATGTATTATCTTACTAATCATATTTATTAAATCTAAAAACTTTACTTAAGATAAATAGATATTTAAAAAAAAATACACATGCTCAAAATAAGATACTACTAGCTTTTACATTGATGCAAACCCCAACTAACTATTAATTAGGCATCTTCTAAAAAAAAACTATTAATTAGGCATAATTCATAAAGGCATAATCCTTTTTAACAAAAAAACATAAATTTAAGGAATGTTATCTCATATATTGATAATGAGACTTTATAAGTGAGGTTAATAAAATAATACATATTTTTTAGTGTATATTTATAAAAATAAAAAAAATATAATGATTTAAAAAATAAAAAATATGATAATTTTTTAGTCTCGTTTATTATCAAGGTATAAAAACAGACTCTAAATTTAGGCACAAAGTATACGAGTCAAGAGAATAGGCATATAACAAACCAAATGACATACCCTAATTAAAAAAGAACAAAGAAAGAAAAGTAAGAACCAAACCGACGTCGTTTGTGCTTAAAAAGAATTTAAAAATTAAAACAACAAAAAAGAAATAAATTTGTACTAATTAGTAATTACCCAAACAAACAAAGGGGAACCCTAGAGAAGGCAGAAGGTCACCTCTTTATAAATACACTTTCCAGGTTTGGGTTCCACAGTCAGTCCACATTTCTCTCTTCACTTGAAACCATGGAGCTCTGTACGAGCCTCACCCAACCCATTTCCACTCTCCCTACAATCAGATTCTTAACCCCAACTCCCTCTTTCCCTCCCTGTCTCCGCCCACTCCCGCTGTATCGTTCCACCGCCCGCGGCCTCCGTTCCCGTGCGATATCCCTAAACCCTAGCCCATCCTTTTTTTCTTTTTAAATTCCTTTTTATTTTTCTATCTCATTTTTGTTTTTGTTTTTTTATCTGTTTTTCCTATTGTGTTTTTAGGATTTTCTTTTTAAAAATTATCCTTTATCTTTTATATACTATAAACTGGTCTCATTTTTTTGTTTGTTTTTTGTTTTGTTTTTTGTTTTGTTTTGTTTTGTTTTGTTTTGTTTTGTTTTTTTTCTGTTTTTCATTTTGTATTTGTTTTTTTATCTGTTTTTCCTTATTGTATTTTTAGGATTTTCTTTTTAAAAATTATCATTTATCTTTTATATACTATAAACTGGTCTCATTTTTGTTTTTTATCTGTTTTTTCATATTGTATTTTTAGGATTTTTTTTATAAAAATTATATTTTATCTTTTATATACTATTATATACTATAAACTGGAAAGTAACACTTTTTCTCTTTTTATTTTTATTTTTGTGCTTTGTAGGGGTTTTGTATTTTAATAACACGTTGCCTAAAGCAACAACATCCGAAGAAACCTCCTCGACCGGTCCCAATCGATATTTCGGGGAGGATCGCGACGGCGTGGCCGCATTGGAAGAAGTTCCAGCGGTTGAGAAGAATGTGTACAATGAAAAGCTACCAGCGGAAGAACCTAAAGAAGAGTCAGCTGCCGAAGAGGAATCGCTGACGTTTGAGTTTTTGGAGAAATTTAATATAAAGGTTTACCCTTTACTTAAATCACTTTACACGTTGAAAGATGCATCATAGTTTCAATTATATTTATGATAAGAAAGATTAATTTTTGAATATATATATATATATATATATATATATATATATATATATATATATATATATAAAGAAAGAAAGGTTGGTTCCTTGGGTTTTGATGAGATGCACTGTTCAGAAACAGAATATTGACTGCTTGTTTGATTGTATTTGTATATATAATTAAACGGTGTATTCCTTTAAGATATCAATTTGTTGTTAAAAATGGGCCAAATTGAATAGGTCAGTTGTAGGAAGGAAATATTTATGAGTTTATCTATCAATTAACTGTGTATTCATTTGGAAGATGCATTTCTTGAGTTAGAATGGATTGATAAAGAAACATCATGGGTTTTTTTACCTGTTTATTTATGTTACTGAGAAATGAACTTTTCTTGGCCTTTTAATGTTCCTTTTCTTTGTCAAATTGGGTTGCAATGATGAGGTTTTGGAATCATTGAAAGGCATTTGTTGAATGCTTGATGAGACTCGACCATTGTGTCGATCCTGAGCGGTTACCTGAGCAACCTAGTAAGTTATTCTTTGTTACTTTTTCATCTTGTCCTATTTTGTCTGTTTAGTCATTAATTGTTTTGGTGATAAACTATGTATTTCTTTCCAATCTGAAGTCTTGGCTCCTAGGTACTTGTTTCAATGTCAGCTGCCTTTTCTTCTTATTCCGCACCTTCCTTTTTTATAATAAGAGTCTTTTTGTAATATTGGTTGCAGTCATTTACTTTCTTCTCCCCTCATTGTTTTTGAGGTTTCATTGTTATGTTTTTGCTCCACTTCTTCAAATACAGTTATAATGGTTGCTATGATGAGTATCAGAATTAGTGAAAGAATATCATAAGTTCTTGATGAATCATCGACAACTATGTCGATCTGAGCGGTTACCTGAGCAACATGATTTGCTAATACCCCTTATCATCCTATGTTCTATATGAGGTTAAATTGTTAGGTTTTTGTACACTAAATCATTTTGTTTTGCATGCCTTGTCTTTGAGGTTTCCATTCATTAAATTTTTGCTGGTCTTATAAAATGTATTACTTATTTACTTTCATAACCATTAAAATTGGGTCAAAAGTAAATATTTTATGAGACAGTAACAATATGTTCATGTGAATTGTTATCCAAGCAACATAGTTTACCTTTTCTTTTCCTTAGCAAAAAATGTTCCTTTTCTTGGCCTTTTAATGTTCCTTTTCTTTGTCAAATTGGGTTGCAATGATGAGGTTTTGGAATCATTGAAAGGCATTTGTTGAGTGCTTGATGAGACCCGACCATTGTGTCGATCCTGAGCGGTTACCTGAGCAACCTAGTAAGTTATTCTTTGTTACTTTTTCGTCTTGTCCTATTTTGTCTGTTTAGTCATTAATTGTTTTGGTGATAACTATGTGTTTCTTTCCAATCTGAAGTCTTGGCTCCTAGGAACTTGTTTCTATGTCGGCTGCGTTTTCTTCTTATTCCGCTCCTTCCCTTTTTATAATAAGTCTTTTTGTAATATTGGTTGCAGTCATTTACTTTCTTCTCCCCTCATTGTTTTTGAGGTTTCATTGTTATGTTTTTGCTCCACTTCTTCAAATACAGTTATAATGGTTGCTATGATGAGTATCAGAATTAGTGAAAGAATATCATAAGTTCTTGATGAATCATCGACAACTATGTCGATCTGAGCGGTTACCTGAGCAACATGATTTGCTAATACCCCTTATCATCCTATGTTCTATATGAGGTTAAATTGTTAGGTTTTTGTACACTAAATCATTTTGTTTTGCATGCCTTGTCTTTGAGGTTTCCATTCATTAAATTTTTGCTGGTCTTATCAAATGTATTACTTATTTACTTTCATAACCATTAAAATTGGGTCAAAAGTAAATATTTTATGAGACAGTAACAATATGTTCATGTGAATTGTTATCCAAGCAACATAGTTTACCTTTTCTTTTCCTTAGCAAAAAATGTTCCTTTTCTTGGCCTTTTAATGTTCCTTTTCTTTGTCAAATTGGGTTGCAATGATGAGGTTTTGGAATCATTGAAAGGCATTTGTTGAGTGCTTGATGAGACTCGACCATTGTGTCGATCCTGAGCGGTTACCTGAGCAACCTAGTAAGTTATTCTTTGTTACTTTTTCGTCTTGTCCTACTTTGTCTGTTTAGTCATTAATTGTTTTGGTGATAACTATGTGTTTCTTTCCAATCTGAAGTCTTGGCTCCTAGGAACTTGTTTCTATGTCGGCTGCCTTTTCTTCTTATTCCGCTCCTTCCCTTTTTATAATAAGTCTTTTTGTAATATTGGTTGGAGTCATTTACTTTCTTCTCCCCTCATTGTTTTTGAGGTTTCATTGTTATGTTTTTGCTCCACTTCTTCAAATACAGTTATAATGGTTGCTATGATGAGTATCAGAATTAGTGAAAGAATATCACAAGTTCTTGATGAATCATCGACAACTATGTCGATCTGAGCGGTTACCTGAGCAACATGATTTGCTAATACCCCTTATCATCCTATGTTCTATATGAGGTTAAATTGTTAGGTTTTTGTACACTAAATCATTTTGTTTTGCATGCCTTGTCTTTGAGGTTTCCATTCATTAAATTTTTGCTGGTCTTATCAAATGTATTACTTATTTACTTTCATAACCATTAAAATTGGGTCAAAAGTAAATATTTTATGAGACAGTAACAATATGTTCATGTGAATTGTTATCCAAGCAACATAGTTTACCTTTTCTTTTCCTTAGCAAAAAATGTTCCTTTTCTTGGCCTTTTAATGTTCCTTTTCTTTGTCAAATTGGGTTGCAATGATGAGGTTTTGGAATCATTGAAAGGCATTTGTTGAGTGCTTGATGAGACTCGACCATTGTGTCGATCCTGAGCGGTTACCTGAGCAACCTAGTAAGTTATTCTTTCTTACTTTTTCGTCTTGTCCTATTTTGTCTGTTTAGTCATTAATTGTTTTGGTGATAACTATGTGTTTCTTTCCAATCTGAAGTCTTGGCTCCTAGGAACTTGTTTCTATGTCGGTTGCCTTTTCTTCTTATTCCGCTCCTTCCCTTTTTATAATAAGTCTTTTTGTAATATTGGTTGCAGTCATTTACTTTCTTCTCCCCTCATTGTTTTTGAGGTTTCATTGTTATGTTTTTGCTCCACTTCTTCAAATACAGTTATAATGGTTGCTATGATGAGTATCAGAATTAGTGAAAGAATATCATAAGTTCTTGATGAATCATCGACAACTATGTCGATCTGAGCGGTTACCTGAGCAACATGATTTGCTAATACCCCTTATCATCCTATGTTCTATATGAGGTTAAATTGTTAGGTTTTTGTACACTAAATCATTTTGTTTTGCATGCCTTGTCTTTGAGGTTTCCATTCATTAAATTTTTGCTGGTCTTATCAAATGTATTACTTATTTACTTTCATAACCATTAAAATTGGGTCAAAAGTAAATATTTTATGAGACAGTAACAATATGTTCATGTGAATTGTTATCCAAGCAACATAGTTTACCTTTTCTTTTCCTTAGCAAAAAATGTTCCTTTTCTTGGCCTTTTAATGTTCCTTTTCTTTGTCAAATTGGGTTGCAATGATGAGGTTTTGGAATCATTGAAAGGCATTTGTTGAGTGCTTGATGAGACTCGACCATTGTGTCGATCCTGAGCGGTTACCTGAGCAACCTAGTAAGTTATTCTTTGTTACTTTTTCGTCTTGTCCTATTTTGTCTGTTTAGTCATTAATTGTTTTGGTGATAACTATGTGTTTCTTTCCAATCTGAAGTCTTGGCTCCTAGGAACTTGTTTCTATGTCGGCTGCCTTTTCTTCTTATTCCGCTCCTTCCCTTTTTATAATAAGTCTTTTTGTAATATTGGTTGCAGTCATTTACTTTCTTCTCCCCTCATTGTTTTTGAGGTTTCATTGTTATGTTTTTGCTCCACGTCTTCAAATACAGTTATAAAGGTTGCTATGATGAGTATCAGAATTAGTGAAAGAATATCATAAGTTCTTGATGAAGCATCGACAACTATGTCGATCTGAGCGGTTACCTGAGCAACATGATTTACTAATACCCCTTAGCATCCTATGTTCTATATGCGGTTAAATTGTCAGGTTTTTTGTACACTAAATCATTTTGTTTTGCATGCCTTGTCTTTGAGGTTTCCATTCATTAAATTTTTGCTGGTCTTATCAAATGTATTACTTATTTACTTTCATAACCATTAAAATTTGGTCAAAAGTAAATATTTTACGAGACAGTAACAATATTTTCATGTGAATTGTTATCCAAGCAACATAGTTTACCTTTTCTTTTCCTTAGCAAAAAATGTTCCTTTTCTTGGCCTTTTAATGTTCCTTTTCTTTGTCAAATTGGGTTGCTATGATGAGGTTTTGGAATCATTGAAAGGCATTTGTTGAATGCTTGATGAGACTCGACCATTGTGTCGATCCTGAGCGGTTACCTGAGCACCTAGTAAGTTATTCTTTGTTGCTTTTTGGTCCTGTCCTATTTTGTCTGTTTAGTCATTAATTGTTTTGGTGATAAACTATGTGTTTCTTTCCAGTCTGAAGCTATGTTACATAGACTCGGGTGCGGGTATCCGATACGGGTATGTATCTAAGAGTCAGACTCGTCATTTGCTCAAAGTTTTGGACTCGCGGAGTCGGCTAAAAAGAGTCCAAAAATAGGATACGGGTGTGCGGATACTTAAAAATGTCAAAAAAATATTAATATTATTTCTTATATAAATAAAATTTCCTCTCACCAAAGTTTCATTAAATATCTTTAAATACAGAAATTCATTTTTTCTTAAATTAATTTTAAATAGTTAAATATTTTTATTTTAATAATCTTAATCCCCACAAATTGAAGTTTGAACTTTTTATAATCAAGATCTCAAGATATGAAAAAAAGCCCAAAATACAATCCTTTTGTTTTTATGGACCAAATAGATTAATTGCTTTGTTAAGGTAATAGAATTGTGGGCATGGAGATTTTAAAGCCCAATAGACAATTAGAAAAATCCCTTAATCTATCCACCTCTTCTCTTTGTAGCCGCCCGCAATCCTTCCATCCCTTCATTCTTTCTCTCTCTAAAATACAGAAAGTTTACAGAAAGTTTCCACGATTTTTTCCCCTAAGCTGTCATGTTGCAAAAGCTAAGAAAGAAGCCCAAGTGCAACAACAAGGATTAGCTTAGTATTTCCCCCGTCGACCCCAACTTTCTTATGCTCTGTTCTTGAAGGCCTTTGTGCGATTTGCAACATAGACGAGTCCATATTTGCAGAGACGAGTCAGACACAGATCTCGTGTCGGTGTCCGTGTCGTGTCGTGTCGACACTGGTATGGCACCTCAAAGTGCCGAGTCCATGTAACAGAGGTCTGAAGTCTTGGCTCCTAGGAATTTGTTTCAATGCCAGCTGCCTTTTCTTCTTATTCCTTACCTTTTTTATAATAAGAGTCATTTTCTAATATTGGTTGCAGTCATTTACTTTCTTTTCCCCTCATTGTTTTTGAGGTTTCATTGTTATGTTTTTGCTCCTTCAATTACAGTTATAATGGTTGCTATGATGAGTATCAGAATTAGTGAAAGAATATCATAAATTCTTGATGAAGCATCGACAACTATGTCGATCTGAGCGGTTACCTGAACAACATGATCTGCTAATACCCCTTATCATCCTATGTTCTATGAGGTTAAATTGTCAGGTTTTTGTAAACTAAATCGTTTTGTTATGCATTCCTTGTCTTTGATGTTTCCATTCATTAAATTTTTGCTGGTCTTATCAAATGTATTACTTATTTACTTTCATAACCATTAAAATTTGGTCAAAAGTAAATATTTTATGAGATAGTAACAACCATGTTCATGTGAATTGTTATCCAAGCAACATAGTTTACCTTTTCTTTTTCCCTAGCAAAAAAATCCGAACTCTCTCAATCTCTCTCTCTCTCTCTCTTTGTTCCCCCTAAATTCTCTATTTTACTTTGCTTTGCAAGGTTTATTGCTAGATATTAACTGAATTTATAGTTCCACTGCTCTTTCCTTATATGTTATTTTGTGCTTTCACCTTTGGCCTTTGAAGCTATTTCATTTTCATACCTCTATCACATGGCTCCATTTTAGGGGTTTTTACCTTTCCATCAGCATTTGTTAATTTTTGTACCAAATCCTTGATAGCTAAGATTAGAACCTCCCCTTTTTATTCTTTGCCTTGTTTAGATTTGTTCATTATAAGTGTTACATTACTTATTCAATGAATTTACAAATTGGTTGCTGTGGTGATTAGTAGAATTTATGAAAATTTTATGAAACATCGACAGCCATGTCGATCTGAGCGGTCACCTGAGCAACACTATTTGTTCAAAATTCAAATTCTTCTGGGAGCAAGATTTTAGTTTTTTTTTTTTAATTATTATTTATCAAAATTTGATTTCTCTTTAGGTGCAAATTTATTTCTGGATGATCATTAAAATTTGCTGAAAATCGCTGCAAGTTCTTGGTGAGATGTCAACCATGTTGAACTGGGTTGTTATCTGGGCAATATGATTTATTTATTGTTTTAGTCATTCTTATATTACCTTTTGCTGTCTGTCTTCTTTCTTTTTAATTTTTGTTGATCTCTTTCCTCGTGATTTTGTCCCCCTTTTTTCATCAGAAGTTTTTTGTTCTTGATTCTTATCTGAGCAACTCAATGTTCAGAGTTTCTGTTGCTTATCTCTCTGGCTGACCTTATTTCTATGGTTGGTGTAAGAAGAGAATGATTTGAAACTCAGTGTTGGTCACATGCAATGGTCATTTGTACTTTGAGAATTAAGTTTAATAGTCTGCTTCAGTCTTTTAGAATTCTTTTGGTTTCTCTTGGTTTGAGATTCTGATGGCTTGATTACTAAATGCTTGCAGCTTGACTCTGAAGATGCATATTCAATTATATCATATGGAAGTGGTGCGGTGGTTGCTTTATGGCTAGCTTCAGCTGTAGTCGGTGCTATTGATTCAATTCCATTGGTGCGTTTTAAAAATGAATTCTGAGTTTCTTTGGACAATAAATAATATATTTATATTCCTTTTGATTGAGGATTTGTTTTCATTGTAACATTCAGTTCCCTAAGTTGATGGAAGTTGTGGGTCTTGGCTACACATGCTGGTTCAGCTCCCGTTATCTGTTATTCAAGGTAGCTGCTTGAGTGATTGAGATTCTAAATAATCCTCATGTGACATAAAAGAGAAATATTAATTCTTTTTACTTGCATTTGGCAGAAAAACAGGGAGGAATTGGCTGCTAAAATTGAAGAGCTTAAGCAGCAGGTCCTTGGCTCAGACGATGAGTGATACGGGATGGATTTGATTTAGTGAGTTTTGTTTGTTACATTACATGAAAAGATGAAATGCAAAAGTTGGATATTTTCTCTAGTTGATATTTATTAGGCACCTACCTAGTGTACAAATATGTTAATAACCAGACTAGTCAGAGCATTTAGATAAAGACTAGAGAAAACCCGGGCTTCGCCGCTAGCGGTAAATTTTTTTAATTTTTTTGTTTGTTTTTGTTTTGGTGTATTACAGCATTTCAGAAAAAATAATGAACCAACAATAGAAATTGTAGCCTTGATTAGTGAACCAACAATAGAAATTGTAGGGATCTTCAGGCTGAGCAGCTGATAATCCAGAATGCTGTCAACAACAAGGTCAAAGAATAAAAATTTACTTGGAGAAGCTTAATGTCCTGACAAAAAAATCCAGTTAAGTTGGTTAGTTCTTAGCTATGTTACTCCGACTTCTTATTTTTTCTAAAGTACCCGTTTGTACCCGTATGCCTCTTCAATATACCACACAAACATGAATAAAATCAGCCCACAAACATGCACTCATGCATGGACCTCCATATGCCTCTCTATAGGAGTCAGGTTATGCCCCACATGATATCTTATCATCACTATTATTTAGGCAAAAATCAGCCCATTCTCAAAAAATCTCAAACTCAACCCAGTAATATTTCAGGAAATAAAGTGTCATATAGTTTGATTAAAAGCATATAAGGAACCAACTCTAGGGGCCTCAGTAACTCAAATCTAACTGATAACAATTGATCGACAGTAAGGAGGTAAATCTCATTGAGCAAGAAGAAAAGCTTCAGGTATTTTATTGTGTTCCCATTTGAGCTTATCGGTTGAATAAAATCTTCCCTTTACATCTAAATACTTTAGCATGAATAAGGACCCAAAACTCCATAGCAATTAGTGTTATGAGAAAATTAATTAGATCATAACTTGAGTTTAACATTAAAAACTAAAGGAGGACATGCACATGCATGTTTTGGACTATCATCTCTGACTCCTGCATATATCGCAAAGTTTCATTATTTAGGGAACTGAAGGATAACGTATATCAAGACAAGGTGATGAGAACATTCATTTCCTCATTTACCTCAATGATTCGTCTGGTTGGCCCTGAGAAAGAAATGGATGGTTAAAGAACTCTTCAAATATTAAACGTTCCACTTCAAATACAACGATAAAGAGCACACTAAGAATGAGAGCACGAATATAAATAAGAATTGCTCAGCACTCAAAATACATTTACAGCCTTGCTGAATGAAACATGACTCTTATGGTTCTCTTTGCTCTTTGTCTTGACATAACAGCTAAAGCTTTACCTTAGCATCATTTTCCTTACATGATCTAGCATGTAGAGACTATTACTTTACATTACAATAATTCTTGTAAGCTCAATTAACAAATTGGTGGGTAAAGTCATTCCTGATTAAAACATCAAACTGTAAAACTGCAAGCCAAAGTAATGGATAAGAACAATAGTTACAAACTAAAGAATTCCAATTGAGGTTGAAACCCCTAGGCTTCAAATATAGTGTTCTTTCATGTACCTCTAATTTTGGCAATCCTCATTGTCATAGAATAAAGTAGCATCTAACAGTGAAATGGTCATTTTGGTCTTTAATAAGTCAACAAATAATTCAACTATATATGTCAGAAGTTCATAATTTAATCTACATTTGTGGAATACCTGGAGTACGGCGCAGCAATTTTTGACATAAATCTTTGCAATCAGCAGTCAAATAATTGTTTTCCACAGGGAAATGCAACTCAGTTGATTTCACAATGTTTTGGAGCAACTGCAAACGCCAGATATGAAGAAAAGATCAAGGGAATTGCAAGGGCAACAAAATAATCACTGGTTTAACTCAGGTGATTAATTGAAAGTCTAAAGTTAGAACTTCGAGAACCCTAGGAACCACCTTAGACAAAAAAAGTTAAAATTTCATTAACCTGTATTTGATTGTTTCCTGTGAATGGAGTTTTCCCAGTAACGAGCTGAAATAAAATAGCACCAACACTCCAGAGATCTGCCTGCGTATTAAGAGCAAGGTTAGTAGGCAGTAATTAAGGTATGAATGCGAAGAGGAAAGAGGAGTCTTGTGTGAGGAGTAACTATCACCTTTGCATCATACTTCTGCAGCTGCATTATCTCTGGAGCCATGTAAAGCGGTGAACCACATAATGTTTCAGCAAGGCCCCTAGGTTGCAGAGATCTGTCAAAACAGAACTGTAATATTCTAACCATTGACTATGGGTGAAAAATTCATAGGAAAAGCATATGTGCTTAGCACAGTTAGTACTAACGTTATATCTTTTTCATCTCCTTTCCCTCTGTTCATAATTAAGGGTTATATAAACAAATGAACTTTATTTTAATCGCAAAATGACACCAATGGGATTACAAATGCAAAAGATTTTCCATTTTTAACAGAACTCCAAACGAGAAAAGAGAGTAAACAATATTTATGAATAACTTTTTTGACTAATATCAGCATTGCAGCCATGGTTATTTCAGCTATTATTTCCAAATATATCATGTTTTTCAGAAGCATCACTTAGCATTCTTCACTATGTTGAGCACCAATGTATGCAGTGGTTATACCCTAAGATCACACCTCTTACTTTTAAATTTGAGAATTGAAATCATTCTCAAACCACCTAAAGCTAGATAAGCACATAATACAGACTACCGAAGAAGATGGGTGGTCTCAAGTTGTAGTATCAACAACCAGAAGAATTAGTTGCAATGTTGCATAGTGTAGACAAATTCAAACAACAAAGGATAAGGCCGGTACTTCTTACTCAATGAGATTACTTATTTAAAAAAAAAAGGAAAGAAAGAAACGGAAAAAGAAAACCACCCTATAAGTAGGTGGAGCAATGTGATCATTTACCTTGCAAATCCAAAGTCCGCAATCTTTAAAACTGCATTGCTGTCATTTCTTGAGAGAAGAAGATTCTGTTCAAAAAACAACATTACAAAGAGAATATATTCAAAGAAACTACAAGAATTTTCACAATTTTCAAATTTCTCAGCAAGCAAACAGCAAAAAAGGAAAGAAAAAAAAAACCAAATAATTACCTTCTACACGGTAGATCTAAAACCTGCACCATCACTTTCTTAGACAACTGGAAAAAAAATTAGAAATTAAAAACAAAAAGAAGGAGAAGAAGAAAATCTGTTAAAAAGGGGGAAAAGTTAAAAACCTCGGCCAAGAGCTAAGCATGGCGAGAGATATCATCAGGAGAAACGCCAGAAGAGCCGCCGTTTTGATCATTATCGCCGTTATTGTTGCTACTATTTTTATTAACTGGATATCTGATTTCGGATTTCAGAGGAGTAGGAGTGGATTGAGGTTTTGAGGCTGCGACGGGAGGAGGCGCTGGAACCGGAGGCTGAAGAGTTGGCTCGGAAAGGCGGAGGAGGCGGTGGTGGTTGGAGAAGGGGAATAGCTGTGGAGGCGATCGTCGGTGGTAGTTGTGGACCAGAGCGAACTATTGAGCCAATCCTTTAATTCTCACGCTAAAGCCAAACTATTGAAAGGGCATTTAATGCACTGACTTGAACTTTAATGCTACAGCTATTTTACGCGTTTGTAAAACCAAATAGAGAAAGAGAAAGAGCATTTAACGCATTGTATAACGCGTGACTGACTTGAACTTTAATGCTACAGCTATTTTACGCGTTTGTAAAACCAAATAGAGAAAGAGAAAGAGCATTTAATGCATTGTATAACGCGTGAGTATTTAATACATAGACATGAAACGACACCGTTTTTAAACTTATGGTTAAAGGAGTGTACAAAATCCTATTTAACCATTGGATGAACTGTAGACAGGGGCAACTCAAGGAGCGGGTTAAAATTAACTGCTGTCAGTAATTAAATACCCAAAACGCGTTAAAATTAAATGATGGCCGAGTTAATTCTCCAAACTCCAGTTGGGTAATGCGTGAACATTTAATTCATCAGAGAGTAAAGCTTAAGACATGCTCAAACGCGTAAAAAAAAAATAATGACCGAACGAAACAGCATCGTTTTGCAGGATCAAACGCGTAAAAAAATAATTCCTCAGCTGAAGTTAATGCATCAGACGTGTGAATATTTAATGCATCAGACCCTTCGGAATCTTACGCGTTAAAATTATGGAGAGAGAACACCCTTCGAACCGCTGGACAGAGAACACCCTTCGGACCGCTAGACCAAAAAAATATATATGCTAAAAGATTTTAACGCGTCAGAATAGGGTAACCATTAATAATTTTAGGGTAAATATGAAAAACATGCTTTGAGTAGGCAAATTATTTTTAAATAGTGTAATGAGTAAAAGTTATTTGAAAAAAAATTAAATAATTACAAATTATTATAAAAGATATTGTAAAGACAAAATTACTCTTAATGAAAAATTTATTTTTCCTTTCTCTTTCATTAAAGAGATATTTTTATTTTAAAATTTTAATTGAAAATAAATTTTAAGAACAAAATATTTAGATATTTATTTTTTAAAATTTTAAAAAAAAATTAAAAATAAAGCAAAATTAATTTTAGGAATATTATTGTTATTCTTTTAATTTTTTTAATTAAAAAAACTAAATAAGAAAATTAAAATTTATGTTTTAAATTTAAAAAAAAATTTTATTTTCAGATTTTTTATTTTTTCTTTTAAATTCAAAAAAAAAAGGGGAAAATAATTTTAGAGGAAAAAATGTTATTTTTTAAAAGTTTAATTTTGAAAAGTTAATAGCAAAAATTAAATGTAAAAAAGTATTTTTAAATAAAAAAAATCATTTATATATATTTTATTTTTATTTTTGTAAAAAATAATAAAATAAGAGAAAAAGAAAGGAGAAAGTTGTTATATCAAGGTAATTGTGTCTTTACAAATGCCTTTGTAATAAATTTTTTTTTCCTAAAATTATATTTATTCATTATACCATTTAACAATAATTTGATTATTTAGAGCATGTTTTTCAAATTTGTCTAAAACGACACCGTTTCATGGGAAAGATGCTTCGAAAACTGGAGAAAGTGAATAGTGCGGGACAGGTGTTATGGGCTCATTGGGGCAAGCTAGTTGAAAAATTATTTTAACTCATTATATCATTTAACAATAATTTCATTATTCACAGCATGTTTTTCAAATTTTTTTCAACAATAAATGCGCGCAAACGGTAACAAAGAACATTAAAGCAAAACGGCGTCGTTTAACGGGACAGATGCTCCGAAAACTAGAGAAAATGAATAGTGCGAGACAGGTGTCAAGATGGGCTCATTACTTGAGCTTTAATATAGATGAATAAATTTATTGGTTTCTTCTTCCATGCGCCCTGCAAGTATGCATTTTCTATGGTTCATTAGCAATGGTTGTTTAGTGCACACACTTACAATTTCAAGAATGTTCCATTCATTCAGGAAAAGGGTAAGGTTTGATTTTAATGCATTTAAATGTAATCTTATTTTATTAAAATTTTGGGAGTTCTTGATGATCTGCAACCGGTTTTCTGGTTCCAATCATCTTAGTATAAATTTGTTGCTGATTAGATAAGAACCAAGCTTGATGGAGAAATCAGGAAACACCAGTCGATTGTATTGTAATATATAATGCATGAGTTTGTATGATGAATATGTTTGAACTTTTTGTTAAAGTTTCTAGTTTGTCATGAGACCATCGATCATGATGTTGGTAGTAATGCCTGTTAATAAGTAATTATTTGACTGATTCTTTTAATAATTAAAGGAAGGTTTTCTGGGTTTTTTTTTTTTTGGGGGGGGGGGATAATTACAGTTAGGTGTATTGAATGGTCAAGAAATTAATGGTAGGTGGTTTAGTGAAAAATAAATAAGAATTGGTGTAATGATATTTGTTGAGACTTGAGTGTAAAATGAGATAATTATTGAAAAACACCATTATCAGTATTCTGCCACCCTTACGCCACCGCCATCAGCCCCTGGAAGCCATCAATTATTTCCACAATCACCGCCGTGCACCACCAATCAATTATATGATGTTGCAATTATCTTTCTTTCCTTGGAACAGGATACTTGCATTGCTTTGCTGCAGGCCAAGCCTGCCTCAGTTACTACTTGGTAGGGGAAACACCAATCAAAATTTTTATTTTTTTTATTTTTAAATATGGGTCGGAAACTAGACCTATTCAATAATCGAGTCGAGTAATTTGTCCGTTTTAATAGGTGTGGTTCGTATTGAATCGGGTTTGGATAGAGTTTTTTTTTTCACTTCGAGCCAGTTCGATCGAGTTCGAATCATTATTTAAATAATAAAAAATTATTTTTATTTTTATTTATTATAAAATATATAAATATTAATATAAAAAAATTGAATTTAATTATAAAATATATAATGTTAATATAAAAATTTATTTTAATATTATTTAAATAGTAAAATAAATCGACGGATCAAGTTTGGGTAAGAAAAATAAAAAAAAATTGATAGCGATCCGGCCCATGAGTTTGAGTTTTATGAGTTTTAGATGAATACTCGTAGGCTTGTAGCCAAATTTTAAGATTAATATATTATTTATAATAATAATATTATATTTAATATAGTAATTAATAATTTTATTTGGAACTTTTTATCTAAAGTAAGAGTCGGAAAAAAAAAATATAGATTGTTTTTATCATATTGATTATCAACCCATAAATTAAACATATAGTAATGTTGTTAAAGGCTTTGTTAAGGAGTGTTTTAAAAGTATTTTTTTAAATTAATTAAATTATTATTTATAATATATTTTTTGTATTAAATATAATAATCGATAATAAATGCGATGAATTTTAATATATTCACAAAATTCTTTTGATAAACGTGCTGTTCGAATTTGTTAAGTTTACAACTAATGTAAAAATACATAAAAATGTTTATGGGATTGTAGAAGTTAGTTAAATGGTAAAGAAGTTAGTGATATATGATATTTATAAATAATATAATTAAAAAAATATTTTTTTAAAACTAAAAAAAATAATGCATTAAATATAAAAAAATTTAAAATAATAATTAAATAATTTTTAACCGATACATATTAAACCCCTATTAACCAAATCTATAACAATTTAAGATTTTAAGATACCATATCTCAACAAGTCACATGGACTGTCCATAGATGTGTAAAGCCATTTTCACTTCCTTTTGACTACTAGTGTAAAATCAAATTTTATTTATTTATTTGATATTTAAAATTGTTAGAATTTAATTCTTAAAATTAAGACTCCAACATTATATCAACAAGAATTTATTTTTTTAAAATAAATAAATAACTTTATTTATTTTTATTTCAAATAAAAAAACCAAACTAATTAATGGAAATCATGAAGCAGCTTCATAAGTTTACTTCACCATAAGGCCTAAGCATATCTTACCATCAAATTATACTCCAAAATTAGTTTTTTTTTATTCTTTAACTCCTTGCAATAAAGCATATAAACCCCAAAAGGCTAATATATATCCCTCCTATAATCCCACTTTAAAATATATATAAAAAAAAAAAAACAATTTCTTGCCGTCCAAAATCATCATGGAAATAGAAAAAGTATGACATTGTTGGAATACAAAAAGTCTAACTTCTAAAATATATTCCCTACACTCAATTATTTTTATTTTTGGTGCTATTTTTTTTATCTATATTTATTATAAAATCTTCATTAAGTTGAAGTCACGAGTCAAATAACATCAATTTAATTAAAAAATTTATTTAAAAGTCCAAATAAAATTTTAATAATGAAATAGAAATAAAAATAAAAATTATTTATGTCTCTTAATTTT
Organism: Fremontodendron californicum; assembly: GCA_030761205.1. Taxonomy (NCBI): domain Eukaryota; kingdom Viridiplantae; phylum Streptophyta; class Magnoliopsida; order Malvales; family Malvaceae; genus Fremontodendron; species Fremontodendron californicum. The sequence goes on from JAULJL010000010.1 coordinate 5,571,959, forward strand.
TTATAATAACACATAAAAAACTACTCACCTTTTAAAAAAATATTCTAATTTTATTCAGATAACCTTTTTTCCTTTTAAAAACATAAATTTTTTTCTTCTTCCAAATAGTCATATAGTGGATGATAATCAAAAAACAATTTTTTCACCACATAATAAATATGTTAAATTATAATATAATATTAAAGAGATAATGGCCCATTAATTGTAAAGAGTAATTCCGTATTAGCAATTATAGAAGTCAACAGTATAAATTCTTCATCGTGGAATGGAGAAGGTTTGATAATGAACATTCTAAATTTAGCTCAGTCATGTGTTTGCAATTTTGTTCACTTTAAACGAAAGACTAATATGTTAACTTATGACATTGCTAAAATAAAATATCTAATTGATCATCAAAGAACCTAAAATGATATTTTACCACATTAAATTTATAATCCTATTGATTTAATAAAATCTCTTTTTTTTTTTTTCTAAAAAAGGAGATTATAGCCCAAACTTAGAATCTATATATATATCTTACTTAAAAAATTGGCCGAATCCATATAATAAATGTCTACTTCTTCCTAATAATATATGTCTTAATTTCTGATACCCTCCTTTAATAAGGGTTTACCTAGTTGTGGATGACTTTTTTTTTTTTTTTCTTCTTAAAATAACCCTAGCTAAGCCTAAGTTCCATAAACTATACGCCAAGTAAATGATATACCAACAGCTTAGAAGTAAAGCTATAGCCCTAAGTTTCTTGGAGAATTCTAAGTTATTTATTTATTTATTTATATTTAAAACCGTCATAGATTGAATCATGTCATTCAAATTAAGAGCCTAATAATTTACCAACAAATCACGTTAGGTTATTGTTGACGAATTATCAAATTTTGAAGTAGCTAGCTTGGCTTTCAACTTGAGGGTAATTTTTTTTTCAAGGGTAAAAGTGATCTCCCTTTAGTTTCTACTTCAATCATGTTCAAGATACAATATTATATAAACGTTCTTCTGATTTATAATAAACAGTAAACATATATATATATATATATATTCATGTTTCTTTGGGTGAAAATATAATTAAACGTCTTTCTGTTGTTGTTGTTGTTTTTTTTTTTTTACTTTAACTTGTTTTCTTACACTTTTCATCTTAACTGTAAACACAGGCAAAAAGAATTCGTACGTGTTTCTGGGACTTGTGTATACAAATACTCTAATTTAGACCTATTAATTTTGAACAATTTTACGATAAAAATATATAAAAATATATAAATATGATATAATAAAAAAAATATATAAATATGATATGTATACATAAAAATATCAAAATTTATTATTACGAATTACGTATAAAAATTTATATAAATATATAATATTTTAAACATATTATTGATAGGATCCAAGATGACCCAATCCCATGGCAATTTATATATGGACCAAGATCCAAGAAGATCTAGGAAACATGGCAAGAATGAGTGGAATTCACTTGGGCCATGTTGGAAGTTATTCAAGAAAGGCTTCAACATGCAAGATGGGCTTGCATCCAAGTCGGCATTAGAGGGCTTACAAGTGGCGGCATCATGTTTAAAGAAATGGGCCTATTCTTTCATTCATTAATTGACATGGCAATTGTGGGGACCAATTCATTTAACCATGTGGCGCCTAAGAGAGGTCTTATTTTAATTCTTATAATTACTTAGGCATTTGGGCCTATATGGACATCTTTTAATTATTTAGGTTTGGGCTTGAGCATGTTCAGCCCATATTTTACATATTATTACTTAGTAGATTAGGGTTATTGTAGGGAGGCTATAAATATATGTCTTAGCCGCCTAATTCAATTATTTTTTGATCAATTAAGTCTGATTTTATTGAGTGAGAGTTTTCTCTTTTAGTTCTTGAAAGAACTTAGGAACTTATCAAATAATTCTTTCTTTGTGGCGTTCAACCTATCAAACTTAGGTTCTTGAAACGAGAGTTCTTAGGGTCTAGCTTACTTGCTTAATCTAGATTCTTTGAAACAGGCTTTTAAGGGTTTAAGTTTTCTTTACCTGAATCTTGGCTTTTTTGGGTTAGGTATTTCAATTTGTTAGTGGGTTCAAAGGGTTTAATTCCTAGGGTTCACATCAGTTGGTATCAGAGCTCAGATTCCATCAGGTTTTTTGTTTGGATTGTCACTGACAAGGTTTTTGGGATTTCAAACAAGCTTGTCTTGGTATTATAGCTTTAGGCATTTTTCCTAGGGTTATAGAATTTAGACAGTTTAGTTTTGAGGTTTCAGTCTTGAAAAGTATTTTTTCCAAGCAGGGTTTTCCTCTAAACTATCACCAACAAGGTTTTGGGGTTTCAAATACACTTGTCTTGGGGTTATAGCTTTAGGCATTTTTTTTAGGGTTATAGTTTTTAGGCCGTCTAAGTTTGGAGTTTCAGTCTTGAAAAGTGGTTTAGATCAAGATTTCGTTTCTTGAATTCTTGATCTATTAAAAAAAATTCTTGTTGATTCTTAATCCGAATCTTGAAAAAAAAAATTCAAGAATTCAGAGGGGCATTCGAACAGTCCCAAGAAAAAAAAAAGAAGTTCATCCGAGATTTCAAGAAAATCAAGAAGTCTCGTTCTTGATAAAAAAAAAAGAAAAGTGTTCGAACAGCAAGAAAAAGAAAAAAAGATTCAAAAAAGATTGAAAAGAAGTGGAAAGAATCGACATTCATTTTTTTTACTAACCAAAGTTGTTTTGCAGCGACTTTAAGATGTCTCTCACATTATGCGACGAAGTAAAACAGGCTCTACAAGAAATGAAAGAGATCACCTTATTGTTTGAGAGGTTTGTGCAACAAGAGGAAGAAAGATGGAGAACAAAAAAGAGAAAAAAAGAGAGAAGAAAAAAAAAAGTGAGGTGGCTACAAATAAAGAAAAGCAAGAGGAAACGAAGAGTAAAAAAGAAAGTGAAAAAGAAATAGAGGTGACTGAAATTAACGAAGTAAGAGAGGAGCCACCAGTGGAAAAGGAGACAATTCCTGCCAAGGGAAACAAAAAATTTGAGAATTTTTCTGATGCAAAAGAGAGTGTGGTTTTTATTCTTGATGCTCCTAACCAATCTCTTCCTATTTGTCCTGTTTCTTTGTTGAAGGATTGTGAAGATTTATTTTCGGAGGAGTTGCAGGATGGGTTGCCACCCAAAAGCAGCAGTGGGCATCACCTTGATTTAGTACCTAGCGCCGTCATTCTCACATACAAGGCTAAGATTCGAGGGCGAATCTTTTCGAGGAAATGGGGAATGATAGGATCCAAGATGGCCCAATCCCATGGCAATTTTTATATGAGCCAAGATCCAAGAAGATCTACGAAACATGACAAGAATGGATGGAATTCTTTGAATATGCTCTGATACCAACTGATGTGAACCCTAGGGGTTAAACCCTTTGAACCCACTAATAAATTGAAATACCTAACCCAGAAAAGCCAAAATTCAGGCAAAGAAAACTTAAACCCTTAAAAGCCTGTTTCAAAGAACCTAGATTAAGCATGTAAGCTAGACCCCAAGAACTCTCGTTTCAAGAACCTAAGTTTGATAGGTTGAACGTCACAAAAAAAGAATTCTTTGATAAGTTCCTAAGTTCTTTCAAGAACTAAAAGAGAAAACTCTCACTGAATAAAATCATATTTAATTGATCAAAAGATAATTGAAGTAGGCAGCTAAGACATGTATTTATAACCTCCCTACAATAACCCTAATCTACTAAGTAATAATATGTAAAATACGGGCTGAACATGCTCAAGCCCAAACCTAAATAATTAAAAGATGTCCATGTTACATAATATAGGTCCAAATGCCTAAGTAATTATAAGAATTAAAATAAGCCCTCTCTTAGGCGCCACATGATTAAATGAATTGGTCCCCATAATTAACATGTCAATTAATGAATGAAAGAATAAGCCTACTTCTTTAAACATGATGCCGCCACTTGTAAGCCCTCTAATGCCGCCATCTTGTGTTCTTGAATCACATGGACTAAATTTGGATGCAAGCCCATCTTGCATGTTGAAGTCTTTCTTGAATAACTTGCAACATGGCCCAAGTGAATTCCACCCATTCTTGCCATATTTTTTAGATCTTCTTCGATCTTGGTCTATATAAAAATTGCCATGAATTGAGGCATCTTGGATCCTATCATCTATAATACAAGAAATTCACCAATCGCTATATCTACGGATCTACTCTAACTTTCTTCTATATTTAAGCTTATTAATTAGCTAAAATTTCTTCTTTTATTTTATTTGTGAGTTTCTTAGCGATTAAGTTGTATTTAGTGAGGAAAATCAGTGATATTATCACTGACGAATGGTGGGGATAACAGCACATTCCCAGTGAGGGCTGAAAGCAAAAGCAAAACTTAAAACTCTAATCCCAGCATCTCCCTAAACTCACTCAAAGTACCACAATTTATGTGTGCAATGCAACCAACCCAAACCAAGCTCCATCCTGAGAAAGAAAAATTTAAACAAATCGACCGTTATAAAGGGGCGCGCCTCCGCTTGCCACGACAGTTTATCAGTTCTATGTTTTCGTCTTAGGTTCGATAAACTCCCCTAAATTTTGCTTCGAAAGTTGGAATTGAAACAATGATTTTTCTTACTAAAAAAAACCATCTTTTCTTATTTGAAGAAAAATAAGAAACAAAGGAATTTTCACAAAGCAGAGAAGAATGCTGTTTGTTTGAACAGTACAACAAAAAACCCATTTTTGTTTCTCTAGTTAATTCTCTCACTCCACATTCTCATTTCTCCTTTTTTTGTGTGAGTAGTTTCTTCATCTCTTCTTTCTCTTTCTCTAAACTTGATCAAAGTCAAGTTTTTTTTTTTTGGGTGGCAGCATTTTATTGAGTTTTAGAAATGCCCTTTTGTTTGTTTTATCATTTAAAGCAAATGGGATTCACTAATTGGTTTGTTAGTACTCTGATCAGTGATTGCCATGTGAAGTTGGATTCCCATAATCTTATTTTGTCTCTGTCTGGTTGGTGGGAATCCTTTAAAGAAAATAATAATAATAAAAAAAGAATGGCGGTGCAAACTTTTAATTTTCCACCTTTCTTCGTTGATTTTCTTAAGTATCAAAACAACAATTAAACAAAGTGAGGGTTTTTGCGTTTTAGATTAATATAGTTTTTCTCTGTCAGTTTGCTGGTTTTTGGTAAAATTTGAGTTTTTTCTTTTGGTATAAAGTATTGGGCTTTTGTTTTTTCCACTACGCTTGGTTGGCAAGACAGATAAGAAAAGAGTCATTGGAGTGTGCTAGTTTTTGATGAATGATTTAGTTTGTTAGTTTTTCTTTTGCTTCTCTGTCTTGGCTTATTAGTTCTTCAATTCTAATTTGGGTGTTAAATTCTCATTCAATTGTTGGATTTTAAGTGAAGAAGAAGAAAGTATCGTACAATGTTCACGCAAGGCCTTGACAAGGATGTGCTAAAATGGGTTCGCGAGGTGAGTCATTTCAATGTATATACGTCTACATTCGTATATTTGTGCATTTGTTTTAAGTATTCGATGCAAACATTTGTTTATGTGAATATAGTTATTTCAATGTTTTGTGATGTTAATATTTAAAGTAGTTTTTACTCTATAATGTAGTCTGAGATGCTGGATGATTCTGATCAAAATGTTTAAAACTTGTACTAGGGGGGTGGTGCCAAGAACAGAGATCTTTTGATTATGAGGATGACTGCAAGACAGAAACCTGATCCTGTTCCCAGAAATTCTCGATGGCACTCTGGATTGCCTCCTTCAACGAAATTCTGTAATGGACATTTGTCTCCAAGTGTAATTCCAGTGTCTCAGGGAATACCTGTTAGTGGCAATGATGGTGCTTCAGGATCAGACATGGATACCTCATCTGATTCAGATGAGGATGTCTATGAGAGGCAGTACTCGTTCATTTCATCTCCGCAAGATGATAAGATGCCAACTGTTGCAGCTGCTACACATGCTGCTTCCATGAGGAAATCGGAGGCTTGTGTTAAAAGTGGAATTTTGCTGAAACTAGGAAATAGTGCTCAGAGACCAGCACGGGTTTGTGGTGCGAACCCTGTTGGGAAGCCTGACACACAAGAAGAGCAATATTCATATTCTGCCGCTAGCAATGAAGTTTCGTTTATGCAGTATAGAAGCAGTGATGGTGTTGCACCTCATAGAGAAGCAAATACTTCAGATAGTTATTCTTCTACTGTTACTTCTAGGGTAGGCGCCGAAATAACATCTAAACAGGTTTGCATCTTTCAATGAACTTCTTCTGGATGCAAAAGCTTTTTTAGTACTCTGTGGATCAGTGCGTTGTGATGCATGAACTGTGCAAGCATTCTGTTACAACTAGGTTTAAATTTAATATGTCCTCAGCTCACTAAATATTTGCTTTTATTCATTATGTTCCTTGTGTAATAGTATTTTCTTTTTTAAGTTGTTATTCATTTGATTAAGTTGCTTGAATTGTGCAAATGAAGCTTTAAAGTTGAAAATCACTTGCCACTTGGCATTATTTTTGGTCATGCTTATACAAATTTAGGGATGTAGCTTTTTGTATATGCAAGATACATTTGGGTGATACCACCAGATCAACGGGTAGGCTACCTGGGTTTTAACATCCCAAAATGTTACCTTTTTAAAACTTTCTAATTGCTTGAATTGGTTATGGGCCTGAAGATGTCTAAATGACTTCATTAAGAGGTATTTTGTAACTTGCATACATGTGCAATCTGGAATTGATAAGACTGAAATAAGAGACCACTATGATGCTCAACATTAATTTATTGTTAATCTAAAACATTATACTTTGTGTTGTACTCAACTATTTAAGAGCATGTAGGTTTTTCTTAATGGAGTAATGCAAAAAAAGAAGCCTTCTTACGATGATACCATTGTTCAGGATAACATCAGGGAGGAGATTCTCGACCCATCTGTCAGGTGTGTATGTCTGCATCTCTACACCTAGTTGCCTTGCTGTTATTAACAAAAATAAAAAGTCACCAAGACACTACAATTAAACAATTACACGTTACAGGACTGCAGACAGTGGGGAAGTCAATCAACCTGCTAGTATTTTACCCACTCGTCGCCCCATCTTTCATGCAAGGTTAGTTAAATAGCTAAGTTAAGCACATATTTCTCTTGGTTTAGACATTGTACCTTCGAAAAGTTTTAGACAACTGACTGCATTAATTAAACTGTTTCAGTGGGCTTGGTCCATGGTGTACAGTGCTGTCTTATGATGCATGTGTTCGTTTATGCTTTTAAATTCATGGGCCAAAGGTTGCACGGAAGAAGCTCCCTGCTTCTTGAATAGAGAATGTTCAAAGTTGCGAAAAGCATTTGGGTGAGTGCATATATTCCCTTCTTTGTTTCTTTTGTATCTTGTTTTGGCACTTATATTGTCGGTTTAAGGTTAGTATGTGATGGAACACACCAGGATAACTCTTGAAATGGAAACTAAGATCGGTCAATGAAACTGCTCAAATATTGAAATTCTAATAATTTGATCTGCTTTCTGGGATAAAACTACGGAATATTATGCATATTAGGCAATATGAGGTTAGAAATAAGGTTTGATGGAAGTGGAACAATGTTTGGAGAAACTTACCATGTGATAATGCTTTCTTGGTTAGTTCCTTGCCTTCCATCAGAAGTTCAGAACATGTAACAATCACTGGGAAAATTTGCAATAGGGGGTAGTTATCACTCGTGATTTATCAAAGAATCATAGAGGTGATTTGATTTTGGAAAATATTTCATGTCTGACGTAACCAACAGTGTACAAGTCATGGTTATCAATGAAATACTCAATATGTGTAGGTTTTCTTAGTTTAATGTTTAAGGAATAACTAGCAGTTATTGCAATGGTTTGCCTTGAATTTGTTATTTTCATTTAATAAATAACCATTTTTAAAATGTACTAAATACTTGCAACCAGATTTATTGCATCTTAACCAGAGCACTTAGAAGAAAAGCCCAGTGTTAATGCATTTACATGCAATATATGTATATAGATATTTGTATAGTCCTTGCATGCATGCCTTCATTTGTGCATCTGTGCATGTAAGGTTCAAGCTTTGTCATCTGTATTTGGCTAATTAGCAGTACATTTACATGGTACTTCTACATTACTAATGTAAGCAGGTGTGTTACTGCTTTATGGTGCAATGCTTGCTGAAAATAGTATTTTGCTTCATGCTTTGATTACTTGTCTCTGACTATTACATTCAAATTTCTAGTTTACAGCAGGTGCTTTTGCAACCAGAAGAAGAGCTGTTGGCAAAACAATCTTCTGAGTTAGTTAGTGAGGCAGCTGATCCTAAATCAAAGAAGACCATTGGCAAAATGAAAGTGCAAGGTGCTGTCATGTTTCCTAAAACATTTCATCGAGTCTTAATATATTTTGCATGTTTTAGCCTACGAATTTTATCTTCTTTTTTCTGTTGGACAGTCCGTAAAGTAAAAAATGGGTTTAGACCCTCCTCCTGGCTGCAATCTTTCTATGGTCAAGATAGAATCGCTTCATCAACGTTTCTCCAAAGTAAACTCAATGTTGTATTCTGGATGGAAAGCTCTTCGTAAAGTTCGTGTGACGCCCAATACTTCTGCAAATGGTTCTCTTTCAAGGCAAACCCGAGCTTATATGCAGGCAAGCAGCCAGTATTTAAAAGAGGTATCCAAGCTCTTGAAAACTGGAGTGACTACTTTGCGCAGCAGTTCAACATCATATGAAGTAGTTCCAGGTATTTAAATGAGTTTTATGGTTTAAAATTTTGTACTACTAACCAGTTTTTTGCTTGAAGTAGTTAACAAGCTTAAACATCTAATGCTGTTTTTTTTCATTTGAAACTGCAATCACTTGCATACTTGATGACTCTAGAGAAGTTTGATAAAGATTAGATATCTGCATCCTTGACAATGATTTAGAAATATGTTGTGATGAGACAACTACTGTGACATGGTTAGAAAATTGGTAATCAACATATTTATTACTCTTGACATCCTATGTCCATACGGTTCATTGGATTTAACATCCTTTGCTAGGTCCTAGAGAGAATGTATCGCTAACATTATTTTTACAGTCACTCCATAAATTCAATGAATTACTTTTGTGATCTATGAAGACTCATAGACATGTCAAACTCATCTCTTTTAATGATCTCAACATTTTTTTGGATGTGCTTGGAACCAATTATATGAAATTTTGGCTCCATCAAGGAGTAAATAGTTCATTTTTAAGAAATAATTTGACCAGGGTGAAATGCTGCTTAGGTATCAACAGCAGCTATCAGCTACAGCATCCTGTGGCAACTTTTGGGGTACATGTGAGTTACAAGGAGCAAAATGCCACGCATGTAACTATTGTAATGTTTCATTCAGAATGCTTAGATGACTGCCTTTTTCCTCCATTTAATTCATTGATGTGGTTGCAAAATAGAACCTGTTCTTAATAATTGCAATCTAGCTATGGTAATTAAAGTTATGGTCAGTTCTCTGATTTCTTCCTCATAGGGGGCGCAAGGGGATAGGTCTTACCTTTATCCTTCTTGAGTCAGAATTTTTTTTACTAAGCCTTTATTTTACCAAGTAAGCAAAACCACACAATATTTGGAGAGATTTGAACAAAGAGAAAGTACTTTTTCGGGTTACTTGCTATTGCTTAAGTTTTATATTTTGTACTCTAGCTGGTTGAGAATAAGAAGGCCATTGAGGAATAAATGTTTTGTTTTGGTTAAATGATAACACCGTAGTTATAGGAATGTACATCAATACATGAGACCTTGGATTTAATGATTTTAGCAAGGATATGGTCCTGAACAGAGCACTATTTGTGTAATAGGATCTATTTCACCGCCAACCACAAATAATGGAAAAAGGCTTAGGTGGTTATTGTTGTTGTTGATGATAATGATAATGATGACGATTAGTATCAGAGAATAAGATGCTATTACCAGGTGTATTTTCTCATTACGGATTGATTTTGTACTTTCCTTTTTGCACTATCTAACTTAAGGTGATAATTGTAATTCTCAGAAACATATTGTTGCTTGTTGAAATTGAAAAGTTCATCTGAAGAGGATGTTATCAGAATGCAGTCAGGATCCAGCGAAACTCATGTGTTGTATGTAGCTCCTCTGGCGCCTTATATATCTTTGCCTCCCCTATCATTTCCCTTCACTTCTTCAAAACCTTGCTCTCATATTTTTCTCTCCTTGCTCCATACTATGTGGAAAATTTCTTTCCTGATATTTTGCAACATAGCTTACTGAAGAAAGGTTTTTATTTTATTCTGATCTGAACTAGTCTGTTACAAGGTATTTATACATGAAGGAAGGGTTTACTAAATCCCTAAAAGATAGGAATTTGACACCCTAATTTACAGCTCTATTTACACCCTAAAATTATGCTCTACTATTTACAGCTAATTACTAGAATCTTGGGATTTCAGTCAGTCAATCCCTGATTTCCAGTCTTGGGATTTCAGTCAGTCAATCCTTGATTTCCAGCACTCCCCCTCAAGTTGGGGAGTAGATATTTTCCATCCCTAGCTTGCCTACAATCTGCTGAAATGCTGAACTCATCAGTCCTTTAGTTAAGACATCTGCTAGCTGGTTCTTTGTAGAAATATAGGGAGTGCAAATCAATCCACTTTCAAGTTTCTCCTTAATGAAATGTCTGTCAACCTCCACATGTTTAGTTCTGTCGTGCTGAACTGGATTGTGAGCGATGTTGATTGCAGACTTATTATCACAATACAACTTCATTGGAGTCTCCCATTTAATCTTCAAGTCATCTAGTATAATTTTGAGCCATAACAGTTCACAAATACCTTGTGCCATTGATCGAAATTCTGCCTCAGCACTAGATCTTGCTACAACTGGTTGTTTCTTACTCCTCCAGGTTACCAAATTTCCGCCAATGAAAGTACAATACCCAGATGTTGATCTTCTGTCAGTAACACAGCCAGCATAATCAGCATCTGTGTATGCTTCTAGTTCCATTCTTGTGCCTTTTCTAAAGAGAACCCCTTTTCCTGGATTGCCTTTCAAATATTGTAAGATCCGGTATACTGCAGCGAGATGGACACCCTTAGGATTTTGCATGAACTGACTCACAACACTCACTGCATATGCAATGTCAGGTCGTGTGTGTGATAGATAGATTAGCTTCCCCACAAGTCTTTGGTACATGCCTTTGTCAGCTGGTTCTCCTCTCACAGATTCTCCTAATCTATGATTTGGCTCAATAGGCGTATCTGATGGTTTGCAACCAAGCTTACCTGTTTCTTTTAACAGATCAAGAACATATTTTTGCTGTGAAACAAAGATTCTTTCCTTGGACCGAGCTACTTCTATTCCTAAGAAGTACTTCAATTTTCCAAGGTCCTTTATTTCAAACTCTTTTGCTAAATACTTCCGAAGAGCCTCCTTTTCATCTGGATCATTCCCAGTTACAATTATATCATCCACATAAACTATCAATGCCGTGACTCACCCTGAAGCCGAATGCTTGATAAACAATGTATGATCACCCTGACTCTGTTTGTACTTCATATTCACCATTGCTTTGGTAAATCTTCCAAACCATGCCCGGGGAGATTGTTTGAGCCCATACAATGCTTTTTTCAGTTTGCACACTTTTATCCAGATTTATGCCAAAACTAGGTGGTACTTCCATATAAATTTCCTCCTCAAGATCACCATGTAAAAAGGCGTTCTTCACATCGAACTGTTGTAAAGGCCAATCATAATTTGCTGCTAGGGATAACAATACCCTTACTGTGTTCATCTTCGCCACTGGTGCAAATGTCTCTTGATAATCCACCCCATAGGTCTGTGTATATCCCTTGGCTACTAGTCTTGCTTTATACCTCTCAATGGATCCATCTGACTTATACTTCACTGTGAAGACCCATTTGCATCCTACTAGTCTCTTTCCAGTTGGTAATTCTGTTAGTTCCCATGTTTTATTTTTCTCCAGGGCCTCCATTTCTACTCTCATTGCATGCTTCCATTCCTCTTTGCCAAGTGCCTGCGATAAGGTCTGTGGGATGTCTACAGTGTTTAGATGGGTAAGAAAGGTTTTGTGTAGGGTGATAATTTTTCAAATGACACAAAATGGGATAAAGGATGTTGTGTGCATTTTCTAACACCTTTTCTTGTGGCTATGGGCAAATCTAAATCAAGAACAGTAGGTGATATCTCAGTAGAAGGACTTACCTCAGTTCCAAGTGACGATTTGGTTTCTTGAACTTGCACAGGATTGATCACTGGCTTTATCCTTCTTGAGTAGACCTGTAGTGGCTTTGTGAGAGTAGGATTTATGAGTTCACAAGGTTCAGAGGTAAGTTCTCTTTCAGAAGTGGGTTCTGTTTGTACAAGAGATATTTTAACCACCATTGATGGTTCTCTCAAGAACAAATCCTTATCCTCCATAAATGATGCCTCCCCCTGAGGATAAGGGCTAGAAAAATAGCTTTCGTGTTCTGCAAAAGTAACATCAGCAGAGACATAGGTTTTACGAGTAATAGGATTGTAGCACTTGTACCCTTTTTGAGTAGGTGAATATCCTATGAATACACACTTGACTGCTCTAGGATCTAACTTGCTTCGACTATTAGAGTGAACATGAACAAATGAGACACATCCAAAAACTCTAGGGACTAACTTCATAGACATTTTGAAATCTGAAAAATACTTAGAAACACCTCCATGGGACTTTTAAAATCAAGAACTCGAGAGGGGATACGATTTATTAAATGAGCTGCAGTAAGGACTGCTTCCCCCCAAAAAGATTTTGGAACATTTTGTTGAAACAAAAGAGCACGAACAGAGGCTAACAAATGACCATTTTTCCTTTCGGCAACTCCATTTTGTTGGGGTGTGTCAACACAATAAGATTCATGAATAATTCCCTCCTTTTGAAAGTATGGAGACAAAGTTTGTTTAAAGTAGTCCTTAGCATTATCAGTCCTCAACTTCTTAATTCTAACATTGAATTGAGTTTTGACCATTGTATGAAAAATAGGAAAAATGTTGCTCACATCAGATTTTTGTTTTAACAAATAAATCCATGAAACTCGAGTACAGTCATCTATGAATGAGACAAACCAACGAGCCCCCGAAATGTTGGGAACTCGAGATGGACCCCAAATATCACTGTGAATCAAAGAAAAAGGAACAGTAGTTCTTTTATTACTCAAAGGAAAGGACACACGTCGGTGTTTAGCAAATTCACAAACCTCACAGTGAAACTCAATTAAACTAACATTCTTAAACAAAGATGGAAACATGACACTAAGAACACTAAAATAAGGATGCCCAAGTCTAAAATGATGAAGCCAAATTTGGTCTTTATTGCAATGAGAGTTATTGGATAGAAACGAGATAGGTGATTTGTTTCCACTGTTCACTTGTTCACTAGGTAACTTAAGATAATAAAGGCCATGTCTCACCTTAGCATGTCCAATCGTCCTCCTCGTAATTTGGTCCTGAAATACACAAGAAATATGAGAAAAGATCATATTGCAGTTTAGATCTTTTGTAAGTTGGTAAGCAGACACAAGGTTTGTAGATAACTTGGGTACATGTAACACATTTTTAAGAATAATGGATGGGTTTAGAACAATGTCTCCTTGGCCTGCAACAGTGGCCAAGGATCCATCAGCAATGACTATTTTTCTGTTGCTTGGACACGGATGATATGTGAGAAATTTGTATGAAGAATGAGTCATATGATCGGTTGCCCCAGAGTCAATAACCCAAGAGTTTGAAAATTCAGAATTGGAGGCACTTAAAGCATATAAGGAATGAAGCTTACCAGAATTTGCCAAGGAACAGGTGTTACCATATCTATTTTAGGACTATTAGCTGTCTATTTTACCATATGTATAAGCTGAATAATAGGGATTAATTCCTGTTAGAACTGAAACAGAAACAGAAAATAGACCAAGAGATCTGAAACAGAAACAGAAAATAGACCAAGAGAACTGAACAGAAATAGAAAATGCCCAGAGAGATCTATTTTAGAACTAGTCTGTTACAAGGTATTTATACATGAAGGAAGGGTTTAATTTGACAGTGTTTACAGCTAATTACAGCTAATTTCCAGCAGTCAATCCCTGATTTCCAGCCTTGGGATTTCAGTTAGTCAATCCCTAATTTCCAGCAGTCAATATTTCCAGCAGTCAATATTTCCAGCAGTCAATATTTCCAGCATATCTCTACACTGTAATCCCTAATGTTCAGCCTAAATATCTGGTATCTAATCCCTAATGTTCAGCCTAAATATCTGGTATCTAATCCCTAAAGTTCAGCCTATATACATGGGAATTAATCCCTATTATTCCGGTTATACATATGGTAAAATAGACAGCTAATAGTCCTAAAATAGATATGGTAACATCCCCCCTCAAATTGATGCTGGTAAGTCAACCAGCAACAATTTGCCAACAAGAAATTGATGCCGCTGTCGAGTCATAGCTTTGGTGAAGACATCAGCCACTTGGAGATCAGAAGAGATGTGAGGAAGAGATATCACCCGATTTTCCAAGGTATCTCGAATAGAATGACAATCAACTTCAATGTGCTTGGTGCGTTCATGGAAAACAGGATTGGTGGCAATCTGAATAGCACTAGTGTTATCAGCATGTAGAGGAGTAGAAGTAGTCTGAGGAAACCCAAGCTCTTCAAGAAGACCACGTAACCATACAATTTCAGAACAAGCAGTAGACATTGCACGATACTCGGCTTCAGTAGATGATTTAGAAACACGATCTTGTTTCTTACACCTCCAAGAAATTAAGGCATCACCTAAAAACATACACCATCCCGTAGTAGATCGACGTGTATCTGGACATCCAGCCCAATCAGCATCACTATAGGCAACAAGTTGAAGAGAGGAGCCAGTAGGGAAGAACAACCCACGAGTAGGTGAACCTCGAAGATAGCGAATAATGCGTCGAACTGCAGTAAGATGTAGATACCGAGGAGAAGACATAAACTGACTGACCTGATGAACAGCATAGGAGATATCAGGTCGCGTAGTGGTCAAGTAGATAAGACTCCCAACCAGGCTCCGATAGAGAGTAGGATCATCGAGAATATTCCCTTCATCTTTCCTGTATTTGACATTTACCTCCATAGGAGTATCAACAGAAGAAGTGTCTTCCAAACCAGCTAAAGTAATAAGATCTTGAATATACTTGTGCTGGTTTACAAAAATACCATTGGCCCGATGATGGACTTCTAATCCTAAGAAGTATGTAAGCTGGCCAAGATCTTTCATATGAAAAGTGGCATGTAACATTTGCTGAAGCTTAGTAATCAAATTGCCGTCAGTACCAGTAATAATAATATCATCCACATAAACCAAGAGAAGGACTATACCCGATGCAGACGTATGGAAGAAGAGAGAAGAATCATACTGACTTTGTGTAAAACTGAAGGAAATAAGTGTACTGCGAAACTTCTCAAACCAAGCCCGGGGTGCTTGCTTGAGCCCATACAAAGAACGCCTTAGCTTACAGACATCATGAGGAGAAGAAGTAGTCATACCAGAGGGAAGCTTCATGTAAATCTCTTCCTGGAGATCACCATGAAGAAAGGCATTCTTCACATCCATTTGATGTAGTTGCCATGACTGTGAAGCAGCAACAGCTAAGATGGTTCGAACCGTGGTCATTTTGGCAACAGGAGCAAATGTCTCCTCATAATCAATCCCATATTCCTGTTTGTTACCGAGAGCTACAAGGCGAGCTTTGTACCTGTCCAAAGAGCCATCAGAAAGAAGTCTTACAGAGAAAACCCATTTACTCCCAATAGGTTTGACTGTAGGAGGACAAGGAACAATATCCCAAGTGTGATTCTCCTCAAGTGCTTGAAGTTCTACTCGCATTGCATTTTGCCAACACTCATGTTCCATGGCCTGTTTGTAGCAAGAGGGAATGGAAATAGTAGATAAAGTAGTGACAAAAGAAACAGAAAAGAAGAAACCATACCGATCAGGGGGTCGAGAAAGACGAGTAGACCGACGAAGAGTGGTGGAAGCAGGAGCAGGATCAGGTGCCGAGGCAAGATCGGAAGGAGGCACAGAGGAAGTGGAACCAGACTCATGTCTTCTCCGTCGTCCATAGACAAAACCAGGTTTAAACCTTTCTACAAGTGTTGGGGAATCAGAAAAATTAGGCAGAAGGGATAAAGATGCAGATAGCAGCTCAATATGAGATGGAAAAAAATATTGATTTTCAAAGAAAATCACATTCCTAGAAACTCTTATACGACGAGCCTGAGGATCATAACAAACATATCCCTTTTGAGAGATAGCATAACCAAGAAAAACACACTTAACAGACTGAGCTGTAAGTTTATGACGTTCATGAGTAGAGAGATGCACAAAACAAACACAACCAAAGGTACGTAGATCAGAATAGGAAGGAGAATGACCAAACAACTTAAAGAAAGGAGAAACATGATTTAACGTAGGAGAGGGTAAGCGATTGATCAAATGAACAGTAGTAGAAAGTGCTTCACACCAAAAACGAGGAGGAACAGATGATTCAAGTAAAATAGTTCTTACCACATCAAGAAGGTGTCGATTTTTCCTCTCAGCAACACCGTTTTGTTGTGGTGTCGAAGGACAAGAACGCTGAGATAAGATCCCTTTGCTTTGAAGAAAATCCTGAAACTCATTAGACATGTATTCACCGCCCGAATCAGAACGTAATACTTTGATGCTGGTAGAAAATTGAGTTTCAAGAAGTGCAAGAAAGCGCTTAAAGACTAAAAAAACTTCGGCATTAGCCCGAAGGAAGTAAACCCAAGTAAACCGACTAAAATCATCAATGAAGGTAACAAAATACTTGTAATGCGCATGAGAAACAATAGGTGCAATCCCCCAAACATCACTATGAATAACATCAAAACATTGTGATGCACGAGATGCATGATGAGGAAAGGGTAGAACTTTACTTTTGCCAAGTTTGCATGATGGACAATCAAAAGAGAGATCAAGAGAAGAACATGCTTTATTTCCCAATAAACCTGAATGTGACAAAGTACGAAGTAAATCAGAGTTAGGGTGACCTAGACGTCTATGCCACAGATTATTTCTAGAACCAACAACATTACATGCAAATGAAAGTAAAGGAGAACTAGGGATAATAGTGGAAGGAGAAACATGAAGAGGAAAGAGTCGGCCCACTTTAGGCCCCTTTGCGATCATCTTCCCTGACACTTGATCCTGCACAACACAACCAGAACGAGAGAAATGGACATTACAATTATTATCAACCAATTGACCAACAGAAATAAGATTTGTGGAGAGGGCAGGAGACACAAAAACATCAGTTAAGGAAGAGGAAAGATCACCAACAGCACTGATAGGCAGAGAACTGCCATCAGCGGTGTTAATTGTCAGATTTCCATCGTAATTTCTGACATTGGAAAGAGGGACAACAGTATTGGTCATATGGTTAGAGGCACCAGAGTCAAAATACCATGGTTTATAAGAAACTTTATGATTACCTGAGAGTCCAAAAGTAGAAAAGGCAGAAATGATCATCTGTTGTACCATTTCAGGAGTGAGTGTGTTCGGGTTTGCTAAGGCTGTAGAAGAAGGAATAGGAACAATCGGCGAGGCAGCAGGCAATGCAGTAGAACAAGAAGCACCAGTGGAGGCATGATAGGCAGTACCCCGGCTTCCGTTCAGGTCGAATGGGACAAGCAGAGATGATGACCCTGTTTTTTACAGTAGTTACAGAACTTCTTGGGACAATTCCGAGCAATATGACCAAAAGCTTTACAACTAAACCACTGGACAGCACGCATATCTCTACCTTTATTCCTTCCCTGTGCTGCATAAGCCATAGAGACAGGTGCACTAACATTAGCCTGATGTTCCATGGCAGCCTGAGTTACCAAACGCTGCTCCTCTCGAAGAAGTTCACTTAAACAGGCATCCAGAGATGGTACAGGATGACGATTCATCAGATTAGACCGAGCAATTTCAAAATCAGGTCGTAGCTTCATCAAGAATTGATCGCGCTTGCTAGTTGCATGCACGGCCTGGACAGCAGAGAGAGCTGCAGCAAGAACATTAGCATAAACAATATCCGAATAATCAGCCCAAAGGGTTTGAAAACCAGAAAAATATTCCTCAATTGAGAGATTTCCCTGTGTGAAATTAGCCATCTCATATTCCAGTTGAAATCTCCTAGCGGAGTTGTCTTGATTGTAAACTGTGTTGAGATAATGCCACATAGTAGCAGCGGTTTTATAAGGTTTCAGGTTGAGAACAAGATGAGGCTCAACCGAGCTAAGGATCCAAGTCATAACCCTAGCATCCTTAATTTCCCACTTAGACAAAGCCTCCGCATCTAGAGGTGCGGGAGCACTCCCATCAATATGACCCCACAATTTTTTCCTTTCACAAATAATCGAAATTGAAACTCCCAGGCAGAATAATTTTTGCCAGTAAACCTAATAGGAAACGGTTCCAACTTATCCGATGACATGATGCAACCAAGATGCAGAAAAAAAATATCTCACCAGAAAAGTGTAATAAAACACCACTAGAAAAATACCCAAGAAAAAATAGCCACGAAATCGAATCAACACCCACTGTTGATGTCGACAGAAACCCAAGGAAAAAATTTACCCACTGACCGAAACTGAAACCCAAGAAGAACTGAAACCCAAGAAAAAAATTACCCAAGAAAAACTGAATCCCAAGAGAAAAAAAATATGCTCACTGACTGAAACTAAACCCAAGAAAAAATCAAACCTGCTCTGATACGATGTTAGAACTGAAACAGAAACAGAAAATAGACCAAGAGATCTGAAACAGAAACAGAAAATAGACCAAGAGAACTGAACAGAAATAGAAAATGCCCAGAGAGATCTATTTTAGAACTAGTCTGTTACAAGGTATTTATACATGAAGGAAGGGTTTAATTTGACAGTGTTTACAGCTAATTACAGCTAATTTCCAGCAGTCAATCCCTGATTTCCAGCCTTGGGATTTCAGTTAGTCAATCCCTAATTTCCAGCAGTCAATATTTCCAGCATATCTCTACACTGTAATCCCTAATGTTCAGCCTAAATATCTGGTATCTAATCCCTAATGTTCAGCCTAAATATCTGGTATCTAATCCCTAAAGTTCAGCCTATATACATGGAAATTAATCCCTATTATTCAGCTTATACATATGGTAAAATAGACAGCTAATAGTCCTAAAATAGATATGGTAACAATTCCCATGTATATAGGCTGAACATTAGGGATTAATTCCCATGTATATAGGCTGAACTTTAGGGATTAGATACCAGATATTTAGGCTGAACATTAGGGATTAGATACCAGATATTTAGGCTTAACATTAGGGATTACAGAGTAGAGATATGATGAGCTTTCCATGTATAGCATACAAAGATTAATATAAAGGGAAGGAGGGGCTGACAGTCCACTCACACTTTTCCAAAATCTCTCTTGGCATTTTCTGTTTCTGTTCAGTTCTCTTGGTCTATTTTCTGTTTCTGTTTCAGATCTCTTGGTCTATTTTCTGTTTCTGTTTCTGTTTCAGATCTCTTGGTCTATTTTCTGTTTCTGTTTCAGTTCTAACATGGTATCAAGAGCAGGTTCGATTTTTTCTTGGGTTTAGTTTCGGTCAGTGGGCATTTTTTTCTTGGGTTTCTGTTCTTTTGTTCAGTTTCAGTCAGTGAGCATATTTTTTTTTCTCTTGGGATTCAGTTCTTCTTGGGTAATTTTTTTTCTTAGGTTTCAGTTCTTCTTGGGTTTCAGTTTCGGTCAGTGGGTAAATTTTTTTTCCTTGGGTTTCTGTCGACATCAACAGTGGGTGTTGATTCGATTTCGTGGCTATTTTTTCTTGGGTATTTTTCTAGTGGTGTTTTATTACACTTTTCTGGTGGGATATTTTTTTTCTGCATCTTGGTTGCATCATGTCATCGGATAAGTTGGAATCGTTTCCTATTAGGTTTACTGGCAAAAATTATTCTGCTTGGGAGTTTCAATTTCGATTATTTGTGAAAGGAAAAGAATTGTGGGGTCATATTGATGGGAGTGCTCCCGCACCTCTAGATGCGGAGGCTTTGTCTAAGTGAGAAATTAAGGATGCTAGGGTTATGACTTGGATCCTTAGCTCGGTTGAGCCTCATCTTGTTCTCAACCTGAAACCTTATAAAACCGTTGCTACTATGTGGCATTATCTCAACACAGTTTACAATCAAGACAACTCAGCTAGGAGATTTCAACTGGAATATGAGATGGCTAATTTCACACAGGGAAGTCTCTCAATTGAGGAATATTTTTCTGGTTTTCAAACCCTTTGGGCTGATTATTCGGATATTGTTTATGCTAATGTTCCTGCTGCAGCTCTCTCTGCTGTCCAGGCCGTGCATGCAACTAGCAAGCACGATCAATTCTTGATGAAGCTACGACCTGATTTTGAAATTGCTCGGTCTAATCTGATGAATCGTCATCCTGTACCATCTCTGGATGCTTGTTTGAGTGAACTTCTTCGAGAGGAGCAGCGTTTGGTAACTCAGGCTGCCATGGAACATCAGGCTAATGTTAGTGCACCTGTCTCTATGGCTTATGCAGCACAGGGAAGGAATAAGGGTAGAGATATGCGTGCTGTCCAGTGCTTTAGTTGTAAAGCTTTTGGTCATATTGCTCGGAATTGTCCCAAGAAGTTCTGTAACTACTGCAAGAAACATGGTCATATCATCTCTGCTTGTCCCATTCGACCTGAACGGAAGCCGGGTACTGCCTATCATGCCTCCACTGGTGCTTCTTGTTCTACTGCATTGCCTGCTGCCTCGCCGGTTGTTCCTATTCGTTCTTCTACAGCCTTAGCAAACCCGAACACACTCACTCCTGAAATGGTACAACAGATGATCATTTCTGCTTTTTCTACTTTTGGACTCTCAGGTAATCATAAAGTTTCTTCTAAGCTATGGTATTTTGACTCTGGTGCCTCTAACCATATGACCAATACTGTTGTCCCTTTTTCCAATGTCAGAAATTACGATGGAAATCTGACAATTAACACCGCTGATGGCAGTTCTCTTCCTATCAGTGCTGTTGGTGATCTTTCCTCTTCCTTAACTGATGTTTTTGTGTCTCCTGCCCTTTCCACAAATCTTATTTCTGTTGGTCAATTGGTTGATAATAATTGTAATGTCCATTTCTCTCGTTCTGGTTGTGTTGTGCAGGATCAAGTGTCAGGGAAGATGATCGCGAAGGGGCCTAAAGTGGGCCGACTCTTTCCTCTTCATGTTTCTCCTTCCACTATTATCCCTAGTTCTCCTTTACTTTCATTTGCATGTAATGTTGTTGGTTCTAGAAATAATCTGTGGCATAGACGTCTAGGTCACCCTAACTCTGATGTACTTCGTACTTTGTCACATTCAGGTTTATTGGAAAATAAAGCATGTTCTTCTCTTGATCTCTCTTTTGATTGTCCATCATGCAAACTTGGCAAAAGTAAAGTTCTACCCTTTCCTCATCATGCATCTCGTGCATCACAATGTTTTGATGTTATTCATAGTGATGTTTGGGGGATTGCACCTATTGTTTCTCATGCGCATTACAAGTATTTTGTTACCTTCATTGATGAATTTAGTCGGTTTACTTGGGTTTACTTTCTTCGGGCTAAGGCTGAAGTTTTTTTAGTCTTTAAGCGCTTTCTTGCACTTCTTGAAACTCAATTTTCTACCGGCATCAAAGTATTACGCTCTGATTCGGGCGGTGAATACATGTCTAATGAGTTTCAGGATTTTCTTCAAAGCAAAGGGATCTTATCTCAGCGTTCTTGTCCTTCGACACCAGAACAAAACGGTGTTGCTGAGAGGAAAAATCGACACCTTCTTGATGTGGTAAGAACTATTTTACTTGAATCATCTGTTCCTCCTCGTTTTTGGTGTGAAGCACTTTCTACTGCTGTTCATTTGATCAATCGCTTACCCTCTCCTACGTTAAATCATGTTTCTCCTTTTTTAAGTTGTTTGGTCATTCTCTTTCCTATTCTGATCTACGTACCTTTGGTTGTGTTTGTTTTGTGCATCTCTCTACTCATGAACGTCATAAACTTACTGCTCAGTCTGTTAAGTGTGTTTTTCTTGGTTATGCTATCTCTCAAAAGGGATATGTTTGTTATGATCATCAGGCTCGTCGTATAAGAGTTTCTAGGAATGTGATTTTCTTTGAAAATCAATATTTTTTTCCATCTCATATTGAGCTGCCATCTGCATCTTTATCCCTTCTGCCTAGTTTTTCTGATTCCCCAACACTTGTAGAAAGGTTTAAACCTGGTTTTGTCTTTGGACGACGGAGAAGACATGAGTCTGGTTCCACTTCCTCTGTGCCTCCTTCCGATCTTGCCTCGGCACCTGATCCTGCTCCTGCTTCTACCACTCTTCGTCAGTCTACTCGTCTTTCTCGACCCCCTGATCGGTATGGTTTCTTCTCTCTTGTTTCTCTTGTCACTACTTTATCAACTATTTCCATTCCCTCTTGCTACAAACAGGCCATGGAACATGAGTGTTGGCATGCAATGCGAGTAGAACTTCAAGCACTTGAGGAGAATCACACTTGGGATATTGTTCCTTGTCCTCCTACAGTCAAACCTATTGGGAGTAAATGGGTTTTCTCTGTAAAACTTCGTTCTGATGGCTCTTTGGACAGGTACAAAGCTCGCCTTGTAGCTCTCGGTAACAAACAGGAATATGAGATTGATTATGAGGAGACATTTGCTCCTGTTGCCAAAATGACCACGGTTCGAACCATCTTAGCTGTTCCTGCTTCACAGTCGTGGCAACTGCATCAAATGGATGTGAAGAATGCCTTTCTTCATGGTGATCTCCAGGAAGAGATTTACATGAAGCTTCCCTCTGGTATGACTACTTCTTCTCCTCATGATGTCTGTAAGCTAAGGCGTTCTTTGTATGGGCTCAAGCAAGCACCCCGGGCTTGGTTTGAGAAGTTTCGCAGTACACTTATTTCCTTCAGTTTTACACAAAATCTGTATGATTCTTATCTCTTCTTCCATACGTCTGCATCGGGTATAGTCCTTCTCTTGGTTTATGTGGATGATATTATTATTACTGGTACTGACGGCAATTTGATTACTAAGCTTCAGCAGATGTTACATGCCACTTTTCATATGAAAGATCTTGGCCAGCTTACATACTTCTTAGGATTAGAAGTCCATCATCGGGCCAATGGTATTTTTGTAAATCAGCATAAGTATATTCAAGATCTTATTACTTTAGCTGGTTTGGAGGACACTTCTTCTGTTGATACTCCTATTGAGGTAAATGTCAAATACAGAAAAGATGAAGGGAATATTCTCGATGATCCTACTCTCTATCGGCGCCTGGTTGGGAGTTTTATCTACTTGACCACTACGCGACCTGATATCTCCTATGCTGTTCATCAGGTCAGTCAGTTTATGTCTTCTCCTCGGCATCTACATCTTGCTGCAGTTCGACGCATTATTCGCTATCTTCGAGGTTCACCTACTTGTGGGTTGTTCTTCCCTACTGGCTCCTCTCTTCAACTTGTTGCCTATAGTGATGCTGATTGGACTGGATGTCCAGATACACGTCGATCTACTACGGGATGGTGTATGTTTTTAGGTGATGCCTTAATTTCTTGGAGGTGTAAGAAACAAGATCGTGTTTCTAAATCATCTACTGAAGCCGAGTATCGTGCAATGTCTACTGCTTGTTCTGAAATTGTATGGTTACGTGGTCTTCTTGAAGAGCTTGGGTTTCCTCAGACTACTTCTACTCCTCTACATGCTGATAACACTAGTGCTATTCAGATTGCCACCAATCCTGTTTTCCATGAACGCACCAAGCACATTGAAGTTGATTGTCATTCTATTCGAGATACCTTGGAAAATCGGGTGATATCTCTTCCTCACATCTCTTCTGATCTCTAAGTGGCTGATGTCTTCACCAAAGCTATGACTCGACAGCGGCATCAATTTCTTGTTGGCAAATTGTTGCTGGTTGACTTACCAGCATCAATTTGAGGGGGGATGTTACCATATCTATTTTAGGACTATTAGCTGTCTATTTTATCATATGTATAAGCTGAATAATAGGGATTAATTCCCATGTATATAGGCTGAACATTAGGGATTAATTCCCATGTATATAGGCTGAACATTAGGGATTAGATACCAGATATTTAGGCTGAACATTAGGGATTAGATACCAGATATTTAGGCTGAACATTAGGGATTACAGTGTAGAGATATGATGAGCTTTCCATGTATAGCATACAAAGATTAATATAAAGGGAATGGGGGGCTGACAGTCCACTCACACTTTTCCAAAATCTCTCTTGGCATTTTCTGTTTCTGTTCAGTTCTCTTGGTCTATTTTCTGTTTCTGTTTCAGATCTCTTGGTCTATTTTCTGTTTCTGTTTCAGATCTCTTGGTCTATTTTCTGTTTCTGTTTCAGTTCTAACAACAGGTACCTGTAGACTTATCTAATGAATCAAGAAGTGATCTCAGCCGTTCAATGTCTCATTTGTTGAATTAATTCTGTTCTCCACCATTGAACTCATTTGATCTGTCTTCTTTGGATTGAGTCATATGCACCCGGCTTCTTTGTGTTCCACTTTTAGGTCCTCTATTCCACTGAGAGCTTTGTGGCTTGCCATGAAGCTTCCAACAGTGCTCCTTAGTATGACGGGGCTTTTTGCAGTGGGTACACCAGAGGTTATCCTTGTTTGAGGGCTGAGACTCCATTCTCGCAACTTTTGAATCTTTTCCAGCATTAAACTTTGGTCTGTCACCATTGTTTTTTTCAGATATCATTGCAGATCCTTCAACCGGTGGTGAGTAAAGCATAACTCCCCTTCGACTTTCTTCAGCATTGATAATAGAGATGGTCTCATTCAGCGAGGGTAAATCTTTTTTACCCAATATCTGGACTCTCACTTGATCAAATTCAACATTTAAACCAGCAAGAAAGTCATAAATTCGATCCTTTTCAATAAAGTTCTTTAACACAGCTGCATCATCACTGCACTTCATCTCAACACACAGGGAATGATCCATCTCTTGCCATAGATTCTTCAACTGGTTGGCATACTCTGTGACTGAGCAACCTCCTTGTTTAGTGGCAGATATTTTAGTTTTAATCTCAAAGATTCGAGCAGCATCTCTAACTTTAGAATAAGTCTGTTCTGCTGCGTCCCATATTTCTTTAGATGTTGGCAGAAACATGAACGTATCACTAACTTCTGGCAGCATGGAATTCCATAGCCAAGACATTACCATGGAGTCCTCTTCATCCCAAGCATCAAATTCGGGATCTCCCTTCTTGGGTCCAGTTCCAAGAAGATGACTCAGTTTTCCCTTCCCTTTTAGAAAGGTCCGAACCATTTTAGACCACTTCATATAGTTTTTGCCATTCAATCTGTAGGCTGATTGAATACTCTGTAGTTCACAGCAATGAAGGCTGCTGATCAGTGACCAGAAATTCAGCTATGAAGGCTGAAAAAAAAAAATTTGAGCAGAAATTCTGTTCTTGGACAGATTTCAAATCCTAGAAAAAAATGAGCCTATAGCTCTGATACCATGAAGAAAGGTTTTTATTTTATTCTGATCTGAACTAGTATGTTACAAGGTATTTATACATGAAGGAAGGATTTACTAAATCCCTAAAAGATAGGAATTTGACACCCTAATTTACAGCTCTATTTACACCCTAAAATTATGCTCTACTATTTACAGCTAATTACTAGAATCTTGAGATTTCAGTTAGTCAATCCCTGATTTCCAGTCTTGGGATTTCAGTCAGTCAATCCCTGATTTCCAGCACTTACCTGATAGTCTTGGTGACGATTTGATTGTCAAAGTTCATGACTCCAAGGGGCAGTATTGTGGTCATCTCCTAGCACAAGTGGTTTCTTTTGCTGGTGACCCAGTAAGAATTTTCTAATAATACCTATCTTTAAGTATTAGGTTAGGAGGCAGATGGTTATGCTGAAGTTTTAAAAAATTGGTTATGCAGGGTGACAAGCTTCGTTGGTGGCCATTATATCGTGAGCCAGAACATGAACACGTTGGCAGAATTCAACTGTATATACACTAATCAACCAATCAAGAGGAGAATAATCTCAAGGTACATGCAAAATGTAATCACCCAATAAATTTTAAAATGACTCATCTTAAGTTTTTTATTTTTTTTATTTTATTTAACTGGTAGATTTATAGTTATGAATGCCCTGGCCACTAGCTACCTTTGACTATTTGAACTAAAGCATGATGGCAAATAACAACTATGCTAGAAGGGACAGTAAGACTAAAGCTTTCTTGTCTTCTCAGTGTGGTTCTGTTGCAGAAACTGTGGCATATGATTTTTTGTTGGAAGTTGCAATGAAAATTCAGCACTTTCAGCAAAGAAATTTGTTGCTACATGGTCCTTGGAAGTGGTTGGTGAATGAATTTGCATCATACTATGGAGTATCAGATGCATATACCAAGTTAAGGTATGGAGATGCACGAGAATGGTAGTTGATGCTGTTATCATTGGAAATTTTAAATTGCTTTGTTTTGTTTGATTTTCTTTTCGGCTGCAGATACCTTTCTTATGTCATGGATGTGGCTACACCAACTGAAGACTGCCTTACTCTGATACATGATTTACTATCTCCTGTGAAGGGCAATAGCAAGCTCAAATTCAGTCACCAAGAGGTATGCGTGCTATTTGAGCCAAATTGTTTTATAACTTAAAGTGCTCTTTATTTGTTTCAAATGCCATGCATGTCTGGTATGTTAAATAATGAATGCTCATTAGCTTCTTATGTAGTTGTGCTAATCAGATAGTATCAACTATCAACTCAGAAAAGGAATTGTCAAACGGGTTTCTTAAAGTTTAATTCACCTTTTTCAAACACCTTTGATGGTTCTTGTTATTTTGGATCTTCTGATTCAACACCTAATGTACTAGTCACTGACTGAAATGTTTCTTCTATTTCCATCTTAATTTTGATTTGTTTCAGATGTGCCACCTTGCAATTGTTATTTGGATGCATCTCTGTTACATTTTAATATTCATCCTTCAATCTTGTATCATATAGTAGTTAAACTTACTAAAGACACATACATATAGAATTTGCATATATACATGTTTTAGAAAATGTATATTCTATACAAACTCATTTTTTCCCTTATGAATATAATGCTGTAATATCAATCAGAACCGCATCCTAGGGGAAATTGAGGATCAGGTCCAGCAGATTTTAACTGTGATCTTTGAGAATTACAAGTCATTAGATGAATCATCTCCATCAGGGATGATGGCTGTTTTCAAGGCTGCCACTGGATCAGCACCTCCTGCCTTGGTCCCTGCATCAAGCTCTATGGCCTATTGCATGATATATTAAGTCCCGAGACACAACTCAAGTTCTGCGGATATTTTCAGGTATAAGTGACTTATTTCTTTTAGTCATGGTTTCATATATATATATATATATATATATATATATATGAAGAAAGGTTTTTTATTGTATTTTTCTGAACTAGTCTGTTACAAGGTATTTATACATGAAGGAAGGGTTTACTAAATCCCTAAAAGATAGGAATTTGACACCCTAATTTACAGCTCTGCTATTTACAACTAATTACTAGAATATTGGGATTTCAGTCAGTCAATCCCTGATTTCCAGCCTTGGGATTTCAGTCAGCCAATCCCTGATTTCCAGCAGTCAATCCCTGATTTCCAGCCTTGGGATTTCCAGCAGTCAATCCCTGATTTCCAGCACTCCCCCTCAAGCTGGGGAGTAGATATTTTCCATCCCTAGCTTGCCTACAATCTGCTGAAATGCTGAACTCATCAGTCCTTTAGTTAAGACATCTGCTAGCTGGTTCTTTGTAGAAATATAGGGAGTGCAAATCAATCCACTTTCAAGTTTCTCCTTAATGAAATGTCTGTCAACCTCCACATGTTTAGTTCTGTCGTGCTGAACTGGATTGTGAGCTATGTTGATTGCAGACTTATTATCACAATACAACTTCATTGGAGTCTCCCATTTAATCTTCAAGTCATCTAGTATAATTTTGAGCCATAACAGTTCACAAATACCTTGTGCCATTGATCGAAATTCTGCCTCAGCACTAGATCTTGCTACAACTGGTTGTTTATTACTCCTCCAGGTTACCAAATTTCCGCCAATGAAAGTACAATACCCAGATGTTGATCTTCTGTCAGTAACACAGCCAGCATAATCAACATCTGTGTATGCTTCTAGTTCCATTCTTGTGCCTTTTCTAAAGAGAACCCCTTTTCCTGGATTGCCTTTCAAATATTGTAGGATCCGGTATACTGCTGTTAGAACTGAAACAAACAGAAAATAGATCAAGAGATCTGAACAGAAACAGAAAATGCCAAGAGAGATTTTGGAAAAGTGTGTGTCTACTGTCAGCCCCCCCTTCCCTTTATATTAATCTGTGTATGCTATATGAAGAAAGGTTTTGTTATTTCTTATTTTTGAACTAGTCTATTACAAGGTATTTATACATGAAGGAAGGGTTTACTTAATCCCTAAAAGGTAGGAATTTGATAGTATTTACAGCTAATTTCAAGCTGGAAATCCCTGATTTCCAGCCTTGGGTTTCCAGCTGGAAATCCCTGATTTCCAGCATTGGGTTTCCAGCTGGAAATCCCTGATTTCCAGCCTTGGGTTTCCAGCTGGAAATCCCTGATTTCCAGCATTGGGTTTCAAGCTGGAAATCCCTGATTTCTAGCCTTGGGATTCCAGCTGTCAATCCCTGATTTCCAGCACTCCCCCTCAAGCTGGGGAGTAGATATTTTCCATCCCTAGCTTGCCTACAATCTGCTGAAATGCTGAACTCATCAGTCCTTTAGTTAAGACATCTGCTAGCTGGTTCTTTGTAGAAATATAGGGAGTGCAAATCAATCCACTTTCAAGTTTCTCCTTAATGAAATGTCTGTCAACCTCCACATGTTTAGTTCTGTCGTGCTGAACTGGATTGTGAGCTATGTTGATTGCAGACTTATTAGCACAATACAACTTCATTGGAGTCTCCCATTTAATCTTCAAGTCATCTAGTATAATTTTGAGCCATAACAGTTCACAAATACCTTGTGCCATTGATCGAAATTCTGCCTCAGCACTAGATCTTGCTACAACTGGTTGTTTCTTACTCCTCCAGGTTACCAAATTTCCGCCAATGAAAGTACAATACCCAGATGTTGATCTTCTGTCAGTAACACAGCCAGCATAATCGGCATCTGTGTATGCTTCTAGTTCCATTCTTGTGCCTTTTCTAAAGAGAACCCCTTTTCCTGGATTGCCTTTCAAATATTGTAGGATCCGGTATACTGCAGCGAGATAGACACCTTTAGGATTTTGCATGAACTGACTCACAACACTCACTGCATATGCAATGTCAGGTCGTGTGTGTGATAGATAGATTAGCTTCCCCACAAGTCTTTGGTACATGCCTTTGTCAGCTGGTTCTCCTTCCACAGATTCTCCTAATCTATGATTTGGCTCAATAGGCGTATCTGATGGTTTGCAACCAAGCTTACCTGTTTCTTTTAACAGATCAAGAACATATTTTTGCTGTGAAACAAAGATTCCTTCCTTGGACCGAGCTACTTCTATTCCTAAGAAGTACTTCAATTTTCCAAGGTCCTTTATTTCAAACTCTTTTGCTAAATACTTCCGAAGAGCCTCCTTTTCATCTGGATCATTCCCAGTTACAATTATATCGTCCACATAAACTATCAATGCCGTGACTCCCCCTGAAGCCGAATGCTTGATAAACAATGTATGATCACCCTGACTCTGTTTGTACTTCATATTCACCATTGCTTTGGTAAATCTTCCAAACCATGCCCGGGGAGATTGTTTGAGCCCATACAATGCTTTTTTCAGTTTGCACACTTTGTTTTTGTCTAGATTTATTCCAAAACCAGGTGGTACTTCCATATAAATTTCCTCCTCAAGATCACCATGTAAGAAGGCGTTCTTCACATCGAACTGTTGTAAAGGCCAATCATAATTTGCTGCTAGGGATAACAATACCCTTACTGTATTCATCTTCGCCACTGGTGCAAATGTCTCTTGATAATCCACCACATAGGTCTGTGTATATCCCTTGGCTACTAGTCTTGCTTTATACCTCTCAATGGATCCATCCGACTTATACTTCACTGTGAAGACCCATTTGCATCCTACTAGTCTCTTTCCAGTTGGTAATTCTGTTAGTTCCCATGTTTTATTTTTCTCAAAGGCCTCCATTTCTACTCTCATTGCATGCTTCCATTCCTCTTTGCCAAGTGCCTGCGATAAGGTCTGTGGGATGTCTACAGTGTTTAGATGGGTAAGAAAGGTTTTGTGTGGGGTTGATAATTTTTCAAATGACACAAAATGGGATAAAGGATGTTGTGTGCATTTTCTAACACCTTTTCTTGTGGCTATGGGCAAATCTAAATCAAGAACAGTAGGGGATATCTCAGTAGAAAGACTTACCTCAGTTCCAAGTGACGATTTGGTTTCTTGAACTTGCACAGGATTGATCACTGGCTTTATCCTTCTTGAGTAGACCTGTAGTGGCTTTGTGAGAGTAGGATTTATGAGTTCACAAGGTTCAGAGGTAAGTTGTCTTTCAGGAGTGGGTTCTGTTTGTACAGGAGATATTTTAACCACCATTGATGGTTCTCTCAAGAACAAATCCTTATCCTCCATAAATGATACCTCCCCCTGAGGATAAGGGCTAGAAAAATAGCTTTCGTGTTCTGCAAAAGTAACATCAGCAGAGACATAGGTTTTACGAGTAATAGGATTGTAGCACTTGTACCCTTTTTGAGTAGGTGAATATCCTATGAATACACACTTGACTGCTCTAGGATCTAACTTGCTTCGACTATTAGAGTGAACATGAACAAATGAGACACATCCAAAAACTCGAGGGACTAACTTCATAGACATATTGAAATCTGAAAAATACTTAGAAAACACCTCCATTGGACTTTTAAAATCAAGAACTCGAGAGGGGATACGATTTATTAAATGAGCTGCAGTAAGGACTGCTTCCCCCCAAAAGGTTTTTGGAACATTTTGTTGAAACAAAAGAGCACGAACAGAGGCTAACAAATGACCATTTTTCCTTTCGGCAACTCCATTTTGTTGGGGTGTGTCAACACAAGAAGATTCATGAATAATTCCCTCTTTTTGAAAGTATGGAGACAAAGTTTGATTAAAGTAGTCCCTAGCATTATCAGTCCTCAACTTCTTAATTCTAACATTGAATTGAGTTTTGACCATTGTATGAAAAATAGGAAAAATGTTGCTCACATCAGATTTTTGTTTTAACAAATAAATCCATGAAACTCGAGTACAGTCATCTATGAATGAGACAAACCAACGAGCCCCCGAAATGTTGGGAACTCGAGATGGACCCCAAATATCATTGTGAATCAAAGAAAAAGGAACAGTAGTTCTTTTATTACTCAAAGGAAAGGACACACGTCGGTGTTTAGCAAATTCACAAACCTCACAGTGAAACTCATTTAAACTAACATTCTTAAACAAAGATGGAAACATGACACTAAGAACACTAAAGGAAGGATGCCAAGTCTAAAGTGGTAAAGCCAAATTTGGTCTTTATTGCAAGGAGAGTTATTGGAGAGAAACGAGATAGGTGATTTGTTTTCACTGTTCACTTGTTCACTAGGTAACTCAAGATAATAAAGGCCATGTCTCACCTTAGCATGTCCAATCGTCCTCCTCGTAACTTGGTCCTGAAATACACAAGAAATATGAGAAAAATCATATTGCAGTTTAGATCTTTTGTAAGTTGGTAAGCAGACACAAGGTTTGTAGATAACTTGGGTACATGTAACACATTTTTAAGAATAATGGATGGGCTTAGAACAATGTCTCCTTGGCCTGCAACAGTGGCCAAAGATCCATCAGCAATGACTATTTTTCTGTTGCTAGGACACGGGTGATATGTGAGAAATTTGTGTGAAGAATGAGTCATATGATCGGTTGCCCCAGAGTCAATAACCCAAGAGTTTGAAAATTCAAAATTGGCGGCACTTAAAGCATATAAGGAATGAGGCTTACCAGAATTTGCCAAGGAACAGGTACCTGTAGACTTTTCTAATGAATCAAGAAGTGATCTTAGCCGTTCAATGTCTCCTTTGTTGAATTCATTCTGTTCTCCACCATGGTACTCATATGATCTGTCTTCTTTTGATTGAGTCATATGCACCTGGCTTCTTTGTGTTCCACTTTTAGGTCCTCTATTCCATTGAGAACTTTGTGGCTTGCCATGAAGCTTCCAACAGTGCTCCTTAGTATGACAGGGCTTTTTGCAGTGGGTACACCAGAGGTTATCCTTGTTTTGTAAAGTGATTGTTTTTGAAAGAAGTAGCTCGGTCATGGAAGACATTTTGTAAAGTGATTGTTTTTGAAAGAAAAATCTGCAATGAAGGCTGCTGATCAGTGACCAGAAATTCAGCTATGAAGGCTGAAAAAAGAGAAAAAAAAAATTTAGCAGAAATTCTGTTCTTGGACAGATTTCAAATCCCAGAAAAAATTTTGAAAGAAAAATCAGCAATGAAGGCTGCTGATCAGTGACCAGAAATTCAGCTATGAAGGCTGAAAAAAGAAAAAAAAAATTAGCAGAAATTCTGTTCTTGGACAGATTTCAAATCCCAGAAAAAAATTGAGCCTATAGCTCTGATACCATGAAGAAAGGTTTTGTTATTTCTTATTTTTGAACTAGTCTATTACAAGGTATTTATACATGAAGGAAGGGTTTACTTAATCCCTAAAAGGTAGGAATTTGATAGTATTTACAGCTAATTTCAAGCTGGAAATCCCTGATTTCCAGCATTGGGTTTCCAGCTGGAAATCCCTGATTTCCAGCCTTGGGTTTCCAGCTGGAAATCCCTGATTTCCAGCATTGGGTTTCAAGCTGGAAGTCCCTGATTTCTAGCCTTGGGATTCAAGCTGTCAATCCCTGATTTCCAGCACTATACATGGAAAGCTCATCATATCTCTACACTGTAATCCCTAATGTTCAGCCTAAATATCTGGTATCTAATCCCTAATGTTCAGCCTAAATATCTGGTATCTAATCCCTAAAGTTCAGCCTATATACATTGGAATTAATCCCTAATGTTCAGCCTATATACATGGGAATTAATCCCTATTATTCAGCTTATACATATGGTAAATAGACAGCTAATAGTCCTAAAATAGATATGGTAACATCCCCCCCTCAAATTGATGCTGGTAAGTCAACCAGCAACAATTTGCCAACAAGAAATTGATGCCGCTGTCGAGTCATAGCTTTGGTGAAGACATCAGCCACTTGGAGATCAGAAGAGATGTGAGGAAGAGATATCACCCGATTTTCCAAGGTATCTCGAATAGAATGACAATCAACTTCAATGTGCTTGGTGCGTTCATGGAAAACAGGATTGGTGGCAATCTGAATAGCACTAGTGTTATCAGCATGTAGAGAAGTAGAAGTAGTCTGAGAAAACCCAAGCTCTTCAAGAAGACCACGTAACCATACAATTTCAGAACAAGCAGTAGACATTGCACGATACTCGGCTTCAGTAGATGATTTAGAAACACGATCTTGTTTCTTACACCTCCAAGAAATTAAGGCATCACCTAAAAACATACACCATCCCGTAGTAGATCGACGTGTATCTGGACATCCAGCCCAATCAGCATCACTATAGGCAACAAGTTGAAGAGAGGAGCCAGTAGGAAAGAACAACCCACGAGTAGGTGAACCTCGAAGATAGCGAATAATGCGTCGAACTGCAGCAAGATGTAGATGCCGAGGAGAAGACATAAACTGACTGACCTGATGAACAGCATAGGAGATATCAGGTCGCGTAGTGGTCAAGTAGATAAAACTCCCAACCAGGCGCCGATAGAGAGTAGGATCATCGAGAATATTCCCTTCATCTTTTCTGTATTTGACATTTACCTCCATAGGAGTATCAACAGAAGAAGTGTCCTCCAAACCAGCTAAAGTAATAAGATCTTGAATATACTTATGCTGATTTACAAAAATACCATTGGCCCGATGATGGACTTCTAATCCTAAGAAGTATGTAAGCTGGCCAAGATCTTTCATATGAAAAGTGGCATGTAACATCTGCTGAAGCTTAGTAATCAAATTGCCGTCAGTACCAGTAATAATAATATCATCCACATAAACCAAGAGAAGGACTATACCCTATGCAGACGTATGGAAGAAGAGAGAAGAATCATACTGACTTTGTGTAAAACTGAAGGAAATAAGTGTACTGCGAAACTTCTCAAACCAAGCCCGAGGTGCTTGCTTGAGCCCATACAAAGAACGCCTTAGCTTACAGACATCATGAGGAGAAGAAGTAGTCATACCAGAGGGAAGCTTCATGTAAATCTCTTCCTGGAGATCACCATGAAGAAAGGCATTCTTCACATCCATTTGATGCAGTTGCCATGACTGTGAAGCAGCAACAACTAAGATGGTTCGAACCGTGGTCATTTTGGCAACAGGAGCAAATGTCTCCTCATAATCAATCCCATATTCCTGTTTGTTATCGAGAGCTACTAGGCGAGCTTTGTACCTGTCCAAAGAGCCATCAGAACAAAGTTTTACAGAGAAAACCCATTTACTCCCAATAGGTTTGACTGTAGGAGGACAAGGAACAATATCCCAAGTGTGATTCTCCTCAAGTGCTTGAAGTTCTACTCGCATTGCATTTTGCCAACACTCATGTTCCATGGCCTGTTTGTAGCAAGAGGGAATGGAAATAATAGATAAAGTAGTGACAAGAGAAACAGGAGAGAAGAAACCATACCGATCAGGGGGTCGAGAAAGACGAGTAGACCGACGAAGAGTGGTGGAAGCAGGAGCAGGATCAGGTGCCGAGGCAAGATCGGAAGGAGGCACAGAGGAAGTGGAACCAGACTCATGTCTTCCCCGTCGTCCATAGACAAAACCAGGTTTAAACCTTTCTACAAGTGTTGGGGAATCAGAAAAACTAGGCAGAAGGGATAAAGATGCAGATGGCAGCTCAATATGAGATGGAAAAAAATATTGATTTTCAAAGAAAATCACATTCCTAGAAACTCTTATACGACGAGCCTGAGGATCATAACAAACATATCCCTTTTGAGAGATAGCATAACCAAAAAAAACACACTTAACAGACTGAGCAGTAAGTTTATGACGTTCATGAGTAGAGAGATGCACAAAACAAACACAACCAAAGGTAGAAGGAGAATGACCAAACAACTTAAAGAAAGGAGAAACATGATTTAACGTAGGAGAGGGTAAGCGATTGATCAAATGAACAGTAGTAGAAAGTGCTTCACACCAAAAACGAGGAGGAACAGATGATTCAAGTAAAATAGTTCTTACCACATCAAGAAGGTGTCGATTTTTTCTCTCAGCAACACCGTTTTGTTGTGGTGTCGAAGGACAAGAACGCTGAGATAAGATCCCTTTGCTTTGAAGAAAATCCTGAAACTCATTAGACATGTATTCACCGCCCGAATCAGAGCGTAATACTTTGATGCTGGTAGAAAATTGAGTTTCAAGAAGTGCAAGAAAGCGCTTAAAGACTAAAAAAACTTCGGCCTTAGCCCGAAGGAAGTAAACCCAAGTAAACCGACTAAAATCATCAATGAAGGTAACAAAATACTTGTAATGCGCATGAGAAACAATAGGTGCAATCCCCCAAACATCACTATGAATAACATCAAAACATTGTGATGCACGAGATGCATGATGAGGAAAGGGTAGAACTTTACTTTTGCCAAGTTTGCATGATGGACAATCAAAAGAGAGATCAAGAGAAGAACATGCTTTATTTCCCAATAAACCTGAATGTGACAAAGTACGAAGTAAATCAGAGTTGGGGTGACCTAGACGTCTATGCCACAGATTATTTCTAGAACCAACAACATTACATGCAAATGAAAGTAAAAGAGAACTAGGGATAATAGTGGAAGGAGAAACATGAAAAGGAAAGAGTCGGCCCATTTTAGGCCCCTTCGCGATCATCTTCCCTGACACTTGATCCTGCACAACACAACCAGAACGAGAGAAATGGACATTACAATTATTATCAACCAATTGACCAACAGAAATAAGATTTGTGGAGAGGGCAGGAGACACAAAAACATCAGTTAAGGAAGAGGAAAGATCACCAACAGCACTGATAGGCAGAGAACTGCCATCAGCGGTGTTAATTGTAAGATTTCCATCGTAATTTCTGACATTGGAAACAGGGACAACAGTATTGGTCATATGGTTAGAGGCACCAGAGTCAAAATACCATGGCTTAGAAGAAACTTTATGATTACCTGAGAGTCCAAAAGTAGAAAAAGCAGAAATGATCATCTGTTGTACCATTTCAGGAGTGAGTGTGTTTGGGTTTGCTAAGGCTGTAGAAGAAGGAATAGGAACAACCGGCGAGGCAGCAGGCAATGCAGTAGAACAAGAAGCACCAGTGGAGGCATGATAGGCAGTACCCGGCTTCCGTTCAGGTCGAATGGGACAAGCAGAGATGATATGACCCTGTTTCTTGCAGTAGTTACAGAACTTCTTGGGACAATTCCGAGCAATATGACCAAAAGCTTTACAACTAAAGCACTGGACAGCACGCATATCTCTACCCTTATTCCTTCCCTGTGCTGCATAAGCCATAGAGACAGGTGCACTAACATTAGCCTGATGTTCCATGGCAGCCTGAGTTACCAAACGCTGCTCCTCTCGAAGAAGTTCACTCAAAGAGGCATCCAGAGATGGTACAGGATGACGATTCATCAGATTAGACCGAGCAATTTCAAAATCAGGTCGTAGCTTCATCAAGAATTGATCGCGCTTGCTAGTTGCATGCACGGCCTGGACAGCAGAGAGAGCTGCAGCAGGAACATTAGCATAAACAATATCCGAATAATCAGCCCAAAGGGTTTGAAAACTAGAAAAATATTCCTCAATTGAGAGACTTCCCTGTGTGAAATTAGCCATCTCATATTCCAGTTGAAATCTCCTAGCGGAGTTGTCTTGATTGTAAACTGTGTTGAGATAATGCCACATAGTAGCAGCGGTTTTATAAGGTTTCAGGTTGAGAACAAGATGAGGCTCAACCGAGCTAAGGATCCAAGTCATAACCCTAGCATCTTTAATTTCCCACTTAGACAAAGCCTCCGCATCTAGAGGTGCGGGAGCACTCCCATCAATATGACCCCACAATTCTTTTCCTTTCACAAATAATCGAAATTGAAACTCCCAGGCAGAATAATTTTTGCCAGTAAAACTAATAGGAAACGATTCCAACTTATCCGATGACATGATGCAACCAAGATGCAGAAAAAAATATCCCACCAGAAAAGTGTAATAAAACACCACTAGAAAAATACCCAAGAAAAAATAGCCACGAAATCGAATCAACACCCACTGTTGATGTCGACAGAAACCCAAGGAAAAAAAATTTACCCACTGACCGAAACTGAAACCCAAGAAGAACTGAAACCCAAGAAAAAAAAATTACCCAAGAAAAACTGAATCCCAAGAGAAAAAAAATATGCTCACTGACTGAAACTGAACAGAAGAACAGAAACCCAAGAAAAAAAATGCCCACTGACCGAAACTAAACCCAAGAAAAAATCGAACCTGCTCTTGATACCATGTTAGAACTGAAACAGAAACAGAAAATAGACCAAGAGATCTGAAACAGAAACAGAAAATAGACCAAGAGAACAGAAACAAAAAATAGACCAAGAGAACAGAACAGAAACAGAAAATGCCAAGAGAGATTTTGGAAAAGTGTGTGTCTACTGTCAGCCCCCCTTCCCTTTATATTAATCTGTGTATGCTATACATGGAAAGCTCATCATATCTCTACACTGTAATCCCTAATGTTCAGCCTAAATATCTGGTATCTAATCCCTAATGTTCAGCCTAAATATCTGGTATCTAATCCCTAAAGTTCAGCCTATATACATAGGAATTAATCCCTAATGTTCAGCCTATATACATGGGAATTAATCCCTATTATTCAGCTTATACATATGGTAAATAGACAGCTAATAGTCCTAAAATAGAAATGGTAACAACTGCAGCGAGATGGACACCCTTAGGATTTTGCATGAACTGACTCACAACACTCACTGCATATGCAATGTCAGGTCGTGTGTGTGATAGATAGATTAGCTTCCCCACAAGTCTTTGGTACATGCCTTTGTCAGCTGGTTCTCCTTCCACAGATTCTCCTAATCTATGATTTGGCTCGATAGGCGTATCTGATGGTTTGCAACCAAGCTTACCTGTTTCTTTTAACAGATCAAGAACATATTTTTGCTGTGAAACAAAGATTCCTTCCTTGGACCGAGCTACTTCTATTCCTAAGAAGTACTTCAATTTTCCAAGGTCCTTTATTTCAAACTCTTTTGCTAAATACTTCCGAAGAGCCTCCTTTTCATCTGGTTCATTCCCAGTTACAATTATATCATCCACATAAACTATCAATGCCGTGACTCCCCCTGAAGCCGAGTGCTTGATAAACAATGTATGATCACCCTGACTCTGTTTGTACTTCATATTCACCATTGCTTTGGTAAATCTTCCAAACCATGCCCGGGGAGATTGTTTGAGCCCATACAATGCTTTTTTCAGTTTGCACACTTTGTTTTTATCCAGATTTATTCCAAAACCAGGTGGTACTTCCATATAAATTTCCTCCTCAAGATCACCATGTAAAAAGGCGTTCTTCACATCGAACTGTTGTAAAGGCCAATCATAATTTGCTGCTAGGGATAACAATACCCTTACTGTGTTCATCTTCGCCACTGGTGCAAATGCCTCTTGATAATCCACCCCATAGGTCTGTGTATATCCCTTGGCTACTAGTCTTGCTTTATACCTCTCAATGGATCCATCCGACTTATACTTCACTGTGAAGACCCATTTGCATCCTACTAGTCTCTTTCCAGTTGGTAATTCTGTTAGTTCCCATGTTTTATTTTTCTCTAAGGCCTCCATTTCTACTCTCATTGCATGCTTTCATTCCTCTTTGCCAAGTGCCTGCGATAAGGTCTGTGGGATGTCTACAGTGTTTAGATGGGTAAGAAAGGTTTTGTGTGGGGTTGATAATTTTTCAACTGACACAAAATGGGATAAAGGATGTTGTGTGCATTTTCTAACACCTTTTCTTGTGGCTATGGGCAAATCTAAATCAAGAACAGTAGGTGATATCTCAGTAGAAGGACTTACCTCAGTTCCAAGTGACGATTTGGTTTCTTGAACTTGCACAGGATTGATCACTGGCTTTATCCTTCTTGAGTAGACCTGTAGTGGCTTTGTGAGAGTAGGATTTATGAGTTCACAAGGTTCAGAGGTAAGTTCTCTTTCAGAAGTGGGTTCTGTTTGTACAGGAGATATTTTAACCACCATTGATGGTTCTCTCAAGAACAAATCCTTATCCTCCATAAATGATGTCTCCCCCTGAGGATAAGGGCTAGAAAAATAGCTTTCGTGTTCTGCAAAAGTAACATCAGCAGAGACATAGGTTTTACGAGTAATAGGATTGTAGCACTTGTACCCTTTTTGAGTAGGTGAATATCCTATGAATACACACTTGACTGCTCTAGGATCTAACTTGCTTCGACTATTAGAGTGAACATGAACAAATGAGACACATCCAAAAACTCTAGGGACTAACTTCATAGACATATTGAAATTTGAAAAATACTTAGAAAACACCTCCATTGGATTTTTAAAATCAAGAACTCGAGAGGGGATACGATTTATTAAATGAGCTGCAGTAAGGACTGCTTCCCCCCAAAAAGTTTTTGGAACATTTTGTTGAAACAAAAGAGCACGAACAGAGGCTAACAAATGACCATTTTTCCTTTCGGCAACTCCATTTTGTTGGGGTGTGTCAACACAAGAAGATTCATGAATAATTCCCTCCTTTTGAAAGTATGGAGACAAAGTTTGATTAAAGTAGTCCCTAGCATTATCAGTCCTCAACTTCTTAATTCTAACATTGAATTGAGTTTTGACCATTGTGTGAAAAATAGGAAAAATGTTGCTCACATCAAATTTTTGTTTTAACAAATAAATCCATGAAACTCGAGTACAGTCATCTATTAATGAGACAAACCAACGAGCCCCCGAAATGTTGGGAACTCGAGATGGACCCCAAATATCACTGTGAATCAAAGAAAAAGGAACAGTATTTCTTTTATTACTCAAAGGAAAGGACACACGTCGGTGTTTAGCAAATTCACAAACCTCACAGTGAAACTCATTTAAACTAACATTCTTAAACAAAGATGGAAACATGACACTAAGAACACTAAAGGAAGGATGCCCAAGTCTAAAATGGTGAAGCCAAATTTGGTCTTTATTGCAATGAGAGTTATTGGATAGAAACGAGATAGGTGATTTGTTTCCACTGTTCACTTGTTCACTAGGTAACTCAAGATAATAAAGGCCATGTCTCACCTTAGCATGTCCAATCGTCCTACTCGTAACTTGGTCCTGAAATACACAAGAAATATGAGAAAAGATCATATTGCAGTTCAAATCTTTTGTAAGTTGGTAAGCAGACACAAGGTTTGTAGATAACTTGGGCACATGTAACACATTTTTAAGAATAATGGATGGGCTTAGAACAATGTCTCCTTGGCCTGCAACAGTGGCCAAGGATCCATCAGCAATGACTATTTTTCTGTTGCTAGGACACGGATGATATGTGAGAAATTTGTGTGAAGAATGAGTCATATGATCGGTTGCCCCAGAGTCAATAACCCAAGAGTTTGAAAATTCAGAATTGGAGGCACTTAAAGCATATAAGGAATGAAGCTTACCAGAATTTGCCAAGGAACAGGTACCTGTAGACTTTTCTAATGAATCAAGAAGTGATCTTAGTCGTTCAATGTCTCCTTTGTTGAATTCATTCTGTTCTCCACCATTGAACTCATTTGATCTGTCTTTTTTGGATTGAGTCATATGCACCCGGCTTCTTTGTGTTCCACTTTTAGGTCCTCTATTCCATTGAGAACTTTGTGGCTTGCCATGAAGCTTTCAACAGTGCTCCTTTGTATGACGGGGCTTTTTGCAGTGGGTACACCAGAGGTTATCCTTGTTTGAGGGCTGAGACTCCATTTTCGCAACTTCTGAATCTTTTCCAGCATTAAACTTTGGTCTGTCACCATTGTTTTTTTCAGATATCATTGCAGATCCTTCAACCGGTGGTGAGTAAAGCATAACTCCCCTTCGACTTTCTTCAGCATTGATAATAGAGATGGTCTCATTCAGCGAGGGTAAATCTTTTTTACCCAATATCTGGACTCTCACTTGATCAAATTCAACATTTAAACCAGCAAGAAAGTCATAAATTCGATCCTTTTCAATAAAGTTCTTTAACACAGCTGCATCATCACTGCACTTCATCTCAATACACAGGGAATGATCCATCTCTTGCCATAGATTCTTCAACTGGTTGGCATACTCCGTGACTGAGCAACCTCCTTGTCTAGTGGCAGATATTTTAGTTTTAATCTCAAAGATTCGAGCAGCATCTCTAACTTTAGAATAAGTCTGTTCTGCTGCGTCCCATATTTCTTTAGATGTTGGCAGAAACATGAACGTATCACTGACTTCTGGCAGCATGGAATTCCATAGCCAAGACATTACCATGGAGTCCTCTTCATCCCAAGCATCAAATTCGGGATCTCCCTTCTTGGGTCCAGTTCCAAGGAGATGACTCAGTTTTCCCTTCCCTTTTAGAAAGGTCCGAACCATTTGAGACCACTTCATATAGTTTTTGCCGTTCAATCTGTAGGCTGATTGAATATTCTGTAGTTCACCTGTTGTTTGACTTAGTGCCACCTCTTTGGATTGGGCGGTAGAAGCATTATCGGTCATGAAAGACATTTTGTAAAGAGATTGTTTTTGAAAGAAAAATTCAGCAATGAAGACTGCTGATCAGTGACCAGAAATTCAGCTATGAAGGCTGAAAAAAAAAAAAAATTGAGCAGAAATTCTGTTCTTGGATAGATTTCAAATCCCAGAAAAAATGAGCCTATAGCTCTGATACCATGAAGAAAGGTTTTTTATTGTATTTTTCTGAACTAGACTGTTACAAGGTGAAGGAAGGGTTTACTAAATCCCTAAAAGATAGGAATTTGACACCCTAATTTACAGCTCTGCTATTTACAACTAATTACTAGAATATTGGGATTTCAGTCAGTCAATCCCTGATTTCCAGCCTTGGGATTTTAGTCAGTCAATCCCTGATTTCCAGCAGTCAATCCCTGATTTCCAGCCTTGGGATTTCAGTCAGTCAATCCCTGATTTCCAGCAGTCAATGCCTGATTTCCAGCCTTGGGATTTCCAGCAGTCAATCCCTGATTTCCAGCAATATATATATATATTCTTTTCCTGTTTGTTCCCTCTATGATAAGCAATAACTTTGCAGGCTGCTGCGAAAAAGAGGTCAAGAAGGCACCAGGCTGAAACAGATGAGTTTATTTGAGCAATAGTGACGGTGCATTGATGGATCCCATGATTCTTTCAACTTCTTATCAGAAGATGAAATTTTTAATTTTGAGTATCAAGAATGAAATTTTCACCGATATAGAGATCCACAATCAGAATGTTCTTCCTAGGTGAGTTTTCTCCTTATTTCAGGAGACTATATACTATGCAAAATAATTTATTGTAGTTCAGGCACAACTTGCTTTTTCTCCCCCCTCCCGCTTGTTGATCTATCATGACTGTATATGTTCTTATTTGTTTGAAATTTATTTACACATTAGCTATGTGGTCAAACTTGTGAGCTAATGTTGCACATGGCTGTGTCTGAAAAAACCGTGTTAAGTTTTTTCTCATTTTCCCCTTATAGTTGGATGGTAAAGACTCCATATCCACGTCCACTTTTAAAAGTCATAGTAACATAGCATCTAGGGCCACCTTGTCGCTGATTGGCCTTAAATTTAGTAACATTAGTTTGAAAAAGAAGATGAAGAGAGAGACTGTGTGTGTTTTTTAATGAAAAGAAGTGCTGTGGATTATGCAAATCAGTTCAAGGTGAAAGATTAAAATAAGGAAAAAGGGTTAAAAGTGGATGATTGCAAGCTTTTAAATGTTTTAAAATTGCGTAGAGTTTCAGTTTGTCCCCTCTACTTATATGTTTTCTCACTTTGTTTTTTGCCTGCTTGGAGTCTTCTGTGCTAATATCTATTGGTGCTCTATCTTGAATATTTTGCAGTTTTGTAGACCTTCCAAATCTTTCTGCACCCATATACAGTGTGGATCTTTGCAGTAGATTGCGAGCATTTCTTGTTGCATGCCCCCATCCCAGCCCCTCTCCTCCTGTCATAGAACTTGTTATTGCAACAGCAGATTTTCAAAGAGATCTCTCTTCCTGGAATATTAAGTAAAATTCTTTTCTTCTTTTACCTCGTATATAGATATAATAAAACTTGTATTATTCTTTTTCCAATCTATAATTTCTATTGTTTTCCAGTCTTCTCTGATCTTATAACATTTTGCAGTCCTGTAAAAGGAGGAGTTGAGGCAAAAGAGTTGTTTCACTCTTATATAACCTGTTGGATTGAAGATAAGTGGCAATCTTTACTTGATTCATGCAAACTAGATAAGGTACAAATTTTATGTTGTGGACTTATATAACTGCATTATCAAGTTGATGGGAAATGTTATATCTAGGAATAAAGTTCATTCAGTTTTATATTTTCATATAAATGTAATATCTTGGGAACTTGTGCATCTTTTCCTTTTACTTGTTTATGGGACATTTGAGAAAATCACGATCAGTATTGCTTGGAACATAATTTGATCTCCTCATATTTTTCCCTGATTGCTTTGAACTTTCAAGTCATAATTTTGTAGCAATATATATATATATATATATATATATATATATATATATATATATATAAATATGGATATGGTAACGGCCTAGACTAGAAATTTCCAAGCGTGCATGACTGATTAAAATTGATTGTAAGTAAACTTTTATCTATATATATATATATATATATATATATATATATATATATATATATATATATATATATATGGATATGGTACCGGCCTAGACTAGAAATTTCCAAGCGTGCATGACTGATTAAGATTGATTGTAAGTAAACTTTTATCTATTTTTTCCCCTCAATGACAATTTTCTTGGAATTGATTGCTCTTACGCTAAGGGGTCTGGTATTAAAACACAACAATCGACAACTCCTTTCGTTGATGATATGTATGATCAGCTAATGGAGACATTGAATGAATATGAAATTATCATTTTGCGCTGGCCAGAATTCACTCTTGTCTTGGAAAATGTATGTTCCTCTGTCCTGTTGTTTTATTATGATATATTAACTGTTCTAGCAGATTTAAACATTTATGGACTACAGAGATGGCATATAGAATTCGAACAATGAACCTAAAAGTATTGATATTTTATGTTTTTTTACTTGGATTTGGTGGTTGGCATATTATGGTAATATAATTTGTTGGTACTGCTGTAAACCATTATGGAATATAGAAAGTCAGGAATATAAAATTCATAAAAGGGACCTGAAACTACAGAATAACTTGTAACCTTGTTGGCATCACCTTAGTGGTTTTCAGGGGAATTTGATAAAGTCTGGATACTGAACCTAAACTTCAGGTTTCAG
Organism: Fremontodendron californicum; assembly: GCA_030761205.1. NCBI lineage: Eukaryota > Viridiplantae > Streptophyta > Magnoliopsida > Malvales > Malvaceae > Fremontodendron > Fremontodendron californicum. The sequence continues at coordinate 5,616,706 of JAULJL010000010.1, forward strand.
CATGACAGTTCTGTTAGGTTCATGCTTATTATGGCCTCTTACTATTATCACGGTGTTAAATTTAGAACTTGCCTATGGAATCCATCTTTTTGTTAATTAAAAATTACCTAAAGAAGTGTGATTAATAAGTTATGGAGGTTGATATGAGCTAGCTTATTGGGACTGTTCTTGTTTATTTTGCTTAATGCTAAATGAACCTGTTATTATCATTGGTACTTGTGGCTATGAAAAGGCCATTGCTTATTGGGACTGTTCTTGTTTATTTTGCTTAATGCTAAATGAACCTGTTATTATCATTGGTACTTGTGGCTATGAAAAGGCCATTGCAGATGTTGAAAAAGCCATTATTAAAGCTTTGGAGAGGCAATACGCTGATGTTCTAGCTCCACTGAAGGACAGCCTTGCTCCTAAGATTTTGGCAAATATGTTCAGAAATTCACCAAAGGAACAGCTGGCACCTACATTGTTCCAGATGATGTAAAGTTTTGTTCATTTGCGTATTTTTCTGATTTATGCTGTTTTATCTCCTAAAATTAAAGAAAAATGATTTTTTTTTTCTTCAGTTGGGAGTTCTTTTGAATGCCATGAAAAGGATACTTCATGTACTGCATTCCAAGATAGAATCCCAGTTCAACTCATGGTGTTCTTGCACTCCACCTGGTGGAAATGCAATCCGAGGAGAGCATCTCAGTGAAATAACAGTGATGCTAAGGGCTGACTTCAGAAACTATATTCAAGCAATAGTGGAGAAACTTGCAGAGAATGTGAGTATCCTCTAGAATGCAGCAGATTCTATTATTGGTTCATTATCATGCTTTTGGAGACTCCTAAACTAGTGATCCTCGACTCCTTTCCCGATAGTAACTTTGACATATCAACCAGACTTTATTCATATTACTATCTCCTTGCTTTAGTTTCCATTTTCTCCTTTCCAGCTTGTCTTTTTTTTTTGTTTTGGGTAACAGTATCAAGGCTATCCATGCCAAGTCATTTGAAAGTTGGATGCATTTGGAAATGTTAGCATCGTGGACATCTTTGAATGCACTTGTATATATATTATATCAACGCATAATATGAGTTTGTCTTTATTAAAGAATTTCTTTATTTTTATACAGACGAGAGTTCAAAGTGCGACAAAATTGAAGAAGATAATCCAAGACTCAAAGGAAAGTGTTGTTGAGTCAGATGTAAGAAGTCGAATGCAGCCTTTGAAGGATCTCCTGATAAAGACAATAGAGAACCTACATTCTGTCTTTGAACCTCATGTGTTCATAACAGTCTGTCGGAATTTCTGGGACCGGATGGGGCAGGTACAGTAGCAAATATCTGCATATACCTTACCTAAAATCATGGATATATATATATATATATATATATATACATACAATATTATGTTCTCTATTTTTCGCAGGATGTACTACACTTTTTGGAAAATCGAAGAGAGAACATGTCCTGGCATAAGGGCTTAAGGATTGCAATTTCTGTAAGTCACACTTTGATTGATGAACATTCTGATGTAAAATTCGTTCTTTTTGATCTGAGCAAGTCACTTGAACTTTCATCACCATCAGGAAAAAGTTTTGGGATTTTGGTATGAAGTTAAAATATTCTGTTCAAGCTTCGGTACAATTAACAGCGATAATAATATTACATTTATATAAAATTGATATTAGAGAGGTTGGTCAGAAGATGTGAAGGTGCAGTATCTGATTGGTAACAATCAAAGCTATGTGATATGTGAACTTTAAAATTTCAACTAAAACCAGCTTGGGGCAAATGGTTATGAATGTAGCTTGTTAATACTGGTATGCTGAGATATCATTTTTCTTTTCAGTCTGAAACATTCTGCTGAATACTTTGTCCATAGTATACTATGTTACTCGGACTCGGGTGTGAGTGTTGGATACGGGTATGTGTCCGACACAGGTATGTTCAATTTTTTTTAAGTTTTTTCATGTATTTGGAGGATCTTTGGAGAGTCATATTCCTATACCCATGTCCGGATATGCGTCGGACATGGGTGTCGGACACGAGTTTTTCAAGAAAAATAAAAGTCGGAGCAACATAGCTGAGATATCTGCTTGGATTAGCTTTTGGTGCATTCTTTTTTTGTTATATTACTGTGCTTGGATAGCTTATTAGCTTGCACAACATAAGCCATTTGGGCATGATTTGAGAAAGAATAATGATGAATTCAGAAGTTGAATAGCTTAGAATAATCATGACTGTGACATCTGCTACCTCAAGGAGAAAATTATTCATGTACCCGACATCTCAAAATTAAATATTGTTTTATATTCTTATCATATGTAAGTATTAAAATGTTTAATAACAGTTTTCATCTTGCTAAATTTTGCTTGATTAATCATATGGTCTATTGGAAATTATTTATAATTTGTTATTATATATTATTCTAGGTGGCTTCCAAATCTTTCTATTATATATTAAATTGATTTAAATATACTTTTTATTGTGTCATCACCATTAGTTTATATGTTATTCATAGCATCATTAAACTGCAGGTTTTGGACGAAATCTTCGCATCACAGATGCAGAAGTTGCTTGTGAATGCACTCCAGGAAAAAGATGTAGAGCCACCTCAGTCTGTGATGGAAGTTCGTTCTATATTTGCGAGGATTTTGTAAATTACAAGAACTACACGATAACTAGGTCCATTCTCCTCACAGATAAGTTGAAAAGAGAAACTTGGTTTTACATTATTACACTGCTAAAGGGAAGACAAACAAACAGGCAGATGGTTTTGCATAATTTTTTATCTTGCTTTTAACAATTTTGTAAAGATATCTAGCGATGTTACACGGACTTGGGTGTGATTGTTGGACATGAGTATGTGTCCGACACTGGTTTGTTTATTTTTTTTTTTTTAAGATTTTCATATATTTGGAGGGTCCTTGGAAGATCATATCCCCATATCCATGTCCGGATATGCATCGAACGCGGATGTCGGATACGGGTACTTCAAGAACAATGAAGCGTCGGAACAACATAGGTTTTCGGCCACGGCCTTCGTGGAGGATATCATTTCTTTACCTTTTTATTGGGGGAAAAAAAAATAGAAATTTTGGGAACTCAACAGTGTCATATCCATTTTTCAGCTAAAAATTATCAAACAGGAATTAGTTCAATTGCTACAGCCAGATAGCAGAGGAAATCAAGTTGTTTTTAGATAAGGTATTTTATTCTTACACCAGTCCTCTCCTTATTCATCTCTTCTGCATGTTTTATACTGCCTTTTGACTACCCTTCTGCAAGTAGTAACTTTGCCATTTCTTTTCTAACTTTGTTTGCTAAAAGGGTATGGTGAGAGGTGCTTAATACATTAAATGATAGAATTTTTAAATTTCATAGACGGATTTTTTTGCGATTCACATGTGTCCATTTGATAATTGTATAAATTTGTTTATATGTTTAATTATAGATTAATAGATATGTGATAATCTAATCATTGGCTTGCTTGTAGAGTTTAAAATTTTCACGGTCAAATGTAAAAACAATTTTTCATTAAAAGAAGAGTTCACTCAATTAATTCATACAATTATTTTTAAGAGGTGACATTTAGTAAATTTGAAAGTTTGAATCTCAGTATTTACAATTTTTTTCTCGTCCTCGTGTTGAGGTCACTTTTGAAAAAAAAAAAAAAAAATCCATTAAAAGAAGTTGCTATCTAAGTGGCCACAACTATTGCAGCCAAAAGAATAAAACAGTGAAGGCTCCTGATGGGGTCATAGATTTGATTATATAATGGTATGGTGAATCATGGTTTTGTTTTCTTTTAACCCATCACTTTCTTCTGAAACTTTCTTGGAATGTGTTTTTCCATCTAAGCTTGGTGGTGCTTTCTGACACTCAAGCCACATCTTGTAGAAATATACTTGCAAGGCCACACTATTCACAAAAAAATGGTTGGTTAACATACCTCAAATTCCACCAAATATAAACAAATGGCACCTAACTATAAAAAAGACAATTGCAACTTAACCATATATGTCTTCCAATTATATCTTCCACACCATCCACACTAACAAATCAAGCAATAACACTTTCTTCTTTTTTTAAAGATTAAAAAGAAACTTTTTTTATTAAGAAAAAAGAGATTCGAATCTGATTACATCATATACTATTTTATAGTAAAAATGTGTTAAAAAATATGATAAAAAATATAGTTTAAAAATATTTAAGCGTTTGATATCATTGTGAAAAAAATATTGTGATAAATTAAAATATAAAAATATATATATAAAAAATAATAAAATTTAAAGATTTGAGAATAATAGTCATTTTATATCAAAAGCTTACTTACAAAATCTTAAAAGTATCATTTTTTTGAATTTTCGATTTGAATGATCAAATCATGATTTTAATAACAAAAATTACATTTTTTTACATGTTTAATATTATGGTGGCAATAAAAAATAATTTTTTACTTCAAAAATTATGTCCACCAAATATTAAAGGAGACCTAAAAAGAATGAAGCTAAACATTTAAAATTAGTAAATGTGAAACCAAGAATAGAGTTTAATCCTTTTGTCCATTGAAATAACTTATAGTCTTATACTATATCATATTAAAATATTCAAAATCTATAACTTTCAGTCATATATATGTGACTTATTTCAAACTTTATCTTCCCAAGGACCAAATGGAATTTCAAATTTTAATCTTTTGTATTTATCACTAATTAAAAGGTCTTATCTTTATGCTAGCCAGAACTTTCTTTATTGATACATGTGAAATTTATTAGGTATTTTTTAATAATAAATTCATTGGCTTTTTTGACTTATATACATAATAAAATATAAATTTTGTTTTCTTTTCAAATTTTAATTGATGATAATACAAAATGCTTATATTGCTGAGATTTGAGTGTGAGTGTCGAATAATGATTTGAGTGTAAGTTTCGAATAATGATATTTGTTCGATATGATTATACTCAATTTTTTAAAGTTTTTTTATATATATTTAGAGATTCATATTCCATACACATATCTGAATATGTGTCGAATACATGTGTCAAATACAAATACTTTAAAAACAATAAAGAGTTCGAGTATTGTAGCAAAATGCTTTACTTAATGCTTTACTTGATGAGTAGGTAGGGATGGCAAAACCCGATCCGATCGATGGATTTCGAACCGATCCGATCCGAATGGAGAGGTTTTTTTTTTTTGAACAATGAAGGCGGTGCGGTTTTTTTTTTTGTTTGAAAGGCGGGGATGGAGCAGTTGTGGTAATTGCCTGCTCCGCACCGCCCAGTCTTGAATACTGAAATTATAATTTTACCCTTAAATATTTAGCTTCTAAAAGAATAATAAAATAATATAATTAAACTTATTATTTTTATTTTTCCTTTTAAAAACCTAAACCTAAACCTAATACTTTATTTTTTTTTTCTCTTCCTAAATTAGAAACATGTTTATATTGAATTTATATTTAAATTTTTTTACAATGCTTTATTATTTAAAAAAATAAAAATAATTAATAAATATCAAATGGCGCGGAGCGGGACGGTTATGGATGTAAACGACATCCATGGAGATGGTAGTGGTATTGAAATTTCAACATCCACGACGGTGCGGGGCGAGGGACGGGGCAGAGCAGTGCTATGGCGGGACGGAGGCAGATACTGCAAATCCGCCTTCGCCCTGCTCCGCTCCATTGTCATCCCTATGAGTAGGTAATACTAAAACTAACTCTTTAAAACTCAAACTCTTTGGATAAAGGCATATATGCATCTTTCATTTAAATAAAATGTTACAACATTTTAAAAAATTAATGGGTTAATTACACGGATAGTCACCCAACTATTAGAGATTTTTTATTTTGGTCACTCAACTATAAAAAATTTCAATTTAATCACTCACGTTATAAAAATTAACTTTTTAGGTTATCCAGCCGTTAGAGACTAACGGTGGGATGACGTGGAATTATCATGTCATCCGACATGCCACATGGTATTATGAATTTTAAAAATTAAAAAAAATAAATTATACTTTTAATCACTTAAATTTTCGAAAATTTTTATTTTGGTCACCAAACTTTGAAAATTTTACAATTTGATCACCAATGTTTTACGTTTGTCAAAACTTATTTTATTAATATTTTGGTCTCCATTGTCAATGGTTCGTTGTCGACATGACTTTTATAATGATATGATTACCTATATCAAAATTATTTTATTATTTTTGCTATCTATATCAAAATATCTTAAAATAATAATACTCAAATAAGAATTCAAACTTTATAAAAAAAATTAGAAATAAGCATTCAATATTTTTATTTTATGGAATTAAAATTATATTTTAACTTTTATTTTATTATAATTATACCTTTTAAATTTTAAAATTTGATGAATAAATTCAATTGTAAAAGTATTTAAATGCATTACTTGAAGCATTTGATATCTAGTTAGTCCAAATAAATTTAAGTAAGTAATTATTGTAGACTACATCAATCAATAAAAAAAATTTAACCGAAATATGAAAATTTTCATAACATTAAGATTCTAATTATAATGAAAGTTAATAATTTTGATTCCATCAACCAAATATAACAAAAATAAAAAATATATATATTTATGAAAGTAAATTGCACAAAGTTGGTGATTAAATTGTTATAAAACTATGTTGACGGTTATATGTTCATACTGGAGACAAAAATATTAATAATTTCATAAACGTTGGTGACCAAATTGTAAACTTTTAAAAGTTAGGTGACCTAAATAGAAATTTTCAAAAAATTAAATGATCAAAAGTGTAATTTATTTTTTAAAAAAAAATTTTCATAATGACACGTGAAAAATGCCACGTGGCATGTTAGATGACGTGGCAATGCCACGTGGCATCTGACATATGATGTGGCATATTGCCACGTCATCCGGCCATTAGTTTCTAACGGTTGGGTGACCAAAAAAAATAATTTTTATAACGTGAGTGATTAAATTGAAATTTTTCATAATTGAGTTACCAAAATAAAAAAATCTAATAATTGGGTGAATATCTGTGTAATTAACCCAAAATTAATAAAAAGAATACATATTATGTCAAATGGTAGTTAAGATTGAAGAGTATTCTTGCAACCCAAAGTATACCCAAATAATATTAAAATCATATGGCACCAAACACAATATCCTTAACTTAGGAAAAGAGTAGCTTAATACGTGACTAGGAAATTCAAGTTCCAATCAATAAAAAGAAACATAAAAGCATTTGACTCAATCATCCACGCATATCTTTTTTTCTCAAAGAATTGAGTTTGAATCCTTCCATCCTTCGAGATATATATATATATATATATATATATATATATATATATATATATATATATATATAAAGTGTAAATAAAATGCATAATATGGGACACAAATTTGAAACAAAACATCCAATTTTCAAAGGACCAAAAACTAAAATCATGTCTCACAAATCAACTGCCTCCATCATATATGATCATCAACATACAAAAAAAAAAAAAAAAACAGAGTACTATATCTCATTAACCTCACTTTTCACATGCTTAAGATTCATAATTTGTATAAATTTTATAAGAATAGAAGGTGATAATCGAATGAACTAAATTCTTAAACTAATAATTCAAAAACTAATGGAGGTGAGCACATACATTGTAAAAAAAGAAAAGAAAATATGCTGCTTGAAAATTTTATTGGTTTCGATGTTTTTTAGGGTCGTAGATGAAGGATCGTAGAAGAGGGTTGAAGCAGGACGACAGAAATCTGTCAAGGAAGAGAGAATAGTCAAAGGAGTGTCATAGTTAAGAATTAGAGACGCGGTTCAATACTTAAATTAGTAAGAATTTCAAAAGAAGATAAAAAAGAAAATGATAAAGGTAGTAGAATATTAGAGAGTGTGAACTTAAGATTTTGTGAATTATCTCGTATCTTTGATATTTGAGATCATGTGCAACTAACAATGATCAGAATAGAATTATCTTTCGACTCCTCTCATCAATGAATCCCGCTTGTTTGACAATTGAACCTGATGTTGGGCCTTTGATCTCGGCAGATATTGAGCACAACAATTAAGTCCAAAAAGTTCTCAACCAGCGATTTTAGATGCTGAAATATAATGGTGCCATCGTTATCCTAAAATACTCGATGACTGATGAATGATGAGCAAAGGAGAAATTATTAAGTAAACCGAGCGAAGGCAGGTGGTTGTTGGTGCCCCCACAACCACGATCATTGTCCCCCACCTATATAGGCTTATTTGGACAGGTTCATGTGCCGACATAGCTTAGTAATGAGGAAAGTGTAGCGAGAGCCCCAAACAAAACCTGATTCTATCCAAAAAAACAAGAATCTTTTCTTAGCTCTTGCATGCCTGCTTTTTTTTTTTTTTTTTTTGGTGTCGTATTTGGATACAGATGTTTTGTGAATAATTCTATGTAATAATTCAGCGATCAATAATTATGGGATTTGAGAGACTGTTTGACATTTGGCCTTTTTCTTTTCTTTTCCTTTTCAATTTTGTGGTGAAAATAGCCTCAAAATCAAATGAAAATTTCAAGATATTTTTCAGTAAAAATCGTCTTAAAGATACTAACACCGACACTTTGTAAATTGATAGAAGAAATAAACAACTAAAGTTTACTACTGGGATTTTTGTATATCCATTTTTTTAAAAAGAAGTCATAATTTAGAAATACAAAATTCTTTTTTATAAATATTGTGATTTGAAATTCAAATTTATTGGATATTATCTCTTAAGAGTGATTACATAAATCAATTGCATTAAACTTCAGATTTTCAAATCCTCTAGATTTGTAATTCATTTAATAAATTAAAAGATAAAATAAGTTTTAATGTAAAAGAATGGAGATTCAATTCTAATTCTCATTCCCATAATAATCATGCATAATTAGTGGCAAAATAGAAAGGAGAATAAACTTCATTGCTTTTATTTAAAGCTCAAATCAGGAAAAAGAAGATATCTACTTGCTAGCAAAGCCAAAAGACTTCCAAGTTTCAACCCCACATTGATAGGACCAAAAAATGTAAATGAGTCTTCATTTTGCACAAGTGAGAATTATTAAGTGTTAAATAGACAGCGATGCCAAGACTCACAGTTGTGGACAAACAATGCGCCTGAATGCTTGAACTTGAAGTTCTTTTTTTTTTTTTTTTTGCAACGAACTCTTGTGGCGACAAACAATGCGCCTGAAAGCTTGAACTTGAAGGGTTTTTTTATTTTTTTTTATTTTTTTTTGGCAACGAACTCTTGTGGCGTAGTCTTTACTCGTCGCTAATTCAAACCTATCCTCTATATATACAACCAATCAGATGTACCCGAAGAGAAGATTCGAGTCGACATCTTTTGATTAAGATCTTTATGTTTGTTTGTTAAAAGCAAATAGTTCCCTTCATTCACGCTTTCCGCCGCGTAGTGATTAATGAGTTGGACACTAGCCAGTGCCCAGTAGCAATCGCCATCGAAATATTAGCCTATTAGATCATTGTTAATTTTCAAAATGTGCTCCATAAATATGGTAAGCAAAGCAAAAGAAGCTGCCTTTTAAACCCCCATTTTCTTACCTTATATTCTCCAAATTTTCAACCACCATTCAATCCCAGATCACCGATTTCATTACAGAAATGGAAATACTTATAGACTACTCAATTTTGATCATTTGAGCAAATAGATGTCATCTATGAGTAATAATACTGTAATAAACAAGAAATTATCTCATCCACCGGAATTTTTGAAGTTTACAAATGAAATTAGTATATGATACGTACATTTTAAAATATATTTTAAAAAATAAAAAAATTTAATTAAAAAAAAATAAAACATGTGACAATCACTTAATTTCTTTGTAAAATTTTAAAAAAAAAAACTCCATTATCAACATTAGTAATTCTTATTTCTTAGTTTTGTATGCACCATTTTAAGCGTTGAGGAATAATTCATGTAAATTGAGAGTATTTAGTGTATAATTGGTATTGTTTTGGAATTCAAAATTCTAATAACATATCTTATGCTAATGGTAAATTTTTTGGGTTAGAAAATAGAATACCAAAAATAAGAGCTATAAAACACCAAACAAAAACAATCAAATTACTGCCAATTAAATAAGAGCAAATATTATATGATGATATTACCATTAAATAAGAATCCAGACATAAACATTCTCTTACAGTCACAAGCAAACACAAACTCTCCAGATTCCATGGAAATCTTTATTTTCAATCCCTTCCCCATTTTTTTAATTAACCACATATAAAACTGGAAAACAATTACGTAACTTAAAACATAGAATTCCTAAGATTCGTTTTCATCATCATCTTTGTCGTCGGAAATACCTCAAAAATCCTTAAGCAACTTCCGAACCTGTTCCAACGTAACAAAAAGCACCACCGTAAACGGTCCCTGTCTCGAGATCGTCGGTATAAACCCTTTATACAAAGACATGGGCCCTTCCGCCTTCACCGTCTTGATAGCACAATCCAAAGCGCCAGCATACGGCGGCTTTTGCCCAGGCTCCACCTTCATGTTCATTACCCTTGTCTTAATCACATCGACAGGATTCGACGCCACCGCCGCGACAAACCCCGCCGAAAAACTCGCTGCCACGTGTGTCCCAAGCCCATCCTTCAACAACCCTTTTTCCAAAATCGTTTCTTTGATCTGATCGTAAGAAGCCAGCTGCGATGCCGTCACCAACATCGCACGGTTCACAGTAAGCGATGAGCCGCGCCACAAGGAGGTAACGCCTTCTTGTTTGGTCATGCGAGTGATAGCGTCGATAACGCTGGTGTAGTTACGGCGTTGAGATAAAGGGAGGCGTCCGTCAGCTTGCATACGAACCATTGCCACGTCGGCTGGGTTCCCGACGGCTGCGCCGATCCCTCCGGCGATTAATCCAGCGCCGATTTTCCGGGTGAGAGGCATGGTTTTCGTCTCCTTGTCGGTCCATTTCTGTTTCAGGATGTCGTAGAGTCCCATGCGGGTGGTAGAATAGAGGGTCTGGCGGAGGACGGTGGCAGAGACACCGGAGAAAAGAGCCGCCACGCCTTCGGTTTGAAAGATCCGGATTCCGGTGGCTACTGGTCCAACACGCGCTGCCGTGGGTGGTGGCGGAGGTGGCATGTGGATAGCAGAGGAGGTGGTTGTGGTGGTGCTGGTGGTTGTGTGAAAGGCTAAAGCAGGGCGGAGGGTTTGAACAGCCGGATTAGGGGCATTGGTTTCACCCTGGAGTTGCATCCGAACTTTGATTAAATCAAGCGGGTGGGTGGAACATCCGGCCACAATTGATGCTATGCCTCCTTCAACAAAACCTTTGACTCCCATTTTAATTCTCTCTCAAACAAAAAAATCTAAACTTTCTGATGTTTAAGAACTTGATTCTTATAACAAATTTTGCTTGCAAAATTAACAAGCCAATGACCTTTGTTAAAAGGCAAAAGAATGAACTTAATTGATGGTCCAAAAATGAAGAAAAAGAAGGAGATGAAATTAACTATTGAGACCAGTTGGAATTAGGGTTCATCTCACTGGAAACCAGGAGATGGGGATGGAGACCAAAAGCTATTGAAGAAGAGTGAGGAACGCTAAGCCTTTGAGACATATGCTGGGAGAGAAAACTTTTTTTAGTGACAAAGAAAAATATAGTAAATCAAATGAATGGATGGTTTATTTGTGAGCAGGGGAAAGAGTATTTATAGCTGCGCCGAGGGTGGTCGCGTGGGTGTTCAGCGAAGGCAGGTGGGTGGGACTCTTCTTCTTTGGGCTGCCTGTTTGGCTCTGTCTAGTTGTTTACGCGTTTGTGCCTATGGAGTCTTCGATTGGGTGCTTCAATTTTTCACCTCTCAATCTCATTAAATTGTAATTTTCTTTTTCCAACATATGCTCGAGCCTGCCAGTCTACCAGGTAGAGGCGGGTCCAAAGACAAATTGAGAATTTTTTTTTTTTTTTAATTCAAATTCAAATGTATGACCTTTTTATTTTTCATAAAAAAATAAATGTTGACTTTGTAAAGAATTTTCTGGTTTTGTTGATTTTTGGTTATTATGATTGGACGGTCTCACCTCATTTATCTTTCGTTATATGCGACCTTTAGCTCTTTCATTTCATATTTCATGCGCAAATGAAATACGTAATGCTTTCGTGCACGGTCTTGACCACTTAAGATGTATATTAGGAAAGAAAAAAGAAATGCAATTAAAGCATCATAATTTTGTTTTTGTTAAAGAAAAACAACTGTTGATATATATAATTTTTATTATTTAAATAATTTATGTTTTTTTTAATAAATGCACATTATTTAAAGTTATTATGTTAAGTAAATTATTATTTTTAAAGTATTAAAATTTATTATCAATTATTATATTTAATATAAAATATTATTATAAACAATAATTTAATTGATTTTAAAGAGTGTTAAAGAACATTTGCTAACAAAATTCAATGCATAATTCGATTATCTATATAGATAATTGATATTTTAGTAAAAAAAATGTTAACTAATATGATTAAGATTGGTTAAGGTGATATATATATATAAGTGCAATTAATAATTTTTTTTGAATTCAGTAAAAATAATATACTAAATGTAAAAAAAAAAAATTCCTAAATTGATAACTAAATAAGGGTCCGTAGTTAAAAATTATTTAATTATTAGTTTAGGAATTTTTTTTTGCATTTAATATATTACTTTTACTGAATTAAAAAAAAAGTAAGACATTAATTACATTTTTTTTTATATATATCATCTTAATCAGTATCAAATGTTATTGATTAATATTTTTTAATAAATAATATTTAACTGATGTCTATAAATACAAATTAAAAGCACCCTTTAATAAAAACCAAAACAAAATTGTCTCTAAACTTGTAGCGATTTCATTTGGTACTTGCTAACTCCAATGTCAAATAAAATGAATTGTACTTAACAACTAGACAAAAGAAAGTAGTTTGTGGTTCAAAAATTAGCTAAAACATTGATTGCTTTTTAATTAGGCTTAATTATCAACTTGTACCAACAAAAAATACGAAACAATTACAAGTCAAAATCATATTTATATGTCAAAAAAGCAAAAAAAATCTCAATTTGTATTGAAAATTTTGAATTTTCTTAATTTTTTTAAAAACAATTATGAAAAAAAATTAGTAATCAAAGTAGAAATTATTAATACATCCCAGCAAATAGTTAAGTGTCATTATCAATTTAAATCATCAAACTTTTTTCCAAGAAAGTGTTGAAAAGGTCGGGGTTAAAAGTGACAATTTATGGCCAAATTTAATACTACAATTAATAAAAGAAATATTGAAGGGAGAAGCGTCCGGTGGTAGGAAGGAAGGGGCCACAGTAGACCTCTTCATGGTTGGGTTAGGTCGGATCGTGGTAAATTTTTTTTTTTTTTAAATTCATTCGATTCGTATAAATTTGTTTTACTATTTAAAAATATTAAAATATTATTTTTATATTAATATTTGTATATATATTTTTTATAATTAAATTTAAATAAAATAAATATTTTTTATTTAATAAATAATAATTTGGATCGAATCTATCGAACCGGACGGGTTACCCAATTTCTGGACAGGACTACGACCAAACCAATGGCTATTCTTGGCTGACTGGGATTCCCATTTTCCCACTTGGAACTCGGAAACTTCATTTTGGGGCTTTTCCGGAACCTCTAAACGCCATCCACGTGTACGTATTTAATTAAGTGTTGAAACATCTTTCTGAGACTGACCGGGTCAGGAGGCGTGACCGGGTTCTGGTTAATGTAGTTGGGATTTGGGGCAGGCTTTTGAGTTTTAAGCCGCTGAGCTGACTCGTGGCCCTTGAGTGGCTCAGTTAGGGCCCACTGACAAAAATATACGTCGCCTGAGAGATTCGAACTCTCGCGGGAAAATCCCATGTACTTAGCAGGCACACGCCTTAACCACTCGGCCAAAGCGACAGCTTTGTTCAGTGGGGCAAATACACTATTTAATTATATTTTAAATAATAAGTTCTGCAAATGTAACACCGCTGATAAAGTTAGTACCACATGTTTTATTATTTTTTATAAAATTTATTAAATTCTATAAATATTTTGTAGAAACATATAAGGTAACCTTTAAATTTCGCTTTGGTAACAATTTTTAACTCTACTTATGATGAATGAAATAATTCTTTGAAAAAAAAACCTTTCAAATGTTATTTGGTGATGGAACCAAGTGGGAATATAACTATTTAACCAAAAAAAAGTTGAATTAATTTTTTAGTTTTAATATTAGCAATAATTAAGAAATAAAGAAGGATTGAAGAAAACTAAAGGAAAAAAGTGGTATATGGTCAAATTATGAGAAAGTATATATATTCTTCTCCAGCTTTTTTTGCCATTCATCATGCATGGAATTGGCATACAATTTTTATTCGATTCTTTCCATTTATAATTTCTTTTATTAGTTTATTTGCATGATTGCAAATCTTACAAAAGTTATGTTGTTCTTGCCTTTGATTAAACATCTTGCTTTTCTCAATATAATACTATAATTGTATGTTAATAGTAAAATAAGAATATTCAAATTAGGAGGGGAAAGAGGACCATAAAATAATACCAATTTCCTTTTTCGCTTGGTCTCCCATTTAAGACATCTTAACAGAAATTAGAAAAAAAAAACAAGGCCATTCGTTTTTCCAGCCATTAGTTTATAACTAAATCTCTGCCGTCATATCCAATTAAAACTATACAGTTTGATTGTCAAATAAGTAGTATTGTGTTTCTTTTTTAAGCTAGCAATTCGTGTATGCATGTTGTATTTTATATATATATATATATTTATGTCAATTGCGTAAACATAAATATAACACATAAATACAATTAAGATACGTATTTTAAAGTGTTATATTAATTATGTTAATCATATTTAAATTTATCGTATCGTATTTATTATTTAATTTTATATTTATTAAATATATTATATTTAAAATTATCAAATCTATTTGCGAGCGGTCAAATGAAAATTGAACATTCTTGATGAGTGGAGTGCAATTGCAAAGGCTTAAGAATGACAAATTCTTTCCTTCAAAAGGTAGTGGTGCGCTTTTGTAGACGCTCTCTCCTAGCCATAGCCAAGGAACATTATCCAAGATGCTAGGAGGTAGTGGGTAGTTAATATTGCACTTGGATTGGCCCATGGTTTGATACCATTTGCCAAGACTTGAGTTTAAATAGACGTCAAAGATCGGATTGTCCGTTCAAGTTCAAAGGCATATTCATATTTTTGGGAGGATTTGGATAAAATTATTATTTTCAAAAAATAAGTTTGAGCAAAAAAAATAAGATCCATTAAAAAATGGACCGGGTCTTGCCTCCAACATTCAAGACTCGAGCCAGGTCCGACCCTTTTTTAATTAAATAATATATTATTTTTATTTATATATATATATATTATGTAATTTATGTCATATAAAGATTAAATATATATAATATTATAAAGTAAACATTAAAAAAAATTTAAGTTTTCTATGTTTAGAAACTTAATAAAAGAAAAAAATATAAAATTACAAAAAATTAAATAATAAAAATATATATTTTAAAAAAGATTTAGAAAAAAAAATAGACGGGTCTAAACGGGTTTGAGCTACTTATTTATAAATATGGACGAGTTTGGACAAAATTTGAAACTCATATTTCGTGCCAGGCTTGGACAAGCAAATATAGTGTTGATACCATACATAAACCCGACCCGACCCATGAAAACCTCTATGTTTAATCAAACTTAAATTAAATGAATTATCTATTTAATCACTTGAATTTTTTAGATTTTCTGTTTTATCGTGCAGTTTTTTTTATCATTAATGTTTATAAGAAATGTTATAATATTGAACTTTATGCATATTGTAGATGTTTTTAAGGTGATGGATTGGGTGAAATCTTTCAAGGAGCTGAGAGCAAGTTAGGTTAAACTTGTCAAAGAGTAAAGAACAACCAAGGGTATCGGAGTTATTATTTTGGGACATGTTTTGAAATTCAAGTTAATAAAATATCATAAATGGAAGGAGATAGAATGAGAGAGAGAAAGCACGTGCACAAGAGTGAGAGTTGTCAAACCATGATTTTAAGAATAAAATTTAAAATTTTTATATCCATTTAATATTATATTTAATGTGAAACGTAACTTTTAATCTAAAAATTTATGCCAACAGTAATGCTAAAAATAAAAATGTTAAACAGTCATCAACAATGACAAGTCTGAGTGAGTCTAATGATATTAGGAAGTTCCTCAGCCATAAAATGTTTTCACTAAATCATGTTTATAATCCCATAATTTCTTTTATTGAAACAGTGGTTACATTTTACAATTTCAGAATCATCACTTTTTAGGGACGGATGCATGAAGCTATGAACAGCAGTAATGAAGAGTTGTTTGTCTTTTAAATTAAAATAAAAAAAATTTTGGATATAAAAATAAATAAAATGTATACATTTTAGGCGGGTTTAGATTTGGAAGTAGACATGATAAATTAAACACGATACAAAAATATAATACGAGTGCAACATGTTTAATAAACACGAAAATAGTATAATAAATATAACACAACATGTTTAAACACGATTATCACGGTACATTTAATACACATTGTATTTGTTTTAAAATTTTGATAAATTTAATAATTTATATTGTATTTATGTTTATACAATTAATATAAAAAAAATATGATATACAAATTATCATTTCTATTTGAAAGTCTTGAAAACAAAATTGTGGAGTTGACCTGAAACAAGGGTAAAGTTTGGGCCTTATGCCGAGTGGCCCACGATCGAGGATCAAGTCCACTTGAAAGTTAGAATGCACAATTATCAATTTTTTTGGGTAATACAGTTAAGCTATTTTCATATTTTACTTGAATTTAATTTGTTTTGGACGAATTTAAAGATATATTTTTTACATTATTCTGGTGCATTAAAAACTTAATTTTTAAATTCTTCTCACAAAAATTAAATCCTAATTGATAAAAAAGGTAAAACTCTTTTTTTACCAATTAAACTAACCTTTATGATGTTTTTGACATATTTATTTATTTATGATAATACATGTTCTTGGATATATATATATATATATATATATATATATATATATATATTTGGATAATAACATGTTCTTGGATATATATTTGAATGATAGATATATCTTTCTTGAGCTTTGTAATGTATACATGGCCTAAATGTTTGATGTGCATCTAACTTTATCTTTAGTGTCACTTTTTATTAAATTGAAAAGTTTACAATGATGTATGGCTTATAGCTTAAGTTAAGATTAAATATTTAATTTGTTTTTATTAAAGTTTTTTTTTTTTAAATTGGTATCATTGGAATTTAATGAATATATTTTTATAACATTTGATATTTTGGTACTAGTAATGAATATATTCGTCATAGTAATGAATATATTCGTCAAGAATTTTTCTAAGTCTATGCAATGTAAAATGATGATAAAGCTTACATTCATTCTTGAAGAATTTACACTTGCATTTCAAATACAAGCAAACAAAGCATGTCATGCCATCAAAATCAAAATCAAGTATAATACATCAAGAACTTGCACAAACATTTTATATGAAAAATTCAAAGTCAAATTAAATGTTGACCCTAGGATATATAAGCTCATAACTATTTGCCCTTACTATGAAGCTACTAATTCACCTTTTAACTATATATCATTGTCCCCTCTTTATTAAGTTCCAGTGGCACCAATTGTAACTCTAACTAAAGCAGCCAAAAAATTAAAACATTTCCCAGCAGCTTTCTCACAACCATGATTTAGAATTAGCAAGTTCAACTAAAATCAAAGAAAACTCCAAAAAAGTAATTTGTGAGTAGATTTCAAAGACCATAAGATAAAAGCATAAGAAGATCAGTCTAACATGACAACTTGCTAAGATCGCCAGCTAAGAATATCAAACTCTGTTAGTGTAATATCGCCTCCTGGAATCAGTGACCCCGAAAGCCAGAAAAAATGTCTAAGAGACAACAACTGTAGCTAGGAGCCTAGGACAACACCTATAACCCTAAGTATCAACAAATTCATTCAATTTCACAAATAGACATTTTAATCAGAAGGAGTTGGCTTATTTTTAAATAGGCACTTTCCATACTCGATCTCCATTAAAAGCTAAGCTGATTTGAACACTGGGCTTGCAGAACTTGAGAAATATTATCAGGAAAACTCAGCTTGAATTCTCATTCAAGCTAAACTGCTTGATGGGTAAAGATAAATGTCAACTAAATCCCACAAAATTTGTTCAAGAAACAGAGGTTGACAGTGACACTATAATTGGAAATCAAGTCCCTTCAAACATACAAGTCATGCAAACAGAGAATATATAACAGTTCCTTCAAGGACAAATAGTTAAATATTAGATCAAAGCACATAATCAAGAACCATAACACAGTTTCCATTACTAGTACTATGAAATATCAAGAATTGTCAAGATTCAAGAACCGCACCATAAATACTGCATTTTGTTTTCAACTATGAGATTGAAAACACATTGTCAGCTCTCAGCAGCACCCTATACATAAATTTTGCTTTCCTGTTAAACTGTCTACTTTTGGAACCATATAAGCACAGAGAGGAATCCTTATACCAGCACCCAAGAACTATAGCCTCCCCATTGAAATTCCATCAACAAATATCCCTCAAACCAAAAAATATATCATCATCTCCCTCAAAGAACTCCAACTCATCCTCATTACAACCATTCTGACCACTTCCATGATTACCATCTGCAACTGCAACTCCATTCCTAAACTCCACATTCATTTCCACAACACCCACTTTCTCAACTTTCTTCCCCTTTACCCCTCTCCACATCATTTTCTTTGCATTCCTCGGCACAGATTTCACTATCTTCATTATACCCCTTCCTTCACCATTGTTCAAACCTTCTACTTTCTTGACTTTACCAGCCTCATTTTCCTTCTTCTCATCATTACTATCATCATAAATCTCCACAACATCATGCTTGTTCCCAGTACCTCCCCCACCAACCTCTTTCTTGTCACCCAAGAAACTATACCCAGAATAACCTAATGAAAAAAACCCATATCCAGAATAATAATCTCCTTCTTTCCCATTCACCAATAAACCTTCAGGCGATGCCGTCACGACCAATCCATGAAACCCTTTTCTACAATTGTGACAAAGCAAGCAACACTCTTCATACTTTTTTCATACTCGTACATGTAATAACAGTAGGGACAAACAGTCCAAAATGTTCCTTTTTCAGTCTCACTCTCTAAAGGACCTTTCTTTGGCTCATTTTTCCCACTTTTTTTTTTTTTTGGTTTTTGATCACTCATTTGGAACTCATTGCCACAGCAAGCCACGTTAAAAAAAGGGTTTCCTGTCTATGGTCATTTGCAACATTTTTTTGGATGGTTTCCTTATCGTTTTGTGGTGGATTGAAACCACAAATAGCAAATTTTTGAGCGAAAGAGAAGTAATCCATCATGGGGGGTTTAAGTTTTTTTTTTCTTTCAAAAGATAGAATACACCACTTAGGTTAAAAAGAGTTTTAAGATTTTAAGAGAATAGAGGGTTTGGGTTTAGATTATGGGTCGGGTTTTGAAGTCGAATTCCTAGGATAGAGGACATGAAGAGGGAAAGGAGGAGTTAAAGGCGTAATTGAGACGTAAAAACGGTCGGCGGACCGTGTAGTTTGGTAAAGTCCGACGATAATTTGTACATTAGGATATGAGGGGTTTTGGTCATTTCATGGTAATTTGTACATCTGGGGGCAGCGGTGAGGGAGTGACAATTTTTCTGTTTAAGCGACAAGTAAACTAGGATATGTGGGCGTTTTGGTCATTTAATGTAATGGTTGGCTTGGCTTTCTTCAATCATCTGTACAAATTTTGGTGGCTTTCTTTTCCTACATTTTATCATAGGATTTTATAACAGAAAATACCACTTATCATCTTGATGATGATGATGATAATAATAATAATAATAATAATAATAATAATAATAATAATAATAATAATAATAATAATAATGTAAATAACTTTTTCTACCTTATATCATTTGGGTTTTTTATTATTGAAATTAATCATATTATTTAAAATCAATAATCAGCCACCCATTGTTTTTGTAACATCCTTTAAACATATCACCTTCATTTGACCAAAAAATGATATAACTATTATGTTGAAAAAAATCGTGTTTGGTGCAATTTCGATTTTTATTGAATTTAAGTTGATTTCAGTTCAAATAATAATTAAGTTTATTTGATTCGATTAAAAATATGCTAGAATTTCACACACTCACCATGTGAGTGAAAATATTTTTAAAAAATAAATAAATTGTGTTTTAAAAAAATTAAATATAAAAGGGTAATTTTTGTAAGTAGGTAGTTTTTTGGAAAATTGGTAATTTTTTTAAAAGTCAATAAGTATTTTTTTTTCTTTACAAAAAATTATTATATAAAATATTAAAGTACATAATTATCTTTATTTTTTTTTTTATTTTTTTTCTATTTTCATCAACTGATTTGGTGTCACTTGACTTAGTGACATTAATTCAATCATTCCTTTTATAATAATATAGATAATTATTCAAAAATAAAAAAGAACTAAATTTTATTTTTTTAATTATTATATTGATATTATAAAAATAAATATTTTATTTTTAAATTAAGAAAAAAATTAAACATATTATTAAAAAAAATTTAAAAACTTTTTAAAATCAATGAATAAACTAATTTGAACTAATGAAATTAGATATTGCACACCCACAATGTGCGTTAAAAAGAAAAAAATTATAAGTTAAAAAATATTATAAAATAAATAATTTAAAGACATATGTGTGGGTAATTTTTTTTTAAAGGAAGTTATGATGTGGGTAGTTTTTTTTTTAAATAAAAAAGATGATATCATATGTGAAGTAGCTTTTTTAAAACTAAATTATATAGATATCCTTAAATGTATTTTATATTAAATTTTTAATTTGGTTTTTTTGTCATTTTATCAACTGAGTTGGTGGCCGGTTAACTCGTGTCTCCCCATTGAAATTTCATCAACAAATATCCCTCAAACCAACAAATATATCATCATCTCCCTCAAAGAACTCCAACTCATCCTCGTTACAACCATTCTAACCACTTTCAGGATCACTATCTACAACTGCAACTCCATTTCCAAACTCCACATTCATTTCTCCCAATCATTTTCTTTGCATTCCTCGGCACGAATTTCACTCTCTTCATTACACCCCTTCCTTCACCATTGTTCAAACCTTCTACTTTCTTCACTTTACCAGTCTCAATTTTCACATGCATTTTCTTCTTCTCATTATTACTATCATTACAAATCACCACAACATCATGCTTTTTCCCAGTACCTCCCCCACCAACCTCTTTCTTGTCACCCAAGAAACTATCCCCA
The DNA here is from genome assembly GCA_030761205.1 of Fremontodendron californicum. Classification (NCBI taxonomy): domain Eukaryota; kingdom Viridiplantae; phylum Streptophyta; class Magnoliopsida; order Malvales; family Malvaceae; genus Fremontodendron; species Fremontodendron californicum. The sequence goes on from JAULJL010000010.1 coordinate 5,638,123, forward strand.
CAATAACCTAATGGAAAAAATCAATATCCAGAATAATAATCTCATTCTTTCCCATTCACCAATAAACCTTCAGGCGGCGCCGCCACGGCCAGTCCATGAAACCCTTTTCTACAATTCTGAGAAAGCAAGCAGCACTCTTCATACTTTTTTTTCATACTCGTACATGTAATAACAGTAGGGACAAACAATCCAAAATGTTCCCTTTTCAGTCTCACTCTCTAAAGGACCTTTTTTTGGCTCATTTTTCCCACTTTTTTCTAGCTTTTGATCACTCTTTTGGAACTCATTGCCACAGCAAGCCACATTAAAAAAATGGGTTTCCTGTCTATGGTCAATTGCAAACTTTTTTTTGGATAGTTTCCTCATCGTTTTGTGGTGGATTGAAACCACAGTTTGCAACTTTTTGAGCGAAAGAGAAGTAATCCATCATGGGGGGTTTAAGTTTTTTTTTTTTCCTTTCAAAAGACAGAATACACCACTTAGGTTAAAAAGAGTTTTAAGTCTTTAAGAGAACAGAGGGTTTGGGTTTAGATTATGGGTCAGGTTTTTAAGTCGTATTCTTAGGATAGAGGACATGAAGAGGGAAATGAGGAGTTAAAGGCGTAACTGAGACGTAGAAACGGTCGACGGACTGTGTAGTTTGGCAAAGTCCGACGATAATTTGTACAATAGGATATGAGGGTGTTTTGGTCATTTCCTGGTAATTTGTACATTTGGGGGCAGCGTGAGGGAGTGACGCAATTTTTCTGTTTAAGCGACAAGTAAGCTAGGATATGTGGGTGTTTTGGTCATTTAATGTAATGGTTGGCTTGGCTTTCTTCAATCATCTGTACAAGTTTTGGTGGCTTTCTTTTCCAACATTTTATCATAGGATTTTATAACAGAAAATACCACTTATTATCTTGATAATAATAATAATAATGTCAATAAGTTTTTCTACCTTATATCATTTGGGTTTTTTTTATTATTGAAATTAATCATATTATTTAAAATCAATAATCAGCCACCCATTGTTATTGTAACATCCTTTAAACATATCAACTTTATTTGACCAAAAAATGATGTAACTACTATGTTGAAAAAAAATCAGGTTTTGGTTCAATTTCGGTTGTTATTGAATTCAAGTTGATTTCAATTCAAATAATAATTAAGTTTATTCGATTCGATTATATATGTGCTAGAATTGCACACACTTACCATGTGAGTGAAAATATATATTTTTTAAAAATAATAAATTATGTTTTAAAAAAATTAAATATAAAAAGGTAATTTTTGTAAATGGGTAGTTTTTTGGAAAATTGCTATTTTTTTAAAAGTCAATAAGTAATTTTTTATATATATATATATAAATTATTATATAAAATATTAAAGTACATAAACTTTTTTTAATTTTTTTAATTTTTTTTCTATTTTCACAAACTGATTTGGAGTCACTTGACTCAGTGACACTAATTCAATCATTCCTTTTATAATAGTATAGATAATTATTCAAAAATCAAAATGAACCAAATTTTAATTTTTAATTATTTTATTGATATTATAAAAATAAATAATTTATTTTTAAATTAACAAAAGAAAATTAAACATATTATTAAAAAAAATTTAAAAACTTTTTAAAATCAATGAACAAACTAATTTAAACTAATGAAACTAAATATTGCACACCCACAATGTGGGTGAAAAAAAATAAGTTAAAAATATTTTAAAATAAATAATTTAAAGATATAAGTGTGGGTAATGTTTTTTTTAAAGGAAGTTATGATGTGGGTAATTTTTTTTTTAATAAAAAAGATGATGTCAAATGTGAAGTATTTTTTTAAAACAAAATTACATAGATATCCCTAAATGTATTTTATATTATATTTTCAATTTGTTTTTTTTGTCATTTTATCAACTGAGTAGGTGTTCGGTTAACTCATGCCTCATCGTTGAAATTCCATCAACAAATATCCCTCAAACCAACAAATATATCATCATCTCCCTCAAAGAACTCCAACTCATCCTCGTTACAACCATTCTGACCACTTCCACGATCACTATTTGCAACTGCAACTCCATTCCCAAACTCCACATTCATTTCCACAACACCTACCTTCTCAACTTTCTTCTTCTTTACCCCTCTCCCCATTATTTTCTTTGCATTCCTCGGCACGGATTTCACTCTCTACATTACACCCCTTCCTTCACCATTGTTCAAACCTTCTACTTTCTTCACATTATCAGCCTCATTTTTCACATGCATTTCCTTATTCTCATCATTACTATCATCAGAAATCTCCACAACATCATGCTTTTTCCCAGTACCTCCCCCACCAACCTATTTCTTGTCACCCAAGAAATTATCCCCAAAATAACCTAATGGAAAAAACCCATATCTAAAATAATAATCTCCTTCTTTCCCATTCACCAATAAACCTTCAGGCGACGCCGCCACGGCCAGTCCATGAAACCTTTTTCTACAATTCTGACAAAGCAAGCAGCACTCTTCATACTTTTTTTCTTACTCGTACATGTAATAATAGTAGAGACAAACATTCTAAAATGTTCCCTTTTCAGTCTCACTCTCTAAAGGACATTTCTTTAGCTCATTTTTCCAAAATTTTCTAGCTTTTTATCACTTCTTTGGAACTCATTGACACAGCAAGCCACGTTGGGTTTCCTGTCTATGGTCATTTGCAATCTTTTTTTAGAAGGGTTCCTCATCGTTTTGTGGTGGATTGAAACCACAGTTAGCAACTTTTTGAGCGAAAGAGAAGTGAGTAATCCGTCATAGGGGTTTTAAGTTTTTTTTTTTCTTTCAAAAGACAGAATACACCACTTAGGTTAAAAAGAGTTTTAAGTCTTTAAGAGAACAGAGGGTTTGGGTTTAGATTATGGGTCGGGTTTTGAAGTCGGATTCTTAGGATAGAGGACATGAAGAGGTGAAAGGAGGAGTTAAAGGCGTAATTGAGACGTAGAAGCGATCGACGGACCGTGTAGTTTGGTAAAGTCCAACGATAATTTGTACATTAGGATATGAGGGTGTTTTGGTTATTTCATGGTAATTTGTACATCTGGGGGCAACGGTGAGGGAGTGACGCAATTTTTCTGTTTAAGCGACAAGTAAGCTAGGATTTGTGGGTGTTTTGGTCATTTAATGTAATGGTTAGCTTGGCTTTCTTCAATCAACTCTACAAATTTTGGAGGCTTTCTTTTCCTACATTTTATCATAGGATTTTATAATAGAAAATACCACTTATCATCTTGATAATAATAATAATAATAATAATAATAATAATGTAAATAACTTTTTTTACCTTATATCATTTGGGTTTTTTTTTTTTTGTTATTGAGATTAATCATATTATTTAAACTCAATAATCAGCCATCCATTGTTTTTGTAACATCCTTTAAATATATCACCTTCATTTGACCAAAAAATGATGTAACTATTATGTTGAAAAAAAATCGTGTTTGGTTCAATTTCAATTTTTATTGAATTCAAGTTGATTTCAGTTCAAATAATAATTAAGTTTATTCGATTCGATTAAAAATTTGCTAGAATTTCACACACTGACCATGTGAGTGAATTTTTTTTAAAAATAATAAATTGTGTTTTATAAAAATTAAATATAAAAAAGGGTAATTTTTGTATGTGGGTAGTTTTTTTGGAAAATTGGGAATTTTTTAAAAGTCAATAAGTAATTTTTTTATAAAAAATTATTCTATAAAATATTAAAGTACATAATTATCCTTATTTAATTTAATTTTATTTTTTTTCTATTTTCTCCAACTGATTTGGTGTCACTTGACTCAGTGACACTAATTCAATCATTCCTTTTATAATAGTATAGATAATTATTCAAAAATCAAAATGAACAAAATTTTATTTTTTAATTATTTTATTGATATTATAAAAATAAATATTTATTATTAAATTAACAAAAAAAGTAAACATTTTATTAAACAAATTTAAAAAACTTTTTAAAATCAATGAACAAACTAATTTGAACTAATGAAACTAGATATTGCACACCCACAATGTGGGTGAAAAAGAAAAAAAAAATTTATAAGTTAAAAAATATTTTAAAATAAATAATTTAAAGATATAAGTGTGTGTATTTTTTTTTTAAAGGAAGTTATGATGTGGGTATTTTTTTTTTTATATAAATAAAAAAGATGATGTCATATGTGAAGTAGTTTTTTTAAAACTAAATTACATAGATATCATTAAATGTATTTTATATTATATTTTTAATTTGATTTTTTTGTCATTTTATCAACTGAGCTGGTGTCCAGTTAACTCGTGCATCCCCATTGAAATTCCATCAACAAATATCCCTCAAACCAACAAATATATCATCATCTCCCTCAAAGAACTCCAACTCATCCCCGTTACAACTATTCTGACCACTTCCACGATCACTATCTGCAATTGCAACTCCATTCCCAAACTCCACATTCATTTTCGCAACACCCACCTTCTCAACTTTATTACCCTTTACCCCTCTCTCCATCATTTTCTTTGCATTCCTCGACAAGGATTTCACTCCCTTCATTACACCCCTTCCTTCACCATTGTTCAAACCATCTACTTTCTTCACTTTACCAGCCTCATTTTTCACATGCATTTCCTTCTTCTCATCATTACTATCATCAAGAATCTCCACAACATCATGCTTTTTCACAATACACCAACCTCTTTCTTGTCACCCAAGAAACTATCCCCAAAATAACCTAATGGAAAAAACCCATATCCATAATAATAATCTCCTTCTTTCACATTTACCAATAAACCTTCAGGCAGCGCCGCCACGGCCAGTCCATTAAACACTTTTCTACAATTCTTACAAAGCAAGCAGCACTCTTCATAATTTTTTTTTTCATACTCGTACATGTAATAACAGTAGGGACAAACAGTCCAAAATGTTCCTTTTCAGTCTCACTCTCTAAAGGACCTTTCTTTGGCTCATTTTTCCCACTTTTTTCTACCTTTTGATCACTCCTTTCGAACTCATTGCCACAGCAAGCCACGTTTAAAAAAATGGGTTTCCTGTCTATGGTTATTCGCAATCCTTTTTTGGATGGTTTCCTCATCGTTTTGTGGTGGATTGAAACCACAGTTAGCAACTTTTTGAGCGAAAGAGAAGTAAGTAATCCGTCATGGGGGTTTTAAGTTTTTTTTTTCTTTCAAAAGACAGAATACACCACTTAGGTTAAAAAGAGTTTTAAGTCTTTAAGAGAACAGAGGGTTTGGGTTTAGATTATGGGTTGGGTTTTTAAGTCGTATTCTTAGGATAGAGGACATGAAGAGGGAAATGAGGAGTTAAAGGCGTAACTGAGACGTAGAAACGGTCGACGGACTGTGTAGTTTGGCAAAGTCCGACGATAATTTATACAATAAGATATGAGGGCGTTTTGGTCATTTCATGGTAATTTATACATTTGGGGGCAGCGGTGAGGGAGTGACGCAATTTTTCTTTTTAAGCGACAAGTAAGCTAGGATATGTAGGTGTTTTGGTCATTTAATGTAATGGATGGCTTGGCTTTCTTCAATCACTTGTACAAATTTTGGTGGCTTTCTTTTCCAACATTTTATCATAGGATTTTATAACAGAAAATACCACTTATCATCTTGATAATAATAATAATAATAATAATGTAAATAACTTTTTCTACCTTATATCATTTGGGTTTTTTATTATTATTGAAATTAATCATATTATTTAAAATCATTAATCAGCCACCTATTGTTATTGTAACATCCTTTAAATATATCACCTTCATTTGACCAAAAAATGATGTAACTATTATGTTAAAAAAAAATCGAGTTTTGGTTCAATTTCGATTTTATTGAATTCAAGTTGATTTCAGTTCAAATAATAATTAAGTTTATTCGATTCGATAAAAAATATGCTAGAATTTCACACACTCACCATGTGAGTGAAAATATATTTTTTAAAAAATAATAAATTATGTTTTAAAAAATTAAATATAAAAAGGGTAATTTTTGTAAGTGGGTAGTTTTTTGGAAAATTGGTATTTTTTTTAAAAGTCAATAAGTTTTTTTTTTATAAAAGTTATTATATAAAATATTAAGGTACATAATTATCCTTTTCTTTTATTTTTTTCTTTTTCTATTTTCACCAACTGATTTGGTGTCACTTGACTCAATGATACTAATTCAATCATTTCTTTTATAATAGTATAGATAATTATTCAAAAATCACAAATGAACCAAATTTTATTTTTTTAATTATTTTATTTATATTATAAAAAAAATTATTTTTAAATTAACAAAAAAATTAAACATATTACTAAAAAAAATTAAAAACTTTTTAAAATATATGAACAAACTAATTTGAACTAATGAAACTAGATATTGCGCACCCACGATGTGGGTGAAAAAGAAATAAAATTATAAGTTGAAAAATATTTTAAAATAAATAATTTAAAGATATTAGTGTGGGTAATTTTTTTTAAAGGAAGTTATGATATGGGTAGTATTTTTTTTTAAATAAAAAAAAATGATGTCATATGTGAAGTATTTTTTTTTTTAAAAAAAAAGTTACATAGATATCCCTAAATGTATTTTATATTATATTTTCAATTTGGTTTTTTTGTCATTTTATCAACTGAGTAGGTGTTCGGTTAACTCATGCCTTCCCGTTGAAATTCCATCAACAAATATCCCTCAAACCAACAAATATATCATCATCTCCCTCAAAGAACTCCAACTCATCCTCGTTACAACCACTCTGACCACTTCCACGATCCCTGTTTGCAACTGCAACTCCATTCCCAAACTCCACATTCATTTCCACAACACCCACCTTCTCAACTTTCTTCCCCTTTACCCCTCTTCCCACTATTTTCTTTGCATTCCTCGGCACGGATTTCACTCTCTACATTACACCCCTTCTTTCACCATTGTTCAAACCTTCTACTTTCTTCACATTACCAACCTCATTTTTCACATGCATTTCCTTATTCTCATCATTACTATCATCAGAAATCTCCACAACATCATGCTTTTTCCCAATACCTCTCCACCAACCTATTTCTTGTCACCCAAGAAATTATCCCCACAATAACCTAATGGAAAAAACCCATATCCAAATTAATAATCTCTTTCTTTCCCGCTCACCAATAAACCTTCAGGCGATGCCGCCACGGCCAGTCTATGAAACCCTTTTCTACAATTCTGACAAAGCAAGCAGCACTCTTCATACTTTTTTTCTTACTCGTACATGTAATAATAGTAGAGACAAACAGTCAAAAATGTTCCCTTTTCAGTCTCAGTCTCTAAAGTACCTTTCTTTGGCTCATTTTTCCAAAATTTTCTAGCTTTTGATCACTCCTTTGGAACTCATTGACACATCAAGCCACGTTGGGTTTCCTGTCTATGGTCATTTGCAATCTTTTTTTGGATGGTTTCCTCATCGTTTTGTGGTGGATTGAAACCACAGTTAGAAACTTTTTGAGCAAAAGAGAAGTAATCCATCATGGTGGGTTTAAGTTTTTTTTTTCCTTTCAAAAGACAGAATGCGCTACTTAGGTTAGAAAAAGTTTTAAGTCTTTAAGAGAACAGAGGGTTTGGGTTTAGATTATGGGTCGAGTTTTGAAGTCGGATTCTTAGGATAGAGGACATGAAGCGGTGAAAGGAGGAGTTAAAGGAGTAATTGAGACGTAGAAACGATCGGCGGACCGTGTAGTTTGGTAAAGTCCGACGATAATTAGTACATTAGGATATGAGGGTGTTTTGGTCATTTCATGGTAATTTGTACATCTGGGGGCAACGGTGAAGTAGTGACGTAATTTTTCTGTTTAAGCGACAAGTAAGCTAGGATTTGTGGGTGTTTTGGTCATTTAATGTAATGGTTAGCTTGACTTTCTTCAATCATCTCTACAAATTTTGAAGGCTTTCTGTTCCTACATTTTATCATAGGATTTTATAACAGAAAATTCCACTTATCAGCTTGATAATAATAATGATAATAATAATAATAATAATTATAACGTAAATAACTTTTTTACCTTTTATCATTTGGGTTTTTTTTTTATTATTGAAATTAATCATATTATTTAAAATCAATAATCAGCCACCCATTGTTTTTGTATCATCCTTTAAACATATCACCTTCATTTGTCCAAAAAATGATGTAACTATTATGTTGAAAAAAAATCGTGTTTGGTTCAATTTTGATTTTTATTGAATTCAAGTTGATTTCAGTTCAAATAATAATAAAGTTTATTCGATTCGATTAAAAGTTTGCTAGAATTTTACACACTGACCATGTGAGTGAAAATATATATTTTTAAAAAATAATAAATTGTGTTCTATAAAAATTAAATATAAAAAGGGGTAATTTTTGTATGTGGGTAGTTTTTTGGAAAATTGGTAATTTTTTTAAAAGTCAATAAGTAATTTTTTTATAAAAAATTATTCTATAAAATATTAAAGTACATAATTATCCTTATTTAATTTAATTTAATTTAATTTTTTATTTTCACCAACTGATTTGGTGTCACTTGACTCAGTGACAGTAATTCAATCATTCCTTTTATAGTAGTATAGATAATTATTCAAAAATCAAAATGAACCAAATTTTATTTTTTTAATTATTTATTGATATTATAAAAATAAATATTTATTATTAAATTAACAAAAAAAAAAAATTAAACATTTTATTAAACAAATTTAAAAAACTTTTTAAAATCAATTAACACACTAATTTGAACTAATGAAACTAGATATTGCACACACACAATGTGGGTGAAAAAGGAAAAAAAATTATAAGTTAAAAAATATTTTCAAATAAATAATTTAAAGATATAAGTGTGGGTATTTTTTTTTAAAGGAAGTTATGATGTGCGTAGTTTTTTTTTTCAATAAAAAAGATGATGTCATATGTGAAGTAGTTTTTTTAAAACTAAATTACATAGATATTATTAAATGTATTTTATATTATATTTTTATTTTTTTTTTGTCATTTTATCAATTGAGCTGGTGTCCGGTTCCTTTCCCAAACTCCACATTCCTTTCCGCAACACCCACCTTCTCAACTTTCTTCCCCTTTACCCCTCTCCCCATCATTTTCTTTGCATTCCTCGACAAGGGTTTCACTCTCTTCATTACACCCCTTCCTTCACCATTGTTCAAAACCATATACTTTCTTCACTTTACCAGCCTCATTTTTCACATGCATTTCCTTCTTCTCATCATTACTATCATTAGAAATCTCCACAACATCATGCTTTCAAATCTCCAAAACATCATGCTTTTTCCCAATACCTCCCCCACCAACCACTTTCTTGTCACCCAAGAAACTATCCCCAGAATAACCTAATGGAAAAAACCCATATCCAGAATAATATTCTTTCCCATTTACCAATAAACCTTCAGGCAGCGCCGCCACTGCCAGCCCATTAAACCCTTTTATACAATTCTGACAAAGCAAGCAACACTCTTCATACTTTTTTTTCATACTTGTACATGTAATAACAGTAGGGACAAACATTCCAAAATGTTCCTTTTCAGTCTCACTCTCTAAAGGACCTTTCTTTGGCTCATTTTTCCCACTCTTTTCTACCTTTTGATCTCTCCTTTGGAACTCATTGCCACAACAAGCCACGTTTAAAAAAATGGGTTTCCTGTCTATGGTCATTCGCAATCTTTTTTTGGATGGTTTCCTCATCGTTTTGTGGTGGATTGAAACCACAGTTAGCAACTTTTTGAGCGAAAGAGAAGTAAGCCGTCCTGGGGGGTTTAAGTTTTTTTTTTTTTCAAAAGACATAATACACCACTTAGGTTAAAAAGAGTTTTAAGTCTTTAAGAGAACAGAGGGTTTGGGTTTAGATTATGGGTCGGGTTTTAATGTCGTATTCTTAGGATAGAGGACATGAAGAGGGAAAAGAGGAGTTAAAGGCGTAACTGAGACGTAGAAACGGTCGGCGGACTGTGTAGTTTGGCAAAGTCCGACGATAATTGTACAATAGGATATAAGGGTGTTTTGGTCATTTCATGGTAATTTGTACATTTGGGGGCAGCGGTGAGGGAGTGACGCAATTTTTCTGTTTAAGCGATAAGTAAGCTAGGATATGTGGGTGTTTTGGTCATTTAATGTAATGGTTGTCTTGGCTTTCTTCAATCAACTGTACAAATTTTGGTGGCTTTCTTTTCCAACATTTTATCATAGGATTTTATAACAGAAAGTACCACTTATCATCTTGATAATAATAATAATAATGTAAATAACTTTTTCTACCTTATATCATTTGGGTTTTTTATTATTATTGAAATTAGTCATATTATTTAAAATCAATAATCAGCCACTCATTGTTATTGTAACATCCTTTAAACATATCACCTTCATTTGACCAAAAAATGATGTAACTATTATGTTGAAAAAAAATCGGGTTTTGGTTCAATTTCGGTTTTTATTGAATTCAAGTTGATTTCAGTTCAAATAATAATTAAGTTTATTCGATTCGATTAAAAATATGCTAGAATTTCACACACTCACCATGTGAGTGAAAATATATTTTTTAAAAAATAATAAATTATGTTTTAAAAAATTTAATATAAAAAGGGTAATTTTTGTAAGTGGGTAGTTATTTTGGAAAATTGGTATTTTTTTAAAAGTCAATAAGTTTTTTTTATATATAAAAGTTATTATTAAAAATATTAAGGTACATAATTATCCCTTTTTTTTTTCTATTTTCACCAACTGATTTGGTGTCACTTGACTCAGTGACACTAATTCAATCATTCCTTTTATAATAGTATAGATAATTATTCAAAAATCAAAATGAACCAAATTTTATTTTTTAATTAAAATTTTTAATTATTTTATTGATATTATGAAAATAAATATTTTATTTTTAAATTTACAAAAAAAATAAATAAACATATTATTAAAAAAAATTAAAAACTTTTTAAAATCAATGAACAAACTAATTTGAACTAATGAAACTAGATATTGCACACCCACAATGTGGGTGAAAAAGAAAAAAATTATAAGTTAAAAAATATTTTAAACTAAATAATTTAAAGATATAAGTGTGGGTAATTTTTTTTTAAAGGAATTTATGATGTGGGTAGTTTTTTTTTAAAATAAAAATGATGATGTCATATGTGAAGTAGTTTTTTTAAAACTAAATTACATAGATATCCTTAAATGTATTTTATATTATATTTTTAATCTTGTTTTTTTGTCATTTTATCAACTGAGTTGGTGTCCGATTAACTTATGCCTCCCCATTGAAATTCCATCAACAAATATCCCTCAAACCAACAAATATATCATCATCTCCCTCAAAGAACTCCAACTCATCCTCATTACAACCATTGTGACCACTTTCACGATCACTATTTGCAAATGCAACTCCATTCCCAAACTCCACATTCATTTCCACAACACCCACATTCTCAACTCTCTTTCCCTTTACCCCTCTCCCCATCATTTTCTTTGTATTCCTCGGCACGAATTTCACTCTCTTCCTTACACCCCTTCCTTCACTTTACCAGCCTCATTTTTCACATGCATTTCCTTCTTCTCATCATTACTATCATCAGAAATCTCCACAACATCATGCTTTTTCCCAGTACCTCCCCCACCAACCTCTTTCTTGTTACCCAAGAAACTATCCATAGAATAACCTAATGGAAAAAACCCATATCCAGAATAATAATCTCCTTCTTTTCCATTCACCAATAAACCTTCAGGCGACGCCGCCACAGCCAGTCCATGAAACCCTTTTCTACAATTTTGACAAAGCAAGCAACACTCTTCATACTTTTTTTTCATACTCGTACATGTAATAACAATAGGGACAAACAGTCCAAAATGTTCCCTTTTTAGTCTCACTCTCTAAAGGACATTTCTTTGGCTCATTTTTCCCGTTTTTTTTTCTAGCTTTTGAACACTCCTTTGGAACTCATTTTACCATAGAAAGCCACGTTAAAAAAAAATGGGTTTCCTGTCTATGGTCATTTGCAATCTTTTTTTTGGATGGTTTCCTCATCATTTTGTGGTGGATTGAAACCATAGTTAGCAACTTTTTGAGCGAAAGAGAAGTAATCCGTTACGGGGGTTTAAATTTTTTTTCTTTCAAAAGACAAAATACACCACTTAGGTTAAAAAGAGTTTTAACTCTTTATGAGAACAGAGGGTTTGGGTTTAGATTATGGGTCGGGTTTTGAAGTCAGATTCTTAGGATAGAGGACATGAAGAGGGAAAGGAGGAGCTAAAGGCGTAGTTGAAACGTAGAAACGGTCGGCGGACCATGTAGTTTGGTAAAGTCCGACGATAATTTGTACATTAGGATATGAGGGTGTTTTGGTCATTTTATTGTAATTTGTACATCTGGGGGCAGCGGTGAGGGTGTGACGTAATTTTTCTGTTTAAGCGACAAGTAAGCTAAGATATGTGAGTCTTTTGGTCTTTTAATATAATGGTTGGCTTGGCTTTCTTCAATCATCTGTACAAATTTTGATGGCTTTCTTTTTCTAGGATTTTATAACATAAAATACCACTTATCATCTTGATAATAATAATAATAATAATAATAATAATAATAATAATAATAATAATAATAATGTAAATAACTTTTTCTACCATATATCATTTGGTTTTTTTTTTTATTATTGAAATTAATCATATTATTTAAAATCAATAATCAGCCACCGATTGTTTTTGTAACATCCTTTAAACATATCACCTTCATTTGACAAAAAATGATGTAACTATTATGTTGAAAAAAAATCGAGAAAATAAAAAACCTTGTTTGGTTCAATTTTTATTTTTATTGAATACAAAGTTGATTTCAATTCAAATAATAATTAAGTTTATTCGATTCGATTAAAAATATATAATTATTCAAAAATCAAAATGAACCAAATTTTATTTATTAATTGTTTTATTGATATTATAAAAATAAATATTTTATTTTTAAATTAACAAAAAATTATAAAAAAAACTTTTAAAATTTTTAAATTTTTTTTAAAAATCAATGATCAAACTAATTTGAACTAATGAAATTCAAATTGAGTCGGATCAATTATAGATATTGTTCGATTCAATTTTTTCTTTTAAAAATAAAAATATTACACATTAATAGTAATTTTTTTAATTTATTTTGAAAACCAAACCGAATTGATATCACGTAGGCATTAACCTGTCTCACCAACAAAATATCACCTTTTTTTTTGTGTGGATAATTAACAAAATATCACCTTTTGACCCAAAAATGATGTTTTTATGTTAAATTACAAGAGAAACTACTTTCAGGAGTATCTTCTTCATAAGATTTCTGCAATGCAATATCACATCAAGAAAGTAAAGAGAATCAAATAAAACAACGATCAAATGACTTCCACCATGGGAGTTGCTTTACAAGAATTCAATATTCAGTCACCAGTTACTCCAACAAGTATCGTGTGTTATCGTTGGTTCCTTTCCTGCATGCCTACATGGAGGAAGTTGGAGAGTAAAAATGAACAAGGATTAACTGACCTTCCTTCCACCATAGCCGTTGGTTTGGAAGAATACAAAATTGGGTTGCTAGTTGCTACAAGCGCTATCTTGAGTTGTTGCTCACCGGAACTTGCCGCCGTCTCCGAATGGCCAGTACCAAATAAGTATAGATTCCAGTTGCAGCCACAATGAAGACCCCTATATAAGTGCATAGGGTTGTAGCACAGACATACAGGTACCTAGATGGAATTAACACCATTAATTTTTACCACAAGCAAAGTAACAGGAATTACGGCAAATCAAATATTTCTATGGTTTTTATAAAATAGGTTAAATGTTAGGTAAGAACAAGAACACCGGTTATCCATGCAATTTGACATCATTGCAAACATACGTGCATGCATAGGCACATTTCAATCATCTAAGAGCAAGAAAGATTTTCGAATGAGACTTAAACTTACTTGGGTGAGAAAACACTCCAAACAAATAAATGATTCCGCATTAACAGCAATACAACTGTGTATGCAGTCAAGAGAATTGAGTTTAAGACCAGTGGAACGAGGCAAGGAAAACCAAGCATCATCATGAGAAGATCTCCAGCATCTGCTTTCTCAGGGATTACAAGATGGGCTGTGTTCTTCGTAGAGATGTACATTACCAGGCTAAGAAGAATAAACATGGGTGACGCATAGGTGATAATAAACATTAGAATGCCAGAAAGCAATGTTGAATGACTTGATATGCCCTTGCAATGAGTAAAAAAATGTTGGGAAAGTTAGATAATTAATGTCAATATCTTAAATTTCATATGAACAGCAAATATCAAGTTTGCATACAAGCCTTCCATTAAAAAAGGTAAAAAATAGGTCCGCATTCAAGCATATATATATATTAAAAGTGAGCAAGGGAAAAAAAAAAAAAGAGTACATACAATGAAAGCTCCAGCAACATCAATAGTAGCTAGTGTATTGCTATTTCCTAGAGCAAAATGACCAGCCATTCCCAAGTAGTAAAATGCTGCAATCTAAGAAAACCAAACACAAAATCCTGACATTAGTACCAGAAAGCTTTTGCTCGTTTCACGAGTTCTTAAAAGCACTTCACACCTCTTCAGCTTTTGCTCTCTGTTCATGTATGTAAAAGTTTAATTTCTAATATTTGATTTTCAACAAATTTTGAGTTTCTTTTACAGAGAGAGAACTGCAAAAACACAAACTACAGAACAACAAAGGGAGAAGGAAAAAGGGGGTGGGGGGGTGAAGAAATGAAAAAGAAGAGAACTAAGTCAAGGATGGTATAGTGCCCACCAAGGAGAACGTGCTTATGAATTCCATAATGAGACAACAAACCCTGAAACTCTAACTATCACAACTATGAACACCATAAAATGCACAAACTAAACCTCTAAAATGAAACTACAAAATGAGGAGCTTCTCACCATTATCAATTAACATGCTCCTTTCATAAATATCCCACTTCAAAAAGTTCAACACGACTGCTATCTATTTATTGGGACCATAGCATGCAAAATTACTTGCCTTTAACATAAATGAGGAAGAAAAAATCAGTCAGGAAAGTATAAGGTAGCAACTGACCTCTATCCACTCTTTATGATGTGTTCCATTTCTAGCAAAATAGAGCATGCTTGCCAATATTTGCAAAAGAAGCAATAATATAAGTGTTGAGTTGATTGGCTGTTGGAGCAACAGCTGCAGAAGACACCAACATAATATGTATGCCCATCCAATCACATATAAAGAATCTCTTAATTCCACCAATGGGAACTTCTCTTGAATGCTAAGAAAAAATGAAGGAGGTGAGATGGTATTATCAGTAGGGTAAATCTTAGAGGTTGAGAAAGGAATAAGCCATGGCAAGGCCACAACAGTCCCAATTGTCGCAGCACCAAGAGTTGCATAGATTATTTGTGCCAATAAGGTAGCACCATAATTAGTTGACGAAAATGTATAATCCTGATATCTTGTGATATGCAGCAAAACCAACAATCCAGATATCAGAAAGCTAAATCTGACCATCTGAAAATATTTTCCCTTGGATTCTATTGAAAATAGAGCAAATACACCTATGCTGATCACCAGGAAGGCAGATATTAGCTGAAGCGATTTCACATAATGACTCCCAGCATGTTCAAGCCATTTAGAAATGTCAGGAAGACTAGTCCAGTTTACACCACCTTGATGCCAGCCTCTCAAAATCCTTCCAGAGATGAGCAGCAGAAAGATGAAACACATTCTAAAGTAACCTTCTCCACTTTGTCCTTTTTGCATGAGAAGAGAACTCTGCAAACCAACTGCTGAAAGGGACTGTGCTGTTTTACGGAGTAATAAGAGATAGAATGTGGATATCAAAAAATACCATATGTAATGCTCTTCCTCTACCATAGAACTGGATCCCATACTTGTAACAAGGATCAAGATAACACTGACAATGAATGTCTCATCTAAAGACCAACCATTCATGTTATCATTTAAGTTGGAAGGTTGTTGCTTTCCTCCATGGTAAATTTCTCTGACCCGACAAAACATCAGGCTTGATAATATTACACTTGAGATAAACATTGTTGCCAGTCCAACTGCAAGTAGCTTAACAGGTTTCTGCCTCAAAAAAAAAAAAAAAAACTGTTAAAGATAAAAAGAAAAATAAGGTTAAAAGGATAAATAATATCTTTGAAAAAAAGTAAATCTTTTGTTTACACCACTAATTGAATATCACTAATTAATTTCAGTCAGCTCAGAAACCTGTTAAAAAGGAATATACATACCTCAGTAGACCTTCGTGATAACCACTCACTTGCAGATTTGAGAAACTTGTAATATGCTGCTGCAGTGCTGCTGTAATCTTTGTTGCTGGCAGACCTATAAGTTACAAAACAATAAACGGTATTAGGAATATTTTAACAGGATATTATTTCATCATTGTGATGCTAAATAGTGACACATAGAAAACCCACTCAAAGCCTCTCTTAGACTTCCAGGAGCTGTATAGAGCTGCCGCTTCCATATACAAGCAACAAAGCATATTCTCTGTCTTATGATTGCACTCACTAGTACTCGAACACTGATGATCACTAAATGCATCACAGGGGAAATTTCTGCATGGTAAACCTGATAACTGAGCTTGCAACAATCTGAGTAACTGCCAAGAATTCAACTCCAGGGCCCTCAGATGTTGCTCCTCTGAATTCATCAAGACGGAAATGAATTAGAATAATCACATCAGCTTAGATAGCACATGCACCTAAAAGGAAGTAATTTATTTTCTAAATTGAAAAATCCTTTCTCTCCACTTCCATCCCTATTTATCACTTAGGACTAGAGGATGAAAATTTGGCCCAAACTTCACCAGTTTCAAATACACACATAATTCAATGAGTCCATTAATGATTGCATCTTATGGAAGATGAATAGAGCAATGCATATTTGAAAAACATTACCATACTCCAGACTATAAAGAGGAAAACGCATGCCACTTTGTTACATCTAGGAGCAAGGCTGAGACAACCTTTAGAAGAATTATATTTTCTTTTGGCAAATAATATCCACATTTTTTCCCGTTTCCTTTTACATTTTTGTTACTACTTCATGACAGATCAAAGAGAAGTAGAGATAAACCTTTTAGGGAATCAAAAGCTTCTGTAATAAGAACACCAACATTGTTTTTAGGGATTGGCACACCAAATAGAAGAGCCAAGGTTGGTGTAATGTCAACCTGCATAAAAAAATCATATATATTAGACAACCCCATTACAAACTAAACTAAAAAAATTAAAATAGCATAGTTAACCAAGCTCTTGAACCCTATTCTTATATCCGGATGTTCTCAACACTGCTAAAGCACCAAAACATTTTATTCACCTATATAGGGTTTCCATTAACATATAAAGACTATGTAGCAAAGGAGAAACTTCTAAATGCTCAACACTCCTAAACTGAAGGGTAAAAGAAAGAAAATGTTGAAGGAAAAAAATGAAAAACTTAAACAAGGTTGGATGTCATTCAGCACTGTCGGCTTTCAGTGAAAAAAATGATGTTTAAGTCCCTTCTAAGTCAATGAAGAAAATGAAAAGTGGTATACTGTAACACCTATACACTCAGTAATAGATGAAGAGTTTGTGATCCAGCTTGAC
This sequence comes from Fremontodendron californicum, assembly GCA_030761205.1. Taxonomy (NCBI): domain Eukaryota; kingdom Viridiplantae; phylum Streptophyta; class Magnoliopsida; order Malvales; family Malvaceae; genus Fremontodendron; species Fremontodendron californicum. The sequence goes on from JAULJL010000010.1 coordinate 5,655,727, forward strand.
GAAACAAATAGAACCATCAGAAACTATTCATAGCAACAATATAATGTTGTGAAGTTTCATTAGTTTGATTACCTGGTGAATGACTGATGAATAGTCAAAGACATGATTCCTCAGGCCAATAAAAAGAGCTAAGGAATCGGTTTCTTCATATGAAGAACCCCCGTGATTACCATTTTCTGTCATGCCATGATCACTTACTATCATCTACATGCGAAATAAATGAAGATATATCAGTAAATCCAAAACACCAGATGATTTATCTAACTCACAAAAGCAACAATAAATAGATCTAAACATATATAAGTAATTGCAACATATAAATGCAAGATGCAGCATGAAGTGGTAAGAGGATCAATTAGTGCCAACCAAATATCTCATATTTATTTATGAGGATACCAGTTTTAACAGGCCATAAGTGAGTATGTGGGCATGCATACATGCTAGTGCATAGTGCTTATTGAAACAAGTCAAATGCACTTGAGGTGTAAACCAATTGCCATGGATGGAAAGACATAGCTCTGCTTTAGGAAAGCTTACTTGACACAAAATACTGCTGTAAAATAAGCAGCCTTGACACATAGAGACACCCAAGTCTATATGTCATTTCATAACACATAGATTTAATAAAGAAGTCTTGACTTATTGGAATAGTCAAGTTCTTAGCTCCCATATAGAGAAAAAAAGGTCAAATCAAAGCTCTATAGGGGTCTATGTGAACAAGTGTTTGAACACCTTAGTATGAAGACCAAGAGCTAATGATACCAGAATGGACCAATATTTTCTTTCAAAGCTGATTAAGGATATTGATAGCTTGCTAAACACCAGATTCCCATCAGCAATTGCCTTGCAAAAGCTTATGTATCATTCCCTTTTCCACAACTGTTAACGACTGTCATGAATGATAACTTGCATGCATGCATATAAGCACACCCACATTCCCATTAGCAAATGGCTTGCAAAAGCTTTTGTACTTATTCCCTTTTCCACAAACATAATGACTGTCATTAACAAGAATTTGCATACACACATATAAGCATATATAAGCAAGCATGCTCAAGCACAAACAATTCCAACGCTGCTCATCACTATCTAGTCTGTATATTATTACCCCAAATATTTATTGGCACCTCAAATATCTTGCCACCAAGTATATAGAGGTAGTTTTACAAAATAATAACCACAAGTTTGAATCCAGGTGCAATTGTCAAATAACAATCATAGGAAGTGGTGAAGCTAAATCAATGACTGGAGGGCCAATTTTACCATGTTGAATCCTCATTATACATCAAATTCATCAATCTTATAAGATTTCAAAAAAGTAGGGATGCAATTGTTTGGAGTCAGTATCAGTTTGACACAGTAATTCAAGAAGCATTAAATAGCACAAACCAAAAGTGTCCGCCCTCGGCCATTTCCTTGGGACTGATTAGTACTTGAATGGATCAACGTCACCACCTCATCCATCTCCTTTAGTTTTGGGGCCATCAACACACTATAAAAGACGAGTAAACATGCAAATGAGGTTCATAAAATACAACAAAAAAGAAAGATACAAACCTTTTTCCCACTATGCGAACCAATAAGAATATCAATTAACAAAATGAGAAAAAATCACATTAATAAGATGGGTAAATTATACTAGATCTTTGAGTTTTGATCTTATTAGACTTCAATCATACATTTTGCTCAAAATGGTGATATAAGGATATTGCATTGACAATTACACCGCATCCGACACAACACATATCAAATATTTTACATCGCAAACACAAACCATCCTGAAAATACCATTAATAGGAAAAGCCAAGAGACACGATTTGAATCATCCAATAAGTAATGCTACTGGGCAAAGAGAAAATGATGAATAATGTCCCAAAAAAAGAAGAACAAGCTATACTGATGAAAAGCATAAATTAGCCAAATATATGTATCTTATATTTACATCTCTTAGTAAATAAAATTGGCCAAATATGCTGATAAGCTCACATTGTAGTTCATGTCATGACTCAGTTCTAGATTTATAATTATATTGCTCTACTTTATAAAGCCAAAGGCTGACCATCAAGTCAGCCCACCTAACAACAGGCCTTGCTGCTCCCGAGTAAGCAAGTATCATTTCTTTATCCAACATTGCCTGTCATCTAGATCCATAAGTACAATTTTATCCAAGTCAAACAAAGAAGAGAAATTTGAGAAGGAATTAGTCAACATAGGGAAAAAATTTGAGAGAAAAGGATATAATTTAGTGACCCTATTTATCCCAAAAAGAAAAGGTCGAAGTAAAACAACATACCGATCATCATGTGAAACACAACTCATGCCAAAAAGGCTGCATTTTCATAATGGAGTGTAGGTAGTGCCACATTACTGGTTATATATGTATATCAACAAATGTCAGTCATTTAGGTTTTAATGACGTGTGTGTGTATGTGGCAACAAACATCAGCCTTTTGGGTTTTGATTAAATGTCACGTGCAAATGCTGAGCATGGAAATGCATTTCAAGAACATGTTGCCTCAGAATCCAATTATAGCCTAAATTGAAGAATAAGAATGCAACTTAGCTCAAATGAAGATAAAGGCATAATCATATAAAGCAATACCTGCTCCGCCCACCAATATGTCCAACATGATCCAATCCTAGATAATGCAGAATCTGGAAATAGCACCAATTAAAATCGTGCCACAATGGAAGTGAAGTATACCACCAAGAAAAACATAATTCAACAATCAAATTTTCAACTTAGCCTTTAGTATAACTAAATATAATTAATAATGCAATTTTATATTTGGAAACTTTCGGATATCCAAGTAGTAACTTCTAATTCTCATAATACAAAGAGTTTATCAAGAGCATTGAACTTCAGCAGAGAAAATACAAAAGGTTGAAAATGAAGGTGCGATCGGACTGATGCTTAACATTAGAATAACATAAGAGATGTGAATATAGGTTAGCAGTACAGAAGTATAAATACTGAAGAGAATACAACGGATAAGCAGCCCCAACCCAACCCAATAAAGCCTAATCAAACTAAATAGAGAAAACCATGCAAACAGGAAATTTACTTTCATTCTGCTCAATCTAGGGCCATTTCTTTTATTGCATCATGAACCATATTTTACTATCTTCAATATGACTGTACTGGAATTGCTTTGTAATTATTGGAGTACTTGCATGACACCATACTACATTCATGCCACTCTTACTCTACACAACATAATCACAGGTTTTCAACTATTTGCAAAGAGAAGAATTCTAAAGTGGCGAAAAATCTCTAAAAGACAGGATTCCCATAAGACGAAACACTGGAAGTAAATTGAAAAAGAATATGCACTTAAATCAAGACAAATGATGGAAAACTATCCCTGTGCTTTCAATATGAAACACCAACATAGCACCCAACATAGCACCTAACATTGGCATATTAAGTCAACCTTCAAAACAGTCAATGAAAAATTCATTAATTATAATGGATTTATGCATAAGACAGCTCAGCAAACGGTTGGAGCCAAATAAGACAAAAAACAGCTGAAGTATGTAACTAAAATGTTTGACAAGAAGCGCCAGAAGAAACACATGCTCACATCCCAAACAGAAAGCATAAAGCTGAAAATAAAACTTCCCATCCTACACAGACCTTTATGTTACTACAGTATATATTGAATGTCATAGAAATGCAACAGAAAATCTTCATGAAGAAAAAAAATCAGAGAGACCACCCTAACCACCAGCACTGGATTAGTATGAAAGGAAAGATAAAGTGGTAACCATCTATGTTACCCGGACTCGGGTGTGAGTGTCGGACACGGGTATGTGTCCGATAAGTGTATGTTCAATTTTTTCTAAGATTTCCATGTATTTGGAGGGTCCTTGGAGGATCATATCCCCATACCCATGTCCGAATATGCGTCGGACACTGGTGTCAGACACGGGTACTTCAAGAACAATGAAGAGTCGGAGCAACATAGGTAACCATGAACCTCTTAACTTAAAGAAAGGTAGAAAGTACTTAAGCTGGCACCCCTTGGTGTCTTTTGTATTATGTTTCTCCAATTATAATAATAAAAAGGTAAATAAAATGAGATGGAGACAAACATCACAATAACAGTATTACAAGATATTTCTGTTTAGATCATTGAAAATAAACAAATGCTAACCAAAAGATTCCAATCATCTCTACTAAGTTCATCTCCCAAATGTCGAGAAACATTTTGATCTACTTGCACAGTATCCTTCACCTGTATCAAGAACAAATTAAGTAACGTCAGGAATCAGTTTACATAATTTTTATACCTAAAAGATAAAAGACTGCATGCCAAGTATGAGAGATACATAGAAGCTGCTAACACCGTCATGCCTTTTGAATAACCCAGGAAACAACTTAAGCCATGTTTCATCACCAAGCATCACCATTTTCCAACCAATCCTGAAAAACTGACCTGCAAACCATATGAGTTAACAATGAAGTCGTACCCCTCGATAGATTCATTAAAAACAAAAAATAGTCATCAATTACAGAACCTCAAGTTAATTTTATAATCTAACCAAGAAGATTGTCATCCAACATAGCCTGTGTGTTAAAATTGAACGCCACATCCAAGAATCCACCGATTGCACCAGAGACCATAGCCTACAACCACAAGCTAATGCTGTGAGGCCAAAACCATATCCCGATAAAACATATACTTTCCTATATTTTTAAAAAGGAGAAATTATTACATTAGTTGTTTCCATATCAGTTGTAAACCCAACAATTCAGAATGCTGGCATGACTTGTTCAAATGAATGAAACAATTTGGTCCCATGTATGCTGACATGAACAAATTGAATCCTGATATGTTGGGCTACGGCTAATGTACTAGGCTGGATGAATGTAACAATTTCTCCTTCAAGAACAAGAAGAAAAGTCCGCACCTTTAATCGAGGCATTGTTACAGTTGGAGGGGCAGCCTTAGCATGGTAACCAATAGCCAATCCACTGGCTAGCAATGACTGAGTATAAGGCATAGCCTCCTTAAATTGCTTATTAGGAGGTTTCCCATTTTTGCCGAGCACGAATTCTGCTGGAAGACCATCAATAACCTAAACTAAACTAAAATCCTTGTAAATTACACAACAAAAACTCAAATTTACCCTTAAAAAAGGAAACAAACAAACAAACCAAAACTAACTTACCATTAAAACCAGTCTATCAAACAAAGGAGGAATCCCCGACAATTCCTACATTACAGAAAAAATGGTCTTCAAAATTTCGAAACAATTGGAAAGGCACAGTTTATTTCTTTTCTTTTTTATTAGGTTATAAACTACTATTAGAACGAACTTGATATAACGATCTGAGTTGATTGGACGGCAGGATCGTGTCGCTTTGATTGCTAACGAAGTCGCAAGCCGGCAGGTAAAAACTCTCCGAGCCACTGAAGATAAAGCAAAACATTTATAAAATAAAAAAATAAAAAAAAAATGAATTGTTTAGAATTCTGATCTAATTTCAAATTCAAAATGAGATCTTTTTGTTTTAGAATGGAAAAGTGTTTACCTGGTGCCGGAAAGAGCCGGTTTTACGGGGAAAAAGCCGAAGACAAAAAGGGAAAGGCCGATGATTTGAATTACGACGCCGGTTATGGTGATTAGAGCCAGTTTGGTGCAGGTAAGAGGCGGCATTTTTAAGGAGTTCGAATTAGGAAACGTTCAAAAACCCTAATTTCCTTGAATCTAATCACTGGAGTTCAGAGACTATTGAGTAAAGACTGAAGGGGGAGGGGGAGGGGGAGGGGGAGAGACAGATACAGAGATGTCCATTAGCTGAGAAGGCAAGATTTGAACATATTACAAGGGCAGTTTTTCAATAGGCTTCTTGTTTTCCGTATTAGGGATATAAATAATAAATTTTGTTTGGTTGGCCGTAATGAAATATTTATTATGTGAAAATAAAAAATTTAAAATCATTTTGAAAATCGTCATAGTCCATTACAAAAATAAAAAATAAAATTGTTATTTTTACTTATTTCTTATATATTTTTTGACATTATTTTAATCAATTAAATAATATAATATTATTTATTATCTATTTTATTAAATCAATCAAAATACATAGTACCTATTTCTTTTAGGTTTTCTTATCTTAATATAGTTGTTTTTTATTTTATTTATCAAAATATCGTTGTTTTTAAATTATTTTTCAAAATTTACTTTTTTTAATCAGGGAAATCGTCATAGGCCATGGCAATTTTTCAACGGTAAATTTTAATTTATTTTTTTTATATTTTATATTAAAAATAAAATTTCACAATATAGCTAAAAATAATATTTATCAAAATACCGTTGTTTTGAGATTAATTCTCAATCCGCTCGTTTTAAAATCAGTTGGAAAATCGCCACCCCCATGGCGATTTTCCAGCGTAAATTTTTAAAAAAATTCAAAAAACACCGAGGAAAATCGCCATAGGGGTGATGATTTTCTTTGGTGTATTTTAAAAAAATTTCAAAATACACCAAGAAAAATCGCCACCTCATGTCGATTTCCCTTGGTCATAATATTTTTTTTTTTGGTATTTTAGGTTGGGAAATCGCCACCCATGGTGGCGATTTCCTAACCTTTATTTATTTTTTTATATAATTTTATTAAATAATATATTTTAAATAAAAATTATATAATTTTTAATTTTAAAAAATAACAAAATTAAAAAGATAACAATCTACAAAAAATTCAAAAATTATATTCGTAATTAGGCCTGCTCATGGGTTGAGCCGCGACCCGAAATTTTTCAACTTCCTTGCCAAGGCCTAGCTCGCGAGACAAAATTTAATTATTTTAATATAAAAATAGTGATCCGGGCTTGATCGGACGGGCTGCTCGACCCATGAGCAGGTCTATCCGTAATGTCAATCGAATTCTTTCAACTTGTATTCGTAATAAATGGACCTGTGGGAGAAAGGTCAACCAAAGTGTCGTATTAGTCTGGGCTTGGACAAGTGTTTTTGTAATTTTATTAAATAATAAAATTTAAATAAAAATTATATAATTTTTAATTTAAAAAAATTCAAAAAAATTTAAATAACAAAATTCAAAAAATAAAAAATTACAAAAAATTCAAAAATTATATTCGTAATTAGACCTGCTCATGAGCCGGGCTGTGACCCGGAATTTTTTCAACTTCATTGCCCTGGCCTAGCCCGAATTTTTATTTATTAAATAAAAAATATTTTTTATTTAAATTTAATTATAAAATATATAAAAATATTTTTTTAATAGTGAAACGGGCTTTCGGGTCGGCATGACTCAAAATGGGCTTGGGCAAGAGAAAAAATTCCGGGTCGCGGCCCAACCCATGAACAGGTCTAATTACGAATATAATATTTTAATTTTTGGTAAATTGTTATTTTTTAAAATTTGTTTTTTAAATTTTTATTTTTTAGAATTAAAAATTATATAATTTTTATTTAAATTTTATTATTTTATAAAATTAAAAAAATAAATAAATGAAGGTTGGAAATTGCCACTGTGGCTTAGGCAAGCAAATATGGTGTTGATACCATACATGGGCCCGCCCCGGGCCATGGACACTTCTACCACCATGGGATAAAAATTATATATAAAAATTATTAAATCTTTATTTTTAAAATTTATAAATTATATAATTTTTATTTAAATTTCATTATTTACTAAAATTAAAAGAATAAAAAAAAAAAAAAAGTGAAAATTTACCTTGGAAAATCGCCACCCACGGTGGCGATTTCCCAATGTAAAAAATTTTAAAATTGTAGTTGGGAAATCGCTATGGCCCATGGCGATTTTCCAACTTAATTTAAAATAAAAAATAAAATTTACCGTTGGAAAATCGCCATGACCCATGTCGATTTCCCAACTAGTTAAAAAAGAGCAGATTTTGAAAAATAATTTGGAAACAACAGTATTTTGGTAAATAAAATAAAAAATCAGCTATATTAAGATAAAAAAAAAAAAAAAAACTAAAAGAAATAGGTACTATGTATTTTGATTGATTTAATAAAATAGATAATAAATAATATTATATTATTTAATTGATTAAAATGATGTCAAAAAATATATAAGAAATAAGTAAAAATAACAATTTTATCCTTAATTAAATAAATAATATTTTATTTATATTATTATTAATATATTATAAAAAATTTAAATAAATTTTATTTAGTAATAAGTTAAAAAATTAAAATGATAAATTAATTTATTAAAATACTTTAATAAGTTATACTTAAAAATAATATTTAGAATTATATTAAAAATAATTAAAAAAATAATAATTATTAATATTTTTATATATAATATTTAATATTAAAAAAACATATTTAAATATAAACATATTTACATATTCTATTTATATAACATTTATTTCAATATTTAATATTAAATATATTAAATATTAATTTTTCAACTTATATATAAAAGTCTTTTTTTTTCTTCACTTCACTCTCGGTCTCTTTAACCCATTTCTCTCTAAAATTCTCTCTCAATTTTTTTAAAAACTATAAACATTCAATCAGAATGTTAAAAATATATATATATATAATTTTAGTCCTAAAACATAAGTTTTTTTATCATTTCAGTCTTAAAACTTTTAGATATAAACATTTAATCCTAAAAATTGTGAATATGTTAAAAATTAATCTTTCAATTATTATTCAAATGGAAACACTAATAAAAAGCTTAGCTGGCATATAATTAACACATGTGGATGTCATTTCAAAAATTTATAAAATATTAAAAAATTATTTAAAAAAAAAAAAAAACTTTCTTATAAAGATTAAAAAATTACTATTTCATTTTTTACTTTTCTCTTCTCTCATTAAACTAACAGTTTTTTTCTCTTTCTCACTAAATCAACGATCTTTAATGAAATGAAGTAGAGTTTTTTTATCTTTTATTTGGAAATGTTTTTTTTTTTTGGCAAATATTTTTTCTAATATTTTACAAATTAATGAAATGCTACGTAAACTTCATATGTGATTCATTATATGCCACATAAGTTTTTTATATAAACTTTCAGTTAGCATTTCTGTTCGAAGGGCGACTAAAAGACTCTGATAACTTTTAGAACTAAATATTTACAAGTAAAAGTTTTAGGACTGATATGAAAAAGATGTATATGTTTTAGGAGTAAAATTACAATTACCTCAAAAAATAACTCAGATTGTCGCCTCTGTTTTCAGATTCCGACCGACATTCATCTCCACCATCGGTCTGCGCTCTTTCCTTCCCAAAATTTCATCCCAAATCGATCTTGACTAGAGGTGTTCATAGGCCAAGCCGGACCGGGCTTAAGTATGGTATCAATACCACATATACTTGCCCAAGCCCGGCCTGACCCGAAATTTGGACTCAAATTCTGTCCAAACTCGTCCATATTTGAATGGGTAATCTAAACCCATTTAGGTCCGCCCATTTTTTTCTAAAAAGATTTAAACAAATATCTTATTTTTTATTTAATTTTTAATAATTTTATGTCTTTTTTTCTTTTATCTATAATATATATAAAAGCACAAATATAGAGAATCTTTTGAACTGACGAAAATACCTATTATTGTTTATTATATTATTAAATTACCATTAGCGTAATGTTTTATTATTATATATTATAAGATTTATGGAATTATATTTTTAATATTTTAATTAAAAAAAATTATAATTAATACAAACTCCTCATATTCATGTTGAATTTTAATATAATTCTCACTTAATTGGTATTGCAGTTATATACCAATTAAAACTAAGATTTTTTACTATAAAATAGATGCATTAGCATCCCATTATTCCAACGTTTAGGGATTTACATACCGTATGAGGTTTGTTGTTTCTTATAGCATCTAATGTTTAAGGATTTGTTTACTGTATGAGGTTTTCTGCTTTTTTTTATTTATTATTATTTTTGTTAGAATTCCCTTTATAAAATAGATGCATTAGCATTCAACGTTTAAGGATTTGCATATCGCATGAGGTTTTTGCTTCTTCTTTTTTTAATTTTTGTTAGAATGATTTTGGTTTTTTCATTCACTATCATAACACCTTTTTCTTTTGTAGGGCAGATTTTGACATATTGCAAATTCAATAGGTTTAAAAAATTTTGTTTCAACAAAAAAGTTTTTGGCTATTTGATAAGTTGTTCTTTTTCTTTTAATACGTTTTCTTGCTTTTTATTTCTTTCTAATATTTGTTTTGGTCTGGGCAGATTTTGGCATATTGCAAATCCAATAGGTTTTTAAAAAATTCTTTCATCACACAAGTTTTTGACATCTTTTGAACTCACGAAAATACCCTTTATTTTATTATTAAATTGACATTAGAATAATATTTTATTATTATATTATATATTATAATATTTATGAGATTATATTTTTTTAAAACTTTTATCCAAACATTCGACCAAAATAAGATAATAATATTTTCATTGATTTAAATTTAACCATTGATTTTTATATTGTTTCATAATTACTAAGTTTTGCTCTACAGTTATTATTGTCTCTAATTTGTCTATTTTTTATTTTATTTATTTAATTCGTGTTTGTGTAATTTTTTTATGAATACTTAATCTGTTAAAAATAAAAAATCAATTTTTTTTATGATTAATACAAAATCATATTATCAATTAATTTATTATTTTGAAACATAACGAGTATATTTACATGCGAATGCATGTGATAAAAAATACTAGTTAAGTTCTAAAACATAGATAAACTAACATATTTTCAAATGTTTACACTATAGTATTATATATATTTTTTTTATATGATATAAATTACATAATATACTATATAAATGAAAAACGAGTCGGGCCAGGCTTGGGCCTTGATTGTTGGAGCTAAGACCTGGCCTATTTTTTAAACAGACCTCATTTTTTACCCAAACCCATATTTCGAGCCTAATATCCAAACCTTCCCAAATATCGAGCGGGCCTGCGGGTTTGGACTAGTAACCCTATCTTTAAAGAGGTCTAATCTTGACTCCTCTTTTTGATTTTCTACGTTTTTTTTTTCTTTTTTAAATCAACCCCTAAAATCGTAGATCTAAAAACAAAATCTAAGAAAAAAAACCCAAAAAAGCTTATGGTCGCCGCTCCTAAAGGGCTGACTTTTACTATATTTTTCCCTTCCCTCTCCTCTCCTCTCCTCTTCCTTCCCACCAAATTTGAAGTCCCAATACTTTTTACAACTATCCTAACCCGAAACCTTAAGAGAGAGAATTATCTCTCCACTTTTTGTTTTATTTTCAGGTGTGTTTTTCTTTGTTGTTGGCTGTGATGAGGATGATTTTTTTTTTTGGATTTTCGGAAGAGAAAACACTGGTGCATGGGAAGAGGATAAAATGGTCTAAATTTTTTTTGGGCTATTTCTTATTTTTGAAGAATAGTCTCGGAATGGTTGTTCCACAAAATAACCATCCATTTGAACGAATAAGGGGAGAATGTCTATTCCATTCCCCCAACCAAACACGCTGTAAATGTTATATTTAATTTTTATAATTTACTAGAATATGATTATTCATAGTGTTTTGAAATTTTTTAAAAGAAATGTTTAAAATGGAAATAAGTTACGTTGAAGAAAATGCGATAGTTTTTTTTAGAAAATGAGTGATATTTTTAAATTAAATGTGTTTTTTTTTTTAAATTGAATAATATATATAATTTTTATTTTACATATATTATTATTATTATTTTGAATTTGATATTTTTTTTCATTGATTGAGTTTGTGTCACTTAACTCATGACTTCAATTTAATTAATAATTTTATATTTAACATAGATAATATAATATCTAAATTATCATTTAGCTTAACCATTCTCACTATTAGTTTACGATAATAATTTAACTAATTATCAATCGAATGATGACACATATTATAGTATTTGCGTTTATAAAAGTTCTCTATTTAATTATATGATGCATACGTGACACGTGTCATGATTTTCATATATATAAATAAAAATTATCGTCTATGAGATATTTATTTTATCGAGATGTGTTAATTAAACTAGAAAATTGCCCGCAACTTCATTGCGGATATGTTATCGGATTTGAATTGATATTATGTAATATAAATTTGAAATATAAAAAAGCAAAAGAAGTGAAGATAATTTAAAAAAAATAATAACTCTCATCATTATACGACACCTGATATAAAATTGAAAATTATTTGATGTTGTCAATTAGATCCGGTAATTTTGGATAAAACATAATTATACGATACAAATATAACATGAGAAAATAATTAAAACACGAAACGAGGAATAAAATGACAATGAAACAAATATATGAACGTGTCAAAATCTAAATAAAACGAATTATTAACGTGTCAAGATTTATATAAATATATAATAGCTTGAATACGATTATAACAGAAAAAATAACACGAACACAACGACACATGACACAAAATTAGGAATTATTTGAATAGTGTCAATTAGACTTGACAATTTCAGACACAACATGATTATAAGACACGAACAGAACATGAAAAAAAAATTAAAACACGACACGAACAGAACAGAACATGAAAAAAAATAATTAAAACACGACACGAAAAATAACATGAATACGACACAAATAGAGGTACATATCAAAATCTACATAAAACAAATTATTAACGTGTAAAAATTTATAATACTTTAAACACATGCTAAAATAACACAAACACGTTACGAACATATATTTTTTTCTCTAAATTGAATCATTATGACAAATTATGTAAAATATGGGATGCATTGAGACACGACACGTACACACAAAATTTTTTATAAATTGTATCACAATGACAAACTATGCAAAATATTTGGATGAATTGAAAACGACAAGAATACAACATGAAAAAAAAATTAAAATACGACACGAAGGATAACATGAACACAAAACAAATACACGAACATCTCAAAAATTACATAAAATGAATTATTAACATGTAAAAGTTTATATAAATTTATAATACTTTGAACACACGAAAAATTAACACAAATACGACACGAATGTGTCAAAATCTACATTAAACGAATTATTAACTTGTAAAAGTTATATAAATTTATAATACTTTGAATACACGAAAAATAACACGAACACGAATACTTTGAACACACGAAAAAATAACACAAATATGAAACGAAAAATAACATGAACAGGACACAGAATATTTGAAATCGAAAAGGTACGAACTCGAAAAGATCTAAACTCGATATGACTCAAACCCTAATAATCCGAGATCCAAAATATCTCATTAGTATTAATCAAAAGACAAAATAAACACAAAATATTCTAAAATGACTTAATTAATCCCTAAATCATATGACAAAAATTCAAATGCCATAATTATCCTTCAAACTATAGTTAATGACATGACTTATGTGGCATATGGATGATGTTTCAAAATCATAAATTTTTTACTCTCATGCATTTGGGAGATAATTTTTATAGTTAGTTATTATTACTATAGATATTTTTTAATTAAAACCTCTTGCTAAGCTACCCAATAATATCCCAATTACCTAAAAAAGCCTTAAAAACATGATTAACCTCATTGCTAAGCTGGCAAAAAATTATGAATATAGGGATAGTTTTTATAGTACTAGATAAATATCCGCGCTTCGCTGCGAGTATGTTATTGGATTTGAATTAATATTTTATAATAAATTTAAAGATAAAAAAGCAAGAGAAATAAAGATAATTTAGAAAAATAATTCCATCATTATACGACACTTGATATAAAATTGAGAGTTATTTGAAATGATCAATTAGATCCGGTAATTTCAGACATAACATAATTATACGATTTGAATATAACATGGGAAAAAATTAAAACACGACATGACACAAATAAATAAAACGAACATGACACAAATACACGAACGTGTCAAAATCTACATAAAATGAATTATTAACGTGTCAAGATTTATATGAATATATAATAGCTTAAATACGATTATGACACAAAAAATAACTCGAACACGACGACACGTAACACAAAATTGGAAGTTATTTGAATAGTGTCAATTAGACTTGACAATTTCGGATAAAATATGATTATACGACATGAACAGAATATGGAAAAATAATTAAAACACGACAAGAAAAATAACATGAACACGATACAAATACAAGAACGTGTCAAAATCTACATAAAATCAATTATTAACATGTAAAAATTGTATAAATTTATAATACTTTAAATACACAAACACAAATACGTTACGAACATACATTTTTTCTCTAAATTGAATTATTATGACAAATTATGCAAAATATGGGATGCATTGAGACACAACACGTACATACAAAATTTTTTCTAAATTGAATCACTGTGACAAACTATGCAAAATATTTGGATGAATTGAAAACGACAGGAATACAACATGAAAAAAAAATACGACACGAAGGATAACATGAATACAAAATAAATACACGAACGTCTCAAAATCTACATAACACAAATTATTAACATGTAAAAATTTATATAAATTTATAATACTTTGAATACACGAAAAAGTAACACGAACACAACACGAATGTGTTAAAATCTACATTAAACGAATTATTAACTTGTAAAAATTATATAAATTTATAATATTTTGAACGCATGAAAAAATAACACGAATACGAGTACTCTGGATTGAGTAAGAATATTTGTAAGTCGGGCTTGAATAAAAATATTTGTAAGTCGGACCGATCCGACCCGACTTTTTTTTTCTTTTTTTTGCTCCTCCTTATTCCTTCGTCTTAAAAGGAAGTAAATGCTTAATCCCAAAGCAAATTTGAAATTATGCTTATATATAAAATTACCCCTGTATTATTTTTTTTTCACTTTGATATCTAAAAATTTTTTGGTCATAATGAGATACCTATAGTATAATTTCGTACACTGATTAGGTACCTGATTTGAACCCGATTGGGACAAAAAATTATACTATAGGTACTCGATTGGACCAAAAAATTTTTAGATACAAAAATGAAAAAAGAGATATAATACATGGGACAATTTTATATATAAGCCTTGAAATTACTTAATTACCCTATAAATTCCAATACCCTAATTACCCTCTAAGTTCTAATTTATTCATTTGTTTAGTTGTCCTGTAAACTTCCCCTCTAAATTTCAAATTCTGCGACTTTATTGTTTAGGGGGATAACTTTTAACTTTTGGTATAGATGGTTTGAACATAAAAAAAAAAAATAAAGAAACAGTAATTTTCATAAATAAATAAAAAGTAAGAAAGAAAAATAATAACATGGCGACGTGTTAAATTTTAGTGTCATAACGGTTTTTTCCGACCGCTACGACGAATTTGATGAAAACACAAAAAAAATGGAGTCGCCACCAATCTTTTTTGCTAGGTGTGATTGGTCACCTATTAAAACCGATTTTAGCAAAATATTTTAAAATTAATTAAAACATTTTTTTTAAAACCAATTTCGAAGTCCGCGCTTTGAACCAGAGAGAAAAACAAAGTTGGGTTCGGGAGTCGGTTACGTGCGGGGAAGGATTAGCACCCGCGCAACGCCCGTTTAGAAAACGGTACCATTTAATCACGTGTTATCTTAAATCTCGATTTAATGGACTCGACATCACTATTTAAAAAAAATGATTCTCTTTTCTTTTTATTTTATTTTATTAAAAAAACATGTTTATTATTTTTTGGATTTTCTTGAATTGTTTTTAATTTTTAAAAATCGAAAGTGAACATAAATTTATTATCGAAAATACTCATTAAATATTCCCGACACTCTCGGTGGTATTTAACGAGATCTTCTCACCTCAAGACATCTCAGGGATCACAACCGTGATATCCTTCGAATTCCGTCGTCGGCTATTCGCATTTATTAAAATCTTTTTTTTTTGAAAAGTAAATTAAAATGCTTTTAATAATTATTTCCGAAATAAAAGAAATTATCTATGTAAGAGTAATTCCCGAATCACTCCGATACTTTCGATAGTGTTTCGATTATTATTCTTACTCGGACCATTTCGAAGAACGATCGATACTCTGACCATCCGAGAAAAAGATCCGTTTTTAGAGAATTTTATTTACCGATAATAAATTTAAAAGACATGTATTAATTAAAAATTATTATTTTAATATTTTAAAATCAAAACCAAATAACAAAAATATATCGAATGCTGAAAAAAAATAATAAACAAAAATAGTAATGACAATAAATAAGAAAATTAAAATCATACTTGAAAAATGTCGAGAATTAAAACGCCGGACTTTATCTTCGCAAAGTTCTTTGCTCTTTCTCGACCACCTAAAAATGTCAATAAAAAATCAAAACTTCAAAAACGATTATTGTGAATTTTTCTTTAATTTTATTTTATTCCCCTTTTTTTTTAATTTTTAATTTTTTTGATTTTTTTTAATTTAATTTTTAATTTTTTTATATTTTTATATTTTTATATTTTTTGATTTTTTGATTTTTTTTTATTTTTATATTATTATTATTTTTAAAATTATTATTAATATTTTTTAATTTTAATTTTGTTTATTTTCATTATTCCTTTTTTTTTTCTTTTTTTTCTTTCCATTTCTTTCTCTTTTCTTTTTCTTCTTTTTTTTTGGGCCCAGAATCAAGGTCTGGGCTGCCAGGATCAGGCCTGGCCTGCTGGGCCAGGTCCGATCCTGGCCCAATTCTTTTTTTTTTTGGGGCCGAAACGGGTCGGGTGCGCGGACCCCGGGTCGACCCGCGGGTCCGCGCGCGGGTCCTGAGGACCCGCTTCCAGGGACCAAAACGGCGTCGTTTTGACGCCTGTCTTTTTTTTTTTTTTTTCGGACCGGGTCGGGCGCGCGGACCCCGGGTTGACCCGCGGGTCCGCACGCGGACCCTGGCTCCAAAACGACGTCGTTTTACGCCGTTTAAATTTTTTTTAAAAAATGGGTGACTTGCGCGGACCCCGGGTCGACCCGCGGGTCCAGGCGCGGGTCACCTTGACCCGCTTGCCCTATACGGTGCCAAATAACCCCAAACCCCTTTTTTTTTCACTTTTTTCCCTTTTTTTTTTCTTCTCTCTCTCTCTTCTTTTCTCTCTGGCTCTCTCCCACAGAAACCCAGATTCCGGCGGCTGGCCACCGTGCCGGCCGCCGTCCACCGTCGCCGGCCGTCGCTCGCCGGCGGCCGGCGAACTCCAAATTTCATATTCGAGGGGGTTTCGACCCCCTCGTCACGGATCCGGGCTCCGTTTAGCCCGGATCCTCACCGATTTTCGTAGATCTAGGTTTTAAAAAAAAATCTTTTTTTTTTGGCTGCTTTTGCTTGGGTTTTTTTTGATTTTTTGTTTTATCTTTGCAGGTTTTTTGGGTGTTTCCGGTGGTGGTTTTTTTTTTGGGGGGGGGGTCTGTTTCGAAAAGAAAAGAAAAAAAAAAAAAAAAGAAGAGAGGACCAGATGGCTGAGGTGCCTTTTGTGGAGGATCGGACCCCGGGGGTCCGATCTCTGGCTGAGGACCCCCTTTGGTTTTCTGGGGTCCGAATGTGGGCTTTGGCTGGCTGAGGGCCTCCGAATCGGGGTCCCCTTTTCTTCCTCCCTCGTCTCTTTTTTTTGCTGGCCGATTGGGGGCTTTTTATGGAGGGGTTGCGTGTTTGGGTTTCTGCTGGGGTGGTTGGCGTGTTGGTAGGGGTGGCGTGGTGCAGGGGAGGGCTGTCAGGGTGGCAGAGGTAGGGCAGTGGTGGCAGGGAGGCTGGTGGCAGAGGGCTGGTTAGGGGATTAGGGTTTGGTTTAGGGTTTCAGTGGGCCTGGTTTGGGTTTTGGGCTTGGTTTGGGTTTTGGGCTTGGGGAAATGGGCCAGGGTTTGTAGATTGGGCCTGCTGAATAGCAGGCCCGGTTCGCACTTGGTCCGGGTCGGATTCGAATCCGACCCGGACGAAAATTGGTTATTACATTTAGTATTGGAAAATTTTAATATGGTTCATGTACAAAAAAATGTCCTTTAGCATCTTTAAATATAAAGACTTGGTGTCTTTTTTTGGTGTCGCTGAAGAGCTCTTCATGATAGGTACTGGAATTTATATCCACAAAAAAGAAAAGATATAACTAATTATATTTTTGCTTTCCACGTAATATATGCCGAGATTTCAGGTTGGAAAAATG
Source organism: Fremontodendron californicum (assembly GCA_030761205.1). NCBI lineage: Eukaryota > Viridiplantae > Streptophyta > Magnoliopsida > Malvales > Malvaceae > Fremontodendron > Fremontodendron californicum. Next base: position 5,673,821 of record JAULJL010000010.1, read on the forward strand.
CATGTTAATCTTTTTCTTACGCTGGATATGGTGTCATCATTTAATACATCAAACTCATCAGTCAAAGGAAACCCGGTTCTGGGTCCGCTATATCTAAAAAAAATCATCAAATAAATTAGCTGCAGGTCGCATAAATTTAGACAATAGGTTGTCCGTTTTCCTGTTTGCATGTATATAATAATATGGGCAGCAATGCATGGTGCTTATATGCCTACGTTACATCAACTTTGTAACACTTGTACCAATTTCCTCTCATCTTCATAGCGCCACCTTCGATCTTTACGTCTCAATAAAAATAAAAACTTCCTTACAGAATCGTGAATTAATGGTTTTCTTGTCTTCAAGCCTGCTTTGCTTAATTCCACATATTTTGTCATTCTTTTACACCGCCATTGCTATCCAATATATATACGTGCAACTCTGCTTTTGGTCACTGATTCACAAGTAGAGTATTGGCATTTTTCCTAGCTATTACCCAAAAAAAGAAAAAGAAAGGAAGAAAAGGGTATATTTAGATTTTAAATTTAGAGGAATTGATTAGATATGGTTGAGTTCCTTGGTGAGATTGAACCTCCCAGCCCTGGTAATGAAGTGGAGCAACCGGAGGAGGAGGATGAAGAACAAGAGAAGGAGGAGGAGATTAGCTATGACGAGCTCAAGAAGCGGATGTGGAAGGACCAGTTGCGGATGCAAAAGATGGAGGAGAAACGTGAGAATTCGGAGCCAGATGCTCAGTCAGAGGCCAAGCAAGAAGCGTCTCGCCGCAAGAAGATGTCTAGAGCTCAAGATTCCATCCTCAAATACATGGTGAAAATCATGGAAGTTTGCAAAGCACAAGGGTTCGTTTATGGGATAGTTCCTGAGAAAGGTAAGCCTGTTACTGGTTCATCTGATAGTCTACGCAAGTGGTGGAAAGAGAAGGTTCGGTTTGACAAAAATGCTCCTCTTGCCGTTGAGGAATTCTTGCCAGTAATTATCGAACAAGGTGAGTTGGACCCTGTTTCTTGTTTGCATCTCCTTCAAGAATTGCAGGATACTACTCTCGGATCACTTCTTTCTGCTCTCATGCAACACTGCTTGCCTCCACAAAGGAGGTTTCCATTAGAGAAGGGTTTAGCCCCTCCTTGGTGGCCAAAAGGGAACGAGCTTTGGTGGGGTGAACAAGGGCTGTCTCAAGAACATGGCCCTCCTCCTTATAGGAAGCCCCATGACCTTAAAAAGGCTTGGAAATTCAGTGTATTGGCTGCAGTGATCAAGCACATGTCCCCAAATTTAGATAGGATGAGAAGGCTGGTGACACAATCCAAGTGTTTGCAAGATAAGATGTCAGCCAAAGAGACTGCCACTTGGTCTAAAGTGGTTAACCATGAAGAAGCCCTTTTAAAACTTACTGAGAAATGTCTCAAAATCTCACCTGCAAAAGATGATGGGGAAGAAGAGGATTCAGTTTCAGAGCATAGCCATCCAGCTGATAAAGGCAAGCAATGTGAGAAGATCGCCAGCTCTGGAGATAAAAGGAAGTGTGTTTTTGAGCGTGAGGTAACCCCGAATACATTATATGCTTGCCAGAATTCCATGTACTCGAGGACTGACCATGAATCCAGTTGTTCCTACCAGTCTAAAGAAAGTGATATTAGCCAAGAAAGCAATGAAGAATCTGAATTTTCTGGTAAGAATCTCCTTCCATATGGTGCCCATTATAAGAATATACTTGCTGTGACTGATTGGCCTGATATGGAGCTAGCAAAGGCTAATGATCAGCAGGGTAATATGCAAATGAATGAAGTTGAGGATTTATCTGGCATAATTTTGCAAGATTATATAAACTATTTGGGTGGTGAAATTGAAGATCATCTACCATTGCCAGCAGAATTTCCAATTCAAAGAGGAGATATGGACTTAAGTTCGTGTCCATTATTGCTAGAGAACATAGATGATCAAGGATTAACTTCAATCTGGGATCTGGGATTTGATGGAAAACCAGAACTATAAGATGATCATTTTCTAGCTCAAGTTGCTCAACACTTGAAGTTTCAAATGCTGCAGGGGCTTCACTTCTGCAGGGGCTTCACTTCCAACAGCAGATATGCTCAATGAAATCTGTTTATTTACTAGAAACAGTCTCTTGATGTAGAAAACTCTGAGGTTTTATCCTGGGTTTTGTTTGTCTTTTCTCCCCCCTTTTTCCTAACATTAGTCTCTCCCCCTATGTTGTACTAGGAAGTTGCTTTACATCAATAGATATAGTGTAGTTACATACTATGTTACTCGGACTCGGGAGTGAGTGTTGCACACGGGTATGTGTTCAACACAGGTATGTTCAATTTTTTTCAAGATTTTCATGTATTTGGAGGGTCCTTGAAGGATCATATCCTCATACCCATGTCCGGATATGCGTCGGACACGGGTACTTCAAGAAAAATTTAAGAATATATATCCTAGACTAGTATATACCTCAGATCATTTGCTGCATTCCATTAGCACTCTGAAGATAACAAAAAAATTTAAGAATAAAAGGATTTTAGAGGAAAACAAATACAGGTGAAACTTTATGATCTAAACAAAATAATCTAACTGAAGCTTTTCAGTTAGAACTCATAGAAACTATGCCTTCGAGGTATGCAATCTTCATAATCCAATCTCTTTACACCACAGGAATAACCTTTCCTAAATCTGTTATCGAATTTTCTTCTTACTTCGACCTCAACAGAAAAGACAGCAGAAACAGGTCTGTGATCAGAGAATCTCGACTCTCCACGAATATAAGATACTTGCTCAAAGCCAGCACCGTGCCATAATATCCTATCACACCTGAAGATATATTGCAAGTTTCAATAGAATCAAGTATTATTTCCATAATTCAGGCTTATTAATGTTAAGAAGACGAAAGTACCATGCAGGGGTTCGGCGTTTCTTCTTGGATTTGACAGTTTCTCCAGCGTATGTATCTGAATTATGCGAATACTTGTAAGTAGGAGCAAAGAGTATCCTTCCCTCTTTGAAACCATTGAATACTCTTCCGGCTTCTCTCTCCATATTTAACTGCATTCGTTGGAAAAGAACAGATCAGCCAATGTGAAAACATGAAAGAAATTTTAACAGTACATTCTAATTCATCCTCTTTAGTTTCCTTTTCAGTTGTCTATTTGATGCATGTTGTTCACTTGTCTTTCCACATCATTTTCATGAGTACTAATTAACTTAACTCAGCTGGATTTGCTTGGAAGCAACATCTAGAAAATGACTGAAAGCAATTTTCCCCAATTTCGCCAAAATTCATCAAAAACTCTAATTTTCGATTTTCTTCTAAATTAACCTTTCTTTTAGTTTTACTTTTAAATGGCTTTTCCAATACCCGTAGTCATTGATTATATTCCATTCGGAACCTCCAATTTGACCAATTTTATCGTTTAAGTATTTCCCCCTGAACTAGGATTTCCTTTCCACTGAATCTCCATAACCTATATTCCGAACTCCATACTTAGTTCAATTGGTTCATGCAGTCATCCTTAAAAAATAACATCTTAAATGTCTGAAATTTGAATCCCAACCTCTGAAATCTCTTTCCTTCATTCCTAGATCGCGGCCTCCTTAGTAAAAAAAAAAAAAAAAACATCTAGAAAATGACTGGCAGACTTTTGGCTTTTGTAGTTTCTTAATTTATGGCAAAAGAAAGTTGTTAGTTGTTATTGACCTTTGCTTATATTCATGACAAGGGTTGACATTATTATCTCAAACTTGTATGCAAATTTCTGTATTTCTGTCTGTTGCTATTTCCAATGCATATGATTTTGGAATTTTCTTATGTCAATTTAAGCCAGATGTCTAACTCAAAAGAAAGTATGGATTCACAATAATGACCAATTGACCATCTTTTAAATAGTTTCAACAGGGATTTTTCTTTTTCTTTTTTTTCCTTCTCTTGTAAAAGGAGGGGTGGAGGACCAGGATGAAACAAAGAGTACAAGCATTATCCATGCAATCAAAATAAATATGAAAAATAGAAAGACTGAAACATGATTAGAATATTAAGAAAGGGGAAAAAAAAAGACTATGCCCTTCCTTAAAGTTGATTCTAGAAATATTTATAGTACTAATTAATCAACAATTAGGTCTTAGGTGGTGAGAATTATTGATCTAATTAAAAAATCTTGTTTATTTAATGCATAGGAGTAGTAGAAAGTGATAAACCTGATCTTTCTCCAGAAGGGTGTCCCAGTTATTATCCTCCAAAAGGATCCTGGTTGTCTCATAGCTCAAGGCTACCCGATAATTCAAATCTCCAAGCCATATTACTCGGCTGCAATATTTAGTTTATAATAACAATAATTGTTAAATAAAAGACATAACAGTTAAAAATTTTTTTTATAAAAAAGGGTCAATATTTTATTAAAAATGGTTATATATCAACGAAACATACTCATGCTCAATAATTTTCTCTGGGGCTCGAGGATTTGGAGATTTGCAAATCTTGGAAAACTGTATGGCTTTGAGGATCTCAGAAACATCAGCATTCCTCTTGAGCTCATCGCCTTCCTTCTCGCCAGAAGCTAAGTGACTGCACACGAAGCAAAAGCTCGTTTGGTGCAAGGACATGCTTACTGCTATACATCCCTGCAATATTGATTATTTTCCCACACATGAATTAAACTTAGTAGAGTTTTCTCAAGTGTGGTATTAAAATTCTCAAATTATTGTCAAATCAGGTTTCCAGAAATGCAGTCATTGATCACAATATAATAAGGCTGAGGAGATCAAATCAAATCCATGGAAGAAATAAAATCAAGCATCATTTTCATATACATACTAACCTTGTTGCCAAGGCGTCTCATTATTCCTCTTCCTACAGAGGAAACTCTGAGATGAGCAATGTATGGCACTAACTCCTTTCGAGCCCATACCGAGAGGAAAATTCCAACCATCTGCTTGCTGGCTATAAGGCGGTAACCCATCTCTCCAGTTGAACAAAGCGGAGGCATATCAGAAAGTGCAATCAACTCATCAACAGTACTATTATAACGCGCAGGTAAGGGACCAAGCTCGTCTAGTTTACTTCCGAAATCCCTAACCTTCTTTTGCCTTCGGTTCTCCCCATGTGTGGAATGATCAACAGGACAGTTGCAAGTCTTGAGAAGGCTACTGCCGGCCCTGAAATTCTTGCTCAGGACTTTGAGCGCAGGTTTGTCGAAAATGTGGAGATTGGTAGGAGATTTTGGCTCCTTGGAGATATTAGCGTTGGAGTTTTTCGAACAATGGCCAGAGTCAGGAGAAGAGTACATGGAATTGTGATGCGGCTTGTTAAGTGCTTTGTTTATAAGGGCCAGCCATTTTGCAGCAGGTTCATTGTCTTCACTTCCTAGAACGTTTCCCGCATTGAGTGGAACAATTTCCTGAAACCTGGGAAAATCAATATTCTAAGTAAAACAAGCTCCAAAAACTTCCTCATTAATTGTAAGTTTGCTATTACGTACAGTGTCATGCAGCACTTTAATGAAATCAGGAAACACAAGTTAAACACTTTCTTTCTTATGATCTTGCTAAAGGTATCTTCTCTAGGCTATTCTTTCTAGGATGGAGGGAGCTTAAGCTATGGTGTGATATTAAACAATGCTGAAATAGACCAGAAACTGAAAAGAACACAATCCTGAGTCAATCATGATTCATACCCACAAACATATATATCTGCAGAGCCCTCCATTAGCAAGAAATCTTCCAGGTTCATGTAACTGTTGGGTGTCTTCCCTCCCACATTCCAGGTTGCAACAAATATCCTGCAAAGCCCAAAGATGGCATTCCAGCTGCTGTAAGATATAACATAGGCCTGCTCAAAAGTAAAATATTGACAATTCGACTGAACAGATAAACCACAACATGGAAATATGGAATTCATACCGAAAATCCCGAATTTCAGTCACTGATGCCATTGAACACTCGAAATTCGAGAGATTTAGCCCTTCGATCAACCCGCCACTTTCCTTTCTTTCTGAGAGTAGATAAGAAAATTAGCATCACGATGTACATTATTATTTTTCCTCTCTCCCAGTTCTAGATTCTAACACCAACAAAATTTTCAATGATTAGGCCAAAGGGTCAACATCAGAACTGAAACTCCCACTGATCCATTTATATTTTCCTCCCCTTCAAGTACAAATATCTGGCTTATAAATCAAACTATTTCTTGTTAGGTAAGCTACCAAAATTTTACTGCAGATAAGAAGAAATTGGGATACGTGGCTTATACCCTTCACACATAAAAGAAATGAAAGCCGTCACCCGCTATTATTGTAACTATATATATATAATATCAACATTTTCATAACTACATCCTGAATAGAAAAAAAAGGTAGGAAAGGAAATTAGGGTTCATTGCACCTAATACAATTATCATACCTGAGAAACTTTTTCTTATGTAAGAAGAGGCTTCCAAAAATTCTTTGCTCCTTGATGCAATCTTCTTCTCCAAATCTACCAAACATATCCCATAAAAGACTTAAATAACTAAATAAAAAAATAAAAAAAGGAACACTAATAATTAATAAAGTATTCAAATTAATAGTCTGATCAGGGTGATACCAGCAGAAACTCCATTACAATCTGGTGATACATAATCATCATCTGAGCCTCCTCTACCTCGTCTCTTGGAAGAAAAAATCTTTGGAATAATGAACTTCATCCCAACAACAATTGCAAAATTAAACAAATCAAATCAAATATAGAAACAATTGTTCCCATGAATAAAATCAAGGATTATAGCAAAGGGTTATAGTTATATATATATACACCTTCTTTTTCTTGTCATTCTTGACAGAGTTATCAGGAGAGGTAACTGTGGAGGTGGTGGTACGCTGGCGGCGGTGGAGGCGGTCGAAGCATTGGTCTTGATCATCCCCAAGTTGGTTTTCATTCATTAGGTTACTTAGAAAGTAAGAAATAACTGTCAAAATTTCCAATACCCTAGGGTCTCAAATGATAAAGATTCATAACCATAACAATGATGATATGAAGAAAAAAAAAATTCTGGGTCTTTGAGTTTATGAACTTGTGAAGGTTTTTTCTCTTAATTTTCTTAATTTTTGTTTTGGAAAGAATAATGAAATGAATATTTTTTTTGTGATCTGTTTGATAGGATGAGACATTGGCGCCAATTGTTTCGGAGAGTTTAAGACTTATTATAAGAGGGTAAGCAAAGAAACCGTTGAGTCGCATGCAGTTCACAAAAACTAATGTTAATTTGCTAATATGGCTGCCGCTGCTCTGTCTACGTACTTTACAACCACATCATCTTCAATTTTTATCCATTCGATTCCCTGCTCTGCTTTGCTCTTCTTATAATCTTTTCATTTAAAACACAAAAAAATTGAAAAATGTCTCTTCAAAATTAAATAAAACTGGGTTTGACCAGCATAAAATCTCATCCATCCTATTAATTAAAGTATATTTAAAAATTAATAAAGTTATATATAAAATTTTAACAGTTTTTTTGTAAAGTATTAATAAATAGGAATATTATTTTTTAGATTTCGTTTTTGATATATTAATGGTGAAATTTTTAATTTTACAAGAGGATTTAAAAAATTATCACATGTTTTATTTATTTTTTATTTTTATTTTTTAATATATTATTTTTTTTGAAAGCAATATATTATTCTTTTAATTTCGTTCATGGAATCTAAAAATTTCACTTGGATGAAAAATTTTCTATTATTGTTTATGCAATGAAAAACATAACATTTGTTTACAAAGAATTATCTCACATTTTCTAAAAGAGTTGAGGGTTCATGAGAATTATGATTTTGGAGGTTCTTGGACTCTTGCAGCTTTTGAGACTTGAAAATTCCCCAATTTTCACCTTAAATGCTTGCTTAAGGAACAGCTTATCTAATTAATTAACCTTGAATCTATGTACTTCAACAATTTAAATGCACATATTTGGGGGATAAAAGGTGTTAATAAGATTTCATAAAATAGGATTCAAATTTATTCAAGTTTTTGTTAGTTTTAGAGGAAGAGAGAACGCATTGCGACTTCCACTTTTATCTCCAATTTTTTTTTATTTTTTATTTTATATATATATAAAGGAGGACAGGATAAGATAAAAGATTATAGATACTGAAATTCGAATTTCAAACCTACTGGATGCTACCTCAGGGTGACTACATGAACCTCAACTTTGCCTCTCCCTAAATTTTACTGTGACTAAACCAGGAAATGGAAAACCAAACTTACTAATACCAGTAAGCTTTAGCAACAATTTTGACGCTGAATAAGAATTGTTCGTCACAATTAGAATTTCCATTATTCTCTTCAAAAATACTAGTTTCAAAACAACTTTGGCAACAACAAAAAACTACACTGGTGATTTTTTTTTGGACAGTATTAAATTATCTATCTTCACTATTGTAACAAAAAAAAATGACCAATGCGGATGTGCAACCACGAAAACTCAATCAATTCACGTAAAGATCGGTGAAGAGCTGCACTGATACACTGCAAGGAACCCTACTACTACTATCTACAGATAACTCCGCCGAGGATGAGGAATCGGACTAGAATTGGTACTTGGTAGTCTCCTGCAAAAGCATAAAGCATATCTAAGTAACCTGAGGGCATTTTAAGGCAATCTGATTGAACATTTCATATTGCAGATAGTTCATAAGTAAAAGGCATATGACAGGACCAACATGGAAATTACCTTCGTGCTTGTGTTACTGAGACATTTCATCCAATTTTTCCCTGTAAAGAGCAAGACTCTGCATGTAGAAATTACAGCAACCAGCTAAGCTATATTTTTTTGGTTATGAAAAGGGACAGAAAAAGCTATATTTAACCTACAAGAATAAGAATTACTCAAATGTCCATTCTCTGCGTCTAGAGTAGACTTGTCCATGGGCCGGGTAGCCCGCCTGGCCCAGTAGACCCAGCCGATATTAGGTCGGGTTGGACAAAGTATTTAGTAATTCGGACCGGCCCGGCCAGGACCGAATTACTATTTATTAAATAAAAAATATTATTTTATTTAAATTTAATTATAATATATATATTAATATAAAAATGATTTTTTAATAAATTTGAATATTGAAACGGGCCTATACTGGCTGGGCCGGGCCTGAATGGGCTTGGGCAAGAGAAAAAAAATATTTTCCGAGCTGCGGCCCTGCCCATGGACAGGTCTAGTCTAGAGGTGCCAGCATCCAATTACTTGCCAAATTATGGAAGTTGGAACCTAGTGGCGAAGTTCATATAGGATTAGATGAGGAAATCATGTCATTGTGTTTGAAATGCACCAGATAAACTCGTTAACCATTGCCACTGGTCTATCAATTTACCAAAATAAAGAAGATTCATGTCATTGTGTTTGAAATGAACAACTAGATTATAGTGGTTAACTATCGCCACCGGCCTATTGAAAAAGACTATTGCTAGATGAAATGTTAACTAGTGCCCTTTTTTTATGTGGCTGCTAAGTTATCCTAATAAAGTTAAGGCACCATTTTATTCAATGAAATCCAGTGAATGATGGAATAGTTCACTTTGCATGTCCAAGTTAATAACACAAGAAAACAGCACGGTAATCTGAGAGCTTCAGCTAGAACTCTACAAGAAAGAAACACAAAAATATTGGCTGGTTATCAACATATTAACTGAGTGAATATCCACATACTACTGCAAGCCATAATCTTATAAAAACTAAACTACAACCATTACTAAGATATTGCCATTAAAAGCAGTGCAAAATATTTCTCTAACTCTGAACTCACCCCCAAGTAGAAAAAATTCAATGATATGTACATGGCCATGCTATGGAAATTTGGAAAAGGTCTTTTAGCCTGTAAATTCTGGGCTCACAGATAAACAAGGTTACAGACAATTACTACACAGATCTAACGGAGTTCACTAGGTGCAACTATGTTATTCGGACTCGGGTGTGAGTGTCAGACTCAGGTATGTTCAAATTTTTTCAAGATTTCCATGTATTTGGAGGGTTCTTGGAGGATCATATCCCCATACCCATGTCAGGATATGCATCGGAGGACATGAGTACTTCAAGAAAAATGAAGAGTCCGAGCAACATAGAGGTGGAGTGAGCAACATCAGAGTTATATAGTTTCCTAAACATCTTAATGCTAATATAAATGCTCCTGGCCTGATTGGTATAAGAAACAGAACACGAGTCTGGATATTAGAAAGCCAATTAGTGAACTTAATTATTGCACTCGAGCAAAACTTTAATATTTAGAAAAGAAAAATGGCTATTAATCCAAAAGCTTGAGAACTAAAAGAAGTGCAGTTTAGATAGTGATAATTGATTGAGTTGAGTTCATACCTTTGTATAGGCATAAACGCCAGCCTCTGTAGATCCCACAGGACTTCCCCTTCTAATAAATTCACCCTCTTTATGTATGTATAGTAAGGGAATCCCAGTTGATAATTCTAAGCTAGTAATCTGTTTACCGACAAGAAATAGAGGTTATTAGCTGGCACAAAGTAGAATATATTCTATAGGATATGAACACTGCTAAAATATGGTTTTTTACCTCCTGTGAAGTTAATTTTTCAAGATACATGATAATAGACCTCAAGGAATTCGCATGTGCAGCAACCATCACGTGCTTTCCAGATTGAAGTTGGGGTTCAATCTGCAATGAATTCTTTTTATTAATTGGGTTCTACAGATTAAGATGTTTTATGAAACAACATTCTAATGATATTTCTAGCCTTTCAATAAGAATTAGTCTAAGTTACTCCGACTCTTCATTTTTCCTGAAGTATCCGTGTCCGACACCCATGTCCGACACATATTTGGACAAGGGTATGGAGTATGATATTTCAAATATATGAAAAAACTTAGAAAAAATTGAACATACCCGTGTCAGACACATACCCGTATCCGACACTCACCCCGAGTCCGAGTAACATAGGAATTAGTTTTGCTATAGAAAGAAAGAACTGGGATGCACTTACATGTTCTCTAAAATAGGCTACAGCTCTTTGAGAACACATTTCCAAGCTCTCACCATTGGGTGGAGGAATATCATAACTTCGTCGCCACTCATGAACTTTCTCTTTTCCATATCTTTCAGCCGTCTCCTGCTTGTTAAGGCCCTGTAACTCCCCATACCTGAAGAGTAGAATAGCGTGTTTTATGATCAAGCTCAAACAAGAAAAATGTCAAAACCCAAAAAAAACATAGAGAAAATGGAAAAAATAATGTACATTCTTTCATTCAACTGCCAAGCTGTTATAACTGGAACAGATTGCCTTTTGGTCTCTTCACTAAAAACCTGACTCCATTCTTTTGCCAGATCACTTTCCTTATGCATTATGATAGGCACCTGCAAAACATACAAGGAATTAAGGCATCTCTCTCTTGCAGGAAATTTGACAACAAAAAATAATAATAATAAAACAAGTTATAGTTGTTTTTGTGAAAAAACAGTCATAATTTTATTAGACTAGAAATGCTACATATATATACAAGGCTGCCTAGATTTACACCATGTAAAAAATACTAAGTAATTCTAAGTGTATACACCTAAAAATTAGGAATTGAGAAGATTACTCAATCCCTCAAATTATGATTCTGTTTATATCATCAAATCTCCTAAAATTTCTCAACTACCATAGTTGTTGCATCCCTTGCTTTGACTTAGTGAATATTTATTTCAACTCTCCCCCTCAAGTTGGTGAGTAAATGTCATGCATACCTAACTTGCTCACCAAGTTTTCATAGGACACATGATCAAGTCCCTTAGTTAGATCATATGCTAACTGGTGCTTTGTCGGCACATAGTTGAGGCAAACTTCCTTCGACTCCACCTTTTCTTTGATGAAATGTCTATTTACTTCCACATGTTTGGTTCGGTCATGTTGAACTGGATTATGGGCTATTGATATGGCAGCCTTATTGTCACAATATAGCTTCATAGACTCTTCAAAATTAACCTTCAAATCCTTCAAGATAATTCTCACCCACAATAGTTCACAAATACCCATTGCTAGAGCTCGACACTCTGCTTCAACACTGGATCTAGCTAACACAATTTTGTTTCTTACTCTTCCAGGAAATTAAATTACCTCCAAGATATGTACAGTAACCTGTGGTTGATCTTCTATCAATAACTGAACCAGCCCAATCTGAATCTGTATATATTTCCACTCCAAGGCCATTCCCCTTTGAGTATAGAACCCCTTTACCTGGACATGACTTCAAGTATCTCAAAATTCTATACACTGCATCTAGGTGTTCCTTTCCAGGACAGTGCATGAATTGGCTCACTAAGCTTACTGCACAGGCTATATCTGGTCTAGTATGAGATAAGTAGATTGGTCTACCGACCAGCCTTTGATATCCCCCCTGTCAATCATTTCTTCGTCTTTGCATGGTCTCAGTTTTGCATTAGCCTCCACTGGTGTGTACACAGGTTTTCCCCCAAGTAGTCCAGTCTCCTTTAGTAAGTCCATCACATATTTCCTTAGGGAGATGAGGATTCCCTGTTTTGATCTTGCAACCTCAATTCCCAAAAAATATTTTAGAATCCCTAGATCCTTGATTTGGAATTCTTGAGCCATTTTTTCCTTTAGTACCTGTATTCCCAACAAGTCGTCTCCTGTTACCACAATATCATCTACATATACAATTAGGATAACCATTTTCTCTTCTTTGTTATGCCTGATGAATAACGTGTGGTCCCCTTGACTTTGGTGGAATCCTATACGTAACATAAACCTTGCAAACCTCCCAAACCATGCTCTTGGAGATTGCTTCAGCCCATATAATGCCTTTTTCAGCCAACATACCTTGTTCTTGCTTCCCGCAATGTTCACTTTGTGAGGAATCTCCATGTATACCTCATCTTCTAGGTCTCCATGGAGGAAGGCATTCTTCACATCATATTGATATAGCTGCCAATCTCTGTTAACTACAAGTGATAATAGGATTCAGATAGTATTAATTTTTGCCACAGGTGCAAATGTTTCAAAATAATCAATCCCTTGAGTTTGTGTGAACCCCTTTGCCACTAGTCTTGCTTTAAATCTTTCAACTGACCCATTAGCTTTATATTTAACTGTGAAGACCCATTTGCAGCCCACTGCTCTCTTTCCCTTAGGGAGATAAACAATCTTCCATGTCTGATTTTTCTGTAGTGCTTCTAGTTCTTCATTCACTGCATGTCTCCACTGCTTATGTGCCAGTGCCTCATGTATATTCTTTGGAATACTCTCTTCTCCTAACTTTGCTGAAAAAGACTTCAATTTGGGTGATAATCTGTGATATGACACAAACCTTGACACTGGGTGTTGCGTGCAAGCCCTGGTACCCTTTCTAAAAGCTATAGGCAACCATAAATCAGCATTTAATTCTTGGACAGAATCATTACCTACAGGACCCGTGTCCTCGACTATAGAAGAAGGGCCTTGCTGCTGTTGTATTGCTGTTTGGGGGCCTGTTATGTGGGAATCTGGGTCTGTTAGTGTTGTGGTAGTGGTCTGGTTGAGTTCTAGATTTTCTGTGTCTATTCTGGGCTGGTTCTAGTTGAGTTCTAGATTTTCTGTATCTATTCTGGGCTGGTTTTGCAAGGGTTGCTGTCTGGTAGGAATAGTTGAGTTTTCTGGTGGTGGCTGAGGTAGATCTAAATGCAGCATATGCGGCATGGGAGTCATCCAGAGTGGGTCAGCTTGTATATTATTCTCCCTCTGCTGACCTACAGGTGGATAAAAAGGAACTTGTTCCAGAAAAGTGACTTCCCGACACATGTAGACTTTTCTTTGCTGAGGAGAGTAACATTTGTACCCTTTTTGGGTTGAAGAGTAACCAAGGAACATGCACCTAATTGACCTAGGATCGAGTTTACTCCTATTAGGGGCTAGATTATGGACAAAGCAAGTAGATCCAAACACTTTTGGAGGCAAATTTGCTGAGAATTTGACAGTAGGAAATTTTTTCTTTAAGAGCATGTGAGGAGTTTTGTTGAAAAACAGATTTGCAGTAAATGTTGACTGCAGTATCTACTGACTGTTAGCAGTAAATGCTGACTGTCAGATTTGCAGTAAATGTTGACTGCAGTATCTGCTGACTGCAGTATCTGCTGACTGTTAGCAGTAAATGCTGACTGCAGTAACTGCTGATTCTTAGGCAGATATTGCTGCTGATTTTTAGGAGAATATTTTATTGTTGTGCTTGATTTATTCCCTAATTACAGGGATTGTTTTTTTCTGGTTTAATTTAGCTTATAAAAAGCCTTCTGATGTACATAAAACAGATAAGAAATACAGATTTACTATTTCTTCTTTTCCTTCAACATGGTATCAGAGCTTTAGGTATTCTTTAAATCATTTCTCTTTGTGGCAGCCTTTATCCTCGGTTCCTCAATTTTTTTTTTGGTTCTTTTCCTATTTTTTTTTAGAATGTCAGAAGTTTCACAAATCACCCATTCTGAAGAGACTGCAGTAAGTCAGATTCATGGGGAATTACAAAATATCCAAGCGACTTACAGGCTGAATGGAAAAAATTATTTGAAGTGGTCGCAATTTGTAAAAACCTTTCTTAAAGGAAAAGGGAAACTCAACCACATTCTCGGAACTGGACCTGAATTGGGAGATCCAAAATTTGCTGCTTGGGATGAAGAAGATTCCATGGTTATGTCTTGGCTGTGGAATGCCATGGTGCCCGAAATAAGTGACACCTGTATGTTCTTAACCACTGCCAAAGAGATATGGGATGCTATTCGTCAAACATATTCAAAGAAGCATGATGCTGCACAAATCTTTGAGATCAAAACAAAAATCTCTACTACAAAACAAGGAAATCAATCAGTCACGGAGTATGCCAATCTTTTGAAGAATTTATGGCAGGAGATGGATCATTACCGGTGCATTGAAATGAAGAACAGTGAGGATGTGGTCATTTTAAAAAATTTCATAGAAAAGGATAGAACCTATGATTTCTTGGCTGGCCTCAATGCTGAGTTTGATCTAGTTCGGGTACAAATCTTAGGAAAGGAAGATATGCCTTCATTGAATGAAGCAATATCTATTATCCGGGCTGAAGAAAGTAGAAGGGGAGTCATGCTTGCTGTTCAACCAGTAGAAGGATCAGCGTTGCTCACAACTGAATTAGTTTCAGGAAAATCTGCTGCAGCAAATGCGCACAGCAGAAAATCAGATTCAAGAAACATGAGTAAAGGGAATTTGATGTGTAACCACTGCAAGAAGCCTGGACACACAAGGGAAAACTGCTGGAAACTTCATGGGAGGCCACAGAACTCTAACCGAAAATGGCAACAGAGGGGACAAGCACATTCTGCTCAAGCCAACATCACCAGTAATCTCACTGATCAGACTACTCCAAGTGATAGAGAATTCAAAAAAGATGATATTGATCGACTGAGATTGCTCCTTGACTCACTAGAAAAAACTTCAGGTGCATGTTCATTAGCACTCTCAGGTAAGTTTCCTCCTCCATGTGCTCTTAGTGTCTCAAAACCTAACTCACTTGACTCTTGGATCATTGACTCCGGAGCAACCGACCACATGACCTACTCCTCCCACAATTTTTCCACTTACAACCCATGTCCTAGCAATAAAAAAAATTACTATAGCTAATGGTTCCTTAGTAACAGTAGCTGGCCAAGGAGACATTCATATAGGACAATCCTTAATCTTGAAAAATGTCTTACATGTGCCAAAACTGTCTACCAACCTTGTATCTGTCAAACAAATTACAAAAGATCTAAATTGTAACTTGTTTTTTTTGCCTACACATTGTGTGTTTCAGGACCAAGTTACGGGGAAGACGATTGGGCGTGCTAAGGAAAGCAATGGACTTTACTATCTTGAGTTCCCAGATGGCTATGTGAACACTGGGGCTGGTTACTCATCCATGCTCATGTCTGAAACAAGTACTCAAAATAAAGACCAAATTTGGCTTCGACATTTTCAACTTGGTCACCCACCTTTTAGAGTTCTTAGGATGATGTTTCCTTCTCTATTCAGAAATATTGATATCCAACAGTTTCATTGTGATATTTGTGAGTTTGCTAAACACAAAAGAATTTCCTTGCCTTTGAACAATAAAAAATCTTCATTTCCTTTTCAATTGATTCACAGTGACATTTGGGGTCCATCAAGGGTAGCTAATATTTCTGGGGCTCGGTGGTTTGTTACATTCATTGACGATTGTACTCGTCTATCGTGGGTCTTTCTCTTGAAACAAAAATCTGATGTGATTAAAGTTTTTCAAAATTTTCACAACATGATAACAAATCAATTTGGTGTGAGGATAAAAAGATTGCGAACTGATAATGCTAGGGAATATTTTAATCAAGTGTTATCCCCATTTTTTCAAAAGGAAGGAATTATTCATGAATCCTCCTGTGTTGATACACCCCAACAAAATGGAGTGGCAGAAAGGAAAAATGGTCACCTTCTTGACACAGTCCGTGCCCTCCTTTTCCAGAGAAAAGTTCCAAAACAATTTTGGGGAGAAGCTGTACTTACAGCCACTCATCTCATTAATAGAGTTCCCTCTCGGGTTTTAGGCTTTAAGAGTCCTTGGGAAGTGTTCTCAAATTTTTTTCCAGATTTTCCTATTCCTAATCGCCTGAATCCTCGTGTTTTTGGGTGTGTCTCATTTGTCCATGTTCATGCTCATAATCGAAGCAAGCTTGATCCTAGAGCAATCAAATGTGTGTTTGTGGGATATTCTTCCACTCAAAAGGGGTATAAGTGCTATCATCCTCCGACCCGTAAAACATATGTCTCCATCGATGTCACATTTGTGGAGTCTGAGAGTTACTTTCATCCTTCTCTTCAGGGGGAGACACCTACTCATGAAGAGAAGGATGATTTCCTTCATCTACCTAGTCTTATTACCCATTCACCTATGCCCGACTCCATGCCTAATTCTGCCATGCCTAATTCTGCCCAAAACAGTAACCCCAAACCTGCCCAAAACAGTGAAACCAAACCTGATCATGCCACAGACAGCCAAGAGGATCCAGTATTCACAAAGCCATTGCAAGTTTACTCAAGAAAGAAAGGATCCATTGCTAATCCAGAACATGTCCAAAGGTCAGAACCAATGCTTGGAAGTGAAGCAAATTGTGAGGTAAATACTTCTACTGATGTTACTTTTAATGATGATCTACATCTACCCATTGCAGTAAGAAAATCTACTAGAAAATGCACACAACATCCAATTTCTCACTTTGTGTCTTTTGAAAAAACCTCACCTTCACATAAGGCCTTCCTCACTCACCTAAATTCCATAGCCATCCCTCAAACCCTATCTGAGGCACTAAATAGTGAAGAATGGAAACAAGCAATGAGAGTGGAGATGGATGCACTTGAGAAAAACAAAACATGGGAGATTGTTGAATTACCAAAAGAAAAGAAACTCGTGGGATGTAGATGGATTTTTTCAGTGAAATATAATGCAGATGGGTCCCTTGAACGATATAAGGCAAGATTGGTGGCCAAGGGGTATACACAAACTTATGGTGTGGACTATCAAGAAACCTTCGCACCAGTAGCAAAGATGAATACTGTAAGGGTACTACTGAGTCTTGCAGCAAAATTTGACTGGACACTACAGCAGTTTGATGTAAAAAATGCTTTTTTGCATGGTGATCTTGAAGAAGAAATTTACATGGAAATTCCTCCAGGATTTAATGCAGACAGAAATGGTAGGGTGTGTCGACTGAAGAAAGCATTATATGGGTTGAAACAATCTCCAAGAGCATGGTTTGGACGGTTTACTAAGGTCATGTTAGCTCTGAAGTATAAACAGAGCCAAGGAGATCACACCTTGTTTATTAAGCACTCTGCATCAGGGGGAGTTACTGCACTCATTGTGTACGTTGATGATATTATTGTCACTGGTAATGATCACCAAGAACGAGAAGCTCTTAAAGCTAAGTTAGCAAAAGAGTTTGAAATAAAAGATCTTGGCAAGCTAAAATACTTCTTGGGTATTGAAGTGGCTAGGTCAAAAAGGAGAATCTTTATCTCACAGCAGAAGTATGTAACAGATTTACTTAAGGAGACAGGGAAGACTGGTTGTAAACCTGCAGAGACACCCATAGATCAGAATCACAAACTGGGAGATGCAGCTAAAGATGAACCTGTGGATAAGGGAATGTATCAAAGACTAGTTGGGAGGTTGATTTATCTATCACACACTAGACCTGACATAGCATATGCAGTGAGTGTAGTAAGTCAATTTATGCATGATCCAAAAGAAGCCCATCTCCAGGCAGTATATCGAATATTGCAGTACTTAAAGGCTAACATAGGTAGAGGAATTCTCTTCAGGAAAAGTTCAAGTCTGTGTTTGGAAGTATATACAGATGCAGATTATGCAGGCTCAGTCATATATAGAAGATCAACTTCTGGCTATTGCACTTTTCTGGGAGGCAATTTGGTTACTTGGAGAAGCAAAAAACAACCAGTAGTGGCTAGATCGAGTGCAGAAGCAGAGTTTCGAGCCATGGCACTAGGAGTGTGTGAACTACTATGGCTAAAAATGATCATAAATGATTTGAAGATTACAATAGAGAGTCCGATGAAGTTATATTGTGACAACAAGTCAGCTATCAACATTGCTCATAATCCAGTGCAACATGATCGCACCAAACATGTGGAAGTAGATCGACACTTCATAAAGGAGAAGATTGAGAGTGGGTTGATATGTACACCTTATGTCCCTACTGGAGATCAATTAGCAGATTTCCTAACAAAGGGATTAACTAGTCCTACATTTCAAAGACTTGTGAGCAAGCTAGGAATGGAAAATATTTACTTCCCAGCTTGAGGGAGAGTGTTGAAAAACAGATTTGCAGTAAATGTTGACTGCAGTATCTACTGACTGTTAGCAGTAAATGCTGACTGTCAGATTTGCAGTAAATGTTGACTGCAGTATTTGCTGACTGTTAGCAGTAAATGCTGACTGCAGTAACTGCTGATTCTTAGGCAGATATTGCTGCTGATTTTTAGGAGAATATTTTATTGTTGTGCTTGATTTATTCCCTAATTACAGGGATTGTTTTTTTCTGGTTTAATTTAGCTTATAAAAAGCCTTCTGATGTACATAAAACAGATAAGAAATACAGATTTACTATTTCTTCTTTTCCTTCAACAAGTTTGAAACTTTAAGACCCTGCTAGGAGTGTGGTTAATCAAGTGTGCTGCTGTTAAGACAGCATCTCCCCAATAATGGTTAGGAGCATTGCATGCAAAGAGTAGACTCCTAGTGATTTCTAGAAGATGCCTATTTTTCCTTTCTGCTAACCCATTTTGTGCAGATGTATTTGTACAAGACATATGATGAGTTATCCCTCTTTCCTCCATAAATTTTCTCATTTCATGTCCTACATACTCACCACCTTGGTCACTGTGTAGAATTTTGGTTTTTTTTTTTTTTCAAACAAATTTTCACTTGTTCTTACAAAGGTGGCAAATATTTTTTTCCACATCAGATTTTTCTTTTAAGAGGTATACCCATGTATATCTTGTGCACTCATCTATGAATGTAACAAACCATCGAAACTCAAAAGTACTAGAGACCCTACAAGGACCCTATACATCTGAATGCACAATTGATAAAGGTTCATAATTGTTATTATCACTAGAAAAGTAAGGTACACGAGTATGTTTAGCTAATTGACAGACCTCGCAGCTAAACTCTGAGGGCCTAACTTTTCTAAAAAGACTAGGAAACATATGACTCATAAGCTGAAATGAGGGATGTCCTATACGCCTATGCTACAATGATATTTCTTCTCTTGGATCAAGACGGGTACCTTGGTAGCCAAAGGCTATGTTACTCGGACTCGGGTGCGAGTGTCGGACACGGATATGTGTCTGACACGGGTATGTTCAATTTTTTCTAAGATTTCCATATATTTGAAGGGTTCTTAGAGAATCATATCTTCATACCCATGTCCGGATATGCGTCGGATATGGGTGTCGAACACGGGTACTTCAAGAAAAATGAAGAGTCGGAGCAACATAGGCCAAAGGAGGTCCTATTATTAATAAGGTTGGGTTGTAAGAGATAAAGACCCCGAGACTCCTTAGCAAACCCATTCTTCTTCAGTGAGATTGGATCCTGCAAATAACAATCATGTGAAGAAAAAACCACCAATTTGTTAGTTTCCTTAGCTAGTTTATGAATGGATATAAGGTTTACTGACAACTGAGGAACATGTAAGACTGCGTGTAAAGAAAGTCAATTTACAATTTTAGCTAGGCCTTTTCCCATTACTGTTGCTATACTTCCATCTGCAATTTCTACCTTATGATCCTTTGAACAAGGGATATATTTGTCAAAGACTCTTTTTTCACCCGTCATATGTTCTGATGCACCTAAATCTAATATCCAAGGATTAGAACTTGAAAAACCAGCAATGGATTTAATGGAATTACCTATAGTTGCAGCAGTGGTCTCAGTTTTTTCCTCCTTGAGTAGTTTCTTCAATTCAGCAATTTGTTTTGAGGTAAAACCCATTTGTTCCTCATCAATTCTATCACTCACAGCATTAGCAGAAAATGGTTTCTCCTTATTCTTTCCTGGTCGTCCATGAATCTCCCAACAAGTGTCTATGGTGTGTCTCCATTTTTTGCATTTCTCACACCAAAGATCATCTCTGTTTTTTTTTTTCTTATCTTGGTTTGACCTTTGAAACTTCTTATTGGATGCCAAAGCAGTGTCTTGTTGTTTGTCTCCCAACGTTGTAGCCTTTCTAGTTTCTTCTCCGCGGATCATAGCAAACACTTCATCCAAGGATGGCAGAGTGCTTCTTCCAAATACAAAAAAGCACATGTGGTCGTATTCTGGGTTGAGTCCTGCAAGAAATTCAAATATACGATCCCTATCTACTGCTTCCTTCCATGCTAGGGATGTTTTTCTAGAATTTCCAGCATTTGACTGATAGTGATCTAGTTCTAACCACAAGTTCCTTAATTTGTTAAAATAAGAAGTAACATCTAGATCTCCTTGCTTAGTGTTCCAGATTAACTTACAGAGTTCAAACATAAGACCATCATTACACCCCTTAGAGTAAGCCTTTTTGATAGCTTCCCACACTTCATGAGCAGTCTCGAAGAAGAGATATGTCTTCCCAATCTCCAATTGCATAGATCCAATAAGCCAGGCCATAACGGTGGAGTTGTCTGCATCCCACTTGGCGGCAGCTACTGCATCACTTGGTCGTTTTGACGTACCATCTAGAAATCCTATTTTTTCTCTTCCTGTTACGATCAACTTCATGGACTGAGCCCAACTAAGATAGTTATGTGGGTTCAGCTTCTCAATGGTCATCTGCAAGTTTGAGGAATCTGTGTTTTGGGGTTTAAAGTAGGTGTCGGCTATGGTTGATGTGTTTCCTGCCATTAGTGCTTACTGGTTTTGAGGAAAAAGGTGTTTTCTGGACTGTAGGGTAAGCTTGACGGCTGGTTGCTGTTCACTAGGGTTTATAGGCTCTGATACCAAGTTGTTTTTGTGAAAAAACACTGTCATAATTTTATTAGACAAGAAATGCTACATATATATACAAGGCTGCCTAGGTTTACACCATGTAATAAATACTAAATAATTCTAAGTGTATACACCTAAAAATTAGGGATTGAGAAGATTACTCAATCCCTCAAATTATGATTCTATTTATATCATCAAATCTCCTAAAATTTCTCAACTACCATAGTTGCTGCATCCCTTGCTTTGACTTAGTGAATAGCATCCCTTGCTTTGACTTAGTGAATATTTATTTCAATTGTTATATGTGCTACTTTGAAATTCAATAAAGCCAAATTTTGTACTTAAGCTATAGCATTTGAGCAACCCTGTTTAATGAAATTAATAGAACTCTCAAGTGACGTATATATGCATGTTCATGAAATTACTTGAAATAGTTATGTATGTTGCTCCGATTTTTTAGTTTTTTTGAAATACCCGTATCAGACACTCGTATCAGACACCCGTATCTAACACATATCGGACATGGGTATGAAGATATGACCCTTTAAGAACCCTCCAAATACATGAAAAAATTTAGAAAAAAATGAATATACACGTGTCGGACACATACCCGTATCAGACACTCACACCCGAATCCGAGTAACATAAGTTATGAGGGTACCCTGAAAAAATTTAAATTCTTGCCTTTTATTAAACAGTCTCCATAATGGACCTCAAATCATAGAAATCATCAGTATTCGTGCATCTTGTTAGAAAATGCCAAATGCAGGATCCAAGTTCGTAGCATCAGTTGATTTTTTTGTGTGTAAATATAATGGAAGCAATCAACAAATCATTTCTGAAATTAGACAACAGAAGCACAATACTAAATACAAAACAGGAAACACCAGTTCAAGCAAATACTTTAATTGCTAATTATACCTAAAACGATGCCTTCAAGTGCATTGCATTGAGGAGACAAAATATTTTGCATAATTAAAATAAATAAATAAAAATCCGAACATCTTTTTGAAGGCACCTTTTTGTGGCGGTGTTGAGTCATGGCAAGCATAGCTGTCATCTGTGCACGAATCAGCGATGACGTATAGATCATGTCTACAGGTATATTGCTTATTCTCCTTCCAGCTTCGACGGCTTCCTCTACACCTTTCTTGGTTAGAGGAACATTGACACAACCAGTGAACAAATTCTTCTCATTCCATAGAGATTCACCATGTCGAATTAATATCAAAGCAGATTCCACTACAACAAAAATTCACAAAGCCACAATTAACAAATAATACATACCCTAATCTCCATCCTTAACAATTAACAAGCAGAAAACATGAAGCACCAGGGACTATTTTCATTTTAAAAAACAAACAGGGGAATGATCGATGTTAAGAACATTTCCTAACACGGGCAATCTATGTTATTCGGACTCGGATGTGAGTGTCGGACACGGGTATGTTCAATCTTTTCTAAGATTTCCATGTATTTGGAGGGCCTTTGGAGGATCATATCCCGATACCCATGTCCGGATATGCGTCGGACACAGGTACTTCAAGAACAATAAAGAGTCAGAGCAACATATAAGAGATATATATAAACTCACCCGATGTATTCTTTTTGTAATCATTTTTACAGTGTGAGATAGATGAAACTGGAACCACCAGCGATGAATGAGAAGACATTGCATGAACTACTAAATGCAACTTAGCCTGGCCAGAGATAGAACCTCCTTTTGTTAGCCATCTAACATCAACTGCAAAACCCTTTGAGATAAGCTTTAATGAATAATTCCTAAATTTCTTACAAGAGCCCCATTCATCGCCACTGGAATTCAGCTGAATCGACCCTATTGATTGGTGGAACATGGCAGCAGCCATTCTGACAGTCCAATATAACCTATCAAACCATCAGTAAATTAATATTACAAGATATATAAGGACCAGATAATTCTATTTCAAAAGATACTAATGCTGAGGATAACTGCCATTGCAAGATTAATAAGAACCTGACGGACAGATGAGATGACTGCACTAAGCAGATCATTATAATTGCATAACAGCATTAGACTCTCAAAAATGTAATCAGTCCTAAACTCAACGAAACGGATCATTGATATTTAAGGGTTCCTCCTCAACATAACCCCTTAATGTGAGTTAATTCAATCCAAAACCCCAGTTTAAAATCAAGAAAAAGTAATAATACCATATTTTGTATACCATTTTTCTCTTAAAAAAATATCAGAATAAAACATCCCATGAGCTGAGATTCAACAAGACTGTCATGTAATGTCAGCGTCACTGCAAAAGACAAACCCACAATGGATAGTAAAAATCGAATATCCGACATTATCCGATCCGTTTTCTGCGGATTTCAATAATTTTCAAATTTGTATATAAGATTTATTATACGTAGCAGATTCATAACAAATTCGGATATGAACCCATGGATATCCGAATCCGCTTTATTTATACAGATAACAAATTCGGATATTCAAATACGATATCCATTTACATATTTAATTTTTGTTTAATTTTATTTTTTTATCTTTAAAAAAAATTGATTTAATAAATTCGAATATTTAGCAGATTCATATATCCAACATATTGCTATCTAAATCGGATGTGGATTAGGATAATAAACGGATTCGGATATTTGATAAATTAAACGGATTCGAATTCGAATATTTCAAAAATTACACAGATCCGTTGTCATACCTAACCACCCAAATAATCCAAAAAAAAAAAAATTCCCAGCATGCAATAAAATAACTGGGATTCTGGGAAGGCAGATACTATTTCCTTTTGACTTTTTCCTAACAAATCAAACAAATAATGAATCGTGCAAATACTACACAAATATTCATCAAAGGAATAATGTAAAAAAGAAGGAGAAGAAATTAGCTAAAGAAAGCCATTGCAAAGCAAAAAACAAATATTTTAAATACAAAAAAAAAGGAAAGCAAAGGAGAAGTTAAGGGCAGAACTTACTTGAGAGGCCGGCCAAATGGGTATGAATAGAAATTGACAACAACAACAACAAAAAAAAAAAAAAAGTGGAAAAAACTGTTAATTATGAGAGACAAGCGATCAGCAAAACTAAATTTAGAGAAATCCGGCAAAGGGAGAGAATAAAAAATGAAAAGTTTAAAAGGAAAGTGACAGTTTTATAAATTTAGCGGGGGAAAACAAGGAAAGGAGGTGGCGCAGTCCCTTTCGCCAATGCACAAGTGACTTGGCAATATTACATGGCTGGACCTGGTCTTACGTAAGACGTAAATCCGATAGATAATTATGTGTCTTTTTCACTTTAACAAACCAATTTTTGATAAGTAAAAAACACGGCATAAAATTTTTAATATATTTAATCCCATATCTTGGATGGCCGAAAGTCTAAATTTTGTCTTTTTAACAACCCAATGGGCCAGTTAATGTCGTTGTAATAGGGCTGACCACCTAAGGTAGCCACCAGCTCAATACATTGTCAAATTCTTAGATGACCTTTTTTTTTTTTTTTTGGTTGGGGTGTTGGTTGGAAGGGTTTTTGCCCTCTCTCTCTTTGTAAATACCGAAGAGAAAAGATTATATGAAACGATTATTCAATATTTTATTTATATTATATTACGTAATCAGATTATTAAAAAAAATCAATTATTTATTATACATTACATGTAATAATTAAATCATAAATATTTATTTCAGTAATTTATTAATGATTTCTGTAATAAATAGTTGATTTTTTCTAATAATCTGATTACGTGGCATGATATAAATATAAAAGATATATGTTAATATGGAGTAACCGTTTCATACAATATTTTCTCCAATACTGAATAGGAGCTTCAGGCTTGGTCATGGTGCAGGAGATGTCAGATTTGTTTACGCAATACCCGTATGAAGTTAGACTTTGTTAGACCTAATAATATTAGACATGATACAATTACATGATATAAACAATAATTAAAATAAAATACAAAACACGACATGACATGACATGACACAAAAAAATACGAATACGACACAAATACACGAATATATCAAATTTTATATAATGCAAATATGTCAAAATTTATACAAATATAAAATATCTTAAATATAATTATAACATAAAATAATATACAATACGTAGACACGAATTTATCAAATGTAGGCTTTGCTTTCCAGTTGCTTAAGTCTGTGCTCTTTGGCCAGATGTTTTTCTCAATTGTCAATTGTATATTTATATTGCAGCTTTTTTGTCTAAAAATTCCAACTTACAATTGTCATAATTATTTTCAAATAACCTTTTTTTTTCTCTAAAATATTTGATAAATGAAACAAAACGCACTCTTTAAATTTATCATAATGGTATAATATCTTTTACCAACGTTGAAATTCATCGCATTAGCTCGTTAAAAACTATCCTTACAAGTTTTTTAACTGATTTTAAAAATTATTTTTAAAAGCATTCATTAATAAAACTCTATTAATTAATTAGAAATGGTCTAAACAAAAAATAATGGTCAGGTGATAAATCCCTTTTAGCAACTGAGTCTTATATAATTATTTTTTATATTTGAGATTGTGAGGATTTAAATCTGATCATTGAAATCTTTTGATTATAAGAAAATCAATGACTTTTCACCATAAATTAACAACCTATAAATATAATGGATTAAAACTTAATTTCTATTTTCTAGCAATCAACTTTTCCTATTATTGACTTTTACGTTTTACCATCATAAAAGATTTGAATTAACTACAAAAGTGTAGCTAATGGAGGGTTATGATGATGAAAACAACGAAGAAATCGTTCTCAAATTTGAAATCTCCATTTTTTTTTTTTTAACGTGGTATATGGTAATTGCCATTTTCTTCCAAAAAAAAAAAGGGAAAAAAGAAAGGATTTTCAAAGCATACAAAAATTAATTTCAAATCATAATTAAAGGAAAATTAAATAATACACTGTCATTCAAGTTTAGAATTTTCACCAGCAAATTTAGTATGATATGACACATGTTTTTGTAATGTATAATAAAAAATATTTAGAAAGTTAATATAACAAAAAAATACTTAATAAGTTTTTTAGCAGTATATAAAAAACAGACTCATAATTAAATACGATCATTGTTATTCTTATGAAATAATGTACACTTTGAAAGCGTTTTCAATAAATCTCATAGTTAGCATGTAAAAGTGCTTGCATTTTTTTTTTGGTGACAAATTTCATGAGTAAATACATTATTAGTTCACTATTTGTTCGAAACATTCTATTTGTTTGCAAAATGTTTCATTTTTATTCACGATCTACAAATCTAACAATGATTTAATTTTTTTTGTTCATGTTTTTTTTTTTTTAATTTATTTGAAATCCATCAATTTTTCAATACATCTAACACACTAAATGGACATATACATGACAAATTTCATCCATATTCTAATAATTTATTGACGAATAGATGAATTTAAACAAATTCAATATATATATATATATATATATATATATAAGCCATACATGAAAATCAAACATTGGAATTCAGGTCAAGGTGCAATTTGTGCAAAATGGCCTCTCAAAAGAGCTTATTTGCACATAATTTACCGAAATTATCATCCATAAATATGAATAGATAAAAAAGAAACAACTCAAAAGTGAAAACATTTACTCGAGACAGATTAAAGAGACAGAAATTTGCAGCAAACTTTAAAATTTCAACATCCCCAAAGTTTTTTCCATTTACTTTTAACAACTTTTTGAAGCACAACAGTTTTCTTTAATACTACTCCCCTAACTCCTTACAATAATTACTACCCCCACAACTTTAGTCTAGTCAATCCTCATTTTCTGGTTTTGCTTTGATGATTTCCTCCTAGGAATACATTTTCCTTTTACTGGTGTCTTGTCTTTTTTCTCCTCTTCCACTGTTTCAACCAGTTCAGCCTTGCAGCAGCTCCTGATAAATCAATACCAAAAGATTCAAAAACATAACTAAGTCAATTTTCCCAAAAATAAAATTATGACTTGGGTATGTAAGATGATGATTAATCAATATTCTTTTCCTAGCAATTAAGTTGATTTTTTGCACTGTATTCTTCAAGGAAAATGTGCATGTTTTACCAAGAAAATTAATGGGTAGAACAGGAGCTAAATGAATCACCTTTCTTCATTATAGGAATTGGATTTTTTGAGCACTGGCTGATCAGCCA
This sequence comes from Fremontodendron californicum, assembly GCA_030761205.1. Classification (NCBI taxonomy): domain Eukaryota; kingdom Viridiplantae; phylum Streptophyta; class Magnoliopsida; order Malvales; family Malvaceae; genus Fremontodendron; species Fremontodendron californicum. The sequence goes on from JAULJL010000010.1 coordinate 5,701,466, forward strand.
CAACTCGGTTCTCAGAATTCATTGACTCAACAATGCTGCCACTGAAATACTCCTTGTCTTCAGCCTGTAAATTACCAAACCTTGGATTCTCAGACATGCAGCTTATTATCTGATCATCTTCAGCAACCTTCATTACACTCTTACAAAGAACCCCTCTGTGCAAATTTTCACTCTTCTTGACCACATTGTATGGTATTACCGGTTGCTTCATAGAAGGCGGCACATGCTTTGCTTTATTAACAGCTAAGTTCCCACATGCAATAAGTTGAAGCAGAACAGAGCTGCGACTTGGTGCTGACTCAGTGGCAACTGGATCACCATCTTCAAACCGCTTGGAAGTACTGTTTTTGCTTTGGGTATGTTTTTCAGAGAGGATGGAAGATGTTGATAGAAGGGAAGAGTCTTGTTGAGCTGGCTCAGAGATGGTACTTTTTTGGGGTTCTTGGTCTTCAAGTTCATCGGTGGAAACCCCTTTTGAGCAGCGAGAGTGAGGAGTTGTTGAGCTTGTGTAAGATGTTTTCTCCTCATCTAATTCATACTCTTCCTCTTCCTCTTCGTCGACTTCATCGAATTCTTGCTCCTCATTTGCTGCCCTGTGTCGAGTCAGAGTAAAACTTGGGGATTTTAGTTTGGCATGAAGGCTTGGTTCCTGAAAATGTGGCCCCCTGTTGCTGATATGCAGTTGCTGTAATCTTTCTGCAATAAAAAAACGTATCCTTTTAGTCATAAATTTGGATTAAAAATGTATTTTTGTTAAACTGTCAAGGTAATTTATGGAAATTAAGTAGCTGAACAGAGCAACCTTCAACCAATTCTGAGCCTTTGAGTACATATTCAGCTCCATCTGATGGAGGAATAATGTCATTGTCTGCTAAGTCATTCCATACATAACCATTCTTGTAACTCCTAATAATCAAAAACTAATAATATTAGTTGAAAACAGACACAAAAAGGAACAAAAAAAGAAGAAGAAGAAAGTAATTTGACTGTTTAAGAAGAAAAATGGAAATGTACCTTTTGCAAGACCAAGAGTAAAGAGAGGGCATTGCTTTGCCTCTGAGAGCTGTGAGTCTTTCCATTACATCTAATATGAAACAAGAAACAGAAACAAGTTGATTATCTCTCAAACGAAAGAAGTAGCCAAAATTGGGCAGATGAAAAAGGTTTGAAATTTACCTCTCAAACGAAGTGGTTGATTGACCAAATGGGTGACTTCCATGTAATGAGGATGCTCGAGCTGGCTGTTTTTAGTGAGGTAGTAAACAACTTGAACTTTTCTGATGGGCTTCACGGCCTTTGGCTTCATCTTCATGCATAGTTTAACCCTGTCTGGGCTGGTTTCTCTGCCTCTTCTAGTTCTTACATCCATGTTTTTCCTTCCTATTTGTTCTTGATTTCTTGTTAGGTTTTCAAGTATGACAAACCCCGAAAGTCCTCCTTTATATTCATTCAATGCACCACTGGGAGATAGTGAAAAGGGAAGGTAAACTAAGTCATTAAAAGTAAAAAAAAAAAAAAGAAAAACAGTATTAACCTTGGATTCTTTTAGATTTTATGGCTGATAGAAAAGGCAACGCTCTGATCCCGAACTGAGGCAAAAAAAGAAATAATAAAAGTTGGCCTCTACTGTAACAACCAATTCATCAAAGAAGCTGCTTGAAGCTTTCTGCTATTTGATATCTAAATTTATTTAAATATATTAAAATTAATATTAATAATAATAATAAATAATTTCAAAAAATTAAAAAAAATCGATAAACAAAATCAATCCGGATAAAATTCAGATCATTTCAATTCAAAATACCATGCAATAATCGAAATAACTTAAATGGAAATCGATCCCAATCCCCACATCACCTACTTTCGGCAACAATAACTCTATATTTTAGGATGTTAACGTCTGTGATTTTAACTGCCTTTATTACCAAGCACAGGATCACATGATGCTGGGAAATCCGACAATTGCAATAACTATAACTGGTTGGCAAAGAGAGTTTTGTTAGAAGACTGTTGTTTTGTCTGAAGGGTTATTACTGACTGTACTTTGAAGATTTTAGTTAATTTTACACCATGATTAAGTAGTTTGTCCGATTCATGATCCAAGCATAAGAAAATTTCAGCTTTTGTTTTTAATATTATACTGGTTTGCTTAAAAAGACATTTTGTGGATGATTTAATTTAAATTTAGGGGTTGTTGGCCTTTAGGTTTGCACTAAATATAAAAATAATTATATTTTAATTCAAGTACATGTTAAATATTTTTAATTTATTTTTAGTTCAATTATATATTAACTTTAAGATGAATTTATTAAATTATTTGTTTTTAAAATAAATTAATTATCATTATTTAAAAAAATTTAGTGGTAAAGAAATTGATTAAAACAATATATATATATATATAATTATCATCCATGAGATTTTATTGAAAATAAACTTATCTCTATTAGTTTGAAAACCACATTTTATCTCTATAGAAAAATAACTAATGTTAGGATTTCATTAATCACACTAATATTTGTTCAAATTTTACTTTAAATATTAAAAATACCCTCATTTTATTTTTTTTCCTTATTTTCATAATTTTCTTTTTTGTTTTAATTAATTTTTTTATCACTAAACTTTTTAAAACAATTTTAATTATTTTATTTAAAATAAAAATAATTTAATGAATTTATCTCAAAATTAATATATAATTGAATTAAATATAAGTTTAAAATATTTAACATGTACCCGCATAAAAAATTGATTAAAACAAAAGAATAAATAAATAAAGAGAAATGAAGGAGAAGAAAAAAAGAAAATATAATTATCATCCATTATATTTTATTAAAAATAAACTTACATATATTAGTTTAAAAAGTATATTTTATCTCTCTTAAAAAGTAATTAATGTTATGATTTCATTAATCAAACTAATATTTATTTACATTTTACTTTAAATATTAAGTACCCTCATTTTATTTATTTTCTTTATTTCCGTCCTTTTTTTTTTGTTTAAATCAATTTTTTTTTTGTGCCAATAATCAATTTCTTTATCACTAAACTTTTTAAAATGATTTTATTAATTTATTTTAAATAAAAACATAATACATTCATCTCAAAATTAATATATTGAATTAAAGATAAATTTAAAATATTTAACATGTACTTGCATTAAAATAGAATTTAATTAAAATTTAATGGTAATTAAAAATAATTTTAGAACTAATTAAATTTTCATTACTTTGTAGTTAAAAAAGTCTTAGATAAAAAAATAAAAAAAAAATAATTAATAATTAATAAAAGATAAATTTTTATTTTTATTTAAAATTTACTTAATAAATAAATTTCGGGAGATTAATGTATTTTTTTCAAACCTCAAAAGATAAGTGAGCATTTTTCAGATTAAAAGGATAAATGTATTTTTCTCTTAAACCTCGTAAATATGTGGACTTTACCCAATTTATTTTACATGACAGGTAGGGGTGTAAATGAGACACTGGTGCTCGCAAGCTATTCGAGTTCGGCTCGAAAAAACCTCGAATTCGATTCGGTCATTATCGAGCCGAGCTCGAGCTCGAGCAGCTCGAGCTATCGAGCGAGCCGAATTCGAGTATCTCAATACTCGATTCGAGCGGCTCGCGAGCCTAATCGAGCTTTTGATTTTATAATATATATTTTTATAATAATTTACTATATTACCCTACTGTATAGTGGTGAAACGAGCTCGAGCTCGAACTCGAGCTCGAGTACATAAATTGAGTAAACGAGCTTTATCGAGCCGAGCTCGAATAGTTCGATTATATCTCGAGCCGAGCTCGAGCTTGAAAAATGGTATTCGGTCGAGCTCGAGCTCGAGCTCGAGCAGCGAGTTTCGAGTCGAGCTCGAGCTCGAGCAGCTCACTATTCGAGCTCGGCTCGACTCGATTACAGCCCTAATGACAGGGGAACATGCACTATAATTATTCATTGACCATTTCGTGATAAATTTGTTATGCAACACTTATTTAAGTGATAAAAATAAATTTCATATGTTTTAAATTTGAGATATCTTTCATTTTAGGTTAACAACTCACCTAGCAGTCCTGAAATTTAACACCCATCGTCACTAGACCAAGACCTGTCTAAGGGTCGGGCTATCCGTCCAAACTCGAAGGCCCGTCCGATATTTGAGAGGGCTTGGACAAAAATGTTAAGCCCGAAAAATGGGCCTAGGCAAAATAAAGAGTCCATTTTCTAAACGGGCCGGGCCTTGGGCAAAGAATTTTAAGCCCGGGCCCAGCCCGACCCGGCCCGAATAATATAGTTTCATCTGAAACATCAATACTTAACCGATAAAAAAAAAATTCCCTAAGGGGTCCTTCGAGTGACACCTATGCATTTGACTTCGACTGACACCTGTGCATTTGACATCTGCTTTTTAAGTTTCGCTTTGAAATATGGTGCAATGACAGTTTAAATGGATTCGGGTTGGGTTGGTGGCTTTTGGTTAATTGGTTTGAAGTGTGGGCCGGCTTCACTTGAGTTGTGGGTTTCTTTTGGATGGTAGGTTTTTAGTTGTAACGAGAAAAAAAAAATCACGTCGGTTTACACAATTTTTTACAAGTGGTAGTTAACACATCCTTTTATGAGTGATTTTACTTTGATTTTACAGTTTCCCTTTCTTTTAGATAGTTCCAACCAAATTCTTCACATATTTCATCTTTTCTTACTTCTGTTTACTATTTGTTGGTTTCTTTATCTTCAGGGTTTTTTTTTTTCTCACATTTCGATTAATGAATTGTTTAAATATTTGATTTTTTTTGTTAGTTTTTCTTCATGCATGTTTCATCTACATTTCTTGCATTTTTTACTATTATTTATAAACAGATTTTGTTATGGTTACATTAATATTTTTCATTGTGTTTGCTTTTACTCAGTTTTTTTCTTTCCAACTTCATTTATGTTTTTTGCGTTTTTATTAGTTTATTTATGATATTTATTTCTTTTATTTTCATTTTATTTATAAAAAGAGTTTATTAAGGTTCATTACTGCATTTACATTTGTATTTGTTTTTCCTTTAAATTTCACTGATTAAATTTTTTAATTTTTGTTTTTTTAACAGAAACTGTTGCTGCCAAAGTCTTCAGTAAAATTTAAGGTATCTGTTTGATTTTTTTAGTTTTAAATGCCTATCACTGTTTATTATAAAGTTTGTATTACTTTTGACTGTTCTTTTGATGAAGTTTGGTTCATTCTTTTGCTGTGTTTTTGGAAACAAAGCCTACTGCTGCATAATTCACAGTAAAATTAAGGTATTTCAACAAATTGTTAATTTTTTTTGGCATTTGAGTATTTTACTGTTAATATTTATTTAAATAATTTATTTGTTTTTGTTTTTGTTTTGTTTGATTTTTCAGTTTTAAATCTCTATGATTGTTTATCATGTTTCTGTTACTTTTGAGTGTTGTTCTGATGAACTTCTCTATATTTTTCTTTTTTGTTTGTCATTACTGCTGAATAGTGGTGGATGTTTTATCATGGATTCTTTAAGAGAAGTCACGGAAAATAGAGCTAGGAGGTTAGAAAGAATACGAATTAACAGATTACGAAGACGAAGTGATCCTAGAGGAAGTAGAAATAATGAATTAAATGCAAATGAAACAAATGATGCTGCAAATGAAAATGGAAGAATTTCTACTGTTAACAATGTGAATGAACATATAGTTTTGGTGAGTAATGAACAAGCAAGAATTAATAGAATGAGAAGGTTGAATGTAATAAAGGCTAATAGAAGAATGAATACAAGAGGAGGACATTCTGTGTCTGTCGTTTCCTTAGAGAAATCAATGACAAACCATATTGTTGCAGACAATAGATGCAGAAATGTTCATCGAAATACTGCAAGTCAGCCTCATGTAACAATACATTCTTTTGCTGGTGTAAATGGAGAATTAGAAACTATATCCACTCAAAACTTCAGATGTCCTCTGTATCAAACTTCATTAGTTTATGGTGCAAAGAGAGGGAAATTTGAATCTAACTTTGAAGCTTCAAGGGGATGGGTCATTTTGTTAAAAAGCTAAATAATTTTGCAAGTTCATCCAATTTTAAGGTTGAGATTGAATCATCCAACACTGATTTAATGCAGAATTTTTATGTAGAAACTGATGGTTAATATTTCTATTACCTTTATTTTTAATATAACAAAAATATAAATGGACATTACATTAATAACTATTAGATTTATATATATTAATGATATATATAAAGGTAGTGCTGAAAGTGTAAGGACTGATTCTCAACACAAAGAAGATTCAAATGAACAACAAAAGAGGAAAATAACAAGTGTGCACTTAAATGAGTGATATTTAATTGATTCAATTAAATACACACATACATATATATATATAGACATTTTTATCTAACTTTTTTATTTGGTTTTGCTGTCTTTATTGTTGAAATATTTAGGAACCTGCTACTCATCTATAAATTTTGGTGGTCCTAATTGCATTTGTCCCTTTTGTGAAGCTTTGATGTGGTATGAAGAAAGGACAGATCCATCAAAACAAACTAATAATCCAACATTTTTTTTGTGTTGTCAAGAGGGTTTAGTTAGACTACCTCCTTTTAAGCCAACACCAAAATTTTTAGATAACTTGCTTGATTATGGAAAAAGACATACAGGATCTAAATTTAGAGATAATATTAGACTCTATAATTCTATGTTTCAATTCACTTCTATTGGTGGTAAAATTGACAATTCTGTCAGCCATAGGCCAGATCCATATATTTTCAAAAATTAGTGGCCAGAACCATCATAGGATAGGATCATTGCTTCCTGCTTCTGGTATTAGACCCAAATTTGCCCAGTTGTACATTTATGACACAGAGAATGAAACTTCAAATAGAATGGCAGTCTTTAATGCAAATAATGAGGAGACAAAGATTGATAGAACTATAGTTGAAGGATTGACTCAGATGCTTGATCAGTGCAATGAAATTGTCAAAGTGTTTCGTTCTGCAAGGGATAGGTTTAAAGAATTAGATTACATCCCATTAAGGATTAGACTGATAGGAAGAAGAAATCAAACAGAAAAAACATATGCCACTCCAACTGCATTGAAAGTGGCAGAATTAATTGTTGGAGATATTGGTGAATATGATAGGCAAAGAGATGTTATAGTTGAACATAGAAGTGAAGGTTTAAAAAGAATTATTGAATTACATCCACTTTTTATGGCAATGCAATATCTTTTATTATTTCCATATGGAGAATATGGATTTAGTATTGATATTAAGTATGTAAATTCACCGAAAAAGGATAATTGGTTTGAAGTGTGGGCCGGCTTCACTTGGGTTGTGGTTTCTTTTGGATGGTAGGTTTTTAGTCGTAACGGGAAAAAAAAAGTCACGTCGGTTTACACAATTTTTTACGAGTGACAGTTAACACATCCTTTTATGAGTGATTTTATTTTGATTTTACAGTTTCCCTTTCTTTCAAATAGTTCCAACCAAATTCTTCACATATTTCATCTTTTCTTACTTTCGTTTACTATTTGTTGGTTTCTTTATCTTCAGGTTTTTTTTTTTCTCACATTTCGATTAATGAATTGTTTAAATATTTGATTTTTTTTGTTAGTTTTTCTTCATGCATGTTTCATCTACATTTCTTGCATTTTTTACTATTATTTATAAACAGATTTTGTTATGGTTACATTAATATTTTTCATTCTGTTTGCTTTTACTCTGTTTTTTTCTTTCCAACTTCATTTATGTTTTTTGCGTTTTTATTAGTTTATTTATGATATTTATTTATTTTATTTTTATTTTATTTATAAAAAGAGTTTATTAAGGTTCATTACTACATCTACATCTACAATTGTATTTGTTTTTCATTTAAATTTCACTGATTAAATTTTTTAATTTTTGTTTTCTTAACAGAACCTGTTGCTGCCAAAGTCTTCAGTAAAATTTAAGGTATCTGTTTGATTTTTTTAGTTTTAAATGCCTACCACTGTTTATTATAAAGTTTGTATTACTTTTGACTGTTCTTTTGATGAAGTTTGGTTCATTCTTTTGCTAAGTTTTTGGAAACAAAGGCTACTGCTGCATAATTCACAGTAAAATTAAGGTATTTCAGCAAATTGTTAATTTTTTTTGGCATTTAATTATTTTACTGTTAATATTTATTTAAATAATTTATTTGTGTTTGTTTTGTTTGATTTTTCAGTTTTAAATCTCTATGATTGTTTATCATGTTTCTGTTACTTTTGAGTATTGTTCTGATGAATTTCTCTATATTTTTCTTTTTTGTTTGTCATTACTGCTGAGTAGTGGTGGATGTTTTATCATGGATTCTTTAAGAGAAGTCACGGAAAATAGAGCTAGGAGGTTAGAAAGAATACGAATTAACAGATTACGAAGACGAAGTGATCCTAGATGAAGTAGAATAATGAATTAAATGCAAATGAAAAAAATGATGCTGCAAATGAAAATGGAAGAATTTCTACTGTTAACAATGTGAATGAACATATAGTTTTGGTGAGTAATGAACAAGCAAGAATTAATAGAATGAGAAGGTTGAATGTAATAAAGGCTAATAGAAGAATGAATACAAGAGGAGGACATTCTGTGTCTGTCATTTCCTTAAAGAAATCAATGACAAACCAAACTGTTGCAGACAATAGATGCAGAAATGTTCATCGAAATACTGCAAGTCAGCCTCATGTAACAATACATTCTTTTGCTGGTGTAAATGGAGAATAGAAACTATATCCACTCAAAACTTCAGATGTCCTCTGTATCAAACTTCATTAGTTTATGGTGCAAAGAGAGGGAAATTTGAATCTGACTTTGAAGCTTCAAGGAGTAGTGGTCATTTTGTTAAAAAGCTAAATAATTTTGCAAGTTCATCCAATTTTAAGGCTGAGATTGAATCATCCAACACTGATTTAATGCAGACTTTTTATGTAGAAACTGATGGTAAATATTTCTATTACCTTTATTTTTAATATAACAAAAATATAAATGGATCATTACATTAACAACTATTAGATTTATATATATTAATGATATATATAAAGGTAGTGCTGAAAGTGTAAGGACTGATTCTCAACACAAAGAAGATTCAAATGAACAACAAAAGAGGAAAATAACAAGTGTGCACTTAAGTGAGTGATATTTAATTGATTCAATTAAATACACACATACACATATATATATATATACATTTTTATCTAACTTTTTTATTTGGTTTTGCTGTCTTTATTGTTGAAATATTTAGGAACCTGCTACTCATCTATAAATTTTGGTGGTCCTAATTGCATTTATCCCTTTTGTGGAGCTTTGATGTGGTATGAAGAAAGGACAGATCCATCAAAACAAACTAATAATCCAACATTTTCTTTGTGTTGTCAAGAGGGTTTTGTTAGAGTACCTCCTTTTAAGGCAACACCAGAATTTTTAGATAACTTGCTTGATTATGGAAAAAGACATACAGGATCTAAATTTAGAGATAATATTAGACTCTATAATTCTATGTTTCAATTCACTTCTATTGGTGGTAAAATTGACAATTCTGTCAACCATAGGCCAAGTCCATATATTTTCAAAATTAGTGGCCAGAACCATCATAGGATAGGATCATTGCTTCCTGCTTCTGGTATTAGACCCAAATTTGCCCAGTTGTACATTTATGACACAGAGAATGAAACTTCAAATAGAATGGCAGTCTTTAATGCAAATAATGAGGAGACAAAGATTGATAGAACTATAGTTGAAGGATTAACTCAGATGCTTGATCAGTGCAATGAAATTGTCAAAGTGTTTCGTTCTGCAAGAGATAGGTTCAAAGGATCAGATTACATCCCATTAAGGATTAGACTGATAGGAAGAAGAAATCAAACAGAAAAAACGTATACCACTCCAACTACATCGGAAGTGGCAGCATTAATTGTTGGAGATATTGGTGAATATGATAGGCAAAGAGATGTTATAGTTGAAAAAGAAGTGGAGGTTTAAAAAGAATCATTGAATTACATCCACTTTTTATGGCAATGCAATATCCTTTATTATTTCCATATGGAGAATATGGATTTAGTATTGATATTAAGTATGTAAATTCACCGAAAAAGGAAAGGGGCAAGCGAAAGACAGTCACAATGGGAGAATACTATGCTTATATCATTCAACAAAGGTTATTAGATCATAACACTTTACTAAGGGGTGGAAGATTGTTGCAACAGTTTATTGTAGATGGTTATTCATCAGTTGAAGAAATCAGATTGAAATACATTAAGGACAATAAAAAAAAAATGAGGTCTGATATTTTCAAAGATTTTAGAGATGCTGTTAATAGAGGTGATCTTGAAGGCAAATCAATAGGTAAAAGAATTATTCTTCCAGCAAGTTTCACATGCAGTCCTCGGTATTTGTTTCAAAATTATCAAGATGCTATGGCTATATGTCGCTTTTATGGATATCCAGATCTATTTATCACATTCACTTGCAATTCAAGGTGGCCTAAGATTGAACAAGCTCTTTCGTTAATTGCTAGCCAGCGTGCTGAAGATAGGCCCGATTTAACAACAAGAGCTTTTAGAATCAAGTTGCGCTATTTTATGAACAATTTGACTAAAAAGAATCATTTTGGTCGTGTCACAGCAGGTGAGGGTTAAAAATTATCATTGTATACTCAAAATTATATTTACATACTGATTTGCTATTATATTTAATATTGTAACATCCCATTTTGTTATTTTGAATTTTAAACAGTTACTTACACTATCGAATTCTAAAAAGGTGGACTGCCACATTTTCATATTCTTCTCTAGCTTTACCCTGAAGATAAATGCTCTGCTGCAAGTGATATTGATCGAATTATTTCAGTTGAAATTCCAGATAAAGATTTTGATCCACTTGCATATGAAGCTGTCACAGATTTTATGATGCACGGTCCATGTGGCTTTGTAAATCCTAGAGCACCATATATGGTAAAAGGCAAATGCTCGAAATATTTTCCAAAGCAATTTCAGCCAGAAACTATAATTAACGGAGATGGATTTCCAGTATATAGAAGAAGAGAAATGCCAGGCAATTTAAATGTCACAACCAGAACTGGAATCGAATTGGATAATAGGTTCGTCGTTCCTCATAACGTCGATTTAGTTCTTAAATATCAAGCCCATGTCAATGTTGAGGTATGCAACAAGATTAGAGCTATAAAGTACCTATTTAAGTACATAAGCAAAGGGCCTGATAGAATAAAGGCTGTATTAGAGAATGCTCAATCAAGTTCAGATAACAATCAGTCTACTGAAAACAACAATGAGCAAAATCAGCAGCAACAGTTGCATGAAATTGATGAAATTAAGCAGTATCTCGATTGCAGATATTTATCAGCTTATGAAGCCTGTTGGAGATTATTTGGGTTTGGGATACATCACAGAGAACCTACTGTTCAAAGATTATTTGTTCATTTGCCAAATGAATAAACAATATACTTCAACGACCAAGAAGATCTTTCTACAATAATGCGAAGACCTCAGATAGAAAAGACAATGTTCACTCAATGGATGTACACCAATCAGATTTATGAAGAAGCCAGAAATTTGTTGTACAGTGATTTCCCAACAAAATGGGTTTGGAACAAAACAAAAAAAGAATGGCAAGCAAGACAACAAGGAAATACAATCAGAAGAATTATTTACATACATCCTGCATCAGGGGAATTGTATTTTTTTAGGATGCTATTAAATGTAGTAAAAGATCCAAGAAATTATGAAGAAATAAGGACAGTAGAAAGAATAATTCATCCTACATTTCAAGCTGCCTGTTATGCATTAGAATTACTGGGAGATGATTGAGAATGGAATGAATCACTAAATCAAGCTTCACAGTGGGCATCCAGCCTAGAATTACGCCAACTTTTTGTGACTATTGTTATGTTTTGTCAGGTAGGAGATACTGTAAAATTGTTGGAAGATAATTGGAAGATTATGTCTGAAGACATTGAATACAAACTGAAAAAAGCTTTTGGATCCATTGATTACTGCATTCCAGAAGATGACTTGAAAAATTACGTGTTTATTGCTTTGGAACAACAATTCAACAAAAATTGCAATTCCTTATCCGATTTCAAGTTGCCAATGCCAAATCAGACAGCATCATATTTGACAGCAGATAAATTAATTCAAGAAGAGTTAAGTTATAATATATCTGAGCTTCAACAAGAACATCTGAGGTTATTGTCAAATTTAAATGAATAGCAAGTCAGGGTATACCACTATGTGAAAGAATCTGTGGATCTTAATAAAGGAGAAATGTTTTTTGTTTATGGTCATGGAGGGACCGGAAAGACATATATGTGGAATACTATTATTTCAGGATTAAGATTGATGGGAAAAATAGTACTAGCTGTTGCATTATCTGGAATTGCATCTTTATTACTTCCCGGAGGTAGAACTGCACACTCTAGATTCAAGATTCTGTTGGATATAAATGAGTGTTCTACATGTCAGATTAAAAAGGGTACACAACTTGCTCGATTGATTCAAAACACCAGTTTGATATTTTAGGATGAAGCTCTTATGGTGCATAAGAATTGCTTTGAAGCCTTAGACAAGACACTAAAAGATGTTTTAAGTGAGAACAATACTGAAAGTATGGATAAACCATTTGCAGGTAAAACAATTCTTTTAGGAGGAGATTTTAGACAGATTTTGCCTGTAGTACAATCTGGAACCAAATCTGACATCATAAATGCAGTAATAAATCAATCAAGACTTTGGGAACATTGCAAAGTATTCCATCTCAATATTAACATGAGGTTGCACAGGAACAATTTAGATGATTATAACAGATTTGAGATAGCACAGTTTGCACAATGGTTGTTAAAAATAGGAGATGGGAAAGTTACAGCTGTAACACATGAAAATGAAGAAGAACCAAGTTGGATTACAATTCCTAGTGATTTATTAGTTGAGTGTATCGAAAACCGAATAGGTTCAATTGTATCAGCAGTTTATATTGATTTTAAAACAAAATTTTTGAATCCAGTTTATCTCAAAGAGAAAGCAATATTGACTCCATACAATGACACTGTTGAGTTAATTAATTCTTATGTGCTAGAATTACTTCCAGGTATGAGTAAAACATATTTCAGTTCTGATTACATCGCAAAGGGATCAAATCAGATGATTGATCAAGAACTGCTTTGTCCAACAAAATTTTTAAATTCTCTCAATTTTCCTGGTATTCCACATCATCAACTCACTCTGAAAATTGGTTGTGTTGTTATGCTTTTGAGAAATATAGATCAATCCTCTGGATTATGCAATAAAACTAGACTTTTGATTACTCAATTAGCTTCTAACATCATAGAAGGTCGAATTCTATCTGGTACTAATGCCAATAATAAAGTTTTCATTCCTAGGATTATCCTTACTGTTAAAGATCATAAGTGGCCTTTTGTGTTTAACAAAAAGCAATTTCCTTTTAGATTATCTTATGCTATGACAATAAATAAGAGTTAAGGACAAACACTAGTTATAGTTGGTCTTTTTCTGCATAAACCAGTTTTTACACATGGTCAATTATATGTAGCTCTATCAAGAGTAACATCAAGAAAGGGATTGAAGATACTTATACAAAATGAAGACAAGGAACAAACAACAAAAACAAAAAACATTGTTTACAAAGAAATTTTTGATAATTTAGGTTAAGTCTACATTATGCTTCACAATACATTTATTTGTTTTCTTTTCTAGACAACAATTGTTATTTCATTTATTTTACTCTTATAAACATTGCGTTGCAGTAATTTACTTATATATAATATAACTCAATTCAATTCTTTTGCAGTTTCTTTCCAATGAGTCATCAATATCTAAATGAACTTAAACCCTACAAACCAGCAAGGGCAATCAAAGTTAGAGTTGTACGACTGTGGGAAGCAATTAATCCTGATGAACCAAACAAACTGCTCAGCCTCGAATTTATCGCTACTGATGCAAAGGTATACATTAAACAATTAATAAAATTATTATTTATAATTATTTACTATGCTAAATAAGTTAAAAATTACATTCAACAGGGAAATGCAGCGCAATTTACAATCAATGCTACAGATGTCTCTGTCTTCGGCTCACTCTTGAAAGAATGTCATTTATATGCAATAAGCAGATTCCAAGTCAAACAATTAAAGTACAAATTCAATGCAATTCTAGGGGAACTAAACATATGCTTAACCAGAACAACCCAAGTTCAGGAATTAAATGAAGATTTAGATGCATATCCTGCTAATTACTTTAGTTTTACACCCTTTGGTATCCTACATGACAAAATCAAGCAGACAAAGTACTTGACAGGTATAATAAATTGATTTCTTTACATATTAAACAATTACTTAAATAACTAACATACTATGTATTACTTTTCTACAGATGTTATTGGAATTTTACAATCAATGACTACTGTTTTTAAAGTGCAACTGAACAACAGAACTGAAATGGTGGAGAAAAGAGATATATACATAGAAGACTTCAGGTAATAAAAATTTAAACATAGTATGAAAGCTTTCAATTAATTTTAATATAATAATGTGCTTAACAAATGATAAATTGAAAACAGTGGTAAAAAACTGAAGGTTGTGCTTTATGGCAACATGACAACACTTCTGAAAGAGGATATTGTGCAAACACAACATATAATTCTCATTTGTACGGGTTTAATTGTTAAAAGGTACATGGGTAAGTTTCTAAATCTTCCTTATTTTCATTTTCTCAAAACATTGAATAACACTTTTAACTATTTCTTACAATTATAAAACTTTGGCAGGGGAATTATATGCACATTCAACATCGGCAACTAAAGTATACATCAATTTGGAAACTCAAGAAATATTGCAACTCAAAGAAAGGTAAATTAAAAATAAACTTCAACCCAATAACTGAAATTTTATTATAATTCAACTAATACATTTTCATATATACTTAGATACAAAGATCATCCTGTCAATATTGAGCTTCTGCAAGTTGAAGACGAAACACTTAATGTTACAGCAAATGAAAAACAAAAACACACAGCAACCATTCAAGATCTGCTGATGATAGATCCAGCAATGTCAAAGGTAACTATACAAAAAACCTACACAATCCATTCATTTACAATTTTCAAGTTACCAATACATATTATAACATTTATTTCTTAATTTAGGATACAATTTATGAACTGTAAGCAAAAATAATCGATGTTGATCCAAGCAACGGATGGTTCTATACTGCTTGCAATGAATGTGGAAATCTACTTCAATTCTGTGCAAGACAATTTTGGTGTCCAAATCATTAAAAAAAACCCCCCATTCCTTACGTAAGTGCATAACATATTATAACATTATGTATTTGAAATTGAAAATATATATTTACATAAAATAAAAAACTGCATATGTTACTAATGTAATATACTTCTTATCAACAACTGCAAAATGAAGTTAATTATTGAATATCACACTGGACAAATGGAATTGATGGCTTTTGGAAAAACTGCTGAAAAATTAGTTGGGGCATCATTCATACAACTCTTCAACCTCAGTGGCATGGACAAAATGAATATACCTGGTCCAGTTAACTCCTTGAAGAATCAAATCAGAACATTGCAAGTAGTACTTACTTCAAGATCAATCAAGATAAGAGTTATCAACTATAAATTATTTGACTGCAATGACTAGACAATCATCAACCCAACATATCAAGAAGCTGAATCATCCACTTCTTCAGCTCAATGGACATACACTTCAGCAACTTCAAATGAGTAGCCAACTCCAACAGAACAAGAGCAACAACTCCAGATGCCAACTAATACCATTGCACTTACACAAGAATCTCCTACATCACCAATAAACATGCAAATTGCAAGGGAAGTCTACCCAGAAGAATCTCCAACAAAAAAAATTAAACTCAGGTAATTACAAATCAAAATTATCTATACATATAAACCAATCACACATTAACTAAATTATTCGGTGGTACTTTTATTTCATGCATGGCAAAGACAACATCCATGAGTAAAATCCTGTAATCATTGAAGGATGACTGAAGCTGCAACAAGTATTATGAAGGAGTTCAAACATATTTCATTTTGAATAATGTTTGATTACACCATCATAATGAACATATCAGTGTTAAGACTAATATATTTTGTATAATTATTTTGTGAACAACAACTTTGACAGGTTCATTTAAAACTAATATATAACACTTTTGTATGTATTAAATGAAATGTTGTTATATAATCTTGTCTTTCAATTCCAAATTTATCAATGATATTAATTACAGCAACCCAACGCATAGCGTGGGGTAAATACTAGTAAAAATTAAAAATGACCCTGCCTTGGCATTTGGCAAAATGTCATTTTTTTTCTTTTCAAGTTAACCTATCATTTTCTCTCTCGCTTTCTTTTGTAATCTCATTTCCTTTTTTTTTTTTCCGTTACCCCAACAAGCTCTTTAATTATTATTTTCCCTCTCTTTGCCTCCCTGAGAAATGAAGATGGCTATGGAGGATTCACGATCGAGCAACTCGCATCTTATTCGCTCCATGGCTTTCGAGGCTCTGTCTATCGCTGTTCAAACAAGAGGTTAAGAATCCGATACCTAGTTCTCCAAGAACTGTATTGAGTTTGTTAAAGTGTTTTTCTATTTTTAGTGTTCTTTTTTTTGGGAATTTGTTGGTTTGAATATTTCTTTGCTTGAAATCTGAAAATTTGAAGAATTCAAGTACCAATTTCTAGGTTTGTCATGAAATTATATGAGAATTTAGAAGCTTATTTTGAAAGAATCAGTGAATTGAATTTTTAGGGTTTTATGGAATAATTGCTCCTTTAGTTAGGGTTTCATGTGAAATTACTAAAAATGCTTTAGCTTTCAAGTGTGGATTCTGTGGAAGAAGAAGATGAAATTTAGAAATTGGGCGAGCCGGGCCTGGATATCTCTTTTGAAATTAGGTTCGGGCCTGGGCACCTAATGTTACTCATATTTTGGGTCGGGCCTGAACAGAGATAAAAGGTATTGATACCTTGTTTGGGCCCGACCCGAATCCAATCCGGCCCATGAACAGGTCTAATCGTTACTAAATAAAGCATGTTTATTCAATTTTCAAATTTTTTATTTATTATATTGATAAAAATTAAAATTAAAATAAATTATTGAAGGGTTGACCTTGAATTATACGATTTTTCACATTTTGATATTTATAAAATAATTCACGATTAGATGCTTTAATTTTCATTCCATCAAATATTTCATCCTAAACACTGATTCTGTTAATAATACATTAATATGATAAAAAATAATCAATAAAATCATAATACGTGATAAAAAATACAAATCAATTTTTATTTTATATTTCATATGAAAATTGAAGTCCAAAATCTCTAATGTAAAATTTCATATTCTGATAAACAATTAGAGATGTCCATGGCCGAGCTCGGACCAAGATCCGGCCCATTTTTTAAACGGATCTCGTTTCTTGTCCAAATCTATTTTTCGAATTTAATATTTTTGTTTAAACTCTAAACTCTCCTAAATATTGAACAGACTTTCAAATTTGAACGAATAATCTGATCCTTATACAAGTTTATAAATAATAACCTCCGTAAACATATATATATATATGCTCCATGCATCACAGCCACTACCCTATATGCGGTTTTTTAATTCAAATATTGTTTTTTTCTTTTTTATTTCTCAAATTAACGATTATTCGATTTTATTTACTAAAATATGTTGATTTTAGATATAGTTTGGAAACCGCCATTACTGATGGCGGTTTCCAAATACAAAGAATTTAAAAAAAAAAAAATACATGGAGAAGTCGCCTCCATCTAAATATAAATTTTGTAATTTTTTTTTATCATGAGGGGAAACCGCTCTCATGGAGGGCGGCTTCCCTTTACTTTTTTTTTATTTAAAAAAAAATTAGTAACAAAATTAAAAAATTTATATAATTTATAATTTTAAAATTTAAATAACAAAATTAAAAAAATAACAATTTTAAAAATTTTAAAAATTATGTAATTTGTATATAAAATTTGTTTATACAATTCCTGTATTTTTTTAACTATATGTATACAATTTATATATTTTTTTAACTGTATGTATAACGGTATTTTTTTTTATGCGAACTCTCTCTCGATGTACCAGATTGATAAACCTTCATTCCTGCATAATCCGCAACGTTTTGGTTAGCCTTTCTCCCGGAGGTCCATTTCATTATAAATACAAGTTGATTTTAGCTGACCATGTGGATCACTCCGTATTTTTGGATTGGGACCTACCGCTATACATATAGTTATTGTATACATACAGTTAAAAAACATATAAATTGTATACATACAGTTAAAAAAAATACAAAAATTGTATAAACAAATTTTATATAAAAAATTTATATATACAAATTATATAATTTTTAAATTTTTTGTAAATTATTATTTTTTAATTTTGTTATTTAAATTTTAAATTTTATTAATTTATATTTTTTAAAATTATATAATTTTTAATTTTAATTTTTTTTTAAAAAAAAAACAATGAAAAAGCCGCCCTCGTGAGAGACTTCCATTCATGAAGGAAAGCCGCCCTCTCTTAGAGCGGTTTCCTCATGATAAAAAAAATTATAAAATTTGTGTTGAGAAACTGTCTTATGTTTTTTTTTTTTTTTTTAAATTATTTTTTTGTTTTTGGAAATCGTCACAAGTTATATTTAAAATCAACACATTTCGATAAATAAAATTGAATGATGGCTAATTTAAAAAGAAATAAAAAAGCAAAATTTGAATAAAAAGAACACTTGTATGCTACTAGAAATTCTCCATTTTAAGCTTTAACCTCCCAAAAAATCTTCAGCTGCCACCTATCTAGCAATAGCATGATTTATAGTCACAAAGAGACTGAACCCAACGCTGCTCATTCGTCATAGTTAGGACTGAGAATTACTGAATTAGGGTGCATAGGTTCGGCCTCGAACGGCAATCTTAGGGGCTGGCGTCAATGTTTGCATTGGTCCATCGAGTGGCTCATAACTCATGAGTCATGTCAAGAGTCATGCCCAACCACCCAAAGCTGTTTTCACATTTGAGTTGTGTCTGGTAAGTTTTGAGAAAATCTCAGTTTTACCCCTTCGGCTTGCTTTTTACCATTTTGGAAAGAATTTTATTAATAAGTGTCCTTAAAATATTTTTTAAAATTGATTAATATATTATTTATAATAATAAAATAATATTAAATATAATAATTGATAATTTTATTTATTATTTTTAATGTATTATAAGATATTTGTTAATAAAATCTTTTTAAAAATACAAATGTCATATCCAATTCCAAGATTACGTTAGGTTTTGTCTGTCATTCTCTGCAATTATATCGTCATTTTTAATATCTTGCTTCATCCTTCTTTTTTTCGTTTTTCGTTTTTCCAAATGAAAAGTTCCGATCCATGACATCAATCAACTGATGCATCAGACAGTGCTGTAAGATGTACCTATATATTATCTGGGATTTTAAAACAGTTCTGGGTAGAATCTTAAATTTTACTAGCGATTTTCAGTTTTAATCTTTTCCAATCAATTCCCCCCCCCCCCTCATTAGATAGATTTTTATTTTATTTTACTAAACCTTCGTATTTGATATATATGTATATATATATATATATCTCAAATACGAAGGTTTAAAAACAATGGTTATTGTGATTTTTTATATGTTTGATATTTTAACAAATCGACCATTGGATTTAACAATATAATTGTACTCGTCATGCATGTAAAATTTCGAATCAATCCGATATCTTTATCGTATCGATCGAGAATACTGTCTTTTTCAATATATATTTAACGGTTGAAAAGTTTTTTACATCGACCAAATAGTTAGACATTTTTAATTTACTCGAAACTCGACGTGCATGATCTACGTGAGTAGAACATGAAATACGACAGTCGGATCAAACAAATATAAATCGTATAAAAAGTTATGAAAGTGTGTAAAACTAATTTAGTTTTATACTAGTGTAAGTGGATCTCTCCTCGTATATATATATATATATATATATATATATATATATATATATATATATATATATATATATATATATATATAGAGAGAGAGAGAGAGAGAGAGAGAGAGAGAGAGAGAGATCAACATTAATCGGTTTGAACGTTATTCGATTTTAAAATTAATCGATTATAAAAATCATTTATTCAGTTAGTTCAATCGGTTATCGATTTTTAAAATTTCTAACCGAATAAATCGAACTAACCGACTCTTTTAATTTTATTTTATATATAATATAAATAAAATAGATTTATATAATAATTTAAAATTATATATAATATATCATTTATATTAGATAATAATATATAAAATACAATAAATAAATTATTTTTTAAATAGTTAAAATCGATTAAACTGACCGAATCGACCGACTTAAGTCGGTTTCGAGTTATTATATTTTATTTTAAGATTCTTTGTCATTCGATTCGATCAATTTTATAAGTTTAATCGGTTTAATCGATTTTCAAAATTTTAAAATCGAAACGATTGAACCGATCGAATACTTACCTCTAAGTATATAGCATTTTTTGCACTTAAAACATTTTGATAAGGATAACTATCTCTTATGATTTGAGTTTCCTTTTTCTTAATTGCAAAATAAATACGGTAACATTGGACACGACATGAAAAAAAATACGGATACGAAACGACATGATTACACGAATGTGTCAAAATTTATATAACACAAACTATTAACATTTCAAAATTTATATTAATATAAAACACCTTAAATACAAGAAAATACACAAACATAATACTAATACACGAATTGTCAGGTCTATTGCAAATAAAAAAATAAAGAGTTTCTAAAATAAAATTTTCATCGCCTAATTCAACTTTTTTTTTAAAAAAATAAATAAATATTTTCCAAGTATTTAAACTTTTTTTTAACAAAAAGAATTATTAAAAAAAGTGTTATATATTTATAGATTGACAGCTAGGTCCACCGGCCCATCATCCGTAAACAGCCCAGTAACAGTCTTCTAGGGAAAGCCCATAAAAGCAGAATATAAAATATATCGAGCCGACGAGCCAGCAGCTTGAAGCGTGATTTGCACAGTGAAAATCTGTCGATTCGAACGATTCAGTCGATTTTATTTTTTTTTTATCATAAATTTAAATAATAATTTTTAACCTCTTTTACATTTTAACTTAAGTAATAGTTTTTATTTTTTAACCATTCAAAGTCAATCTATAAACTTAATAATTTCTACAATAACGGATGTGAAGAAGGTCAAAAGCACAGGCGATGACCATACCGATGATCGCCACCGGTTAGTCCAAGTGAGAGAATTCAATTAAAAAATATATTAAATATTAAATATATTATTTTAAAATTAAATAAATATTAAATAAAAATATGTGATTGATTTAATAATATGATTTATAATATATAATTTAGAGACTAAAATTTTAAATTTCACCACTTAAAAAAATTAAATAAAAATTAATAAAATTAATTTTTTAACAAATTAATTAATTTTTTATCGATTTTTACCAAATCGATAAATGAATAATTTTTTTATACTTGTCGAATCGAACAAATTTTTAATTTTTAATTAATCTAATTCGATTTTTTCAATACTAGGAATGCCCATCCAAATCTTCTCTTGGTGGAGCTGCTGGCTACGCCATCATTACGTCCACGGTTACTATGTTACAAGAAAATCCAACGGCTGAGATTTGACATCAGGGCTCGGGGAAGAAGAATTTCGAGTAGGAAAAATCATCGTTAGTCACTTGAAGTCCTTTTAACTGAATTTTCGGGGTGGGCAGAAATTAGATTAAAAAAAAGAAAACAAGAAGACCGGTGAGCAAATCTCTTTTATCAGTAAATTAAGTAATTAACTTGGGATTCCAAATTAACCAAGCATATGCATCCACCTAGATCTGCTCATTGATCGGACAGCACGTCCGGTCCGATAAATCTTGTCCGTATTGGATCGAATTTGAATAAGAATATTTGTAATTCGGATCAGACTGACCTGGCCAGAATTACTATTCATATAATAAAATAATATATATATTTTTAAATTTAAGTATAAAAATTAATAAAAAATAATGAAAAATAAAAAAATATTTTTTAAATATAAATGAACAGTGACTCGGACCCGTGGGTTGGCTCGAGCCCGCCTAGGATCGGGCTTGGGCAAGGAGTTCAAAAAAATTTATGGCCGCGGCCCGGCCCATGAGCACTTCTACATCCACCCCATGTAGACACCGGATTTTATCCGGGTATAATTTTTTATTATTAAAACAAAAAAACAAAAAAAAGGAAAAATCAGAAAAACAAAAAAAATAAAAAATTTTGGATAATTCCGAAAATTAAAGGAAAAATCAAAAGAAATTCGGAATTAATAAAAAATGAGAAAAACAAGTTTGGGTTGAAATAAACTACCTCTTTGGATTGAAATTTGACTCTAAAAAATGAGATTAAATTGAAATTCCTAATCCTAGTGGAACTAAATCTCTTCTCTATAAAAAGAACCCAAGCACCACAATCAGAAAGGACATCAAAAAATATCAGAAATCAAGGAGAGTTAGAAGCAATTATAGGTTTTTTTCGAAATAAAAAAAAAAAAAATTGAGAGAAAAAATTCGAAAATTCAAAAGTGAGAGTTAGAGTTTGTTTCGAAAAAAGTTCTTGAGAAAGAAAAGTTGTGTTTCAATTAGAGGAAACACATTCTAGAGAGATTCAAAAAAAAACTAATTTGATATTTGAAAAGAGGAGATCGAAAGGAATTTTTGGTGATTTTTCGGGAATTTTTTGACCACCGGCACCGGCGGCGACAGCGGCGGCGGCAGCAGCATCTCACCAGAATCTGGAAAAATCTGGGTTTGGTGTTCTTGGTGTTCTTGAAGAATTTCAGAGAAAAAAGAGATTTTTTTTTTTTAAAGAGGTAAACAAATAAAAAAAAATTGTTTTTTAGAGACAGCAGGGGCCCGGGCCAGCAGGCCCGCGCGGCCCGCGCCTGGGCTGGCTCCCCCCTGCTGTCTTCATTCTTCTTTTGTTTCAATTTGGCTTTGTTTTTACGTTACTATATCTTTAATGTTTCATTCATTTTTTTTGTTTTGTCTCTTTTATTTTTTGTCTTATTAGGTTTTGTTTTGTTTTATTTGATTTGATTTGATTTTATTATTTATTATTTATTTACTAATTATTTTCTTTAAGTTTTTTTGGCAGGTTTTATATTATATTATTATTATTTGTATATCACTATTATTATTGTCATTATTATTTATTATTTTACTAACCATATATATATTTTTTAGAAAACTATTATTATTATATTATATTATATTATATTATATTAGTATATTATATTATATATTATATTTCATATTTTATTTTACTAAGAATTGTATATTTTTAATATTGTTAATTTATTTCTTAGATTAGATTGATTAATTTAATTGAAGAATAATTATTTTTTTAATTAATAAATTGAGATTTTTTCCAATGATGAAATTCAAAGAAATTACGAACGGTTAATTTCTGAGAAATTTCTAGGTGAGAAATTTCTCTTAAAAATTCTCCAGAATGAATGGAAAGATATTTTAAGAGATTAATTTCAATACCAACAAAAATAAAAAATTTATTTTTTTAAGAATAATTAATTTTCAAAATCTTTTTTTCTCAAAATTGATTTTCCATAATAAATGCTTAATTTAAATTGAAGGATAAATTAAGATTTTTTCCGATGATGAAATTCAAGAAAGTTGCGAATGGTTGACTTTTAAGAAATTTCTAGGTGAGAAAAATTCTTTTAAAAATTCTCCAGAAAGAATGGAAGAATATTTTAAGAGATGATTTTCGATATGAAAAATCACAATTTATTTTTCAAAACAAACATTAATAAAATGTGGATAATTTTTGGAAGATTAATTTAAGAGAAATAACTTGGCTAAATAATTCTAACTTTTCCGACGACGGAGCCTCTTCAATTGAACGAATGGTTTCTTTTGAATACTCTCGAGGTGAGGAAACATTTTTTAGTAATTTCTCCAGAATGAATGGGAGGAAGACCTAAAAAATAATCTCCGATATTTCTAACTTTAATAATAAAAATGAAAATAGGATAGACAAGACCAATTAATTAAGACTTTTTAGGTATCACAAGATTGATTAGGTACTATCTCTTAGATAGGCGTTGTGAGGGTGCTAATCCTTCCTCACACGTAACCGTACTCCCGAACCTAGTTCTGATAAGTAGACCAGAACCTATTCTTTTTAAGGTGCCTTAGTCAAGCTTAGGATTACTTTAAATAGGATAGATTCATAAAGGTGACTAATCACACCTAGATTAGATGATTAGTGGCGACTCCATTGATTTGCGTCTAGCATGCTGAATTCGTATTTGGCACGTTATGACAGTTTGGCGACTCCACTGGGGACACTTGAGAGTCGAGCCATAAATTAGTCTTGTGATAAATTAGGTTTTAAAAATTGGTCTTTAAGTGTTTAATTGTTTATTTATTTGTTTATTTGTTTATTTATTTATTTATTTTTATTATTTGTACTAACAATTTTTGTTTCATTGTACATTTATGGGTAAAGAGAGGTTTGAATGTCCCTTCGCACACACGACACATTGCATATCACAAAGTCCTATACCCGGACTCGTCCCTTTTAGGAGGGGGTAAAGTACCTACGCCTCGAGAGGTGAAAACCTCCGCAACGGCTAGCGAAACACCTTCAGAGTGTAAAGTACCAAAGTCTTTGAGAGATGATAAATCTCCGCCATAACTTTGGAAAATACTCTCACCCGAATTGAACCCTTCCGGTTGGAGCCTGTAATGGGTGAGGAATGGGGTGCCTTACTCATCCTACATGGATGATGTTAAGGAGCAATTTGGGGACCTTTTTAGCTTGGTCAAGTATCCTAACCCAGCATATAAACAAAACTTAAGTGGCCAAACTTTAAGATAGAGCCATATCCAACCTTATATAGAAGAGAACCCGAATTTAGGACACATGAAGGGACAATTCTTACCCTATACTTTTATCATTAACATGATGCTTTGTTCACCTAACACGTTTGTTTTGTTGATACGCTTACCATGATGATGTAATGCTTACACATGTTGCTGTATTTTTATCTTTTCATAAGTTTGTTGACATAACATCTAACTGTTTGTTTCTTTCTTTTCATACATCATGCATCTTCATAAAGTCATCTTGCCACATAACGGTCTAGATAGAAAGAATGTCTACTGAATCCATGGAAAACCTGACAGTCGCCAAGCGTGAGTCTGCCAATAGTTTGAAGCTTAGGTCTGAAGCAATCCAGCAAAGTACAGGAGATTGTCTTCCAGTCGGGTATGTCTCTACTCTTCCCGAGAGAGTTCATATGGATCTGGCACAGAACAACCTTGAAGATTTGATCAGCATTTGGCATTCCTGGAATGGAACTCGACAAGAAACATTCAGACGAAAGTATGGGGACCTGGCCTTGCTCCTATCTGTTGAAGTTGATAATAACCTGGTAAGAGCCATGATGCAGTTTTGGGACCCATCATACAGGTGCTTTGTGTTCAACGAAGTAGATATGGTTCCAACTATAGAAGAATATTCAGCACTGCTTCATTTGGATCCTCCTAATCCAGACAAAGTCTACTGGAAGAACAAGACAGGTTTTCGGAAGAAAGTAGCAAAGATCATGGGAATCAGCTTGACAGAAGTTGACAAGATTGTGAAGACAAAGGGTAAAAGCACTGGTATTCCATGGAATATTCTCCGAAACTTCATTGTCAAACACCCGGATGATGATAAAGGTTTGGAGGTGATGGCTTTGGCTATTTACGGACTTATGGTTTTCCCGAAGATATTGGGACATATTGAAACAACTGTGGTGAATTTCATGGACCAAGTTCGACATCAGATCAATACAGCTCCAGCTATATTAGCCGAGTCTATCAGGTCACTGAATCACTGCAGGAGAAATGGAAAAGGGCGTTTCATCGGATGTTTACAGTTGCTCTACATCTGGATGAAAAGTCATTTTGAGTGCCAAGAGTCGAAGTTCCGAAAGCCGTACTTCACCACTAGCATCCCTATCAAGGAATTCTGTGAAAGCACATGGCCTGAGTCAAGGTCAAAAGAAGAATGAATAGTGATGTTACGAGAACTTACAAGCCGACAAGTGATCTGGAAAGCACCATGGATGCCTCATGGACCTATGTTATTTAGCTGTGGTGATCAACCTTGGGTTCCTCTCTTGGGACTTTGGGGTGCCGTTAGCTACTCTCCCATCATGGTACGGAGACAGGCGGGGTATAAGCAGTTCATACCGATGACCCATGGACTTAACCAGATGGACTTCTCCTATTCAGACAATGGGGTTATCACCAGGATAGAAGAACTCACAAAGGCTTGGAAATTAACGGTTAGAGTCGAAGGGGGTAGTATCTCATGGAACACTACTCCTGAATACTCTGTGTGGCAAGCCAGGAGAACCAAAGATATTGTGATTCCTTGCAAAAGAAGTTCAGACGGTTTGGCCAAGGTTATAGCTTCGGATCCTATGCTAAGGATAGAAAAGGCTAAAAGAAAGCTACAAGAAGAGAAAGATGGATTGGGAGAAGAAAATCGAAAGCTGCAATCAAGGGTAGAAGAGTTAGAAAAAGGATTGAACAAAGAAAAAAGCAAGGCCAAGAAGCTTCGATTGAAGGTTCGAAAGTTGGGGGATGGTTTAGTGGAAAGAGATGGTATTGTTCAGAAGCTCACCGAGGATGGCGACATTTTGAAAGAATCCTTGACAGTTATGGAAAATAAATATTCGCTTTTGATTACTGAGGTCGGACGCCTAAAAGATGAGAATGGAGAGTTATTGTTTGATCAAGAAAGAAGAATAGCTGATTGCCAGGAATTAGTTACCGAATTAATGAACTTGAAGGAAGAATATTCCAAACTCCAAGATACGGACTCTAAAAAGCGAAATCTTCTTGAAAATATGTTTGACCATTTTGATGTGGCATCCCGTAAGGCAGAAGACATGTATGATAGGATCATGGAGGTTAAGGCGAAAGTACATCCATTCCATGAAAACGGCCATCTCATATACGAACTTTTGGATGAAGCTCAGTCTCACTACCGTCAGATTGTCAAGTTCCTTTGGAGGCGTTAGGATTTTTCTTATTTAGATTTATGATTTTAGGATTCTTTGTAAGAACTTTTCATTTTTTAGGACCAGTTGAAGTTGTTATTTTATTTTTATGTTTTTAGGATCGCTTTGGTTTTTAGGATTTCTATGGATTTGGTAATTTTATTTATAAAATTCTTTTTATCTACATTTGTTATGTGGCTGGTGTTCTTTCATAGCATTTCATCCATATGTGCATAAACATCATCAATTTAGATTTAAAGTTTTAAGCATATCATCCTAATTTAAAAAACTTTGCTAAAGGTTCAAGGATAGCTCGACAGTCAGAATCTTCGAGACAGTCTTCTCGTCACTCTTACAACACCAGATCAAGAGTTAAAGAAATGGCTGAAGAACAATCTTCAAGAATAGATAAGGTAGAACAAGCTCAGGATGAGATTAGAGAGCAGTTAAGTTCTTTGCTGGAAATGATGAGAAGTCTGAAAGGGAAGAATAAGGATGATGAATCTGGTTCTCAGGGGAAAGAGCAGAATGTGGGTGAATCCTTATGTCCGCCCGATTTTCGACCTCAAGCACAACATGAACAATTGCAACAGATGCCCTACATGGAAGGATTCACTTATCCACACAGCCAACCTCAAATCCCGGGGTTCACTTTTCCTGTTCCTGGAACAAAGATAGACCCAGTCCAAGTTCCAGATTTGGACGATCCTAAAGAGTTAGAGAAGCTGAAAGTGGCAGAAGAGATCGAGTCTCGTAAAATGAAGATGATTGAAGAAAGGCTTCAAGCTGTTGAGGGGCTAGACTGCTATGGTTCTATGGATGCTGAGGGGCTTTGTTTAGTGCCGAATGTAGTAATCCCGCCTAAGTTCAAGACTCCTGACTTTGAAAAGTTTGATGGGTCTAAGTGTCCCATATCTCATGTCACCATGTACTGCCGGAAAATGGCAGCCCACACCAGAAATGACAAGCTGCTGGTCCATGTCTTTCAGGATAGTCTTACGGGGTCCGCTGCTAGATGGTATGTTCAACTAGACAGGAATCGAGTTCGTACTTGGAAAGAATTGGCCAAGGCATTCATTAGCCAATATAAGCATATCGTTGATATGGCTCCTGATCGTTTGTCTCTACAAAATATGGAGAAGAAGTCTACCGAAAGTTTTAAGGACTATGCCCAGAGATGGAGAGATATTGCTGCCCAAATCCAGCCACCTCTGACTGAGAAAGAGACTACGGTACTTTTCGTTAGTACTCTTAAGGCTCCGTACTACGACAGGATGATTGGGAACGCCACAAAGAACTTTGCTGATATGGTGATTTCTGGCGAAATCATAGAAAATGCCATCAAGAGTGGCAAGATTGAAGGGGGAGAATCTGTTGTGAAGAGGAATAATGTGACAAAGAAGAAGGAAGCTGATGTCCAGACTGTTGCATATGGGGGGCAACAAACGGGAGGTTACGTCCCACACTTCCCGCAGTCCATGTACCAGTCATACTACCCGAATACCAATGCCATCAATCCGATTTCATATGCTTATCCACCTGCACCTCCGCAGACATTCCAACCTAATTTCCGTCCAAGACCATTGGCTCCTCCAGTTGGGCCATCCATACAAGCTAATCAACCCACGAGTAATCAGAGGGGACCACGAGCCAACCAGGAAAGAATATCGTTTGATCTGATTCCCATGGCTTATGCAGACTTGCTTCCAGATCTTATCAAGAACCATCTGGTTGCACCTGTACACTTGGAACCTTTGAAACCTCCATACCCCAGGTGGTATGATCCTAATGCCCGATGTGACTACCATTCGGGAAACGTGGGACACTCCACCGAAAATTGTACAGCTCTGAAGTACAAAGTACAAGGTTTGATTAAGGCCGGGTTGATAAATTTTGAGGAGAAAGGTGGCCCGAACGTCAACGGTAATCCGCTACCAAACCATGCAAGGCCGGCGGTAAATGCTTTGGGAGATGGCAAGGTTACCGTGGTCAAGCGTAAAGTGGATGAGGTTACGACATCAATGGATTACATCTTCGATGTCCTGGTTAAAGCTAGCATGATTAGTCCTATATAGGCTAATTTAGGTAGCTATCTTGGTGAATATGATCCAGGCAAGATTTGCAAGTATCACCAAGGTATATTTGGCCATTCGTTGGAAGGTTGTGTTGAATTCCGGCAGGAGTTACAGAAACTGATGGATCTCTCCCGGATCGAGTTTTACACAGAATTTGGGGCAGATGAAATTGATATGGTAATTGGAGAATCTTCGGTGCCTGTTGTGAAACCGATCACATTCTTTTATGAGAAAAGGGCGAGTCAGTTCGAAGATGAGAAGCCAATGGGGATCAAAAATCCCGTTATTACGATTAGTGTCCCTAATCCATTCCCATACAAAAATGATAAAGTAGTACCATGGAGATATGGATGTGATGTCATGATCAATCCTGAGGCTGCCAATTTAACTGGAGTAGGAGGAGTGACTCGGAGTGGGCGTTGTTATTCGCCTGAAATACTTGATAGAGACAAGAAGGGAAAAGCAGTGGAAGAAGAAAAGAGTGAAGATCCAGGAAGCAAGACGAACCCATTGGTGGTTCAGGATACGGAATATAAGAAGCCTGTAACTGAGAGAGAGGCTTGTGAATTTTTGAAGCTGATCAAACACAGTGAATACAGTGTGGTTGAACAGTTGAATAAGATGCTAGCTCGGATTTCGCTGTTGTCACTATTGTTGAATTCCGAGCCTCACAAAGAAGCTTTGCTAAATGTCTTGAATAAGGCACATGTGCCTCACAATATTTCCGTGGAAAATGTGGGTCATATTGCAGGAAATCTGGTGGCTACTAATTTCATAACCTTTAATGATGATGAAATTCCTCCCGAAGGCAGGGGCAGTACTAAGGCCCTCCATATCACGGTCAAGTGCAAAAGTCATGTCATGGCTAAAGTACTTATTGATAATGGTTCTTCCATTAATGTTATGCCAATGACTACATTGTCCAAGCTTCCGATAGATGTGTCTCATATTCAACCTAGTCACATGATTGTGAGAGCTTTTGATGGGACCCGTCGAGCAGTCTTGGGAGATATCGAGATGCCTCTGCAGATTGGGCCTTGTACTTTCAAGATAAAGTTTCAGGTTATGGAGATTTCACCATCCTACAGTTGTCTATTGGGAAGGCCGTGGATTCATATGGCAGGGGCAGTTCCCTCATCGTTGCACCAAAAAAATCAAATTTGTTATGGAGGATTATCTGGTATGTATCAACGGGGAAGATGATTTATTGGTAACCCAGTCCCCAACTACGCCTTATGTCGAGGCAGCTGATGAAGCATTGGAGTGTTCTTTCAGATCGTTTGAGTTCATCAATGCGACATATGTTGGTGAAGGGTCAAAAGTGCTTGCTCCGCGTTTTTCTCGAACTGTTGGCATGTTGTTTAAACAGACTATTGGAATGGGTTGGCGAATTGGTTCTGGATTAGGGAAGCATCTTCAAGGGATCAGGGAGATGCCAGAGATTCAAGTAAACAGAGAAAGGTTTGGGTTAGGCTACAGGCCAACTAGGAGGGATTGGGAGATGGTCGAGTTCGAGAAGAGAAAGAAGAGATTAGCTCGTGTGAAAGGGTATGAGTCGGAGCCGAAGAAGATGGTCTTTCCTCATCTTTATTCCACTTTTCATTTAGGGGGATGTATTTATCCCGACATACTTCCGCCAAATTTAGAAGAAGCGTTTTCCGAGCTTTCTATTCAAATGGTGGAGAAAGCAGGAATGAAATTTGATGTCAAGGAAGAGTTGTTGGTGTACCCGTGCTCACCTGAAATGGAGCTGGGTAATTGGAAAGTGACAAAACTGCCGGTTATCCTTGAATCTCATAAAATGTAATGCAGTGAGTCAAATCCCTATTTGCTTATGCCCAAGGGCATTAGGGATGGTCTTTTATGTATGGGCTAGCTTATTTCTCATTATTTTAATAAATTAAGAACAAGATGCATTTTCATTCCCTCTTTCATTCATGGTTGTCATTTTTCTTCATTGTTGCCGTTATCTTTCTTCGTATACCAATATATATTCTTTCCATTCAATTCAATTTCAGGGTTCCAAATAATGAATACAAAGACAATCTTAATAATAATTTGGGATTCGATTTTGAAAACACAGTTCATGTTGATGAATTTGATAATGAAGAGGAATCAGATGATTATACTTTGTCTCCAGATTTATTGAGATTAATGGAACAAGAAAAGAAACCGATTGAACCACATCAAGAGGTTACTGAGATGATCAATTTGGGAGATAAGGAAAATAAGAAAGAAGTAAAGATCTGCGCGTCGTTGCCACCTGTTCAAAAGAAGAGATTAGAAGATTTGCTCAGAGAATTTGTGGATGTGTTCGCACGGTCATACCGAGACATGCCGGGTTTGGATACAGAAATTGTGGAGCACAAATTACCTTTGCGGCCAGAATGCAAGCCAGTGTAACAAAAGTTAAGACGGATGAGACTAGAGATGCTGTTGAAGATTATAGATGAAAGTTGATATGCAGTTTTGGCATGATTGGAGGAAAATTGGTAGAATTGCTTCACAAGTATATTAATGGCTGTTGAATTCCTTTACAAGCATATAGATTCCTTGTGGTGAATTTCTATAAGCTTGTCATTTTTCAATAAATGTTCTTTGATGAAAATATTCACATTTGAGATGATAATGGCCATCTTTCATATTCCTTTCACAAAATGAGAAATTATCCTTTGCTACCCCTTTTGAGCCTATTGGATTTTTTTCGAATAAACCCAACTAAGGATCACCCGCTACACCAGGGGGCAAGAGTGAAGAATTATCTTTCTATGGAGGGTCATACGTTTGGATCATATTTTTACACCATAAATGCTTTATGTCAGGAGGACATATATTGAAATGGATTGAGTTTCAAATTTTAAACTCACTTTATGATAAAAAAAAAAAACAATAAAAAGAAAAGAAAAGAAAAAGTGAAAAAAAAAGAAAAAAAGAAAGAAAAGAAATGAAAAGACAGATGTGCAAAGTTTTGAAAATCCTCATCGAAAAAAATGATCCATGGCTCGATTATCTTGGAAATGGAAAGAAAGATATGAAGTGTTTTGAGATAAAAAGATCCTTGGTTTGAATACCCTTAAACACATGTTTGAGCCTATTTTATCCATTCTTTCATAATCCCGAAACCTTAGCCTACATTACGTACCTGAAAAAGTCCATTTTGATCAAATGTGAATGTTTGAATTGGAAATCATGTATTGAATTAGGACATGCTTGTGGTATTATCAAGAGACAATGAAGTTTAGATGCATGAAGACAACTCAAAAAAAAAAGGGGAAAAGACTTGTTACAGTTTGATATGCTTAATTGCTTCCGAGAAGATTGAGACGAACACAGGATGAGGGAAGGTTCTTCTTGATACTTTGAGAAATAATTAGTTTTGAAGAAATTGCTCTCAAGTCACATGGCCATTGGAGATAATACACAACTATTTGTGGAGTTCTTATGAAGTGAAAAGCTTTTTTGAAGAAAGTATTATTTTGAGAAAGACAAATGAGGATGATTTGCCAAATACGGTGGAGAAATGTTTCTTTGAAAAAAAAATGTAAAAAGAATAAGAAAAAAAGAAAAAAGAAAAAAGAAAAAAAGAAAGAAAAAAGAAAAAAGAAAAAGGAGGACTCAAATTGAAAACCCGAAAAGGGCGGTTTGGGTCAATGGGGGTTGTCTAAGTTGAAAACCCGAAAGGGCGGCTTAGATATGAGGAGGATCAGCGTCGTCTAGAAAATTTCATGAAGATGGGGACAATGTCTAGTTTGATGAACTCTGAAGGATTGAAGACATCGATTGGAATTGGTTTTTAGATGAGAATTTTGAATGAACTGTTAAGATTGTCTAAGTATTCATTGTTTGGATATTGTTTTGTTATCCTAACACTTTGTTGATAAACTTTTTGAGATATTCCTTTATTCCTTGAGATGAACTCTTTTCCTTATTTTGATAATAAAGATATTTCTTTCCAGCTTTCCAGCCTATCTTTTTGCCTTCCATTTGTTATTCTCAACTTTATACATTTGCATTGAATAGAGGGAATGCATCGTGCATTGCGTTTGCTATGAAATTAGAATAATGATTGATAAATTAGAATATGATCTTAAGAGATCCCTGTATTTATTTTTATGAGAAATCTATGGATAATTGAACAGAAAACTCAGGAGATGAGATGAGATCTGATTTTTAAAAGTGAGAATCCGTGAAGATGAGAATTTCCAGGATGGAATGTAAAGCCCAGTTAAACTGGCATAAGATGAGATATAAAATGTTTGGCGTTTTGAAATTTTTGAAGAAAAAAATTTATATTCAGCAGATTTTGAAAATTGAAAGAGACAATAAGATTCGTTCTATCAGTTTAAAGCCAAGTGCAAACAGAGATGAATGATGAGCTTGAGAACCTTTTATCAAGAAATTCAGGGAGTTGATTTACAGAGCATTCATGACATCCATTTGCACGATATGCATCGGCATTCATGGCATTCATGTACTGCATTGCATTTATTTGCACACAAGAAAGTTTATTTCAGGTATTCAGTATGATTTGACATGGGTTTGGAATGCTAATTTGCGAGGTTAGCGATTTCTTTCGGGACTCAAGGTTTTTGAAGTCTACATTCACATTTGAGAATTTTGCAAATTTATTTAGTTTTTATTTAAAGTTGAAGCCTCGATGGAGGAGTATTTTCTTTTAAGGTTGAAGCCTCGGTGGAGTAGTTTTTATTTAAAGTTGAAGCCTCGGTGGAGGAGTTTTTATTTAAAGTTGAAGCCTCGGTGGAGGAGTATTTTCTTTTAAAGTTGAAGCCTCGATGGAGGAGTATTTTATTTAAAGTTGAAGCCTCGGTGGAGGAGTTTTTATTTAAAGTTGAAGCCTCGGTGGAGGAGTTTTTATTTAAAGTTGAAGCCTCGGTGGAGGAGTATTTATTTAAAGTTGAAGCCTCGGTGGAGGAGTTTTTATTTAAAGTTGAAGCCTCGGTGGAGGAGTTTTATTTAAAGTTGAAGCCTCGGTGGAGGAGTTTTTATTTAAAGTTGAAGCCTCGGTGGATGAGTTTTATTTAAAGTTGAAGCCTCGGTGGAGGAGTTTTTATTTAAAGTTGAAGCCTCGGTGGCGGAGTTTTTATTTAAAGTTGAAGCCTCGGTGGAGGAGTATTTTCATTTAAAGTTGACGCCTCGGTGGAGGAGTATTTTCGTTTAAAGTTGATGCCTCGGTGGAGGAGTATGTTTTTACGGTGAGTTTATTTAAAGTTTATGCCTCGCTTAGAGGAGCTTTTCTACGATAGGATTTTCTTTAAGTACATAGGACTTAGTACGGTGTCTACGTCTTTGCACATCCCCTGTTTCTCAGGGAATGCACAAAGAGGGGCAATTGTAGACACCGGATTTTATCCGGGTATAATTTTTTATTATTAAAACAAAAAAACAAAAAAAAAAAAAGGAAAAATCAGAAAAACAAAAAAAATCAAAAATTTTGGATAATTCCGAAAATTAAAGGAAAAATCAAAAGAAATTCGGAATTAATAAAAAATGAGAAAAACAAGTTTGGGTTGAAATAAACTACCTCTTTGGATTGAAATTGGACTCTAAAAAATGAGATTAAATTGAAATTCCTAATCCTAGTGGAACTAAATCTCTTCTCTATAAAAAGAACCCAAGCACCACAATCAGAAAGGACATCAAAAAATACAAGAAATCAAGGAGAGTTAGAAGCAATTATAGGTTTTTTTCGAAATAAAAAAAAAAATATTTTTTGAGAGAAAAAATTCGAAAATTCAAAAGTGAGAGTTAGAGTTTGTTTCGAAAAAAGTTCTTAAGAAAGAAAAGTTGTGTTTCAATTAGAGGAAACACATACTAAAAGTTGGTTGCCATTCGACGATCGACGGAGTAGATCGGAGGAGGTGAAGTTTCGAACTTCAATTTCAGATCTAGGAAATTCTAGAGAGATTCGAAAAAAACTAATTTGATATTTGAAAAGAGGAGATCGAAAGGAATTTTTGGTGATTTTTCGGGAATTTTTTGACCACCGGCACAGGCGGCGGCGACGGTGACACCGGCTGCGACAGCGGCGGCGGCAGCAGCATCTCACCAGAATCTGGAAAAATCTGGGTTTGGTGTTCTTGGTGTTCTTGAAGAATTTGAGAGAAAAAAGAGATTTTTTTTTTTTTTAAAAGAGGTAAACAAATATAAAAAAAATTGTTTTTTAGAGACAGCAGGGGCCCGGGCCAGCAGGTCCGCGCGTGGCCCGCGCGGCCCGCGCCTGGGCTGGCCCGTGCCTGGGCTGGCTCCCCCCTGCTGTCTTCATTCTTCTTTTGTTTCAATTTGGCTTTGTTTTTACGTTACTATGTCTTTGCTGTTTCATTCATTTTTTTTGTTTTGTCTCTTTTATTTTTGTCTTATTAGGTTTTGTTTTGTTTTATTTGATTTGATTTGATTATTTATTATTTATTTACTAATTATTTTCTTTAAGTTTTTTGGCAGGTTTTATATTATATTATTATTATTTGTATATCACTATTATTATTGTCATTATTATTTATTATTTTACTAACCATATATATATTTTTAGAAAACTATTATTATTATATTATATTATATTATATTAGTATATTATATTATATTATATATTATATTTCATATTTTATTTTACTAAGAATTGTATATTTTTAATATTGTTAATTTATTTCTTAGATTAGATTGATTAATTTAATTGAAGAATAATTATTTTTTTAATTAATAAATTGAGATTTTTTCCAATGATGAAATTCAAAGAAATTACGAACGGTTAATTTCTGAGAAATTTCTAGGTGAGAAATTTCTCTTAAAAATTCTCCAGAATGAATGGAAGGATATTTTAAGAGATTAATTTCAATACCAACAAAAATCAAAAATTTATTTTTTTAAGAATAATTAATTTTCAAAATCTTTTTTCTCAAAATTGATTTTCCATAATAAATGCTTAATTTAAATTGAAGGATAAATTAAGATTTTTTCCGATGATGAAATTCAAGAAAGTTGCGAATGGTTGACTTTTAAGAAATTTCTAGGTGAGAAAAATTCTTTTAAAAATTCTCCAGAAAGAATGGAAGAATATTTTAAGAGATGATTTTCGATATGAAAAATCACAATTTATTTTTCAAAACAAACATTAATAAAATGTGGATAATTTTTGGAAGATTAATTTAAGAGAAATAACTTGGCTAAATAATTCTAACTTTTCCGACGACGGAGCCTCTTCAATTGAACGAATGGTTTCTTTTGAATACTCTCGAGGTGAGGAAACATTTTTTAGTAATTTCTCCAGAATGAATGGAAGGAAGACCTAAAAAATAATCTCCGATATTTCTAACTTTAATAATAAAAATGAAAATAGGATAGACAAGACCAATTAATTAAGACTTTTTAGGTATCACAAGACTGATTAGGTACTATCTCTTAGATAGGCGTTGTGAGGGTGCTAATCCTTCCTCACACGTAACCGTACTCCCGAACTTAGTTCTGATAAGTAGACCAGAACCTATTCTTTTTAAGGTGCCTTAGTCAAGCTTAGGATTACTTTAAATAGGATAGATTCATAAAGGTGACTAATCACACCTAGATTAGATGATTAGTGGCGACTCCATTGATTTGCGTCTAGCATGCTGAATTCGTATTTGGCACGTTATGACACCCCATTAAGGGCTAGTTTAACATTGTTGTTGAAAAAAGTTTGGGTTAAAAAAAACTTGAGTTGAAAAAAGTGTGTTTAAAAAGTGGTGAAAAACTGTGGTTTAAGAACTTTTTAGTATTTGGCATTGTTGTGAAAAAGTATGGTGAGAATTGAAATGTAAAAAAAAAAAAATACTTTTAAAATAATAAAAGTGTAGAAATGTTAGGAGAATAAAGTCATTTTATCCAAAAATTAGTTTTTAAAGTCCAAAAGCTATATTTTTTGGCTTTTTTGTTTGACTTTTCAAATCATGGTTTCAATCGGAAAAGTTAATTTTTTTTATTTGTTTAACATTATATTTACGATAAAAAATAATTTTTAATCTCAAAAATTATGCCAAAAATAATGTTAAAAGAGTCCTAAGATAGCTGGTAAGATAAATGTCTTTTACCAATCTTCAAAACTTTACACTTTGAACAACTTAATCTTTCTAGTTTATGGTAAGAGATTTTTTAACATGTCATAAGATTATCGTTTTTTTGAAAATTTGCACTTTTCAAACTTAGAAAATAGATGGAATTTTAAGGTTATTCATTGGAGTAAATACTTTTATACCTAATTTATTAGAATTGTTCACAAATTTTTACACTTCAAATCTTAAATTTTTTTATAAGTACCCAAGACAAGAGAGAATTTAAGAGAGAGAACATTTCTAGTGTAATTATGATTAACAGTTTCATCAATATGTGTCCATATATATAGTACATATCTCAATCTTAATATATTTAAACCTCTAATAACATTTATATAGAATTCTATTAGAATTATAATTTAACCCAACTCATATTAAAAGTTAGATAATACCTATAAAAATATACTAATAAATTTAAATTTACTTGATCCAACCCATATTCAACAACTTTAATAATTTTGCTTAAACATACTTTTGATGCAGGCATACATGAAAAAAAAAAAGAAACTACATATCTCATATGACATTTGCCAAGAATTATGATTGCATGAAAACTAAAAAATTCGTTTAGCTTTCCCAAAATTTGCCTCAATTTCCAAGTTAATCGTGTTTTACTTGACTTGAAAAGTTTATAGCAAATAATTTTATCAAAATTAAAGACATGGTCTGTAATGAACATGAAGTTTAGTCCAGTTGATTTATGTAGTCAGCAAGTCAATAATTCAAATCTCAATCTCTGCGAGCCATTACCTTATTTTCAAGTTATAATTTTGTATTAAAAAAAAAAAATCAAAAAAAATTAATGAATGAAAATGATAAATGTCCATATCCATTTATCATCATCTTTTCTAATATTATTAACAAAATACAAGGTTAAAAAATCGAACCGGAAGTCTAATCGGTTAAATTTTTGATTTTCAGTCCAACCGGTTGGACCGGTCAGTTTGATATATATTTTTTTAATATTTAAACACTAAGTTTAATGTTAATATAAATTAACAAAAATATGCATTTGACTTAATGATATGATTTTTAATATAAAAATAAGAGGTTAAAGATTCAAATATCATTAATTACAAATAAAATTTTAAAAACTATATATAAAACCGATTTTTTTTTTTAACTAGTTGAACCGGTTTTGTTTCGATTTGATTAATGTCAGGTTTAAATATACTGTCTGAACCGGATAGATCACCGATTCTCGATTCAATTGGTCGGTCCAATCCGATTTTTTAATAAATGATAAAATATGAGACAATGGGATTAATTGT
This sequence comes from Fremontodendron californicum, assembly GCA_030761205.1. Classification (NCBI taxonomy): domain Eukaryota; kingdom Viridiplantae; phylum Streptophyta; class Magnoliopsida; order Malvales; family Malvaceae; genus Fremontodendron; species Fremontodendron californicum. Next base: position 5,740,075 of record JAULJL010000010.1, read on the forward strand.
TTCAACCTCCAATTCAACTAAGATATAGATGTGAAAAATTACATAATATTATAATAAGCTATTGATAAGCCTCGAATCTAATTCCATTTACAGCAAATCAAAAGTGATGGAAAAAAATAAAGGAAAGTTCGATTCTCTTGTGCTGTGGCTGTGGGGCAAGCCAACTAAGGTCTAAGGTCTCCGCCAATTACTGCTTGACAAATATCACATTGCCATTGCTGATTTGCTTAAGCATCTCCAAAAATCAATGGTAAAGCCTAAAAACTTATAGCCCCATGTGAAATGCTACAAATAATTTATGGTTCTTCTATATATGGTACAGTGATGAAGGAACAAAGCAGATGGTCAGTGTGAACACAGGTCAAAGTCATTAATGGAGGAATAATGTTGCTTTTTTGAGCCTCTGGGTGTGCTTATAATTTGAAGTTCCCAAGCTGTCTAAAGTTTCAAAACAAGGAGAGCTAATAACATGACTTACTTAGCTTTTCTCTTATTTTTCAACCTTATTTCATGGTTTCCCTCTTCTTCCCATGCACAAAATACAGACCTTAATTTGCCATTGAAAGCTGTAAACCTTGGGAACTGGCTTGTCACTGAAGGATGGATGAAAAGTTCTCGTTTTGATGGAATAATTAACAAAGATCTTTTGGTATATTACTATAGCTTTCCCTTCTCTTCAGTTAAGGTTTCAGTCATTTAATTATCAGAACTCACTGAAATTCCACTTATTTATTTATTTATTTTATGCTTAATTGGTATAGGATGGAACTCAAGTTCAATTTCTCTCCACAAAGTTAAACAAGTATTTGTGCTCTGAAAGTGGTGGTGGAACAGTCGTAGTAGCCAACCGTCCCTCAGCTTCTGGTTGGGAAACCTTCAGGGTTTGTTCTTTCATCAGCTAATTTATTGTTTAATGATTTTGCAAAGCTACAAACAAACTGAGCTCCAGGGAGCTTAATTATTAATTGTTAATATATATATATATATACTTATGCTTTCTTTGATGCAGTTGTGGAGGGTGAATGAGTCATACTTTAACTTCAGAGTGTTTAGCAAGCAGTTTGTGGGGTTGGGAAGTCAAGGTGTAGAAGCTGTTTCAAATACAGCTACCGATTCAGAGACATTTCAGATTGTAAGGAATGATGGTGATCTCAATCGAGTTCGCCTCAGAGCACCAAACGGGTTGTTCCTACAGGTACTTTGTTGTAATGACTTGTAAATTGCAAGAGTTTTCATTAGAGATCCAAGCATCTCGAATTGGGAGAATAAACATAAAAAAACCAGTCAGAAAAACTTTAACATGATATCTATGACATATTTTCCGGACTTGGGTGAGTGTCGGATATGGGTATACTCAATTTTTTTCATATATTTGGAAATCATAATCTCATATCCATGTTCGAATACGTACACGAATATTTTAGAAAAAATGAAAAGTTCGGATAGCATAGTTTATGACTTGTTCTCCAAGTATGATGTTTTCCTGTTATTCTCAACATTGCTTACCTCTTAAGGTTTCTTAAGCCAAAACTTTGAGTAGATATAGTTTTGATGTTTTATTCAAGTATTAAAATTGCCCTTTGCTGCAGTCAATTACCTTGTGGAGATATTGCTCTGCAAATCATTTTATTTACTTACTCCAATGAAATTCATGCTATGGTTGTGTGAAATTAATAAATTCATAGCTGTTAACAATTAATACTACTTTTCATCATTGGCTAAGCAAGTGATTGATTTGGATGGTTGATTGACTGATGACTGTCCTTTCAATACCATAATAATAATTTTTTCATCTTAAGGAACAAATGTTAGTTAAAGGCATTGACTATTTTGCTTTTCACATTGTAATTAGGCACAATCGGAGACACTAGTAACTGCTGATTATACAGGCTCTAGTTGGGACGATGGTGATCCATCTGTGTTCAAAATGACAATCTTACCAAACAACTTACAAGGTGAATTTCAAATCACAAATGGTTATGGCCCTGATAAAGCCCCTCAAGTCATGCAGGTAAGGGTCGACTTACTCGGTAAACAAGCCAGTTAGCAGGGTATTATATCAGAAATGACTCTTTATGAAACTATGGTTTTCAGGATCACTGGAATTCTTACATCACCGAGGAGGATTTCAATTTCATGTCAGCAAATGGTCTGACTGCTGTGAGAATACCTGTAGGGTGGTGGATAGCACATGATCCAACTCCACCAAAGCCTTTTGTTGGGGGCTCTTTGCAAGCCTTAGACAGAGGTTTCACATGGGCGGAGTAAGTAACTGAGTCTGTTGTTATGTACCAAAGAATAAAATCTGCAAGAAATCTTCTAGGATAGGGAAAATATACATTAACCATGACCTGTTTTTGCTGAAAAAAAAAAAGACTTGTCAATAACCAATATAAACAATCCTGTCTCTTCATGTACAATTTAATGCAGGAAATATGGGATGAAGGTAATTGTTGATTTGCATGCACTTAAAGCCTCACAGAACGGTAATGAGCACAGCGGGGCGAGAGATGGTTATCAGGAATGGGGAGATTCCAACATCGATGGGACTGTGGCAGTCATAGAGTTTCTTGCAGCAAGGTTAAGATGCAAAACTCTTCTCTTGTTAGAAATAAAATTAACTAATTGACCACTTTATATTATTTCTTTTACTTTGGTACAAAGAGGCTGCAACCGGTGATAAGGGAAGGGGTTGCAGTAGACCTGACAATTCGTGTATCCGTGTTGTGTTTATTTATTTTGTCATGTTATAATCGTATTTAAGATATTTTATATTTATATAAACTTTGATACGTTAATAATTCGTATTATATAGATTTTGAGACATTCGTGTATTCCTGTCGTGTTCGTGTTTTTTTTTTTTTGTGTCGTGTCGTGTTTTTAGTCGTGTTCATGTCGTGTCCAATATTACCAGGTCTAGGTTGCAGATGTTAGGATTCGAACCATAAATTTGCTGGATGTCACTTCTTAAGAGTGGTCACATGAAACCGGACTAAACCCCGTTTCTTGAAATGGTTAATGGATTCTCCTCAAAATTAAACCAGGCACTACTCTTGCATTTGAATGTTCGATATAATTCTTCGACAGATATGCTGGAAGACCAAGTTTGGCTGCAATTGAATTGATGAACGAGCCTTTTGCACCGGGTGTCACTTTAGATGCACTTACAACGTATTATAAAGCTGGATATGATGTCGTAAGGAAGCACACAAATGCTTATGTGGTGCTATCAAATCGTTTGGGACCTGCTGATTCAAAGGAGCTCCTCTCGTTCGCTAGTAGCTTGGATCGTGTAGTCATCGATGTGCATTACTACAACCTCTTTTCGGATGGGTTTAACAACATGAATGTGGAACAGAATATTGATTTCATCAAAAATCAACGATCTTCTGATCTCAGCACCTTGACCTCAGCTAACGGCCCCTTGGTTTTTGTTGGTAATTATTAAGTCTCAAAAGTGTTTTACCTATGCAGTATCCAAACTTTTGTTGTAATGTAATAGGAATAAATTTGAATGCTGGGGAATTTTTTTTTTGTGTGCAGGGGAATGGACTGCAGAATTTGCACGAAACGATGCATCAATGGAAGATTACCAGAGATTTGCAGAAGCTCAAATAGATGTATATGGTCGAGCAACTTTTGGGTGGGGCTACTGGGCTTATAAATGTGAGCAAAACCATTGGAGCCTCAGGTGGATGATTGAGAACAACTTTATAAAGCTTTGAAAATCACAATGGAGGTTTAAGTGAGAACAACTTGATCATAAAAGCTTTAAAATTACAATAAAATGATGCTGGGATTCAGGTTTCCTGCTAAAAGTTCATGCAATGGAAACCAGGAAACTCTAATTTCTGTTATATTAATAGTAAATTAAGATCTAAGCTTTAGCATTTAAATGCTAATCTACTTTGAAGCAAATTTTACGTTTGGGATATGAAGTCTGCTTTGATGCAGATTTGAAAAGGGTTAATTTGTAAATTAGTTATGTTGTTTGTTTGGTATTGAATAATTTTTTTTTTCAGTTTAGTACTTTAACTTTTATTCCCTCAATCACATTATTAGTTCATTGACTGACTAGAAAAAAAATAACCAATCACAGGCTGACACGTGGCAAAAACTGCCACATCATTAGTGCCACGTCATCATATAAGAAAAAATCCAAAAAAGTATCCCAAAAAATTCAAAAAAAAATTTATAAAAATAAAATAAAAAACTGATTTTTTTTTAAAAATAAAAATTTTAATTTTTAAAAAAAATTATAAATTAAAAAATTATAAAAATTATAAAAAAAATTATAAAAATTCAAAAAATAAATCTAAAAAATTCACAAAAAATATAAAAAATCCAAAATTTTATTTGAAAAACATATTTTTTTAAAAAAAAAATTAAAAAAAATTATAAAAAACAAATTAAAAAAATGATTTTTTTTAAAAAAAAAATCAAAATCTTAATTTTTTTTAAAATTTTAGTAATTAAAAAATTATAAAAATAATAAAAAACTTTATAAAAAATCAAAAGATAAATCTAAAAAATTCAAAATTAAAAAGAAAAATAAAAAATAAAATTTTAAAATATAGAAATTTCAAATTAAAAAAATATATGATAATTTGAAATTAAAAAAAAAAATAGAAATTTAAAATTTAAAAATAGAAACCTTTTTTTTATTTTTTTTCATTTTTATTAATAATATTCAGATTTTTGTTCTTATTTTTTTAATTTTTTTACAGATTTTTCAATATATATATATATATATAAAGTTTTCAATTTTTTATAATTCATAATTTATAATTTATTTTCAATTTTGGTTTTTTATTTTTATTTTATAATTATTAAAAAAATGAGATTTTCAAATTTTTTATTTTGATTTTTTAAATTTTTTATTAATTTTTTTTTGATTTTTTTGATTTTTTTGAATTTTTTCTTATATGATGACGTGGCAGTAATGATGTGGCAGTTTTGCCACGTGTCAAACTCTGATTGAGTATTTTTTTGCCTAGTCAGCCATTAACTAAAGGTGTTAGGGCAAAGGGCCAATGTGATTGAAAAAAATGAAAGTTTGAGTACCAAAGTGACAAAAAAAAATTATTCAAGTACCAAGAGACAAAACATTTAAAGTACATAGTTTAATTTACATATTAACCCATTTGAAAACTGCATTTCAAATTCTAACTAGATTTTTGATACTGGAAAGGGTACCCAGCATTATAATGAAAGATCCCATTGTGATACTGCCATGAGCAATCGACTTGAATTTGGCTGCTGATTAAATATTGGAAAAGAATAATAAAAAACTTGATTGCTATTCCACCATTCATCCAAACTAGAGGTGATCATGGGTTGGGTCGGGTCGGGTTTAGGTATAATATCTACACCATATACATTTGTCCAAGCCCGGCCTGACCCGAAATATGGGTTTCAAATTCTATCAAAATCCGTCCATATTTGTAAATGGGTAATCCAAATCCGTTTAGGCCCGTCAGTATTATTTTTTTTCTAAAAAAATCTAAACAAATATTTTTTTATCATTTAATTTTAATAATTTTATTTTTTTTTCTTTTATTAAGTTCTAAAACATGAATAACGTAGAATATTTTTAAATGTTTACAGTATAATAATATATATTTATTTTTTATATGATATAAATTACATAAAATATAAAAATAATATATTATATTATATAAATGAAAACGGTTCGGGCCGGGCTCGGACCTTGATTGTTGGAGCCAAGGCCCAGCCTATTTTCTAAATTGGGCTCATTTTTTTGCCCAAACCCATATTTCGGGTCTAATATTTTTGTCCAAACCCTCCAAATTATGAACGAATCTTCAAATTTGGACGGATAGCTCAACCTTTGAGCGGGTCTAATCCAAACTCAGTATTCATGAAATGAGAGCAAGAAATGTTTTTCCTTGCACTTCTTTTGGTAAGCAAGCAAATGATAAATAAAAAATTCAGGTTAAAAGGTTCTTTGTTTTTCTTTTTTCCCCACACATTCTTGCAAGTCATACAACTAACAATTATGAAGCGAAATTTAATCGAGTTGATTAATGCAGTCATACTTAAAAAATAACTTCCGACAAGTCTGGGTTCAAAACTCAGCACCTACCATCTCATTATGCCAAAAAAAAAAATACAACTAGCAATTATGAGTCGTGAATTTAATTCTCTTGGTTCATGTAATCATTCTTAAAAGATAATATCTAGTAAATTTGAAATCCAAAACTCAACATCTACAATCTTTTTATGCTGAAAAAAATGCAACTGGCAAAGTTCAAGGTTTTTTTTTTTTGTTTGTTTCCTTTTGTGGTTTCATCATCAAAATTTTTAATGGGCAAACTAGGGATGGTAATTTGTATTGCGGATTCGGATATCCGTGGATATTCGATCTATTTTTTGCTGATTCGGATCTGCAGATTTGGATAAAAGTCAGATTCGGATATTATAATTACTATCCGCAGCGGATTCAAAGTGGATGCGGATATGAACCCTCAAATATCCATTATCCGAATCCGCATAAGTTATGCGGATTCGGATATCCGAATCCTAATCCGGTTTTTATAAAACACATAAAATTTTGCTCTTGGAGAGACTTGAATCTTGGATTGCAAAGTTATCCACCAAAGACTTAACCAAGTAAGCTAAGTTTCAATTTTAAAATATCATGCTACTAAAATTAAATTATATAAAGTATAATGAAATATAATAATAATTTAAAAATATTTTTTCAAAATAAAATATAATAATAAATAAATTAATTATGTTAAATACCTTTAAATTTAAAAAATACATGGTACTTTTATAAAATAATATTTGATGACTTAATCAGCTTAATTAGTTAAATCACTCTAATGACAATGCTTATTTTATTTTTTACAAAATGACCTTGTAACGAAATTATGTACTTTAGTACTTATGTTAATTAAAATAAATATTAAAATATAATATTTTTTCTAATACGACATAAATATATATATATATATATATATATATATATATATATATAGAGAGAGAGAGAGAGAGAGAGAGATGTTTTAAGTATAAATCTTAAGAATCAAACTTTTATTAGCTTAAAAAATTATACATAAAATTCTTTTCGTCTTTTATTCTTTAATTTCATTGGATAATATAAAAGTAAATTTTGTTTAATACGACATAATATTTACATATATATATATATATGTTTTTAAGTATAAATCTTAAGAATCAAACTTTTATTAACTTAAAAAATTATACATAAAATCCTTTTTCATCTTTTATTCTTTTATTTTATTGGACAATATAAAAGTATAATGATAAAATGAATATAAAATTAAATTAGTTAATATATGTTAAACATGTATAAATTCTAAACATACATGATATTTTTATATAAATGTATAAACCTTAACAAATTATATACATATATGTATATATATATTTTTGAAATCCTTCACACGACATGAATACGATTAAGGATGACAACGAGTCGAATAATTAAAACACGATATAAAAATAACACAAACACAACATGAATACACGAACGTGTCAAAATCTATATAACACGAATTATTAATGTGTCATAATTTATATTAATATATAATATCTGAAACACGATTATGAAACGTTAAAGTACACGATCATGAACGATATGAATACACGTATTGACAGGTCTAAATCAAATACACATATCATTCTCATACCTATTTTATGTACTTTATTCTAGATTGTATGAAAAAAATTGTATGCATTTCGTCTAATCGTGTTCGATGTCAACGTGTTTGACTTGATTCGGATCAAAGTTTTGAACATAACTTTTTAAATCATGTTTGATTTGACTTGAAAATTAATATAAAATATTTTAATAATATTTATCAATATTTTTAGTATTTTTAATATTTATCAATATATTTAAATAAAAAGATAAAATTTAAGGATTTATTTATCTATTTTAACATTATAAAATAGCATAATAAAAAGAACCATTCAATTTTTTTATTTAAGGATTAAAAAAAAAATATTCAATCTATTATATTTCATCTCAAGAGTTAAATTAATGTTTAATTTTTTCTTTATGTAGCATCCAATTCAGTTGGAGATTCAGATAGCACATGTGTTGTTGAGGAAGAAGAGTAATCTTTCATAGTTGATATAACTAAGTTTTATGTTTGTTTTTAGTTTATGGAACAAATGCTTTTAGTTTATGGAACTAATTCCTTGTATTACCTAAATTATTTTTTGCATTTTGGAATTTTTATTTTCTTATTTAAGTTGTTGTTCTTGTATTTTAGAATTTACTTGTTGTTAATTATGAGTGATTTTGAATTTAAAATTAATTTTTGTTTGATTTTATAATTTTTAATTTTTTTTTTGACTTATCGGATTCAGATTTTTTGCGGATTCGGATATCCGGCGGATAATGTTAATTAATTTGGATTCGGATAGTAATATTCGAATTATTACGGATAATAAACGGATTCGGATTTCAAAGCAGATTTACGAATTCGGATAATACAAAAAATGACAGATATCCGACTCGCTACCATCCCTAAGCAAAACTTCAATCCATGTCATCGATGCCACATGTCATTTTTTTCTCTTGGCAAAATGATTTAACATTGTTAAGTTTTTTTTTATCCAAATAACAAAAAAAATTAAATAAAAACCAAAATTAATGTTATAGTAATAAAATGAAATTAGAGATATCTAGGCTTTTTAATTTTACAAAATTACTATCTACTAAAAAAACTACTCATCCTTTTTTAATATATTTTAATTTTAAAAGAATAACTACTCATTAAAAAAAACACTCACTTAATAATTTTTAAAAATATAAAATTTTTCTTATTTAATTTCATTTCCCCCCTTATTCTTTCCCTTTCCCTTTTTTTTCCCTCTCTCTCCCTGATTTCCTCATATTTTTTTAATTTTTTTCTATTTTTTCAGATTTAAAAAAAAATTTTGATTTTTTTTTTGAAAATTTGACTATTTATTTAAAAAAATTAATTCAAAAACCCTAAAAATAAAAGGAAAAGAGATATTTTTGAAAATTCAAAAAAAAACTTTTTATTTATTTTTTTTAAAAAATAATTCAAAAATGTTAAAACTTTTTAAAATTAAAACTTAAAAATAATTTTTTTTTTTTACTTGACATTCCTTTGACACATGAGGGCTTATTATTAGTTAACTAAACCATGTCAAATTTTTGTTAACGGGTTAGTCTGTTGAGTTAATTGCTTGACAAAATATAAGTTTCGATACCTAATTACGATTTTTTTTTCTTTAAGTACTAAATTGACCGAATATGTATAATTCAGTGGTCAAATTACACATTAACCCTTTAATAAAAGTACATGTATTAAATTTGTTAAAATTATGGTAAATGTCTAAATCCTTAATTTGAGAATTGAGATAGTAGATAGTATAGGGAGTAGGGACCAATCTTAGACTTTAATAGCCATATATGCTATAAGGTAGATTATTAGCTTATTCAATAGACCTATGAAATATTATATTTGTCTAATTAAAAAAAAAACGTTACCTAGTAAGAATATTCATCTATCTATTATCATGCCATGAAAATTTAATTTATAGGGCTCCAGCCTCCAAGTCATGCATTATCCCCTACTAATTTACTTTCTTGCTCTGGCAAAAAAAAAAAAAAACCCTACTTTCTTGTTAAACAAATATTAATAATAAGCAGATGTAAGTTAAATTTAAGAATTTTCCTATTTCTTCAGTAAATTTCATGAAGAGATCCAATTATAGAGCCCTAACAATCCATCCATCCATCTATTTTATTATTTTAGCCATGAAAAGTTACAACTTGTCTAAAATAGAGAGTTTAGTATCAATAATAATATATTCTTTGATGCTATATTAAAAAAAAAAAAAAAAGATTTAACTGAATTAAACAGGGAAAAAAAGAAAAGAAAAGTCTATAGGCTATAGCACGTGTATTATATATTTAATTAGATATCTTTCAAATTATCAATAAAATAGATATATGAAATTCAAGTAGATTTGATAATTCAGGTCGTATTTGTGTTATAATTGTGTAAGGTATTATATATTTATATAAATTTTAATATGTTACTGTTATATACATTTTGAAATGTTCGTGCATTCGTGTCATGTTAATATTAGTTTTTAGTATCGTTTTATGTTTTTGTCGTATATTAGTTATTTTTTTCATGTTATACTCGTGTCGTATAATTTTATCGTGTCTAAAATTAACAAATCTAAATGCAAGCCACATATATAATTATATGAAATTATTTCATTCATGTAAGTGGATTTTCTAAATTCTACGAGTAAAATTAGTAAAGATAACACATGTTTTAAAATATATTTAAAAAATAAAATATGTCATAATTATTTAACTTCGGTTATAAAATAAAAAAAAAAAAATCACTTTTTTCGTTGCATAAAAAATAAACTTGATAGCTTCGATATGTTTCTTAACAAAATCTAGAATAGAACACTAAATTATAAAGCTAAAGTAAGTTGCAACGGTATGACGATTATTACGACGAAAAGAAGGAACAAAAATTTCAACCATTAAAACAGTTTTGTTGGCGAATGGCGATGAAAATAATGATATTATTATTATTGTTTTAATTTGGTGCAGACCATTGAATTAGAATGCCAAAAATTCAAGTTACTACCTATTAGATTACAGTATAAGAAGGCATAAGCATAAACAACATGGTATAACCAAAGCAGTCTTCAGTTTCATCAAAACTTAGAACACTTCGAACTCGAACTCTCCGCCTTCGCTGCTGCCTGCTCTCTCAATCTCTCAACCAATGGCAGTTGCCTCCAACTCGCTCGTGTCTTTCACCCACGGCTCACCCTCACTGAGTCAACCCGGAAGGACCTCCCAGCCTCTTCCTTTCCCATCTCTTTCTTTGCCCGGATCTCGCTCACTCTCTCTAAAACTCATCCATCGATCCAACTCACCCCTTCATTGCTCTTTAAATGCACCCAACAGCACAGATAAAGACACCCCAATTGAAACAAGTAAACTTCTGTTTCTTTTTTTCCTCCCAATTTACACTTTTTTTTTTTTAATCTTTATGTTCTAAATTAAATCTGGGTTTGTTTATTTTTTCTTGATTGTTCAGGGTTCCCAGCTTATCCTACTGTGATGGACATTAATCAAATAAGAGAGATATTACCACACAGGTGAACTAAACTCTCTGGTTTTGATTATTATTTTTTTACCTTTTCTTTTGCTTGTTTCTGTTATATGTTTATTGGGTTTTTTTTTTTTGGCTTGTAGGTTTCCATTTTTGTTAGTGGATAGAGTTATAGAATATAATCCAGGGGTATCAGCTGTTGCTATAAAGAATGTGACTATAAATGATAACTTTTTTCCTGGACACTTCCCTGAGAGGCCTATAATGCCTGGTGTTCTCATGGTTGAGGTAATTGACTTTCCTTTAACTTATCCTTTTTTAGTTTGTTTGCCTTTTAGCTGAATGATTGGAAATTTAATCACTTTGTTTATCATTTAAATTTTGTTAAGTTTGATATTCTGGATGTTTTATTGCATGCATGGTTTCTTTATCGAGGATGTCTAATGTAGGATTTTATCAGTATGTATAAAGTTGTGTAGTTTTATCTGATAACCTATTGGTTATCAACCTAATTAAAGGAGGTCTTAGGCTGGTCCTGCTTTGTGATTACCTAAAATTTGGGAAATAGAAACCCTCACCAGCTAGCCAAAGTATAATTGTTGAGATGCACCAATACTAATATGGGGAAAGGGGGATAAGAAATATTTCGTGCGGTCTAAGCTGGAGGTTCGCAGTCTTACCTTAATTGTGGAATGAGGATGTCTGAATAGAGAAAAATTCTGGTTATTATGAAAAATTAATTTTTGATATATGTACTGTTCTGACCTAAGTTCATCAGTTCATGTAGCTAATGCCAACTAGCTTATGATTAAGTCTTAGCTTAGCTGAGACACATTTGTACCATTTTTCTTAACTAATCTAAGCTTAATTAATTGCTTAATGTTTCTCAAAAAAATAATCTGCCATCTTCTCTATAATTGGATTTTTTGGGGATGTGCTATGTTTCTCCCTCTTTCTCTTTTAATATATATATATATATATATATATATATATATTCATGATGTTTCTTTTCCATTAGTCACTGGATACCCAATTCTGCATACTGAATGTCAGAATGTTTTGAACTTGAAGATGCTATTTTTGCCCTGAAAATTAGGTGCTTGGATTATCCAGTTTCCATAAATTAGTTTATTAAAATCAATGCTACCTGCAGGCATGACACCACAGGTGTCTACTACTAGCTAGTTTGTTTTTTGGTCAATACTCTATAGTTCTGCAGTTAGTAACTTGTTTATTTTTGGCCATACGTCATTATTCAATCACATAAATAGAGTAGGGCAGTAGCAATCTTACTGCTGAGGTAAAACATGCTTGCACGAAGCCCTGGTAGTAGTCTGGGACGACATAGAAGTAACAACAACAAAAAAAAAGGTTGGACATATCATAGGTGTTTCTGTCCATAGCAACTATGTCGCTTAAATTCAATGGTGCTTCAGTTTATACTTCATCCGATTAAAATAATCTGTATTTCGTGATTTTGAGATAAAATTTTCATTCTTATGTTTCGGTAACTTATATTAGAACAAGCATTATACTCTATCAAGAGGTTCTTTTGTTGTTAATTTTGAATGCTGTGAGTCCCTTTCTCCAGAGGTGATAGGTTTCTAGTTATCTTGATTTACTCTAACATATTAATTATAACTGTAGCCAATGGCACACTCTAGGTGCTAGGACCCTTCTTTCGCCTGAGGCACTAGAAACAAAAAAAGGTGCTCGCCTAATACATACTAAAGAAAAAAGACAATTGTATGTATTATATATATATATATATATATATATATATATAATAAGCTAAAAAATATACTTATGATTTTGGTAATAAATGCTAAAGAGTTTGCTTCAAGATATTACCTAATCTTCCAAAGATTGAGCATAATATAGTTACTTGAAAGTCATTATCACACACTAACTTAGTGTTTCCTTCGCTTCCATTTTCAACAAAAATTTGTGCACAATCTATTACCATTTTTTTATTCTTCTAAAGATAGTTGGTTTTGTCTTGCATTGACTATTAAAAATATAGCTAACAAAAGATTAGAGGAAGAAAAATGACACTTTAAGTCATGTCTGCTTTTATGTGCCTTTCCTTATCAAAACAAAAAAAGTACGCGTAGGCACTGAAGGTGTGTGCTTGATCAAAGTTGCCTCGGCTGAAAGGGGTGAATCACTTTAGTTGATTAGCATTAACGCCTAGGTACATGCCATGAAAACACTGGTTATTACCCATAAGACCTGATCCTAGGTTTTAGTTATGATGCTGAATTGCATTTTCTCTCTCCAGGTTTTGGCCTCAGTCCTTCTTAATATCCCTTTTCGATTTCTTTTTTCAAAACTCTACTCTGCTATTATTCCGCCAAAAATTGAAAGTTTTGTTCTGAGTACTTTTAAAAGATGCAGTCACAGGTTTGCGGCTGGTTTGGCTAGTTTTGCCTATTCAACTCATCATCTGTAGTTATCAGTACATCATACTTAAAATTCTCCGTATCATCCGTTATTAAAGGGTTGCAGAATTTTCCCCCTTAATTACTTCTTTACACATGCTTTCAGACATTGTTAAGGATCCATATGTCTTCTGCTCTGTATTGAACATACTCAATGAACATGGGCTTGACTACATAGATTTGTTAGAGAATCAGCTGCAAAGACTTTTTCACCCTGAGATGCTATTGGCAGTTGACATGAATTTGTGTAGAGTATGTTAGCATGAATAAGTACTGTTAATATATTTTGATTCTTTTGTTATTCAATGCATTTTTTTGTTGAAAAGTAAGCTTAATTTTTTTTGGGAAAACAAGCAAATTTTATACTTTCGGCACCTGGTAATTGGAGTTCTGTCTGACCAAGTTTTGACTTATATGAGTAGTAACCCCCTCAGTGCAGTGTTCTATTCCAGCTGTGCTTGGTAGCTACTCTTTTGACTTGAATGATAATGCAAAGGAACTACGGATAATGTTTTTCATCACTTGTTTATTGCCTTTTGTACATCGACTTAGTTCCAGATTAGTTATGGTGTTATAGTATCACCTCATTTCAGGAGGTTTATACAGTTCAAGAATCTTTATTTTCAAAATAACATTAAATTGGCTTGCTTTAATTGTCTGCTACTTTGCCTCTTTGTTTTATGTAAGTATTGGGGTATGATCTTTAACCACTGCTGGATATCTTCTTTCATTCTTCTGTTTATTATCTAAAATTGGCTGTTCTGTATTTTTAAGGCAAAGTTTTGATTATTGTCAAAGCCTCCAAGCCTTCTTTGCCACTGCTAGTTGTTTACATCAAGTCATCTTTTTAGGTGCTTATGGTACACTTCACCTTTTAGCTTTCTTTATCCTGAATAACATGTACATAATGAAGGAAAAAAACAATGGCAATTTGTAAAACAATGTCTTCTATTATTATTGGCTGATTCCATGATCTGAATGATATTGGGATGTCAATCCAGTAGACTAGAAAAGAGATTAATGCTCTGGTATCACGCATAATCTTTAACTCAATAATCTTGAACTCCATTTCTTCTCGGTTTTCTTTCCTCTCTCTATGTCCATCGCATGTTTTGGTGACCTAAAGGTAGGCTGGTTGATGTTACCATGAGGATACCCCCAAGGCCTTGGTTACCAAAACGTTGTCATCTCTTGCTGCAAGGGTACCTATATAATCAAATTGCTAAAAATAATTTGGTATTTAGATGACCAATTTCCTGAATACTACACTGATCATTGCATTTTTAGTATTAGTAGGTACTAACAGAAGTATTTGCTTGGTCCAGGCAATGGCACAAGTCGGAGGCGTGGTTATGCTGCAACCTGAAGTGGGAGGTTCTCGGGAAAATTTCTTTTTTGCTGGAGTTGACAAAGTGAGATTTAGGAAACCAGTCATTGCAGGAGATACTTTGGTTATGAGGATGACACTTATCAAGCTGCAGAAGCGGTTTGGAATTGCAAAGATGGAAGGGAAAGCATACGTTGGAGGTGAGTTGGTATGTGAGGGTGAGTTCCTGATGGCTACTGGTAGTGATTGATATTCATACTTGTGTTTCCTCTAATTTTCTGGGAAGTCATGAGACAAGTCGTACCCGAGGCTTTTGTTCTGTATGCATCCCCTGCTAGAGAGGTTTTTGTTGTTTTTTCTTTGACAATCTGTTAGCAAGTTTTTTTTCCTTGTACTTTTGCAGACAAAGAAAAGGTTTCTTGAAGTTTCTTCTATCATTTCATATAGACTGAAATCAGTTAACAGTTATGAAAAAAAGGAGGTTTAACAATTAATAGTGACCATTTGGTCCTATGATTTGGAATGGTAAAAGAAAAAAGAAAGGAAAAAATATTGTAGGGACCTTTTGAATACACTTTTTGCTAGGGCTACTTGCAGGGTTCAATTAATTTTATATACATGTAAAACTCTTAAGACAGGCTGTTTCATGAGAATTAGGAACAGATGGGGAGAAATAAATGGCTTACCCTTTTTCATAAATTCAATGCTATGGAATTATAAACAATAATGTTGAAAGGACCACGGTTGGACTTGACTGCATGCATTCCTTAAATGAAGATAAAAATATATAAGGTGCCTGATCTTTACCTTGCTCATCACCTGCAGAATTAGCCATTCTAGGCAGTTAATAACCAAAAGTTATTCTTGCTAGAGCAGTTTTTACTTTGTTGGATTTTAAAGCTATATTTTATGAAAATTTGTTGACATATAAGGAGTTTGTTTTGTTCTATGTTACTCGGACTCGGATGTGAGTATCGAACACAGATATATTCAATTTTTGTTTAGATTTTCATATATTTGGAGGGTCCTTGGAGGATCATATCTCCGTACACATGTCCGGAGCATCGGACGGAGGTGTCAGACACAGGTACTTCAAGAAATATGAAGAGTCGCAGCAACATAGGTTTTATTTATCAAAATTTGCATCCTATGCTTTGTTTCTCTCCAGCTTTGTCTCAAATTCTCCCCCAGTTTAGGGTTTATAGTTTCTTGAAATTCAATTATGTTAACCCTGCAGTTCCCTCCTCTCATGTACTTAAAATATCTCCAAGCCAATATTAACTGATGGAATAGTCTTCCCTGTTTTCACTCAAAAAAATCTCTGCCAATGAGCATTTTTTTTAATCTTTGAGTGCAAACCTTGTGAACAAAGCAAGATGTATTGAAACTGAAAAGAAGGGGGGGGGGGGGGGGGGTATTATTGATTTCTGGATGTTCTTTGTTGGCTCCAATGATGTGGCTGATGAGTGCATTTGACCTTTAGACTTTAGTTTGCACACAATCTGTAGTGGTTCTCAGTGGTAGGAATGACTGTGCCCTTTATGCAGCCATCAAGGCCCCTTTTCTATCTTTTGCTTTTAAGTTGGTAGGAAACATCAATTATTACATCTCTTATTTAATGGAATCTCTTGCTCTACAGCCATACACTTGTTTACATGTGTGTGAGTGCCCACCTTTGCATCAGTGAAGACCCTACCGCTAAAGAATTGGTCACTACTGCTCATTTTTTTTGTAGACAAGCTTTAGAGCTGGCAAAGTAAGCTCGAAACCAAGAACCCGTTAGAGCTAAGCTGATCCGAGATCGAATTCGATCAAATTCGAATTGAGTAAAAAAGTTAAAGATCCGAATCCGAAAAAATCTGAACTCGTAAAAGTCTGAATCCGTTCGATCCGATCTGAAATCCGTAAAAAATCGAATTTTATAATCGAAAAAACCCGAATTAAAATTATATGATTTTATTTAAAAAATAAATGATAAATTTTTTCTTAAATAAAATATTTTATTTATGAAAATGTATTTATGATTAGTATATAATTATATCAATAATGTATTATCAATAAAAATAATTAATAGTGAATCTTTAAATTGGATTATAAAATAAAATTAATTTGAAACACATTAAATATACAATTAGATTCTAATGTTTTGTAGGATAAACTGGATCACTCTTTAAAATTTATTATCATAGTTATATATCTTAAGTTTATTTCATATGTAATACAGACAGACATACTAAAACATGCACATATACATCTTGCGCCTTATTTCACTCATGTGGGCGTTTTTTATGTTTTGCGCCTTAAACAATATAAGATTTCTAAGGTTTAAAGTGCACTTTACGCCTTTGACAACACTGATCAAAATAGTTTAATATAAACTAATTTTTACACATCATAGTATCCTAAAATTTCTAACCATTAAGGGTTAAGATAAATAATTGACCAATTATTCATATTAAATATTTTTGGTGAATGATAATCAATACTCTTTTTAATAATGTCTGATATTCAATATTATAATTGAATAATTATTCGATTATATGATTAATTGATTATATCTAATGTTAAAATCAAAATGATCAAATATTAAAATTATATCAATTACTATATAAATTAGCTTTTACATATCAGGATTTTATAAAAATTTAAGCATTAATTATTAAGATTAAACCAATTAATTAGTACTCTATAATGTCTACTATTCAACATTTAATTGAACATTTGAAAATTAGATCTAATGTTATTATTTATAATGTTATTAAGGTTAAACCAATAAGTGTATACAATTAGATCTAATATTATTATGTTAGTATTTATAATTATGTCCAAATAAAAAATATAAATATAAAAAAAAATTTGAAAATTTAAAATATTGTTAAAAAAATTTATAATACAAAGACTAAAAAACTTATTAAAAAAAATTAAAAATTATTGGATTAAGTGACTAAGAGCCCAATGAGTTATTGGGTTGAGAGCAAAAATTATTTATATAAATGTTTAGTGAATTTTATTTATAACTTCTTTTCTTCTAATGATGTTTTTTAGGTCAATATATTTGAGAAGTTCTTGTACTATATCATATAATGCAAATTAGTCCCTCTACTATAAAACTGAGTAATTTAGTCCCTATAGTTTTAGAATTGAAGCAAAAAGATAAAATTACTAACTAGTGTAATGAAAAATGTTAAAAAAGTTGACGTGACATTTAACCTTGTGTTTATTTGATGATGTGGCATCAATAAAATATATTATTTTAAGCTGACATGGACAAATAACAAACTAAGTTGGCAAAAAATAATTTGATGTGATATTTTTACCAACTTAATTTGTTTTTTTATCCACGTCAGCATTTGACATCCACGTCATCAAATAAATACAAGGTTAAATGACACATCAGCTTTTTAACAGTTTATGTTACACTAGTCAGTGATTTTACCTTTTTGCTTCAATTTTAAAAGTACATGGATTAAATTACCCAGTTTTATAATAAATGGACTAATTTACACTAGATGGTATAGTACATGGACTTCCTATATACTTTAACCTGTTTTTTAAAATGTAGCCAAATGGTTTTTAACTTTTATTTTTTTAATGTCACTTTATATTTATTTTAACTCATAAACAAAAAGAAATTTCTTATATAATCATTAATTATAGTATATTCAATATCAAATATTAAAATTATATAAATACTATATAAATTAGCTTTTATATATCATGATTTCTTAAAAATTTTATGTATTAATTATTAAAATTAAATCAATTAATTGGTATTCTGTTAGTGTCTACTATTTACCATTTTAATTAAACATTTGATCAATTAGTGTATACAATTAGATCTAATGTTCCTATGTTAGTATTTATAATTATGTCCAAATAAAAAAATTATAAATATAAGAACAAATTCTTGAAAATTTAAAATCCTCTTAAAAAAAATTGTTCAATGAGTTATTGGGTTAAGAGTAAAAGTCATTTATGTAAATATTTAATGGGCTTTATTTATAACTTGTTTCTTTCTAATGATTTTTATTACCTGCAGCCCAATGATTTTTAACTTTGACTTTTTTAGTGTTACTTTATATTTAATTTAACTCACTTATAAAACAAAAAAAAAAATCTTATATAATCATTAATTATATCTATATTCAATACTAAACATCAAAAAAATTTAAAAATATAAGTATATAACAATTGCAAAAATAATAAGAAGTATCAAAATAAACAAATTCTTTTTTATTCATACTATAATTAAATATATTGAACTTATATATTTAGCTTTTATTTGAACTTTTGGACTAAAAAATAATAGAAAATATTCAAATATAAAATATTAATAGTCAATTTATAAATAAAATTATTATATAATTTATATTTATATAAATATTTTTTAATTTTTAAAATTTTAATTTAGTCTTTTTTTAAATGAAATTAATCATTACATTCGAAATTAAAAAATATTTATAGCTTAAAAATTTCAAAAATTATTGAATCCGTCTAGGCCCGCTCAAACTCAAACCGATCCGAATCCAAACCCGAAAAAGCCCATATCGAAAATGGCCCGAGCCCGAGATAGCCCGAATCCGAAATTATCCTAACTCGAAAAAGCCCGAATCCGAAAATATCTGAGCCCGATATGATCCAAATTCGAAATAACCCGAACCTGAAATAACCCGAATCCGATGACAGCCCGATCCGAACCGGCCCGTTTGCCACCTCTAACAAGCTTAATATCTTTTGAGTAAGAAGAGATGCTAATTGCTTAGACATTGCTGATATCTGCAATGAAATCAGCTCTTCTTTTGATGAAAAAATACCTATGTTGCTCTGACTCTTCATTTTTCTAGAAGTACCCGTGTCCGAAAACAGTGTCGGACGCCTATCCGGACATGGGTATGGGGATATGACTTTCCAAGAACCTTCCAAATACATTGAAAAACTTACAAAAATTGAACATACCCGTATTGGACACATACTCGTATCTGACACTCACATCCGAGCCCGAGTAACATAGAAAAATAGATTAGGGGTTTAAGGTTTAGGCAACTAAGTGCATTAAAACAGTATCTGTTAACATCTTAGAATGCTAAAATGTATGCTTTTATGCTGCCTGTTAAGCAAATTAAGCTGATAATCTTAGTTTCATGCTTTTGTTGCATTCAACACTTGAATATATACTGATTAGAAGTGTTGATGTCTTTTTGTGTCAAGGCGATGCTCCTGAGGTCCCTGGTGGTCTAAGGCCCTGAGAAGAAGAGAAATAGGTCAGAAGGCACCGGAGGTTGAGCTCCGAAAAGCACTTTGATGCTTAAGTCAGTGTTTGGAGGAGGAAGAAAAGGTTTGAGGAGGAGAGAGTAGTGTTAGAAGAGAGAGAGAGAGAGCTTAACCGTGATTAGCCCTGGGGAGGGCTATATATAGAGGAGGTTGGGCGAGATGGTGCTCGCCTTGCTAGTTCCACGTGCCTGACTCTGATAGGTCGTCTGATGTAAGCGACCTCGGGGGGCCTTGTCGAGGAGACGGCCGCATTTAATGTTCGTCGTCTGCAGACTGTGGCATTTAATGCCTCTCACTGCCCTAGGTGGGCGCTGAGGTGATTGGAGATGTGACCTCTAGGGAAAGGGGAGGCGCCCACGTGTCCCAGGCCTCTGTTCTCAGTGGGTGCTGGGCTCGCCTGGTTGGGCTGGTCTGTTGGGCCTGTACCTGGTGGATTGGGTCCATGCCTAGTGGACCGAGTAGGTTCAACAATTGCCCTCCAAGCGAGATGGAGGTTATAAAGTGACCGACGACGAGCTTGTTGGTAACCGATACCTCGTGCTGTAAGGATCGTCCTATAGTGGCGAGGAGCTAGGGGGTCTGTTTTTCATTTTTTTGGGTTTTGGCAGTGTAAATGGCAATCTTCCTTACGCGGAGCTTGGCGAGCAGTAATGTGTTGAAGTGGCCTGAGCATGTTTGAATTTGGGCGAGGAGGTGCTCTGAACTTGCTGCTGTCCTTTGGTTGGTATGACACGACGTTTAACATGCATATTCTTTAATGGCAGCCTTAAAAGCTAGGCGTGCCATTCGAGAGACGGACACGTGTCGACCATCGTGTGGTGCAATGGGCGGTCAGCAGGGTGTCTTCTCGGCTATAAATAAGGGTGTCTGGTTTGCTTCTTTTCTGTTTTTCGTTTTTGATGTCGAAGTGACGCCATTTTTACTGTCAAACGTGTTTAGTGCTTCAATCTGCTTACGTCGTTCTCCGTTTCGTTGGTGGGTTGTTTCATTTTGCTGGTTCGCTAATCCGACGAGGTTTGGCCGAGTCTGCATAAGTATTTTGGGTGCTTGTCTTTGCGTTTTAGTTTGATTTCTGTTGTGTGTGGTTGTTTATGGGATGGGTTCGAGTGATAATGGTGGTTCTGATGCGTTGGAGAAGATGGAGGGTCTGTCCTACACTAGTGCTCGGAGCATCGACGAGGTGTACGATGATTTGGACCGTGATATCGAGGGAAAAGCCAGGGTGGCTACTGGCGATGGTGCTGGAACGAGTGGTGGGGGTGGGGTTATTGGTGGTGCCTCGGAGGTAGACTAAACGTCTTTTGAGGAAAGTGAGGGGGTTGCTGTACTATGACCGTCGAGCAGGTTGGCACACTAATGCTGACCCATGTTTTTTTCATCCCCAATTACCGTTATGACTTCTATGTGTCCGTCCCGGGTCGGCACCTAAGCCAAATTAAGAAAGGTGGAAGGGACGTGATCTTCTTCGAGCACATATTCAAAGGGGATTCCACATTCCTTTGAACCCCTTCTTCGCCACTTGCCTTGAGGGGTATGGTGTTGCTGGTGCTCAGCTGACAGGGTATTCTTGACCTGTTATGGTGGCGTACTTCCTCGATTGCAAGAAGAGGGACGTGGAGCCTCTGTACGCCGTTTTTTGCAACCTGTACCATTTGAAGGTGAAGCAAGACAAGTTCTGCTACCTTAGTCCTCGCCACAGGGTGGTCGTAGAGAATGCTCCCTTCAATAATCATATCAGGAGGTCGTAGTTTTTTGCTGTGAGATTGAAGTTAGAGAACAGTTGGGGTTTTTCGATGAAGTGGTGTGAGTCCCGAAAGATCCGCAAAAAATGCCTGTGGCCATGGATATCTAGAGAAAGATTAGTTCGACTACAAGATCAACTGGGAGGCCGCCGTGAATGACTATCTTATTTACAGGCATTGTTTGGAGGGTATCAGTCCAAACAGGGTGGTGGCCAAGTTTGCTGATCTGGTCCCTCCTCCCAAAGGTAAAGAGTGACCCGTAGGTGGTACTGACTATTACGCCGAGGTTTTGATGGGTATCATCGAGCCTAAGAAGAAGAAAGAAAGGAGCAAGAAGGTGAACACCTCTCGCCAACATGGGGTTGCTCCTTCGGGAAAGGCAAGTGTTGCCTCTCCTGGCGAGGTGGTTCCTGAAGAGGTGGGCTGCATCGATGAAGGTAATGGCCCTAGGGCTTCCAGCCATGCTCTTGCTTTGATGCCATGGGTTCTTGAGCCTACCCCTCTTGTTTCAACTCTCGCTGTGATAGAACTGCCACCCTCCCCTAGTTCATCTGAGAGTGCAGGTGGTAATGGTTTAAGAGTTAGAGTGAAGCCTGTTGAAGTTATTATTTTGGATGATGACGATGATGAGAGGATGGTGTTTGACATGGGGGGTTCAATGAGCTTTGATAGCTTCGATAGCTCCGTCAGTGAAGATGGTGCTTGGAGTGGTAGTTCTACTGCTACAGCGTTGTTTCTAAATCTTTGGCGAACTGGTACATTTTCCATGCTCTCGGTGTTTGGGCTTTGATGAGCTCCCATTTTGATTATTTTGTTCTATGCAGGTATGCCAAGTGGTGATATTGCTGAAAGGATCCGCCAGGCGACGAAGGAGAAAAATAAACCCAAAGCCAAGGCACGAGGCCCACTGCTCCCCTTGTTCAGGTCCCGTCTGCCAAGAAGCATAAACGGGATAGCCTGCCCGTCGACCCTGCCCCAAAGAAGCAGAGAGTTGGCAGACCTGAAAAAGCAAAAGTTTGTTCCTTTTTCGTTGCTACACAAAAAGTGGGTCAAGGTTCTTTACAACCATTGGCGGGGGCGGGGAAAGAGGCTGCCCCAACTGATGTGCCTCCGAAGTTTAAGAAGGCCACGAAGCCTCCTAAAGGTGGCAAAACTTTGCCCATCCTACCAGCCTCACCAGGCAAATATGGCTCTTCTTTTACCCATGATGACGTGGTGGCGCACTCCCTACACTCTTCACCTTCTCCCTTCAGGGGCACACTCCGAGATGCGCGCCAGGGATCCAGCTCGTATTTCAACTATCAAAGTCATATGCCCGTTGGGTTCTTGCTTGGCAGCATCGACGAGTGTGTTAGCTCGGCTCGTAGTCATCTTCCCTCCCAGGAGGTGAAAGTTATTGAGAGTTGCGGTGTCCGCAATGTTCAGCGCGACATTATGTCGAGCATGGTGGAGGTGAGCTTTGTTCTGCGAGTTGTCTGATGGTTGGTGGTGGACAATCTTTCTAACGTGGTTTGTTATTTTTTTCAAAATTTGGCCGCAACCCTGGTTGTATATAACCGTGTCGGAAAGGCGGATGCTCGTCTTCGCGACGTGGAGGGGGATCTCCAGCTCAAGTCTGCCCGTGTGACAGAGCTGTAGATGCTTTTGAAGGCTGAGAAAGAAAAAGCCAAGGCTGCTGAGGACAAGACGGTCTCCAGCGAACAGTCTTGCCTGGCCAAAGTGGCAGAGTCTGAGAAGCAGGACACGCTTGTTCTCGATCAACTCACCAAAGCAGAGGACCACGTTAAGGCCAGGGACAAAGAAATCAAAGTCCTGAAGCAAAATTCGACGGAGAATGAAAAGGAGAAAGAAGCTGCTATTGTCGAGGTTATGGCCAACGCTGTGAAGGCCGCTCTTACCGAGGCTTTGGAGGCTGAGAAGAAGGAACATGCTCTCATGCTATAGAAGGCCTTGGAGGCAAAAGAGGGCGACATGGTGGAGGTGGCCCTTGGGATGATGGACGAATTTAGGGCGACCACCTTTACTGGGGTCCAATTGATGTATGGGCCTCTTGGCTGCAGGGGAATAGACTTTGTGGCCATTGCGAATCCTCCTGAGGGCTTTGACCCTGTATGCCTTGAGGTACCTTCCTTGGAGAGGTTAAGGGTAGATTATGAGATAGCTCATGGGTCTGTTGTCCTTGCGACGCCCCAAGTTGATGGCATGCCCCCCATTCCGCAAGATGAGCTCGTGCCCCTCACTCCACAAGACGAGCTGCCCCCATCTGTTGTAGCCACAGGGGATATGCTTGCAGCTCCAGAAGGTGAGCTACCCCTGTCTTCTATAGCGACAGAGGAGATGCTTGCAGCTGATGCTCTTATTGTGGACTCTCTTGAGGATGGCAAAGTTAGGGATCCTGCTGCTGTATATGGGGGAAGTGGGGATGTAACTGGAGTGGGTAGTGATCCTTTAGGCGATGACCTTGTAAATAGAACTTAGGATATTTGTAATCCTTTTTTTTGTATTAATGAAAAATTTTGTTTGCTTGCCCTTTCCTTTTTTTCTGTTTAGTCCCCTTTGTTGTTCAGTTTGGAGTTTGTCTTTGTGCCTATTGTCGGTGTGTTGGCAAATTACTAGTCTTTTTGCAGGTTGATACTTTGCTGGTTGTGCGTGTAAGCGTAAGGGTCTGTTAAGGACCAATAGTCGTGCAGCATGGCATATTATTGCTAGCGCGCATGGTGGACGAGGATGGATAGGCCAGTTAGAGGTCATTGGATGTACAGCATGACGTCTTATTGCGAGTGCACATGGTAGACGCGAGGATGGATGGGCCAATTAGAAGCCATTGGGCGTGCAACATGGCGTCTTATTGCGAGCGCACATGGTGGATGAGGATGGGTGGGCCAGTTAAAGGCCATTGGGCATGCAGCATGACATCTTATTGCGAGCGCACATGGTGGACTAGAGGATAGATGGGCCAGTTAGAGGCCATTGGACGTGCAGCATGGGGTCTTATTGCGAGCGCACATGGTGGACGCGAGGATGGATGAGCCAGTTAGAGGCCATTGGGCGTGCAGCATGCCGTCTTATTGTAAGAGCATATGGTGGACGCGATGATGGATGGGCCAGTTAGAGGCCATTGGGTGTGCAGCATGACGTCTTATTACAAGCGCACATAATGGACGCAAGGATGGATGGGCCAGTTAGAGGCCATTGGACGTGCAACATGGCGTCTTATTACGAGCGTACATGATGGACGCGAGGATAGATGGGCCAGTTAGAGGCCATTGGGCGTACAATATGGCATCTTATTACGAGCGCACATGGTGGACGCGAGGATGGATGGGCCAGTTAGAGGCCATTGGGCATGCAGCATGGCATTTTATTGTGAGTGCACATGGTGGACGCGAGGATGGATGGTCCAATTAGAGGCCATTGGACGTGCAGCATGGCGTCTTATTGCGAGCGCACATGGTGGACGTGATGATGGATGTGCCAGTTAGAGGCCATTGGGCAAAGTGTTGGTTTTTACTTTTCCTGCAAAAGGCAAGCTTTATTATTATTCTTATGATGAAATATACAACTTGTACATAAATTTACAGAAAATATTTTTTCAGGTAGATTGCATTCCAAGTCCTTGGTACAGGGCTTCTGTCTACTCGTTCCAACGCATAGGCTCCAAAGCCAATCTTCTTTGTCAACTTGTAAGGGCCTTCCCAGTTTGGGGTCATCTTTTCTTGTTCGCTAGTGGGCCTGCTGGCTTTGCAACTTCTGAGGACAAGGTCGCCGACTTGGAACTATCTGCCTTTGACCTTTGAGTTATAGTATTGGGCGACTTGATGTGATCTGGTGGCTTGTTTGACTTGTGCCCAATCTCTGGTTTCTTCTAGAAATCCAAATTTCTTCTAAGTGCTTCTTCGTTGGTGGCGGGGTCGTAGTGAGCCGTTCTCAAGGAATTGATGCCTATCTCGGCTGGTATCACAACCTCTGTTCCATACATCAAATTGAAAGGGGTCTCACCCATGCCAGAGTGGGACGTTGTCCTTATGGCCCATAATATTCCTTGTACTGTTTCTAGCCATGCCCCCTTGCCGTTGTCGAGCTTCTTTTTCAGGCCTTGGAGGATTTTCTTGTTCATCGCGTCCACTTGTCCTTTAGTTTGGGGGTGCTTGACTGAACTGTGTGTAAGCAGGATTTTGAAGTTTTCACAAAATTTCTTCAACTTGCCCCCTGGAACTGTGCACCATTGTCCGACACGATGGTGTTGGGGACTCCGTACCTGCACACCATAGACTTCTAGACGAAGTTCTAAATTACCCTTTCTGTAGTGGTCGTCACGACCTTTGCTTCTACCCATTTAGTGAAGTATTCGCATGCGACAACCACAAACTTCTTCTGCCCTATGGCCATTAGGAAACGTCCCAGGATGTCTATCTCCCACATCGCCAAAGGCCATGGGCTCGACAGCTGGTTAAGCAGTTCTGCTGGCTGCCTTGGGACAGTGGTGAACTTCTGGCATTTGTCGCACTTCTTTACCAACTCTGTGGCCTATTTCTTCATTGTTGGCCAGTAAAAACCCTGTCGGAGTTTTATATGCCAAAGATTTGTCCCCCATGTGATTTCCACATACTCCTTCATGGATCTCTTGGAGGATGTATTCAGCCTCTACCGGCGCTAAACACCTCAACAAGGGTTCACTGAATGATTTCCTGTACAGAGTGTCACCCATTATTGTGTACCTGGCAGCTCTTCTTCTTAGTCTGAGTTGTTCTTTAAGGTCGTCGGGCGACGTCCCATTCATGAGAAAGTCTATAATGCCTGTCAACCAACTTTGTTCATTAGCTATTGGGAGGATCTTTGCGCCCTCTTGGTGGCTCGGCAAAGGACGGTGTTCAAGGAGGATCTTTCCTCTTTATCTTATCTCAATGGTGGAGGCGAGCTTGGACAAAGAGTCTGCCCTAACATTTTCTTCTCTGGCGATCTGCTAGATCACCAACTGGTTGAAGCGTAGCTTTAGGTCCATGACTTTTTTGTGATACTTTACCAAGGCGGGCTCCCTTACTTGATACTCCCCATTCACCTACTTTGCTACCAATGGGGAGTCGGCAAACACAGATAGTCTTGCAGTCCAGAGTTTGAGTGCCAACTAGAGCCCCGCCAGAAGGGCCTCGTACTTTGCTATATTGTTTGAGGGGGAGAAATCGAAAGATAAGCCATAATGCCATTCACTTTCTTGGGGTTCTGTCAACAAGATTTCGATCCCTGATCCTTCTTTTCCTGAGGATCCGTCCACATACAAAGTCCACATACCGCCTGGGGCGGTCTCTTGTTGTTGGGGTTTTCGTATTAGGGTTGGCTCTGGGTAGTGGCTGTGCCCCCTCGCCAGGGTTCAGTGGTGACTCTTTCGGGTAGTAGATTGGTGCCGTGATGGCGCTGTCAAAAGAGCGCTCAGCTATAAAATCTGCCAAAGCCTGGGCCTTGATGGCCTTCCTCGGCTTATACTCCAGACCAAATTCACTTTGCTCAACGCTCCATTTGGCCATTCTGCTAGCTGTGTCTACCTTTTGCAAAACTTTCCTCAGCGATTGATTCATCAGCACTGTGATAGGATGGGCCTGGAAATACTGCCTCAGGCGTCTGGCGGCCACTATCAGAGCATAAGTGATTTTTTTCAGCCGAGTGTAGTTAACTTCTCCATTCTGCAGGGCTCGACTGATATGATAAATTGGTGTTTGGCGGCCTTCTTCTTCCTTAAAGAGCACGACAGCTACGGTTTCATCCGAGGCTGCCAGGTAGATTTATAGTTGATCTCCTGGCAAGGGGTTGGTGAGCAGAGGCGGCGAGCACAAGTACTTTTTTAATTCTTCGAAAGCCTTCTGGAAATCTTCAATACATTGGTAACTGGGGAGGCTCCTCTGAGCATTTTGAAGAAAGGTAAGCATCTATCGGCGAGCTTGAAGACGAACCTGTTGAGGGCGACCACCCTGCCAGTAAGCCTTTACATTTCTTTAGTATTTATTGGCCAATACATACCCAAGATTGCCTGAATCTTTTTCGGATTTGCTTCCATTCCTCTATCGGAGACCATAAAACCAAGGAACTTTCGTGCTCCTACTACGAATGCACACTTTTTCGAATTCAACCTCATGATGCCAAAGGCTTCCTCCAGATCCCGGACGTGCTGGTCTAGCGAGGAGCTTTTGACCAGCATGTCGTTTACATATACTTCTATACTCTGCCCGATTTGGTTTTTGAAGAGTCTATTTACCAACCTTTGGTAGGTGGCTCCTACGTTCTTTAGCCCGAAGGGCATAACTTGGTAGCAGAATAGACCATCATCCGTCACAAAGGACGTTTTGTCTTTGTCTTCGGGATTCATTTTGATCTAGTTGTGGACGGAGAAAGCATCCATAAAACTCAGGTATTTGTGTCCCGCTGAGGAGTCAACCAGTCGATCTATGGCTGGTAGTGGGAAACTGTCCTTAGGGTAGGCTTTGTTCAAATCTGTGAAGTCTAAACACATTCGCCATTTACCACAGGCCTTTCTCAACTTATTCTCTGACAGCCCTGACTCTCTCAGGGGCGAACTGGCCCTTCTTTTGTCTGACTGATTTTGCTGTTGGGTTCATATTCAGGGAGTGGGTGATAACATTCGGGTCTATTTCGGGCATGTCAACCGTCGACCATGCAAAGATATCGGTGATTTCTTACAACATGGCCACCAATGGCCACCTTTCTTCACCTCCCAAAGAGGACCTGACCTTGGTTGTCTTAGACGGGTTTTCTGGATCCAAAAGGACTGTCTTTGTTTACGCTACAGGCTCCGCCTTATACTGACTCGTCTCTGCCCTGTTGTCCAAGCTTTCCAAGGTGAGCATGGTTTTGTCAATCAGGTTGACCTGAGGTTCTATCAGTTGCCCCCCAGTTTTCTCCTTTTGCCCCCTTGCTTCTACCATGTTGAGGTCAGGCTCGACGCCTTGGTTTTTTTTGCAATCTATATGGACAACACGTGGCACTGTAGTGCCGTTTGCTGATCTGTCTTCATGTAACCGATTCCCATAGGTGTTGGGAATTTCATTCTCAGGCAGTAGACGGCGGTCACCATCATTGCCTTTCTCATCACCGGTCTTCTAAGGATGGCGTTATAGGCTGAAGGCTGGTCGACCACTAGGAACTCAAATATGATGGTGAGGGTGTGGTCATCACAGGGTGATTGACCCTTTGACTGTAATTGGCTGATTCGCAAAATTGAAGATTGGGCTTGCTGGCTTCAGATCTTTCTTAGGGATGCCCATCTTCTTGAAGGCTTCCTACTGAATGACTTTCACTGCACTACCGCTGTTGATGAGAATCCTTTTTACTCTAAATTTTTTTATTGTGGCCGCCACAACAATCGTGTCATTACCATTGTCTTCCAAGATGTCGACATAGTAATCAGTGAAGTCTACCATCCAGTTTTCATTCTACTTTGTTCGTTTGGGGGTTGTATCGATTGCCATTATGCTTCTTAGGTGAGCCTTTCTCTTGGAATTACTGGCGGTCCATTCTTTCGTGCCCCCCACTATCATGTTTATCACCTCTGTACCAGTTTTTTCTCTTCTGCCGTGCTTGTGTTCCTTTGACTATTTATCGATGACTGTCCTTGTTGGGCCTCTGTCTTTCTTACAAACTGTTTGATCTGCCCCTTTCTGATGGCGATCTCAATTGCATCTTTTAGAGACCTGCAATCCTCCGTGCTGTGTCCCACATCATTGTGATAGTTGCACCTTTCCTTAGAGTTAAGGTGCAACGGGTTATCCTTCATGGGGTAGGGCACTCCCAAGATACCCTTATGGGCTACTGCATTCAAGACGTACGCCTTTGAGGAGTTGAGAGGGTGTACTCGTCGAACTTAGAGTATAGGGCTCTTTCCCCTCTTCGCCCGCGACCCTGGACGACTCTGTTCGTGTTATTCTGATGGGTCATTCTTTCGGACGACTTGGACCTTTGGCGATGTGAGTCAAGACCCAACTGTCTCCTATTGTCTTGGTATCCCTGTTTGTTTTTGGGGGGTATCCCTGACCCTGTTGGTAGTGCATTCTTTCGTCGGGCCCCTCGGCCAATTTCATTTCTTTTGTTTCAGCATACCTCTGGGCCTTCTCATATAGGTTATAAAGTTTTCTCGATTTCTCATCTGTCAGGGCGTATCAGAGGTGTTCATGGCAGACCCCGTTGATGAACGCCTATATGACCCAGTCATCATGTAGGTCTTTGAATTCCATGGTGGCGGAATTGAACTTGTGGATGTATTCTTTGAGGGTTTCGCTTTCCTTCTGTCTTATTGCGAGGAGGTTGGCTGGGGTTTTGAAGATTGCCTTGTTGGCGAGGAAGTGGGCAATGAAGGTTCTACCAAGCTTTTGGAAGCTGTCGATGGACCCTGACAACAGCGAGTGGTACCAAGTTCTGGCGTGCACTCTGAGTGTCATAGGAAACACTCGGCACTTCTGGGCGTCAGTGGCCCCTAGCAAGTCCATGTAGTTTTTGTACTGGATGAGGTGGTCCATGGGATCCCTGGTGCCATCATAGGTTTCATTGGGGAGCTTGATTGTCTTGGGCACCAGTTCCTACCAGATTTCCAGGGTCAGAGGGCTATTGTCGTCCATCATCCATTCTGCTTCCTCGGTTTTGTCTTTCATCATGCCATGGAATTTTTTTTTAGGTCCTCCATCTGGGCCTCCATGGTGCAAACAACCATCTCTTTATTGGCGGACAGGTTCTCATAGTTCTGGGGTCGCTTCTCGGAGCGTTGTCCCTTGCTTTGTCTGCAGGCCCTGCTTGGGCTGTTCGATAGCTGCCTCGATAGGACGAGCTGGCACTGTTTTCTTCCTGGTTGTTATTGTTTCCTTTTTGGTTTGGCCACACTTTCTAATTGGCCTTTGTGGGCAGCGTGTTGTTGCTCAGCCAACTGAGCCTGGAGGGTTTGTATTTGGCTCATGAGCATATGGTACGTTGGGTCGACGTAGGGCAGCACAGGGGGTCGAAAAGCGGTGTTAGGTGGTTGGAGGGTGGGATTGGTTGTCAGTGGGGGGCCGGTGGCTGTATTTGGTGGTAGTGTGGGTGGTGGGTTCTCTTGGCCAATTGGTGGGGGGTCTGCTACGGGAACAAAAAAAATGCTCGTTTGTCCTGCGGTGTTAAACTGAGTTTCTAAGGGGTTGGAAAAGGCTATGCGGGTGGTTTGTTGGGTGGCTGGAGGTATATCTCGCAGCGGAGTCGTGAGGGTTGAGAATACTGGGAGGTAGTTGTGAGTAGGCTCTGGTAGTAGGGCTAGGGGTAGTAGGGTTGTTGGGGCTAGAAGTTAGGGATGAAAGGTGCTTGGTATCTAGTGCCAGGTACCAGCGTATTGAGGGGAGTTCGTAGGAGTGGAGAGTGGAAACTGCCTGTGATCGAGGGTGTGGAGAAGTTGGTGATGGAGGGGATGGTACCTGGGTCTGCGGGTGAGGAGGTTTGTTAGGTTGGTGGTAAAGACATGGCTTGTCGTTTCCCAGAGACGGTGCCAAATGTTGATGTCTTTTTGTGTCGAGGCGGTGCTCCTAAGGTCCCTAGTGGTCTGAGGCCTTGAGAAGGAAAGAAATAGGTCAGAGGGCACCGGAGGTTGAGCTCTGGGACGCACTCCAATGCTTAAGTCAGTGTTTGGAGGAGGAAGAAGAGGTTTGAGGAGGAGAGAGTAGTGTTAGAAGAGAGAGAGAGAGAGAGAGAGAGCTTAACCATGAATAGCCATGGGGAAGGCTATATATAGAGGAGGTTAGGCGAGCTGGTGCTTGCCCTGCTAGTTCCACGTGCCTGACTCTGATAGGTCGTCTAATGTAAGTGGTCTCGGGGGGCCTTCCGAGGAGACGGCCGCATTTAATGTCCGTCGTCTGCAGACTGTGGCATTTAATGCCTCGCACTGCCCCAAGTGGGCACCGAGGTGACTGGAAATGTGACCTATAGGGAAAGGGGAGGCGCCCAGATGTCCCAGGCTTTTGTTCTCAATGGGTGCTGGACTCACCTGGTTGGGCTGGTCTGTTGGGCCTGTACCTGATGGTTTGGGTCCATGTCTAGTGGACCGAGTGGGTTCAACAAGAAGATCGATAACCATCATGTAGTATATTTTGTGAATCTTGTGATTAACTCCGGTGAAAGTTATAGTATTTCATATCCAACTTTACCATCTTTGACCCCAGAATTTTGAATAAGTTTTTTCTTATAATTCTTAATGGAGATTGCATATAGGTTTTAGAAAGAAACTTTAGCACATACTATTCTTTTTGGATATTTGGAGTTGTCAAAAATGGAACTCCGATTATTAGAATTAAAAGCACGGTATTCTACTAACATATCACATGGTTGTTGGCAAGCATATACTTTTATATGCTCTTCAAGGATAAAATTTGATGGAAATTTTAAGGTTAAAAAATCAGACCGAAAGTCGAACCGGTCAGACTTCAGGTTCTCGATCCAATCGGTTGAACCGGTCAGTTTGATCCAAATGCTTTTAAATATATAAAAAAATAATTTTAATGTTAAATAAGTAATAAATATAGTAAATAATTAATAAAAATATGTATTTGACTTAGTGGTATGATCATTAATTTAAAACCAAGAGATTAAGAGTTCACAAAAAATTGAAAAAAGAAGGTTTTTTTACCAGTTTTATCCCGTTTTTTACCAATTAAACCGGTTTTCCACCGGTTCAAAAAAAGTTCGATTTTATATATAGTACCAGACTGGACAGGCCATTGATTTTCGGTTCGATCGGTCGATCCGATTTGATTTTTCATTCATTGGGAAATCTTTCTATAGTGGAAAAAAAAAACTTTGCCACACATTTCTCTAATGAAGTCTTAGCAAGAATAGTTTTACTTTCTGCATTCTTTAAAGCATCAATGCCTTTTATTCAAACATCCTAAGACAAAAAGTTTCTTTCTAGTTTTTCCAGCAAATGTGTTGTGATGTCATACTAGCATTTATTTTTCTCGAGTGTAAAAATTTTCCTCCAATAATTCTGCACTTCCATATCATTCACTTCATTGTTTTTAGTCATAACCCTCAATCTCAATCAATAGAATTTGACATGCATTTGTGTTATTACAACCATGAAACAAAAATTGGACAATACAAACAACATTTTTCCCTTCATTTTTGCTTTATCATCTCAAATTTTAACCTACACACTGAATTATTGAACACATTTTTCTCCACTTGCTTGGTTGCAAGTATTAAACGATGTAGCTTTTCAGATACAGTTAAAAGTTGCGTTTAGCATGGGTTTTGAAGTTAAAAATTATGTTTTACCGCAACAACAATGCTAAATGAGTAAAAAAAAAAAATTACTATTAAAACTTAAAGTCGTAGTTTGAAAATCAAAACAAAAAATCATAAATTTATAACTTTTGCGATTCAATCATATTTTTTAAAGATGAAACAACTTTATTATTTTCATATATATATATATATATATTTTTATTACTTTATACATATATTTTCTTATATTACTCCTGACCTGAGAAAGAGGCTGCAAAAGAAAATTAGATTAAATTAAACCAAATTAATTAGCAATGAGTGATATGGCAATGAAATTCCAAAAAAGTTAAGCATTTTAAAATAATTAAGTTGAGGAAGGTAAAAAGAAAGAAAAGTGACAAGCCAGGTGGAGATTGGAGATGAACCACCACCTGGAGGCTTTTTTATTACAATATAGCCAAAAAAAAAAATTTATCAAATTACCGTTGCTTTTTGATTATTTCCCAAAATACGGATTTTTTTTTTCTAGCTGGGAAATCGCCATCCCCATGGCGATTTCCCAGCGTGTTTTTTTTGCAAATTTGCAAAAAAATACCAAGGGAAATCGCCACCCCCCATGGCGATTTCCCTTGGTAATTTTAGCAAAATTTGCTAAAACCATGAAGGGAAATCGCCATGGGGGGTGGCGATTTCCCTTCATGTATATATATATATTTTTTTAATTAATAAACAAAAATTATATTAAAACAAAATTTTATTTTAATTTGATAAATTTATTTTTAAAAATTATAAATTAAATTAAAATATTTTTTTATAGGTTTGGTTATTATTTTTTTAAAATATATATTAAAAATGTAATTTAATTTATTATTACAATTTTATAAAAAATAAAAATATATTTCTTATTAAAATTTAAAAAGAAGATTATATTTTTTATTAAATTTTTATATCAAAAATTTTATTTTTTATAATTTTGTAATATTATAAAAAAGAAAATTTAATTTATATCAAAAACAATTTAATGATGTAAAATGTAAATAAATTTTTTTTAAAGAAATTTATCGAGTCACTTTTTTAAATAAAGAAGTTATTTTTAAGTTGGTATCGTAAAATAATTTTTTTAATTTGATTAGTTTTTTTGAGTTGGTATTCGATTAACTCGTGACATCAATTTAATCATTGTTTTTAATAATAATATAGATTGTTACAGTTTAAAACTGGATATTTGATAAAAAAATTTTAATTTAATTTCTGATTAAATTTTTTTTCTTATTAAAATTTAAAAAGAAAATTAAATTAAAATGAAAAAAAGAAAAGCAACTTATCATGTAATTTGGATTATTATATTAAAATTAAATAACAACATTAAGATATAAATTAAAATAAAATATAACAATTAATTTCCGAACAAATTACATGAAATGCAAAACATATAAATTTATATTAAAAATTTAAAACACATTACAATTATTCTAATTATTGCGTGGTGTAGAGCAACAGTGTCGATTCTTCTAGTGCGTGGTGGTTGCACCCGTCGTTCAACCTCGTCAGTGGCACGTATTCGCGGTCCACCACGACCTCTTGCTATAACCGCCACTGGTTCCGGTTGTATGTCATCAGTCGTTTCATCCGTATCAAAAATTTGAAACCCACTGCTGGATGAGCCAAGACCTAGTTCACCCATAACGGGAACCTGACTACTAGATGCACCCATAAATGATGTAGCATCAAATGGTGACGAAGGGGTTCCAAACTGATACATGGATGTTAAATATGCTGAACTTGGACTTAGGACGGGGAGCTGGTCATCTAACCTCGTTCTTGGCGGTGATGGTCGGTAACACTCATCAACGTCATATCCGGGGTGACTTACGGAATAACGATGGCTGGATGGTACTCCATGATCCCGTTCAGGTTCAGGATGATCAAATGACATCCTCGGTGCTGTGAACTCCGATGAGGTCGGTTGACGCCTTCGCCCACGTTGTCGGCGAGGTCTAGGAGCATCCATATCCTGTGTAGGAGGGACTGGAGCTGAAGTTTGTCCGGTAAATGGCATACTCCTAACATCCTCGTGCATCGACGGTGGACAAACGAAAGGCCGACCTTCATTTCTATACCATCTTATGTAATCAGCAGATGGGTTGAAATTATTACCAACAATCGGGTAACCTGTCGGAATTCGTTGAAAACGTATGTTCCACCATTGGATCCAATGTTCATGCTTCGCAGGCCAGAATTCATCATTACGACCACGCATGTCGACCTTGTGAAGCTTATCAAGGTTCATCGGGGCTGCAGGAATTGGTTGTTGCATCCCAAATTGTCGCAACACCCGGTCAGTTTGGTGCCACTCTACATATGAAAAGCATATCAATGCTGTGTTTGCTTTCCATATATTGAAATTATTGTAGGCATCCGATGGGAGGCATGCCATAATTTCACTCGAGGAATATGGCATCCACAGAAACTGCGAATAATTATTACAAATTATTAGTTTCATATGGATTAAATAAAAAAAAAAACTTCAATGTAACAATCGAAATATTTACCTTATCATATCCTAGTCGATCTAGTCGTAGTCTTATACTTGCAAGATCGCTCGGAGTCTCTGTAAAATCTCTACCCGTACTCCTACTCCACCTATTAAAATGCATATAATATCTTAATGACCTATAAAAATACAATTTCGTACAAAATTAATAAAATAGTAAAGATTATTACCTGCTTGCAAGGGGGTATACAGCCGAAATATCCACGCGCGGAGCAAGAAATGATAGCCGATACCAAGCCCATGATTGTAGAAGCACTAGACATCCACCTATGTCATGGTTTTTTGGAACTGTAGCTCGGCAAAGTTCTCTATACAAAACTGCCAAACACGCAGAACCCCAACTATAATTTGCTGCTTCCTCTAAATCACGTAGCAATGGAAGATACATTAAATGTACCCGACTGCTCGATTTGTCAGGCATCAGTAATCCTCCAATCAAACGTAAAATATATGCTCTAGCAGCATATTGTATTTGTTGTTCGGTTGCATGTAATGGCAGATTTTGAAACGTTTTCAACCAAGTCAGTCTCACCGTTGAGCCAGATACGACGTCTTCTGGAGGTACCTCACCCAATAGATCTTCACACAGTTCATTCCAATCTAGCAGGCTTCCGCCTGTAACTGCATCGCCATGGATCGGAAGTCCAAGTTGCAGCGCAACATCTTCGAGACTGACCGTGCATTCACCACATGGAAAATGAAAAGTGTGCGTCTCGGGTCTCCATCGTTCGACCAACGCAGAGATTAAATCGGGTTGTATCACAAGTCGTCGAATTTGACTTGCGTGATAAAATCCGGCTCTTCTTAAGTGGTCGATAATATAAGGATGCGGGTCCTCCAATGTAAATTTCCTCGAACGTAATACGCGACGAGTTTCCTGTTATAATAATAACAATTAATATATTATAAAACTATAACAATTAAAAAGTAATAAATAAAACTATAAAATAACAAAATAATAATATAATATAAACAATAATAATATAATATAATATAATATAAAACAATAATAATATAATATAATATAATATAATATAAACAATAATAATATAATATAATATAAAACAATAATAATATAATATAATATAATATAAACAATAATAATATAATATAAAACAATAATTTCGTATAAAAAAACAATAATAATATAATATAAAAAACAATAATAATATAATATAAAGAATAATAATATAATATAATATAAAACAATAATAATATAAAAAACTATAATAATATAATATAAAACAATAATAATATAAAAAACAATAATAATATAATATAAAACAATAATAATATAAAAAACAATAATAATATAATATAATATAATATAAAACAATAATAATATAAAAAACAATAATAATATAATATAAAACAATAATAATATAATATAATATAAAACAATAATAATATATAAAACAATAATAATATAATATAATATAAAACAATAATAATATAAAAAACAATAATAATATAAACAATAATAATATAATATAATATAACACAATAATAATATACAAAATAATAATAATATAAAAAACAATAATAATATAATAATATAAAAAACAATAATAATATAAAAAACAATAATAATATAAAAAAATAATAATAATATAAAAAATAATTATATTATTTAAAAACAATAATAATATAACAATTTACTTACCTCGTTAAATATAAACTCCGAGATGTGATTTTCTTGTAACCTCAATAGTGAAGCCATTTCAAAATATTGTTGTAGAAAAAAAAAATTTGTAGAAAGAAATTTTTTTTGGTAGAAAAATGAAAAAATTTTGAAAGAAAATAAAAATTTGAATGAGAGGAATGAAAATTTGAAAGAGAGGAGGGGGTATTTATAGATAAAATGAGTGGGGTGGGGGGTGTGGGGGGGAGGGGGGACGTGGGGGAGGGGGGATTTGGGGGATGGGGGCAACGGTCATATGACCGTTGCCCCCTTTCAATTTTTTTTTTTTTTTTCTAATTTGTTTTTTTTCATTTCAAATTTAAAATTTTTAAAAAAAAAATCAAAATATTAAATTATAAAAAAATCTAAAATATATTTTACGAATTTTTAAATTTTTTTAAATTATAAAAAAATATTTTAATTTAATTTATAATTTTTAAAAATAAATTTATCAAATTAAAATAAAATTTTGTTTTAATAAAATTTTTGTTTATTAATTAAAAAATATATATATACATGAAGGGAAATCGCCACCCCCCATGGCGATTTCCCTTCATGGTTTTAGCAAATTTTGCTAAAATTACCAAGGGAAATCGCCATGGGGGGTGGCGATTTCCCTTGGTATTTTTTTTGCAAATTTGCAAAAAAACACGCTGGGAAATCGCCATGGGGGATGGCGATTTCCCAGCTGAAAAAAAAAATCTGTATTTTGAGAAATAATCAAAAAGCAACGGTAATTTGGTAAATTTTTTTTTTTGGCTATATTGTAATAAAAATGCCCCACCTGGAACCTGGAAATCTGTCATTTGAGCCTTAATTATGGTAAGGACCATTTCACATGACGACACTACTGACTTTGATTGGTTGTTTTGTTTAGGTTTCTAAAATTTGCTATTTTTTTACGGTCAATCTGAAAAATATATTATAAATAAATAATTATTAAATAATTTAATGAGCAAAAATTATATAAAAAAATAAAAGAATTAAAAATTATGAAAAAAAATTATAAAGATAAAATTATCTTTAATGATAAGTAATAGAAAAAATTATCATTTAACGAAAAAATATTATTTTTTAAAAATTTCATTAAAAATAAATTTAAAAAACTAAAAAAATATTTTTTAAAAAATAAAAAATATTATTTTCAAAAAATATATATATTTAAAATTTTTTAATTAAAAAATAAAAATATTTAAATATTTATTTTTTAAAAATTTAAAAATTTTATTTTTAAAAAATTTTATTTTTAATTAAAAATAAGAGGAAAAGGGAACAAAAGGTTTTTAATTTTGTCTTTACAATTTTTTTTTTAATAATTTTTATTTTTTTTTTCAAATAATTATTGTTCATTAAATCATTTAACAATTATTATATTGTTGATAATAAGTTTTTCAAAATTTCCTTATATATATATATATATATATATATATGTTTGGCTTTTTATCGGAACAAAACTAAGGCCTAGTGGACCCAATAATTGAGACATAATTGCTAAATAAATATTTGATCAAAGAAAAAAAATGCTGATAATTATGAATTATCACTCCTACACACAGGAAAGAACCAGCTCCAGCTTATTATGTTTCTTAATTTGTTTATTTATTATTATTGAACTTTGTATTATATATTTTTATAAGTGAAAAGGTAGTCGAAGTTTGAATATTCACAGCCACGTTATGCCTAACTTCATAATCATATAATTAACATTACTATGTTTGATAAGAGGGGAGACAGTTGGAAAGAAAGAGAATGAAAGCAAAATGTTTTTTTTTTTCTTTCTTTTGTTTAATAAGAAAAAAGAAAAATAATTGAATATGTATTTTTTTCTCTTCAAATTATTCTTTTAAATTTGAATGGAAAACACTTTTTGTGCTTAAATTAATAATTTTATTTGCATTTTTACCTGTATTTTTCATCACATGAAAGGTTTTATTTGTCCAAGATCCGGTTTGGTCTGTCAATTGTTTGAAGCTCATTTTTTTTTTTTTACTTTCTAAATATATTTTACAACTAAAATTAAATAAATAATATTTTTAAATTAAAAAAAGTTCGGATCCGATCAAATCTTTGAACAGATCTATTTTATATTAAACAAAAAGGAGAAATAATTTTAGGTTTTCTCCTTTTTCTTTCCTCATATAGTTTTCCCTTTTCTCTATTTTTTTTCCCTTACTAGCTACCAAATTAAATGTAAGAGTAATTTGTATTTATACATTCATTTTGTTTGAACTGTACCCAATTTTTAACTACTGTCTTTGAAAAGTTGTTACTCCTTGTAAAAAAAATACTAAAACAAAATTGATTAAGTTTTAAATTCCAAGTTTTGATATTGGAATTGGATATTGTGATATAGATGTAATAAGATAACAATAATTTTTTTTTATTGTTCAATCAAAATCCATGAATAACAAAATTTTAGAGTGAAAATAGAAAGTTCAGTTAAGAAATTTCAACCTAGCTTCTTAATTATTATTTATAATTGGTGTCATTATTGAAAAATAGAGGTCGATCCTGAAAAATACAGGTCGAGTCGGGTCGAGTTGTGACCCGAAAAAAAATATTTTTCTTTGTCCAAGCCCCTTTCGGGCCGGGTTAGGACCGGCCTGTAAATCCGTTTTAATATTCATAAATTATTAAAATATTAAAAAATTATTTTTATATTAATATATAGTATAATTAAAATAAAATAAAAAATATTTTTATTTAATAAATAGTAACTCGGGCTGTGCCAGCGCAAATTACAAAAAATCTTATTCAGGCCTAACCTAAAACGTGTCGGGCACAGGGCGGGCTACTCGACCCATGGATAGATTTATTCCCACCTATATGATATTTTTTTGAATCCAGTTTACTGATTTTTATAAATACCAGTTAAATATTATTTTATTATTATTTTAATTTTGTTTTGCATTAAATATTATTTTTTATTGAATTCAAAAAATAATACATTAATTATATATATTTTTTTATAAATGTCATCTTAAATAATATCTAGACATTGATTAATAATTTTTATTATTATTATTATTTTTTACTAAACTGACAACTACTCCTTTTGCCCCATTTGATGTAATAGTTATCATATAATTTCCTAATTTGAGT
This sequence comes from Fremontodendron californicum, assembly GCA_030761205.1. Lineage (NCBI taxonomy): Eukaryota > Viridiplantae > Streptophyta > Magnoliopsida > Malvales > Malvaceae > Fremontodendron > Fremontodendron californicum. Next base: position 5,780,551 of record JAULJL010000010.1, read on the forward strand.
GATTTGCTATCCTTAAAACCTTATGCACCTGACAGGAATGATTGAAAGGATACTACACCTAATATAATAAAGAAATATAAAATTTTGCTGACGAATGAGTCAAATTAATCAATATATTATTTATATTAATAATTTATATTAAAAATAATAATTAATAATTTTATTTATTATTTTTAAAATATTAAATGAATATATTATTATATGTAGTAATCTTAATGTCTTAAGGACACTTTAAAAAAAAATTAAAATATAAATAAAAACACGATTTTTTTAATTTCTATTTTTTATTTTAATGAAAGACAACTTAATAATTTGTATATTAAAGAAAAAAAATATAGCGTCCAAGCAATCTCACTTTGATCGACCAAATTAACTAAATACTGGTGGTGGTTGGTCATTAAGGTAATTTCTAATTTTTATTTTTTCTTTTAAATTCTATAATTGAAATATTTTATTTATTATCAAGAAAAATATTAATGGAAAATTGAAAGCTGTTCCCAGTCCCCACCGATCATTTGAAAGAATGAGACAGCTTCTAGAAGTTCCCCAACTGGCAACGTCTATACCTCCATTTCCCTAATAAATTAAAATTGTTTTTTTTTTAAAAGAAATTAAATTGATATTTGTATTAATTGAGTGATCAATTATTCAAAGTTTAAGTTAATAGTAAAAGGCTCAATTATATTTAAATTTTAATGTTTTCATATACAAGTTATATGAATGATTAATGAATTTATATGTGAATCTAAATGTAAAAAAAAAAAAAAAAAGCAATTTGAATAAAATCTAGAGCAGTGACGCATAACTCGATAAGTAATAAGATACGGGATGAAGAAATTAAAAAAAAAACGATTGTTAGAATTTAAACTCAAAAATTTAAATTAAATATTAAATTAAATAATTAATTAATTATCTTAAAATTTTAAGCTCATATGAAAAGACCAAATTATATTTAGGTTTGAGCAATTTGATTCACTACTTAATTTCACATTATTAATCATGATCGGAACAAAGACTAAAATTGATCTTGCAGGCTGCAGCACAAAGATGACATAAAAAAAAATTGAGAAACAAAATAATTAAATCATTTGAGTAAGAATTTTATATTTAAATAAAAACTATTTTAGTTTATATTAGAGGTGTAATCGAGTCGAGTTGAGCTCAAGCTGTACAAAGTTCAAGCTTAAGCTCGACTCGAAATTCAAATCTCGAAATTCGAGTCGAGCTCGATCGAGTTTCACTTTTAAAACTCGAGTTTGATTCGAGATACAAATCAAATTGCTCGAACTCGCTCGATTAGGCTTGTTTACCTAGTTAAAATTGAGCTCGATTTCCATGCTCGACTTCAAACTCGATTATTTGTGCTCGAGCTCGAGTTTGAATTGAGATTTTTCAATTCTAATTAAAAATAAAAGCCTCGATTAGGCTCGCGAGCTACTCGAGTTAAGCATTAGGATACTTGAATTCAGCTCACTCGATAGCTTGAGCTCGACTCGACAATGACCGAATCGAATTCGAATATTTTTGAATCGAACCGAATAACTTACAAGCACAAATGTCTAGTTTACACCTCTAATCTATACCAATTCAAATGATTGAAATTTTACACACACATATATATATATATATATATATATATATATATATATATATATAATCTATAAAATACTTAAAAGCAATCCCCCACTTATTGTTTGCAATTGGGGAAATTGCTTCAAATTGGCTTGCCACGTCGGCAAGCCAAGTTTTTCTTTTTCTTTTTTTAAGGAAAAAAAAAGAAAGAAAGGGGAAAAAAAGAAAAAAGAAAAAAAAAAGAAAGGAAAAAATAGAGAAAGTTTTATACGTTCGTGTCATATTTGTATTATTTTTTATGTTCATATTTTTTTGTGTGTTCAAAGTATTGTATTATTATATAATTTTTTATATATTAAAAATTTATTTTATAAATTTTTTTACACATTCGTATATTTATGTTGTATTCATGTTATTTTTGTGTCGTGTTGTATTTTAAATTTTTTTATGTGTTCGTGTTGTGTTTCAATTCATCTAACTATTTTGCATAATTTGTCATGGTGATCCAATTAAGAGAAAAATTTGTGTGTCCGTGTCGTGTCTCAATTCATCCCATATTTTATATAATTTGTTATAATGATTCAATTTTGTGTGTTCGTGTTATTTTATTGTGTGTTTAAAATATTATAAATTTATATAAATTTTTACACGTTAATAATTCGTTTTATGTCGATTTTGACACGTTCGTGTATCGTATTCATGTTATTTTTCATGTCGTGTTTTAATTACTTTTTTTCATGTTGTGTTCGAGTCGTATAATCATGTTGTGTCCGAAATTGTCGAGTCTAATTGACATTATTCAAATAACTCACAAATTTGTGTCGCGCGTCATCATGTTCGTGTTATTTTTTCTGTTATAATCGTATCCAAGGTATTATATATTTATATAAAATTTGACACGTTAATAATTTGTATTATGTAGATTTGGACACGTTCGTGTATTTGTATCATATTCATGTTATTTTTTGTGTCATGTCGTGTTTTAATTATTCTTTTCATGTTATGTTCGTATCGTATAATTATGTTGTATCAGAAATTACCGGATGTGATTGATCATATTCAAATAACTCTCGATTTTATACCATATGTTGCATAAGTATAAGAATTATTATTTTTCTAAATTATTATCTTTACTACTCTTACTTTTTTATCTTTAAAATTTATTACAAAATATTAATTCAAAATATTAATATTACAAAATATTAATACAAAATTGAATCATCTAACTATTTTGCATAATTTGTCATGGTGATCCAATTAAGATTGTGTGTCCGTGTCGTGTCTCAATTCATCCCATATTTTATATAATTTGTTATAATGATTCAATTTTGTGTGTTCGTGTTATTTTATTGTGTGTTTAAAATATTATAAATTTATATAAATTTTTACACGTTAATAATTCGTTTTATGTCGATTTTGACACGTTCGTGTATCGTATTCATGTTATTTTTCATGTCGTGTTTTAATTACTTTTTTTCATGTTGTGTTCGAGTCGTATAATCATGTTGTGTCCGAAATTGTCGAGTCTAATTGACATTATTCAAATAACTCACAAATTTGTGTCGCGCGTCATCATGTTCGTGTTATTTTTTCTGTTATAATCGTATCCAAGGTATTATATATTTATATAAAATTTGACACGTTAATAATTTGTATTATGTAGATTTGGACACGTTCGTGTATTTGTATCGTATTCATGTTATTTTTTGTGTCATGTCGTGTTTTAATTATTCTTTTCATGTTATGTTCGTATCGTATAATTATGTTGTATCAGAAATTACCGGATGTGATTGATCATATTCAAATAACTCTCGATTTTATACCATATGTTGCATAAGTATAAGAATTATTATTTTTCTAAATTATTATCTTTACTACTCTTACTTTTTTATCTTTAAAATTTATTACAAAATATTAATTCAAAATATTAATATTACAAAATATTAATACAAAATTGAATCATCTAACTATTTTGCATAATTTGTCATGGTGATCCAATTAAGAGAAAAATTTGTGTGTCCGTGCCGTGTCTCAATTCATCCCATATTTTATATAATTTGTTATAATGATTCAATTTTGTGTGTTCGTGTTATTTTATTGTGTGTTTAAAATATTATAAATTTATATAAATTTTTACACGTTAATAATTCGTTTTATGTCGATTTTGACACGTTCGTGTATCGTATTCATGTTATTTTTCATGTCGTGTTTTAATTACTTTTTTTCATGTTGTGTTCGAGTCGTATAATCATGTTGTGTCCGAAATTGTCGAGTCTAATTGACATTATTCAAATAACTCACAAATTTGTGTCGCGCGTCATCATGTTCGTGTTATTTTTTCTGTTATAATCGTATCCAAGGTATTATATATTTATATAAAATTTGACACGTTAATAATTTGTATTATGTAGATTTGGACACGTTCGTGTATTTGTATCGTATTCATGTTATTTTTTGTGTCATGTCGTGTTTTAATTATTCTTTTCATGTTATGTTCGTATCGTATAATTATGTTGTATCAGAAATTACCGGATGTGATTGATCATATTCAAATAACTCTCGATTTTATACCATATGTTGCATAAGTATAAGAATTATTATTTTTCTAAATTATTATCTTTACTACTCTTACTTTTTTATCTTTAAAATTTATTACAAAATATTAATTCAAAATATTAATATTACAAAATATTAATACAAAATATTAATTTATTACAAATTATTATCAAAATATCTTTTTATTAACACGTTCATATATTTGTATCATGTTCATTTTATTTTTTGTGTTGTATCGTATTTTAATTATTTTATCATGTTATATTTGTATCATATAATTATGTTTTATCCAAAATTATCGGATCTAATTGATTATATCAAATAACTCTCAATTTTATATCAGATGTCGTATAATGATAGAAATTACTATTTTTCTAAATTATCTTCACTTCTCTTACTTTTTTATCTTTCAAATTTATTATAAAATATCAATTCAAATTCGATAACATACCCGCAGCGAAACACGGACATTTTTCTAGTTTACTATAAAAACTATCCCTAGAATGCATGGGAGAAGAGAATTAAGGATTTTGAATCCATGCTTAGTTGACAACTAAGCATGGGTATTAAGGGGGTTGGGGGTAAATTGGGTATTTTTATTTTATTTTTTATTAAGAAGGGAAGAAAGAAAAGAAAGATGGAGAAAAAATTGTGTGTTCGTGTCTTTTTTGTGTTCGTATTATTTTTTGTGTGTTCAAAATATTATAAATGTATACAATTTTTACATGTTAATAATTCGTTTTATGTAGATTTGACACATGCGGATATTCGTCCGTGTTTATATTATTTTGTGTGTCGTGCTAGTGTTATTTTTTCGTATGTTCAAAATGTTATAAATTTATATAAACTTTTACATAATTCATTTTATGTGGATTTTGACACGTTCGTGTATTTGTGTTGTGTTTATGTTATTTTTGTGTCGTGTCGTATTTTAATTATTTTTTCATGTGTTCGTGTCATTTTTCAATTTATCCAAATATTTTGCGTAGTTTGTCATGGTGATTCAATTTAGAAAAAATTGTGTGTGTTCATGTCGTGTCTCAATTCATCCCATATTTTGCATATTTTTTATAATAATTTAATTTAGAGAAAAATTTATATGTTCATAACATGTTCGTGTTATTTTATCGTGTGTTTAAAGTACTATAAATTTATATAAATTTTTACATGTTAATAATTCATTTTATGTAGATTTTGACACGTTCACGTATTTTTTGTCGTGTTCATGTTATTTTTCATATCGTATTTTAATTATTTTTTTCATATTGTGTTCGTGTTGTATAATCATGTTGTGCCGAAATTGCCAAATGTAATTGACACTATTCAAATAACTCCTAAATTTATGTCACGCGTCGTCATGTTCGTGTTGTTTTCCTTATTATAATCGCATTCAGGGTATTATATATTTATATAAATTTTGACACGTTAATAATTCCTTTTATGTAAATTTTGACACGTTTATGTATTTTTGTTGTGTTCATGTTATTTTTTTGTCATGTCGTATTTTAATTATTTTTCTCATGTTATGTTATGTTTGTATCGTATAATTATGTTGTGTCTGAAATTGTCGGATGTAATTAACCATATTCAAATAACTCTCAATTTTATAGCAGGTGTCTTATAAGAATATGAATTATTATTTTTCTAAATTATTATATTTACTACTCTTACTTTTTTATTTTTCAAATTTCTTACAAAATATTAATTAAAATCCAATAACATTCCGCAATGAAACTCAGACATTATATATATATATATATATATATTCCCTCTTATCTTGTGATGGACTGTATGGCTCATGGCTGTAATTTGAAACATGAAAATCACATTCTTCTTTTTCATAAAATTTTCAATGTCTAAGTTTTGGTCTAAATTCACCCCATCCCTTTGGTTAATTCTTCTTTTCAAATGCCCCCTTTTACATGCCCTGGTATATATGTAATGTCCTCACCAACTATTTACCCAATTCTTCAAACCTCTAATAAAAAAAGAACAAAAAATTAAATTAGCCGACATTAATTGATTTCCCCACATTATTTGAGAACAACATGATAATATAATTTTAAATAAATTAAATATTAGGGGATAATTCTTCTTCATTTTATTTTATGTTTATTCCTTTGATACAATATTAAATAATAAATAAGTTTTGCTAAAAAGTAAAGTATTGAAATTCATAGCATTGGTTGTCAACTATATATCGTATTTAATATAAAAATATTATTATAAATAGTATTTTAATTACTTTTTAAAAAATGTCCTTGCGTCATAGATTAACAAAATTCATAATAACTACACTTTATTTTAAAATTTCTTATAAAAATAATCAATATTCCCATAGTGATTTCGACCTTAAAAACCTCAATAGAACGAGTAAATTCATCAATTTGACCAATGTCACTTTTTTAAACCTTTATTTCTGGTTAAGACAACGTAGTTGTTGAGGTAGTAATTATAGTACAGTGAGAGCTTGATTTAAGCATTTCTCTTTGTTTAATATGCTAACCAAGTAGATATTTTTTTAAAGTTCCTATAACTTAAAGATACACGAAAATGAGTTTTTTTTTTTTTTAGGAGAAATTCTTTAATTTTATAAGTAAGATTAAGAGACTGTCATATGTTTTGTTTTTTATTTTTTAAATATATCTTAAAAGAAATGTATTATTAATTTTGCTAATTCTATTTATGAAATTTAAAAATACTGTTATCCTTGACTGAAATAATTTTTTATAAAAAGAATGCTTTCATTAAATTGTGCCTGTGGTTTTGCCAACAAAAACAATTTAAAAAAAGTAATTGCATAACATGGAATAGTTGTTTTAGTGGTTCATGAACTAAGATGATATCTCATGAAATGGACATCTTTAATTTGACTCTTTGCACCAAACAGTAAACACTTTTGAAGATTTATTCCATCCATATATATGAGATGGAAAAGTAAAAACAAATACAATATATCTAATAATTGCACAATCTAGTAATTTTTAATTTTTTTTTTTGCAAGGGCTTTTAAAAGTTAATTAAGCTCCAAGAACATGCATATATAGCAGCATAATATTCCCTATTAGGATTTCAAAAATGGGAATAAAATCCAAAGGTAGGATACAATAAATGCTTTAAAGATTAGGTATTACCACTTAATTTGTCTCCAAATACTGGTTTTAATTTTACTTTTAAAAGAGAACCAAATTCGTTTTAATTTCTTATAAGAGAAATTATCTAATATAATTTATTGGATTCATTTAGAGTTTTGAAAAGAAAAAATTCTTGGAAAACCTTTAATTTTCTATAAAAATGTAAATATATAAAAATTAATTTTTTTCCCTAAAAACTTAAATCTAAATTTGTTTGACATTAAAAAGTAAAAAAAAAAAAATCAATATTCGTTTTAATACATAATCCCTCTCATTCCATCCCTCACATTTCACATTATCCAAACTTGATATCTTTATGTTGAATCTCCTGTTTTAATAGTTGGATATTCATATATAAATAAAGATAGATTGCTTAAATTGATACTTATAAAAAATTAATATATTTTTTTTTCTTGAATTTAATTATACCATAATTATTAATATCGTACAATAGTCATATCGTACGATACAATTTGGTTCATTATAAAATCGATATTTATTTATATAAAGAATTAATTTTTTTTTTTTTTTTTTTATGAATGGTTAGCATATCTATCGATACACAAGCGAATCGATTGGTATCGTAAGATTCATACGGTATACTTCAATAGTTTTTGACCCAATTAAAATATGATCAGGTCCAATTACATAAGAATACAATTTAATAGTTTTTGACCCGAAAAATACTTATAAACATATTTTCTAAAGATTTTACACTTAAATAATATGAAAATTTTAGACTTTTAATTAGTAAATTAACATGAAAACTACAAAAAAAAAAAAACTTTTATTTAAAAATATTTACCGTTAATGAGTATGTTGAGAGTTTGAAAAATAACCATATTTCTATTTATGCCACATAATGACTCAATCCTATTAATATGCATAATATTTTTATTATTAATTTATTTTACTTGTATATATGTTATTTAAGATTAATTTTAAAAATATTTACCGTAATTTAAGATACGATACGCAATTCTCAAAAATAAAATTTCACTTCACTGTATGTATATCGATTTAACAACTATGTGTTGTACATTTAGGAGGTAGAAACATTATTATTTTCAAAAGAATAAAAGAAAATCGATAAAGTTTTGAGAAAGATTGGCATAGATATTAGAGATGGGAAAATGAATTCAAACTAAAAAACATGCTAGAAAAAACCCCGAATCTGAAACTAGAGGTCTTGCTAATCAAGGCTTAGGCTTGAAAATCTTGATCCAAGAGGCCTAGCTCGAGTCAGGCTAGGCATGCCTAGGTTGGACTAGGCTCACGGGTTTGCTGAATAGCTCGATTTATAAATAAGTCTAATTTGAACCTTATAAAATTTAAATCGATAAAAAATAAAAAATTTGAACTTGAACAAACTCAAATTCGAAATAATTCAAACCTGTAATTAGAGCTTGAAACGATTCATACATGTACAATCTTGAATTTGAGAACAATTTGATTCAAATTCATAATAATTCGAACCTAGTATAAAAAAATAAAAAAAATTAATTATCAATTTTATTTTAACTTGAATTCAAACTTAAAACAACCTGATTTAAATAGATTAGTATTTGAAATGATTCAAAGTGGAAACGATCTATTTCAAAATTACTTAAGAGTTAAGTTTGACGTGATTTAAACCCGAAATAACCCACTACAAATCCGTTAACTTGTTTAAACTTGATAATTTATGTATTCGTATTATATTCATATATTTTTTCGTGTCATAATCGTATTTTATATTTATATAAATTTTTGACGTGTTAATAATTTGCGTTATATAAATTTTGACACATTTATATATTCGTATCGTGTTCATATTTTTTTATATAATATTTTAATTATTTTTTATATTATATAATCTCATTATATCTAATATTGTCCGATCTTGTTACTTCTAGGAGGGAGAGTGAAGCTAATGACTGGGTGTAAATAAATAAAGAAAACAAAAGACCAATAGAAAGCGTGAGGTGGACTTTATTTGGACCCTGTGCCCGCAAGCAACGGCCCAGATTCTCTCTCTCCCCTCCTCCCATCTCATTTATCTTGTCTCCCCCTACCCCTCGCCTTTCCTTCCATTTCCACTCCCTCTCTTTCCTTTCTTTCTCTTGAGAAAATACTAGAGAGACAGAGCAAACAAATCATCCCAAAAAAAGAAGAAAAGAAGAAAGAAAAGAAAGCCAATATAAAACACGATGTTGCTAGGAAAACGTTCACGCCATCCGATCAAGAGGACGACAAGCATGAGAGGGATCACCGTCGATGTCTCCAACGTGGAGGATGTCATCGTCCAAGAGCCAATTAATATATCCGATCCTCCCCCTCAAAACCACCCTTTGCATGAATTCCCAATTACCGGCAACTTTGGTTACGATCAACGTTTCTTGGCCATGGTGTCGCCAAGAAACCCAGCTTCTATTAACCATCATGTCGTCGACAGTACTGCTCCTTTCTTGCGATCTTGTTGGCTTTGTAAACGCCGCTTAGCTCCTGCTCGTGACATATATATGTATAGGTATTTTTCTCTTTTTCAATTCATTTTCTTAACTTTAGATTACTGTTTTTTTTTTTTTTTCAAGAAATTTCTTGCTTAAGTCTAGTTTGAATCTTTTTCTGTGTTAAACTATTTTTCAGCGTGTTTTTTTTTTTTCTTTTAATTTTTTTCCTGAAAAACTTTGAAAGACCATATATATATATATATATATAATTTCATGCTTTACTCAAGATGCAGAAATAATATAAATTTTAAGATATACTCATGCTTCTCATAACTTTTTTTTATAATTAATATTGACGAGATTAAGATTGAAAGATGAAACTAAAGCTCTTTGGTAAGAAGAAAAGAAAGAGTAAAAAAAAAAAAGAAAAAATAATTTTATGATTGAAATTTATAATAATATGTGTTATTTTTTAGCTTAATCGTTAAATTAAAAATGTCTCTTTCTTTTCTTTTCTTTTTTCTTCTCTTTCTTTCCATCCAAACAACACTTTAACCTCTCTTAGAACTCAATCTTTTCTTCTTGGTTTTCATTTTTCCTTTTTCTCCCTAAGTTATTGAAACTATATATACCCACAGTATCTAGAAGTTATAATTTAGCCAAAAAAAATGGTATCTAGAACTAGAAGGTTATAGAATTATTATTAACAGAGGATGAAGTTAATATTTTAAAATTGAGTGGGTTGAATTAATTATCATATATAATAATATTAATATTGCAGGGGGGATACAGCGTTTTGTAGTCTAGAGTGCAGAGAAGAGCAGATGAAACAAGACGAAAGAAAAGAAAAGTTCAACAAAATTGCAGCAGCTTCAAAGAAAGAAGACCGCCATGGCCATGCATCTTCAACCACCACCACCTCCAAAGCTTCTACTAAAACCGACCCTGTGGTTGCTGTTTGAACTACTTTGAGTCACAAGAACAGTAAATCTTATAAAAAAAAAAGTTGAAAGAGAGGCAAAATCCAAACCCACCCCTCCAAAAGAAAACAAAAAAGTAGTGCAAATCAATCGTCTTTCGTCATATATAGTGGGTGCAGTTATATAAGTAATGTGGATGGTGATGCAAATGGACAAAGCTCTGAGCTTGAGATCAGCATTTATGATTCCAATTTTAAGTTCTCTTTAACGTCTACAATCTTTTTCTTTTCTAGTTTCCCTTTTTTACTACTAGTTCGTTAGCATCATCACTGCTTCCACTATATATTCAACCAATCAATTATTAATGTGACAAAGAAGTGAATCATATATTACAAGAAATTCATCTTTAATCACAAAATTTTTAGGGTAATTTGTTTAAATATTATAAATTAATTTTTTTGAAGCATATATAAATGGTGTTATGTTGTAATAGATTAGTACAAGTTGTGTCTTGCAAAAATATATATATATATAAAATATTATAGACTAATTTATATAAATATTATAAAATAAATATTCTTTTCATAATATAAATGGTGTTATGTCGCAATAAGTTAGTACAAGTTACACTTACGGTTAAATATATAAAAAAAATTATTATAAAACACTACTAATTGCCGCACCTTATAACAATTTGTTAAACACTTTTTGCATCATAAAAATCTTGCACTATAATACGTGTTCAAACTATTTTTTTTCTTTCAATAAAGATTCGCTTAATCAGTGTCTATAGGCATCGGTTAAAGATTATTTATTTAATATTTTTTTATATTTAATACATTATTTTAAAAAGTTATGCATTAATTATACTTTTATTTTTATATATATCACTTTAACCAATGTTACTAGGCACCGGTTAACATTTATCTTTTAATAGAAATATACATAAAAATCTTATAATGAAAAATATTAATCAATATCTAGTGGCACTGATTTAAGTGATATTCAAGGACAGAAAAATAAAACTAATGAATTCTTTTTTTATTTATTTATTTTAATTCAGTAAAACTAATGCATTAAATGCAATTTTTTTTTTTTAAATAGAAAAATGTTAACTAGTGTCTAGTGACATTGGTTAAGGTAATATGTGTAAAAAAAAGTATAATTAATTCATCATTTTTTCTTGAATTTAATGAAAATAATGTACTGAAAAATAAAGTGCTCTAAAGACATGTTTTAAGGTTACTACTATATATAGTAATATATTCAATCAATGATTGAAAATTGTGAATAAAGTTATCAACTATTGTATTTAATAAATATTACTACTATAATTAATATATTAACTATGTTTAAAAAAGACCTTAAAATTCGTTAACAAAATTCATAATTAAATAATTCTTAATCAATAACTATAATGACCGATTAATCAAATTTTTTATATATATTTATATATATATATAAACTAATTAATTAATTAATTAAAATTAATGAGTTAATTGAATTTGAGGCTGATGATTCTTAATTGGGATACGTGGAGTTTAATTTAGTTGAATTCTTGGATACCTCATATTCTTGAGATGCTAGCTAGTGCTAGCTAGCTATTTGAGTCCAATTAATAATTCTATATATATATATATTTATATAACAATTATTATTATACATCGTGTAAACTAGCTATACATTGAATCTGCAGAACTACATACCAGCCAATTAAGAAAAAGAACGAAAATATAATTAAATCATTTAATATAATAATTACGAGAATAACTGGTTGTTGCCCAATATGTGAACACAATGATGAACAAAGATATAGAAAAAGATTTGTACTTCAATTAATTTTGTCTTTGATATATATTAGGATAAATATAAAAAACAGCTCTCAATAAATACATAATTGTTAAATGATCTAATGGATAAAAGTTATTTAAAAAGAAAAATGAACAATTAGAAATTGTTATAAAAGATATTGTAAAGATAAAATTATCCTTAATGAAAAAATCTATTTTTTCTTTTTCCTCCATTAAGAAAATATTATTTTTTAAAAATTTTAATTAAAAATAAATTAAAAAAAATAAAATATTTAAATATATATTTTTTAAATTTAAAAAAATAAAGAAAAAATAATTTTATTTTTTAAAATTTTTTAATCAAAAAAAAGTAAATAAAAAAATTTAAAAATTGATTTTTTAAAATTAAAAAAAAATTATTTTCAAAAAAATTTATTTTTTTAATTAAAAAGTAAATTAAAAAATAAGAGAAAAGGGAGGAAAATGTTTTTTTATCAAGGATAATTTTATATTTATAATTTCCTTCTTAATAATTTTTTTATTTTTTATTTCTCTTTTTCAAGATAATTCATATTTATTATATCATTTAACAATTATTGTATTGTTGATGATATATTTTTCAAATTTACCCTATATATTATTATTTACTAATATTATGCAACGATGAAAAAAAAAAGTAGAGCTAGAAGAAATATTGTGAGAGCTCGAGGAAGGTAAAATGTTTACTCTACAATTATGGATTCGGTTAATTGATATTATAGGTGTATGTTAAAGATTTTTTAATTAATATTTTAAAATATTTTATATTTAATGTATTATTTTTTAAAATATCACATTAATCAATATCATTAAACATTGATTAGTATTTTGTGATTATTATTAACATAATTATTCATATACAGAAAACCTAAGTTTTGGAAAAGGCAATTCAAGTCATGTTTCTAAACTGCAATTCCGATTAATGATTATTTTTAAAAAATAAATTTATACTCGCTCTGTCCTACTTATGTTGTCCCAATTAACTTTTTTGTTAACATTTTATATGTTTGATGATTGATTTCTATTATTTTTTATATTTTAATTAATTAATTTTATAAAATGTATATTTAAAACTACTTCTTTCAAATTTCTTAAAAAAAAAAATATTATTTTCATATTTTTATCAATGATAAATACAAAATTACAAGAAATCAAAATTGAAAAATTTTAATCAATGAAAATAAAAATATAACAATTACTTAACTATGACTAAAGCTGTCTATGAACCGGGTCGAGTTTAGGCTATATATATTAAAACTTCTCATGCTTGTTTAGTCTTGTCCGACCTGATTAATGGAGTCTTAATTTTTGGCCAAATCCGCCTCTACATGACAGATATAACAAGGTCCATTTAGGCCCGCCAATTATACTTTTATAAAAAATAAAATTATATCAAATAATAATGAGTAAACAGCACTGGATGTGAAAAATTTCATCCATAAAACAGATGTTTAGCCTTCAAATTTCATCCATAAAGGAAAATGAATAAAAAATTATAAAGACAATAGTTTGAGTTATACATTATCAGGATCTAAGCTTGTAAGTTGAACAAGCTTCTAAGAATGAGTGGTCTTGGAGAGACAAGCGGAGATGAGAAAGAAAAAGTTGGATTTTGGAAGAATTTAGAGTTTGGATTGAGTGGAGTTGGAAGATTTGGAGTCTCAAGGTGAAAGAAAGCAGATGATAAATCCAAAAAAAAAAAAAAATGAAAGAAGAAACGCTAAAAGCCAGATGACATCCCAAAATAAAGAAAGAGGTGAATGCAGATGAGTTTTGGAGCCTCCATTGGCCATTGTTGCTTTTATTTCTATTTCTATTGTAAGGATATCTATAGCTTTTTTGAATGAGTGAGTAAGAAGATTTTGAGATTTTGGAACAATTAAGTGTATTAACGATAATAATTATATGATCATGGTAAAAGATGAGGAGATTAAAGAGAGATTGATGAAATGTTTTGATAGGCTCTTCAATGATAATTATTGTCAAGATGTGAGTAACCTCATTATACCGTCAGAAAGCTTAAATTGTAACTTTATGCATATGATAAGGCATTTTGAGGTCAAAGAGGCCTTGCACCAATGAAAACTAAAAAGATGATAGGTCCAAATGCAATTTCTATCGAGGTTTGGAAATATCTCAGTGAGGTTGAAGTTGGGTGGTTGACGAACTTGTTTAATAAATTTTAGGTAATAAGACGTCTAATGAGTGGAGGAATAGTACCTTGATGCCTTTAAATAAAAACAAAGACGACACTCAAGATTGTTCAAATTATGAAGGAATAAAACTTCTGAGCTATAAACTCTGTGAAATGGTTATTAAGCAAAGTTTATGACATCATGCTAAGATTGTGAAAAATTAGTTTTGTTTCATGCCAGGACGATCCACCATGGTAGCTGTTCATCTCTTACGACAACTTATTGAGAGGTTTAGAGCATCAGGACATGATTTACACATGATTTTTAGTGATTTAGAGGAAGCTTATGATAGAGTACATAGAGACTTTTTTGGTGGGCTTTGAACAAGAAGGCAATTTATCTCAAATATGTTAGTATAATACGAGATATGAATGAGGGAATAGTTACGAAGGTAAAAACTTGTGGTGGACTGACAGTTGAGTTTTCGATTACAAAAGGGGTGCATCAAGGATCAGCGTTGAGTCTTTTTCTCTTTGTCATAGTAATGGACAAGATAACGAAAAGCATTCAAGATGAAATATCTTGGCGCATATTATTCGCATATGATATTGTATTAATTGATGAGACTAAATAAGGGGTTAATACCATATTAGAGTTGTGGAGACAAACAATAGAAGCTCGAGGGTTTAGATTGAATAGATCGAAGACCGAGTATACGGAGTGTACTGTTGGTGTATGCCCTAGAGCCAATCAGATTGAGCTTAGGATACACAGTCAATAAAGCATACCCTTCACTATGAAGACAATGATACAAGGTTTTCCTTTATGTTAGTACAATAATAAGGAGTTATTAAGTACTAATCGGATGAAGCCCATGGAACATAATGGCCTTACAAAGGAATTATAAAGAGTTATAATTATGAGATCCTTATGCATCAAAGTGTTGTTCCTCAAACTGTTCTTGGTCATCGTATCACCAAGACGGGGCATTAGCAATGTTCAAAGACTAGTATATGTTAAGCCTTCTTACTTATGAAGTAAGCAACCGATCTCATACAGGTTGAAGTATGGGATACTTGGGATAACATATAGGTGCTTGTCTGTTGAACAAGTTCATTGAACATGGCCCGCCAAGAGAACTTCATTTGGTAATATCACTCTAGTGTCTATGATAATGTTCTTTTAGTACCAATCGTGTAAATTGGTCTTCAGACTTGTGATACCAGGTCATCTTGTATGGAGAGTGTCATACTTAGATTCCATCCCGAACGGGTCCCAAACAAGAGGATGCTTATGGTAGGGTGTTATTGGGTATGACATGAACCATACGAAGATGAATGAGTGATCCAGAGAGGATTCACCACTCCCTGTGATAATGGAGACATATCTTGTTTGTTCTTGACTACGATTAACTTGATTAAGTCTTCAGCCAAAGCATGATGGATTTAGGAGAAAGTTGTTTCTCTAAATCCGTAAGGTTAATCATAAGTTGCGAAGAACTAATATGGATTGATCATGAGTAGACACTGCACCATGCTCTTGCGCTATCCGGGATATATGGTGAAAGGACCGTATTACACTGACAGACTGGTTGCTGAGGTTTCTAAAAAAGTCATGCTGACTTCACAATATTTGGGTGGTCATGATGGGTTGCTAGATCCCGCTCATGATCTATGAAAACAAGTTAATGAGATTAACTTATGTTCATTGCCAACATATTGGGAACCTAGAGGGTCACACACATAAGAACATATATGTATGGATTAAACATGGTATTCTATTAAGGTAAAACTTAATGGAATAAAAGATCTATATTGAGGACTTAATTGAAGAAGTTCAATTAAGAAATATTAAGACATGATTGAGATTTGTGTAATCCAAAGACAATGTCTTAATGAGATAAGAGGAATCGAGAAGTCTTATATAAACTAGTATAGTCGACTTTGACATAGTGATGTACAAGGTGAATTTCGCATGACTTTGCTGTATTGGATTAATGTCATGAGATGATATTAATAGATTAATGACATGAATTGTTCATGAGGAGAAGGAAATTTAATTGAGAATTAAATTACTTTCGTTTAGAAATTAATTTATCTAATAAATAAGCATGATCAATTAGAATGGATCAAAAGTGACTATTCTGATTTAGGACTATCCAGTAAGGATGGTTGGCCCAACTTAAAGGCATTAAGATTGTTGGACCATTATTATTATTAGATAACATAATGGGCCTATTGATCCATCTTAGAATTAAATAGTTTAAGTGCAAGTGGATTAATGAAAACCTTATACAACAAGCTACAGGGGCCGGTTAAGCTTTGGGAGAGGGGGTCAGGGTTTGCGTCTACTTATATATCAAATATAGAGGTTGTAGCCTTAACCTAAGCTGGTAATTTTACTTGAGATATTATGATTTTTTCTTGAGAAAAAGTTGGTTTCAAGAAGAGAACTCTAGCCTAGCAAAAATAGCATATCACCACCTCCCTACAGAAAAAAAACTTGTCGCAATTCCTCTTGTTCTTGGTTTTTTCTTGCCGCCTCTTCACCTTGTTGAGTGAGATTGGTTTAGTGAGATAAATACAGGAAATAGATCTTTTGATTGTGATCTAAGGATCAACTTGCTAGCACAAGTGAATCACTATACCTTAGAGAAGGATCCATCAGTTGTTCGTGTGGACTAACTGTAGAGGAAGGACAATTGTGCTTCTTTGATCTTGTTTGAATTGGATCTTGGACTTGATAGCAACTTGAGATTTGAATCTGCAACTTAAGGTTACAATATCTTAAATAGGTAACTTCTAAATCATATGGGTGATTTAATTTGTTTTGAATGCTATAAACCTATGCTAAACACAAGCCTAAGATCCTGTTGTACTTCAGGTGCTTCTTTGTTTACTTCCCCTGCACTTTGATTATTTTGTTTAAGCATGAGCCCGAGGTAGAGTAAACCCAATAGTGGTATCAGAGCTCAGGTTCTGTTGTTTACATGAGGTTTGTGCATGTCAATTCTTGGTGATATATAAGTTATTTTGTTGTGTATTGATTTTGGCATGATTTCGGTTCCTACGGATTTAAAATAAAAATAGTTTTCTTTAATCTTGTTAAATCTAGACAGCATCTATATAATGACTTTAATCATGTTTAAAATTGTTTAAACGGTAGATTTTTTTTTTAATCAACAAGGATTAAAGTCATGACATATCTTAGTAAATTCGACAAGTTTTTATGTCAAAAACATAGTTTTGAGCCAAGTTTTTGTAAGCTGATTTAGGGATGTTATAAAATTGATATTTTTAGATATTTCAGATCTGAAAATTTTATATTATATGCTGCCATTGAAGTTACAAAATGATTTGAGCTTAAAACGTTTAAGCAAAGTTGTTTTTGGGCATGAAACATTGTTACTACAATGCTGAAATTTTCTAGACTATTTTGTAGGCGTTTGCATGCCATAAAATTCGAGCATGAGTGTGGAAACGTTCCACATGTTTGCTATGAATTTTGGACAGCATCTAAAGTGAATATGATTCATCTATGATGGTTGGTGTCATAACGGTTTTTTCGGACCGCTAAGACGAATTTGATGAAAACACAAAATAATGGAGTCGCCACCAATCTTTTTTTGCTAGGTGTGATTGGCCACCTATTAAAACCGGTTTTAGTAAAATATCTTAAAATTAATTAAAACATTTTTGTAAAACCAATTTCGAAGTCCGCGCTTTGAACCAGAGTAAAAACAAATTTGGGTTCGGGAGTCGGTTACGTGCGGGGAAGGATTAGCACCCCCGTAACGCCCGTTAGAAAACGGTACCACTTAATCACGTGTTATCTTTAATCTTGATTTAATGGATTTAACGTCGGTATTTAAAAATAATTCTCTTTTATTTTTTTATTCTTAAAAAAACATGTTTATTATTTTTTTTGGATTTTCTTGAACTGTTTTTTATTTTTTAAAAAATCGAAAGTGAACATAAATTTATTATCGAAAATACTCATTAAATATTCCCGACACTCTCGGTGGTATTTAACGAGATCTTCTCACCTCAAGACATCTTAGGAACCACAACCGTGATATCCTTCGAATTCCGTCGTCGGCAATTTACATCCATTTTTTATTCAAATGCGTATGATGCGAATATTTAAATATCGGATGCATACGGCTTAACATATAACTATGAAATTAAACATGCGAATCGTAATATTAAAAACACGAGCATGGCAAAATATCGAGCGCAATAAATATTCGCTCTTTATTCATTTTTTTTATTTTTTTTATTTTGATTTTTTTTAAACGAAAACGAATTTTTGTATCGAGAATGTCGCTAAATACTCCCACCACTCGTGGTGATATTTAACGAAATTCTCGCACCTCAAGATATATTAGGAATCACTACTGTGACGTCCTTCGAATTCCGTCGTCGGTTATTCGTATTTATTAAAAAATCTTCTTTTTTTTTTTGAAAGTTAAAATGCTTTTAATAATTTTTTAAAACCGAAATCGAATAATAAAAAAATATGTTGAAAAATAAATAAACAAAAATAGTAATAAATAAAGGAATTAAAATCATACCAAAAATGTCGAGAATCCGAAAATTAAAATGTCGGACTTGATCTTCGTAAAACTCTTTGCTCGTACTCGACTACCTGAAAAAAATCAAAAATAACAAAACCAAATTGATAATCGTAAATTTTTTTGTTTTAAATTTTTTTTTGTTTTTTTGTTTTAATTTTTTTTTCATGTATCATTAGTATTATTTTTCTTAATTTTTAATTTTTTGATTTTTTTATTATTTTTTTATTATTTTTTTATTTTTTCTTTTTTTTTTTCTTTTTTTTTTCTTTTTTTTTTATTTTTTTGGCCCAAAACCAGGCCTGGCCTGCTGAGCCAGGCCTGGTTCTGGCCTGGCCCAGCTTTTTTTTTTTTGGGCTAGGGGGAACCCGCGCGGACCCCGGTTCGGCCCGCGGGTCCACGCGCGGACCCTTGGTCAAAACGGCGTCGTTTTGACGCCGAATTTTTTTTTAAATTGGGTGACCCGCGCGGACCCCGGGTCGACCCGCGGGTCCAAGCGCTGGTCACCTTGACCCGGTTCAGGGGGCTATATAAGCCCCCTTTTTTTTTTAAAATCATTTCTCTTTTTTTTTTTCTCTCTTCTCTCCCTCTCTCTCTGCAGAAACCAGAAACCCCCCCCAAAACCCAGAATCCGGCGGCTGGCCACCGCGCCGACCGCCGTCCACCGTTGTCGGCCGCCGCTCGCCGACGGCCGGTGGGCTTCAAACACCGCACCCCGGGGTATTTCGGCCTCCTCTTCTCGGATTCGGGCTCCGTTTTGCCCGAATCCGAGCCGAAACCCCTAGATCTGGGTTTGACCCTTCGACTTTTTTTGCTGCTGTGGTTTTTTTTGCTGTGGTTTGTTGTTTTTCTTTTTTTTTGCAGGGTTGGTTTCGGAGAGGGGGACCGATATGCTTTTTTGGTGATTTTGTTTCAAAAGGGGGGTATCCAGATCTGGGTTTCGGACCCCAGATCTGGTTTTTTTTTTTGGGGTCTGTTTCGAAAAGGGGGGGTCAGTGGTGGCTGAGGGGCCTTTTATGGAGGATCGGACCCTGGGGGTCTGATCTCTGGCTGAGGACCCCCTTTGGTTTTCTGGGGTCCGAATGTGGGCTTTGGCTGGCTGAGGGCCTCCGAATCGGGGTCAGTGCCCCCCTTCTCTTTGAAGGTGATTGGGGGGTTTTTATGGAGGGGTTGCTTGTGTAGGTAGGTGGCGTGTAGGGTGGCTGTGCAGGGTAGGGGCTGGCGTGTGGCAGAGGGGGGGTTGTTGGGGGTTGAGTGTGGCAGGGGGGGGCTGTCAGGTTTTGGGAAATGGGGGAGGCGGCTAGGGTTAGCAGCAGAGGGGTTGGGGTAGGGTTTGGGCCTGATGGGCTAGTGGGCCTGGGCAGGCTGGGCTTGGGCTGTAGGCAGGCCCATCAATTGGGCCTGTATTGGGAAATGGACAGCAGGCCTGGTGGACCTACGGATTGGGCCTGCTTGCCCTGTTTGCGAGTGGCCTGGGTCGGATTCGAATCCGACCCGGACAAAAATTGGTTATTACAGCTGCCCCTCTTTGCACATTGCTGAGAATCAGGAATAGGGCAAAGACAGTATAACCAATTTTGTCCGGTTATTGAGATCCATTTTTGGTGAGGCTCTATCATTTGGAAAATAAATTGCTCCTCTAATCAGAGGCTCTATCACTTGGAAAAATAAATTGCTCCTCTAATCAGAGGCTCCAACACTTTGAAAATAAATTGCTCCTCTCATCAGAGGCTCCATAACTTCGAAAATAAATTGCTCCTCTCATCAGAGGCTCCACAACTTTGAAAATAAATTGCTCCTCTCATCAGAGGCTCCAACACTTTGAAAATAAATTGCTCCTCTCATCAGAGGCTCTAAGACTTGGAAAATAAATTGCTCCTCTCATCAGAGGCTCCACAACTTTGAAAATAAATTGCTCCTCTCATCAGAGGCTCCACAACTTTGAAAATAAATTGCTCCTCTCATCAGAGGCTCTACAACTTTGAAATTTAAATTGCTCATCTAATCAGAGGCTCCACAACTTTGAAAATAAATTGCTCCTCTCATCAGAGGCTCCACAACTTTGAAAATAAATTGCTCCTCTCATCAAAGGCTCTACAACTTTGAAATTTAAATTGCTCCTCTAATCAGAGGCTCCACAACTTTGAAAATAAATTCTTTTCCTGTGCCCGGAGGACTTAAAAGAGGAAACCCGGAGGTTTCAAAAGAGGTGCTCGGAGGTCTTGGTGATCATACCTGAAGATCATATCTTGGAAGAAAATCTCACTAAATGCTCAAATTCAAATGTCAAAATTTCAAATAGTCAATGTCATGCATGAAATGTGAATGTCATGCGATGTCAATGCGTATGCCCCTGATGATGCATGTGCAAGTACCTTCGGATAGTGTACACATTTTACGACACGATGCAGATGCAAAACTTAATAAATATGCGAATGTTCATGAATGATGCGAATGTTCCCAAATGTTTTATCTGATCTTGGTTTAGCTTTTCCAAATCGTTTTTCCTCTTCGAAACAGAGTGTATCCTGAAACGCTCGTGCCTCGTAAGAGATCAACCCTTTTCTTCACTTTGGAACTATCTCTTTGCCCCGATAGTTTTTCAAAATTTTAACAACTGGAGTCCGAGCCAAATGTTCATTTCTTTTACCTCAATAGTTCCATACCTCTGGGCCAGACGAACCTTCGTCTTATGCCAACACCAGAAATGGTTTCTTCCAAAAGTATTTTCATTTATCTGCTTTTGCTTGCTTCTTTTTTTGAAAAATGTTTGCTTATTTACTGAAAACTTTTGAGCTGAAAATGTCATCGTCCGAAATTGTGATATCCACATCTCTTGAAGATTGATGATCACTGTTAGAAGTTTTTCTGAGTGTCAGTTCGGATTTTTTTCAAATTGAGTCGGAAGGCTTGGTACCACAAGATTTTGGTTGATCCAAGGAGACTTCACAACAGGAAAAATGCATATCCTTTCTAGACTCACAAATGGAACAGATTTTGTAGAACGTGATTTTTTGGACTCAAACAAATTCAACCTTCTTTTAGTTTCCAAATTATGGCGCCTTGACAAACGTCAAGACTAGCTGGGAGGTTCGAACTGGAAAATTAATTCTGGAAAGGAAAACGATCTCAGTTTTTTAAAAGTCAACCCTCCAAACGAGAGTTGACAGTTTGGGATATTTTGGAATTCCCAGGTGTTCCTTAACTTCTTCAAAATGACCTCTTCTTTTGTTATGGCCTCGACAATACCATAAGCGAAACCGACATTCTCTCATTTTACTCTAGACTGCCCATGTCGGGTTTTCACTCTAGAGTCTCCTTCTTTCCATTTTTTCATTTTTTTTCATTAAATGTTTCACCATGCATTCAAAAAAATCAAAACTTATCCAAAAATGATTTCTAACCAGAAAGGAGACCGAAGTCTCATGCATTTCTCTAAGAATAGACTCATCAATTTAAATGGCCGTGCTCGATCAAAATGGTCTTTTCAAGGTACGTAATGTAGGCCAAGGTTCGAGGTTCTGAAAAAAGATAAATAGGCCCAAACATGTGTTTAAGGTGATCAAATCAAGGATCATTTCATGAGGAGGATTCTCTTCGAAACATTTGTCTTTTCTGAGCTTTTCTCTTCATCCGATGATTTTCATCCGTTCTTTTCTTCCTTTTCTATTTTTTTGCTCTCATTTTTTTTATCTCATTTTTTTTTGCATTTCTTATTTTGACAAGGTGAGCCCGTCGTTATTTGGAAGCTCAAATTTCTCTTTGATTCAAGGCATTCTTTTTTGTTTTTGAACCAAGACTTCACTATCCGTGACCTTTGAAAAGATCTCTCCTCGCATTTGCCCCCTAGTGTGGAGGGTGATCCTTGATCGGGGTTGTAAGAACAAAAGTATTCACTAGGCTCAAAAGGGGTAGCAAAAGGATATTTTATAATTTGTGAAAGGATGATGAAAGATGGCCATTTTTCATCTCGAACACAAGCACGTAAATCGGAGAGTCATTCCTTAGAGGAAAATAATGAAAAGTTTTTTTCTTTCTTGAAACCATATTGAATTTCATAAATGCATGATGTCACACTTATTTTTCATTTTTTCTCTTTTTCTCTTTTTTTTTTTTCATTTTTTCTCTTTTTTTTTTGATGCATGCTCCGAAAATTACTTCATCCTTATTCACCACGTGTCCTCCGTATCTACAAATGATGCACCATTTGATTGGTCATACACATGAGAATTCGTATCATAACGAGGAACACCTCGAGTCTTTTTTGCTCTCCGAAGGGACATGAAAGAATATGGCTCGAAAACAGCTTTTTTCTAGAAACACGAGAAAATCAGGTTTAATCATTGTTACCCGAGACGTTAATCATGAAGTGACGTCTGGGCAACTCTTGTTTTGTGGTTACGGAAAAGGATGTGAATGGTTTTGGCATAACCTTGACACTCATCAATTTACCATAATCCAGATTCTTGAAAAAGGTTTCACTTGTTTGAGACACCAAAAAAACTCGGATTTTTTCAAAAAGTTTGTTCCATTGCTCATAATCTAAATTAGGATCTGCATTTTTCTTATTGCACTGACTATGGTTTCTGAAATTCAACAATATGTTCCTGAAAGCATTGGTTTTTCCAAACTCAAAAGATTCAAGCATGGGCAAGTCCGAAAGAGAGATGGAAGGATGTTGGGTCGTTTCTAACATTGATCATCAATAATCTCAAGACTCTTCATCATTTCCTAACGTGAAGAAAGATTTTTTCTTTTAAGAACGCGCTCTTCAAAATCAAGAATTTCTTTAATGTTTATTTTTGCAAATTCAAATTAAATCACAACAAACACAAAGCTTTTGAAATTCAAAATTTATTTATTTCATGTGGATGCCAACATAAGACAAGTGCTTTCATGATGAGGCATAGAACTACATGCATATTCTTCAATGCTTGTTGACACGTTTTTAGAGGTAACCATTCTCATCCTCAAAACCCGTGGCAAAGAAACCGATTTATGGCAATGCGGATTTCCACTGTTCGACTAGCTCTGGAGTCAAAATGCCATCGTGGACAAGACCTTCAATTTTTCCTTTCAGTTGTCTGCATGCTTCAGTTGTCTGCATCTTTCAGTTTTCAAAACTAGCCGGCTTTTTTTTTTTATTCCTCAAGTGTGCTTCATGATGCATGATCTATGAATGCCGCGAATGTAACACGATGCCCATATGATGCATGTAAAGAATAAACAAATTAATGCATGAGCATGTACAATGAGTGACCATGTATGTCACAAATGCATGACCTTATTGTTATGAATGAAATCACGATGTCGATATGATGCATGTAAAGAATATATAAAATGATATACTGGTATATACAGAGAACGATCATGTATGTCACTAATGTATTCTACAATGAATGACCATGCATGTTATGATTGTAATATGATGCGAATTTGATTTGTCTAAAGAATAAACAAATTAATGCATGAATATATACAGAAAACTATTCATGATTTGGACTGAACTTGGTCATTCAACAATTTTATTGCACAAACTTTGATCTCCAAATTCAATCCGCAAAATTTTTTGTTTTTTTTTTAAACCTTTTTTTTCCGTAAAAATAAAAATATTATAAAAAAACAAATTTTTATCAAAAACTTTTATGGTAGTGGGTCTTATTACGGCACAAATGTCCGAGTATTTATTCAACACTACCGGTTTACAATTCTCATTTAATCAACAACAAGTGTTTATGCGGTTTATCAAATGAGATTATTATCACCGTGAAATCAAAAATACAACTATAAATGTACATGTTTTATTTACAAGTGCATCAATGCATGAAATGTACGAGATGCACGAAAAGAAAAATTTTCATATTTACAAACTCAAAAGTTAACGAACATTTGCTCCGACAGTACCAACTTATTTAAGCATCACGGTGCCTTCGGAGCGAAAAATGAAACTTATTGCGGGTAGCACGATGTACGTTCATCATTACCCGATTTACAGTTTTTGTTCGGAGTGTAAACAAATAGCGAAAGATCACAATGTTCCTTCCTAATTTCGAGGATATCCGATCGGAAATTTGATATGGCTCTACTCAAGTTCACTACATGAGGTTGAGTTAGGTTTTAAAAGGCTCCAAATTGCTCCTTACTGTCGCCCGTGAAGGCTAGTAAGGCATCCCGATTTAAAACGGGTTCAATTTGTTGGAGTATATTTTCCAGGCTTATGCGGAGGTTATTGCCTCACGAAAGCGTAGGTACTTTATTACTCCGAAAGTGTTTCGCTAGCCCATGCGGAGGTTATTGCCTCACGAGAGCGTAGGTACTTTACTTTCACCTAAAGGGATAAAGCTCGGGTATAGAGCTTATGTATGAAATGCACGAGCTTGTGTGAGAAGGAACAAGCAAACCTTCGACTATTTGTCTACGACTCTTTATTCTAAACATTCCACGATTTAAAAAATAAACGACATAAAAAAATGAATCAAGAATTAAAAAATATCAAAGTGTAATTGCAAGCAAAATAAAAATAAAGAAAGAAAGAAAGTAAAGAGAATTAAAATTAAATACCGATTAAATTCATTAATTCGAGATTTCAAAACAACACATGATCAATTTGTGGCTCGACTCTCAAGGCATCCCCAGTGGAGTCGCCAAGCTGTCATAACGGTTTTTTCGGACCGCTAAGACGAATTTGATGAAAACACAAAATAATGGAGTCGCCACCAATCTTTTTTTTGCTAGGTGTGATTGGCCACCTATTAAAACCGGTTTTAGTAAAATATCTTAAAATTAATTAAAACATTTTTGTAAAACCAATTTCGAAGTCCGCGCTTTGAACCAGAGTAAAAACAAATTTGGGTTCGGGAGTCGGTTACGTGCGGGGAAGGATTAGCACCCCCGTAACGCCCGTTAGAAAACGGTACCACTTAATCACGTGTTATCTTTAATCTTGATTTAATGGATTTAACATCGGTATTTAAAAATAATTATCTTTTATTTTTTTATTCTTAAAAAAACATGTTTATTATTTTTTTTTGGATTTTCTTGAACTGTTTTTTATTTTTTAAAAAATCGAAAGTCAACATAAATTTATTATCGAAAATACTCATTAAATATTCCCGACACTCTCGGTGGTATATAACGAGATCTTCTCACCTCAAGACATCTTAGGAACCACAACCGTGATATCCTTCGAATTCCGTCGTCGGCAATTTACATCCATTTTTTATTCAAATGCGTATGATGCGAATATTTAAATATCGGATGCATACGGCTTAACATATAACTATGAAATTAAACATGCGAATCGTAATATTAAAAACACGAGCATGGCAAAATATCGAGCGCAATAAACATTCGCTCTTTATTCATTTTTTTTTATTTTGATTTTTTTGATTTTTTTTTAAACGAAAACGAATTTTTGTATCGAGCATGTCGCTAAATATTCCCACCACTCGTGGTGATATTTAACGAAATTCTCGCACCTCAAGATATATTAGGAATCACTACCGTGACGTCCTTCAATTCCGTCATCGGTTATTCGTATTTATTAAAAAATCTTCTTTTTTTTTTTGAAAGTTAAAATGCTTTTAATAATCTTTTAAAACCAAAATCGAATAATAAAAAAAATATGTCGAAAAATAAATAAACAAAAATAGTAATAAATAAAGAAATTAAAATCATACCAAAAATATCGAGAATCCAAAAATTAAAATGTCGGACTTGATCTTCGTAAAACGCTTTGCTCGTACTCGACTACCTGAAAAAAATCAAAAATAACAAAATCAAAATTGATAATCGTAAATTTTTTTGTTTTAAATTTTTTTTTGTTTTTTTTTGTTTTAAATTTTTTTTTCATGTATCATTATTATTATTTTTCTTAATTTTTAATTTTTTTATTATTTTTTTATTTAATTTTTTCTTTTTTTCTTTTCCTTCATTTTTTTTCTTTCTTTTTCTTTTTTTTGGCCCAAAACCAGGCCTGGCCTGCTGGGCCAGATCTGGTTCTGGCCTGGCCTGCTGAGCCAGGCCAGGGCCTGGCCCAGCATTTTTTTTTTGGGCTAGGGGGGACCCGTGCGGACCCCGGGTCGGCCCGCGGGTCCACGCGCGGACCCTTGGTAAAAACGGCGTCGTTTTGATGCCGAATTTTTTTTTTTTTTAAATTGGGTGACCCGCGCGGACCCCGGGTCGACCCGCGGGTCCAAGCGCGGGTCACCTTGACCCGGTTCAGGGGGCTATATAAGCCCCTTTTTTTTTTTAAAATCATTTCTCTTTTTTTTTTCTCTCTTCTCTCCCTCTCTCTCTGCAGAAACCAAAAAACCCCCCAAAACCCAGAATCCGACGGCTTGCCACAGCGCCGGTCGCCGTCCACCTTTGTCGGCCGCCGCTCGCCGGCGGTCGGTGGGCTCCAAACACCGTACCCCGGGGTATTTCAGCCTCCTCTTCTCGGATTTGGGCTCCGTTTTGCCCGAATCCGAGCCGAAACCCCTAGATCTGGGATTGACCCTTCGACTTTTTTTGCTGTTATGGTTTTTTTTGCTTGTGGTTTGTTGTTTTTCTTTTTTTTTTGCAGGGTTGGTTTCAGAGAGGGGGGCCGATCTATTTTTTTGGTGATTTTGTTTCAAAAGGGGGGTATCCAGATCTGGGTTTCGGACCCCAGATCTGGTTTTTTTTTTTGGGTCTGTTTCGAAAAGGGTGGTCAGTGGTGGCTGAGGGGCCTTTTATGGAGGATCGGACCCTGGGGGTCTGATCTCTGGCTGAGGACCCCCTTTGGTTTTCTGGGGTCCGAATGTGGGCTTTGGCTGGCTGAGGGCCTCCGAATCGGGGTCAGTGCCCCCCTTCTTTTTGAAGGTGATTGGGGGGTTTTTATGGAGGGGTTGCTTGTGTAGGTAGGTGGCGTGTAGGGTGGCTGTGCAGGGTAGGGGCTGGCGTGTGGCAGAGGGGGGTTGTTGGGGGTTGAGTGTGGCAGGGGAGGGCTGTCAGGTTTTGGGAAATGGGGGAGGCGGCTAGGGTTAGCAGCAGAGGGGTTGGGGTAGGGTTTGGGCCTGATGGGCCAGTGGGCCTGGGCAGGCTGGGCTTGGGCCTGTAGAAAGGCCCATCAATTGGGCCTGTATTGGGAAATGGACAGCAGGCCTGGTGGGCCTGCGGATTGGGCCTGCTGGCCCTGCTTGCGAGTGGCCTGGGTCGGATTCGAATCCGACCTGGACGAAAATTGGCCAAGGAGGCAATTGTTGCCGAATTGAGTGCAGCTGTAAGGGGCAGCCAGCAAGCTCTTTTTAGGGCATCCAATAGCCACAGTAGATGGCATACAATAGTCTTATCATGGGCTGGCAGCGGCCATTCGATGGCCAAAAAGATTGCCTGCGCCTAGGATACTAAGAGTTAGAGTCCTACTCCAACAAGGAAATCGTTTCCTAGTGGGAGTGTAAATCCTAAATGTTAGGAGAGACTTGTAGTATGATTAGATAAGAGTTACCTAATGAGATTTTAAGTTCCTAAAGAGTTAAGAAGGATTGCAAACTTAAAGACTCGGTATAAGACAATGAAGTGTCCTTAAAGGTTTAGGATTTTATGCATGCTAGAATGTTTTGTCCTAATTAAGACAAGCAACCTAAAAGTTAGGTAAAGTTTGATTTCAAGATGGCTTTCTTAATTGTTAAGATTTTATTAAAAGTGTTTTAATATATGGAATCGAAATTGCTAGAATGATATGATAAATTGTCTCAAATTTATTTGGTGACATGTATGCAAATAGTACACAAGATCACCATGTGATAATGACTATGCGTGTTTTTAATTCATGCTTATAATTTGATTATGTATGCATGAAGGATGGTTATGGACTAGACCTTAGTATGACTAGGGAATGTATGGTTGAATTTTCTTATTGGTATTTTATAAATAGGGTCTGTGCACCCTGCCTTCTCTTTTTTATTTCGGAGTTGTAAATTCTCTTCTCATCTAACTCCCCTCGAATGTAACTCGAGGTTTCTGATAATGCAATGTAATTGTTATATTCTTTATAGACTTAGATTTAGGATAGGAAGTTGAATTTATGTAAATTCCAAGTTTGTAAGGAGATATGGCACCAAGAAGAAGTAACCAAGGAGATTACCAACAAAGCTTTCGAAGACTATGTATGGTATCCCCTAGGAATTTGACCAACTAGTTTCCTAATGGCTCAAGAAAACTAGATTAGAATTAAGTCTATAATCATCCTACTAGATTGCATGTGATAGATTTATTTTGAATTATATATATGTGATGTATGTAATTAAATGAATGCTACGCATGCTAGTCGAATATGAAATCAATGAGACCTATATAAGAGTTAAATGAAATCCCTCATTAAATTATATTGGGGCCATGTTACACATGATAAATTGCCTTCCACCATCCAAACAAGATAACCAGAGTTCTTCCATTCAGAGGCTTGTTGAGTCACTCAAGGTCAAACTTATGTACAAACATGTTTGAGTTATTGAAGGTGGGTCTTACTCGACTAAGTGTTATGTAATCCAGATGCGTCAAACTTGATCACATGACATTTAGAAGCAAAGTTAGGCGAAATGTATATGATCTATTTAGGCAAAGAGTTGTCACCTAACTGGATCTAGGAGTTTCATAGAGATGTAATTGGTAAATTAAGTTACCTACTCAATTAGTTTCAACATAGCTTGTTGAGTCACTCAATGTTATGCTGGAATGAAAGGGGTCCTAGCTCATAAGAAGTTTAAGAGTTAATTTTCTCGAGATAGTAATTGAGGGATGTTATTTTGTTAAAATAATGAGAATAATCATTTAAGTATTAAAGGCTGACATAAATGATTACTACTTGCTGTTTATTGACTATTAAATGTTTTTATTCATATAAGATATAAAACGCTAAAATGGCAAATACATTATCACTAAGAAGCATACTTGATGCTAAGATTGTCTTGACACAGGAAAAGAAGGCTTATGTTCTTGATGAGCCCATTCCAGATGAGCCTGTTGATGATGCAACTGAGGAGGATAGGGTGGCCTATAGAGTTCATAGAAATGATCTCGTACAAGCAACTTGTGTGATGTTGGCTAGTATGGCACCCGATCTCCAAAAGCAGCATGAGGCCATGAATGCTCATGATATCATCCTTAACCTTACAGAATTGTTCGTTAAGGAGAATCGCACTGAGAGATTTGACATCTCAAAGGAATTGTTCCAAACAAATATGTCAGAAAGAAGCCCAGTGAGGCCTCATGTGCTTAAGGTGATAGGGTATATTACCCGTTTGGAGCAAATTGTATGGGTTATGGATCATGATCTAAGCATTGATCTAATCCTTACTTCACTACCTGAGAGCTATTCACAGTTTGTGTTGAACTTCAACATGAACCACTTGGAGGCTACCCTTTCTGGGTTGCTGAATATGCTCACACAGGCAAGAAGAAAAGAAAGGCTAGATGGGATGTGCCTCCTGCTTCAAAGAGTTTGAAGCCAGATGATGGTGTTGTGAAAAAAGCAAAGGATAAGGATAATGCTAACAAAGCTTGCTTTCATTGTGGGAAAACTAGTCATTAGAGGCGCAATTGCAAGGAGTACCTTGAGTCTAACAAGGGAAAGAAGCTGAAAGGAGTTTCAACTTCAGGTATAATATGGTTCACTCTTCTTGGTATATGATACCTATCATTTGGTACTAAATATGTATGACATATTGTAGGGACCAAAGGAAAGGAGCAGTGAAGCTGGATCATGTAGATGGCAACCGAGTTTGATGCTACATCAGAGCTTGCCGATCTTATGGATTTTTAATGAGACATTTATTTATGATTTATTTAGAAACATTTGATGTTTTATTGGCATTATGGGCCAATGTTGAGGATATTTAGTTTATGTTTTCGAAACATATTGCTTTGCTGGCATGGGATGCCATGCTTATTTAATTTCCTCTTAAATAAATCAGTTATAGAATTGTTCTATAACATAGTCTTATATTATACAACTTGCAAAGTATTATGAATACTATTTAGCTTAGTGATATTGAATTCGAATTGTTATTGAATTAATCCCTTAACATCTACATATGTAGGATTTAGTGAGAGCCATTAATAACTCTTTGAATGATAAAAGGTTATGATAAATTGCCATTTTCGAAAAATGCAATTTGTTGGAAACGTCCCATACTTGAAAGGATTGCACGTTTATATTAAAGGTTTTTAAGACTAACTCTTTTGTTTTGACTTGCAAAAGGAGTTATATTTGGATCATTAGCTATTTGCTAATAAGTAGATTCCAATAGTTGTTATAAAAACAATTGAGCCATATGAATGGAATCTAGGTCTCGTTGTGATCTGAATTGTTAACCTTGATAATGAGATTATCATTAATATGACAAAGCATATTCTCAATGCACTTAAGTTATGTCTTAGTAGAGACACAATTGCTAATCGAAAGAGTTCGGCATTGGATGCGTTAGTGATTGGCTTAGTGCAAATGAAAGATTGTTGGTGTATAGACACACGTTAACCGAACCCTCTTATATATAGTAATATTAGTAACCTGAAAGTTGTCAAAGCACATTGGTTTAAAATATATACAATACAATACAATACAATAAAATACAATATAATATATATATATATATATATATATATAACATAAAACAATTATCAAATTGTTTTAATGGTCGGGTCGAGCTGAACTTTAAATGCTAGACTCATGACGCGACACGATTTTTAAACAGGCCTTGATCTTTTCAGGCTCATTTAACGGACCTAAATTTTTTATTTAAATTCTTTTAAATATTAATATGATTTTCAAGCTTGAATGAATGACTCCATTATTGGACAAATTTACTAGAGACCAAGATAATAGATTATCAGACAATATACAATATAGTATTATATGGTTTACAAACATAAGCTAACAATTTCAATTTCGAAAACAAAAAAAAAAAAAAATGTGAGAAACGATGATTGATATTATTATTATTATACACTAAACATGTAAGCTATGACGACAAGAAGGTAGTGAAAGGTTTGATTTCCGTTTACTAATTGTTTATAATATTGACAAAATTTGTTATGGGGCTTTGCTTTTTGCAGCGCCTTCGGAGTTGGAACACTGCGAGAGGGACAAGGATATTGACCAACTCTGCCCATGCTAAACCCTATTCTGCTTGGCAAAGAAAAAAAGAAAAAATTCCAATTCTGCTTTTCTCATTTGTTTTTACCCTTATTTTGCTTTTGTCTTTTGTTTTTATTCAGTCATATATACATATATAAATATATACTTTAAATAAATTCTTTAAACAAAGTAAAAACAAAATAAATTATTATTTTATATATTGACGGCTAGTTTATGTAATTAACGCTTATTGTTTTTTTTTTTTATAAAAAAAATAAAAAATCAAGACGTAAGAAAAAATGGAGAAAGAGAATTTACAAACGTTGGAGACCGAATTCCTGTCTATAGTAATTGTATATATTAATGTATTAATTTTTTTAATGGAATTAACATGTAACAATCTTAAAATTTTATCTGTGAAAATTTAAAATTTTTATTACCAATGTGTAAGATAAATTTTCAACTTCAATTAAACTTATTTATTTTGACAATACGTAGTTCCCACAAATTAAGGTACTCGGAAATATATTTATCCTTTTTGAAGCATTATATTCCTATCTGACTTTTAAAAAAAATTCTTTAAGGATTACAAATCTCTTATGAATCGATTATAATTAAAACAATATATATAGGAGGAATTACAGTGTAAAATTAAATTAATTTTACATATTTTTATAATTTTTATATAATTTAAATTTATTTAATTCGTTGGTTGCATTTAATGCTATATTCACATAGATCGTGCAGGTCGAATTTCTAGTAAATTAAAAATATTTAAATATTTGTTAGATGTAAAAAAAAAATTAATTGTTAAATTTATATTAAAAAAATAATATTCTCAATCTATATGATAAAAATATCAGATTGATTAAAAACTTTACATGCACAATGAAAATAATTATATTGTTAAATCTAACGATTAATTTATTAAAATATTAATAATATACAAAATTATAAAAATAAATAAAATTAATTAAATATATAATAATATAAACGAATCGCTCCTTTCAAGAAAAACATTCATCCTTAATGAATTCCATTACTTTACGTTTTTCCTGCAAAAAACATTAAATAATATAAATTATTTACGGCTCTACTCTGTAAGCCACATTTTCCTGCAAAGTTGTAAAAAAAAAAAAAAAAAAAAAAAAAAAAAAAAAAAAAATCAAAAGGAAAAGGAAAAGGAAAATAATTAGTAAAAAGATTCTAAATCGGCTTTAATTACCACATCAAGTACCTATATAAAAGAGAGACTTTATTTTGCTGATTGTCTTGGCGTCTAGCATTGCACCACCACCACCACCCTCATTTTCAACAATAATTTAAATAAGCCATTTTCATTTTTGTCAAATGTTGTGGCCCCTCTCCTATTCATTATAAATCGCTTTTCACATTCTTCCATCAATGATGCAATCACCTCTCAATGTATAAGGTATTTTTATTAGATTTTATTTTATTTTATTTTAACTTTCACCAGCTCATTGCTTTTCAAGTTGAAATATCTATAATCACTAGCAAACTTTAAGGAAAACAAAAGTTTCTAATTTTTTATTTACTTATTTTTCAATTATTTTTGTTTATCTTATTTAGATGTGATAAAATGAATTTAAATTTTTGTATGTAAAAATCAAGATTCGAATTCGTTAAAATCTTAATTGATCAAAAAAAAAAAAAAAACTCAATCAAATAAAAAACATTTGAATGTGAAACGACTCGAACCAAATACTTTATTAATATTCGTAGTAATTCAAATTTAATACTAAAAAATATATAAAATTCAATTATCAATTTTTCTTTAAAATTTAAATTCAACCTAAACTCAAAATAACCAAAAACCAAAACAATTCCAATTCAAAATCCACCAAATTCTTCCATTTGTCACCCTACTCTTAAACTCATTTTTGTCCCAAAGAATGTCATTGAAAGGTGCTTTTGTGAATTGTGATTTCGAACACAAAAAGCCGGAAAAAAAAAAAAATAAAAGAGAGAGAGAGAAAACGTATAGAAGAAAATAATGATGAAATGAAATAATCACAAAATTTCATGTTCAATCATCATGTTTCATTATCAAATGTTTTGACTGTATATATTTACTATTTTTTAACGTTTAGTGTTTTTTGGAATTGGCAAGAAACCGGAGGAATCTGTGGCACCGTCGGCTGGAAGTTGTCGTTCCTAATTAAAAAAAAATGAAAGAGATTCATTTGGAGTTTAGTTTTTTTTTTTTTTTTGTTTTTGTTGTTGATTATGGAGGTAGATTGTTGTGTTGCTTTTGGAAGCCTTGACATTTCATGTAAAGGTCCCATCCTTTTTTTGTCATCTTGGGACCACCCACTACGTTTTGATCTCCCAAAGTAATTAAGGTTCCCTTTGGATTCAAAATGAATATTGTTACGGTGTGGTTGGACTTTTTTTTTTGTATCAATCGTATCAATGTAAATATTTGGATGATAGGGGATCAGCACGGTAGACCGTGTTGGCTTTTTTTATTATTATTTTAAGGATTATTATCAGATACATCGTCAGTGGACTTTTTTAATTCCACAAGCGATATTCACACGCATCCGTAATCTTATATACGATTTCTATTTTTACAAAGCGACCGTCGGATTTAACAATATAATCGTACTCGTCGTGCACGTAAATTTTCGAATCAATCCGATATCCCTATCATATCGATCGAGAATACTGTCTTTTTCAATATATATTTAACGGTTGAAAATTTTTTATGTCGAAACAAATAGTTAAACATTTTTTATTTATTCGAAACTCGACGTGTATGATCTACGCGAATAGAACATGAAATACGACGGTCGGATTAAAAAAATATAAATCGGATAAAAGGTTACGGAAACGTGTAAACACCGCTTGTGGAGTTAAAAAAGTCCACTGACGGTGTACCAGATAATAATCCTTTTTTTAATCGGAGCATTTAGTGGAACAAAAGGTTTTTCGGTGGGAGGGTTTTTTTTTTTTATCATTTTAACCTTTTGGATTATTTTTATTTTATTTTTAATATCATAAATATATAATAAATTTTATCATTATATAATACATATATATTTTTTATTTTTATATAATAATTTAGTAAATATATAAATTTTATTATTATAAAATTAATAGAAATTAAATGAAAATAAATAATTACATGAATAATAAAAAATAAATACAAAAATATTATTTGTTATATTTTTGTAATTTTTATTAATAAAATTATTATTTGATATAAATTTAATTTTAATTATTTATTAATTTTATAAATATGAAATAAACTAAAAATTTTATTATATATACACATTTTTATCTAATGTTCTTAATAGTCATTTTTTCTTCTCACTACAATTAATCTCACCGCCACCACTGCTTTTGAATCCAAACCCATATCTCACCACTGATTTTAATCTCACCGCACAGTACTCAATCTCACCTCTACAGTAACTAATCTCACCTCCACCGTTGCTTTTAATCTCACCGGAACCAATCTCACTGTCCATCCAAATGGATCCTAAATAGTCTTCTCTTTTTTCCTATGCTTTCTTTATAATATATTA
The DNA here is from genome assembly GCA_030761205.1 of Fremontodendron californicum. NCBI lineage: Eukaryota > Viridiplantae > Streptophyta > Magnoliopsida > Malvales > Malvaceae > Fremontodendron > Fremontodendron californicum. The sequence continues at coordinate 5,816,352 of JAULJL010000010.1, forward strand.
CTATATATATATATATATTATATTCACTAAAAATAATTTTCTTAATTCATAAATCCTACAATATTTCAATCCTAAATTAATTTTTAAACTAAAGTGTCTAATTCCAAGGTTGTGGTTGTTAATGTTGATGTCTTCTAAATAGTGGAGCAGGTGAAATCATTGGGGTTGTCAGGTTAAGGTTCAAAGAGGTTTGCAAAAGTAGAAAATATCAAAAGACACCGTAGCTTGATTTTTGAAGCGTGACCCGATGCTTAAGTCACTAATAACTTGATATTTTCAGAGGAAAGCATGGAATAATAGGCTTCAGTCTATGTGTTTCTCTTACCTCTGGTCAACATTTACTTAACTATTTATACATGATCCTTGGGTGCCTTTGGACTTGACAGGTGCAAATTAAGTATTTGTTGTGTTTGGAATTGCTCGACAACTACGAGCCCGTCAGATGTCTTGCATGCAATGATCTAACATTACGAGGTGAAAATAAACCCAACAGTGGTATTCCTTAGAAACATAATAATATTAATTAATTATCTAAATATAATTTATTTACTTTGATGAGTTTTTATTTATTAGTATTTGGGGATCTTCAATTTCTCACTTTTATATAGAATTTTCAGGTACAACCTACCTATACATCATAGCCATAAATCATGGCACTAATAGTACAATTTTAACAACTTTTGAGAATCACACTACAAGATTCCTAAGATAACCACATGGGGAAGGGATTTAAATATGAAATCTAACGTGATTTGGAGTTTAATTAATAAGAAATCTCTTGCAAAATCCATTGAAATGAAATTCAGGTTTTCTTTTTTCTACCGTATGAAGCAGATCCTCACCTCATAATTTGTTTTTAATTCTCACGTTCATTTGAGGCTTTTTTTTTTTTTTCCTTTCCTTCTAATATAACTGATTTGGGGTTTGTTTTGAAAACCTATTGGCAGACATGGAGTTTACGAAGACTTTAGGGTGAGACCATGGCGCAGGAAGCCAGGAATCAGATATTATTACAATTTCCATTGTAATTGTTCACAAAGAAATATGTTTAACAAACAAATCAATTTCTCTATAACTATTTATTGGGTAAAATTAGTAATAGATTAATGCGAAAAAAAGGTAAATTTTATCATTTTATTATGTGTCAATATTAAATTTTATAACTGCCCTTTAATTTCATTTAATTTTGTTAATGTTCTTTCAATTTCGTTAATTATCGGATAAAAAAACAACGGAATCAAGGTATTTCACCAAATATTTAGTTAATCAAATGACAAATTTTGTTATTTTTCCTTTTCTTCCTATATATCTTTCTTCCACTTCAGCATCCTTTGGAGCTTATTTTTATTCATATATATATATATATAATATATATATTGTAGGTTACCTTTTTTTCCCGAAAAAAAGGGAAGATCAGGATACGTACTGTATGTTAGCAGACACTAATTACAACTAAAGGATCTTATAAAAAAAAAAAATCAATTAAAGGAGGTTAAAGAGCGAAAAAAACTCAAAAAGGAAGCTATTTTGGGAATGGGTATAAGAAGAAAACGAAGGGAAAATATGGAAAATATGAATAACTTGAAACGATATTGTTCCATGTATTGTTCTTAGTTTCCTTAACATTCTCTTTCGATAAATAGCAATACCACAAAATACATATATACAAGGTGGTGTTAGGTTATTATAATTAATATAATAAAAAGAGATTAAGCAAAAAGTGTATATGCAAATTACAATAAGTTATAAGTAGACAGAAGCAAAGCAAGGATTTTTGTTTTGGGGTTGAGAAAAAATAATATATATTCAATTATAATTCAAATTAATAAGAGTATAAATAATAAAACTAATATCTTTGTAAATAAATAGTGAAAAGTACTTAAAACTCAAATAAATAGTAATTAATTACATAAAAAGCTATTTCTTTTTATTAGTAACAAACAAATATATAAATTTAAAACATTGTAATCCATATTGCCTATTTGCCTGTGAAAGAATTGAATATAAATTAATGTCTAAAAAATAGTTTTCCTTGGAAATAGAATAAAAGTTGCAAATTTTTTTTTTTAAAAAAAAAAAAAAAAAAAAAACTAATTTAAAGGATGAAATAATTTCTCTAAAGTGAAAGAAGAAAAATAGAATGAAAGTTGCATGTGTAAAGATTTTGTATCAAATTAATCTTTAAATAATTTTATTAATTAAATTGATGTATGATTAATTTATGACATTAACTTAATCAATCAATTATATATTAATATAGATTTTAAAACTTATCCTCGGATCTTTCCTTCTTTAAATTAAAAAAAAAAGTTTCTAACAACTAAATTTTCTTTAACGAATGTAGTTTGTTTACATGATTGATTGAAAAGCCATGTCCATGATTTAAGGAATTAAGAACAAAGTGTCATAGTATTTATACATAGAACAAAAGATCAGATTAAGGAAATCAAGCTTGTGGGTATACTTATACTCAATCAAGCACTCTATACTGCTATTTCTTCAAAATCAGGGGTTGTCTCTTTGGCCTTTTCTTGCGAAGCCAGAGATCTCAACTGATCATCAGCATTGTCTTTTATAATTTAGATTATGACGAGGATACATTTATATTGAAAATTAATTTAATTTTACATAATTTTATAATATTTTATACGATTTATATTTGTTTAATCTGATCATTGTATTTTATGCTTTATTAATGTAAATAATGCATGCCAAATTTTGAGTAAATTAAAAATATATCTAATTATTTGTTTGATAAGAAAAAAAATTCAACTGTTAATATATATTAAAAAAATAATATTTTCGATAGGATCGATTTGAAACTTTACATATATGATAAGTACGGTTATATTGTTAAATTCAACGGTTAGTTTCTTAAAATATTAACCATATACGAAATTATAAAAATAAGTAAAATAATTAATTTTACACTTATATTTAAACCCAAGATTGAAAAAATCGGACCCGAGGTCAAACCGGTGTGGCCTCCAATTTTCGGTTCAACAGGTTCAATCGGTTGAACCGGTTGGACCAGTTGGACACTTTAAATAAGATTTTTAAATATTTTAAAAATATTTTTAATGTTGAATAAATATTAAATATAGTAAATAATAAATAAAAATAAGTATTTAGCTTAGTGCTATGATCTTTAGTATATTTCTAAGTGGTTATGGGTTCAAATCTCATCAATTACAAAAAATAATTAAAAAAAAAAGTTTTTCCCCTTTTTTCCGGTTTTTTACCGGTTTAACCGATTTTTGACCGGTTCGATCAAATCCTATTCTATTGCACTTACCGGACCGAATAGATCACGGTTTTCGATTCAACCGATCCGACCGGCCAATCCTGTCCGATTTTTTATTCACTGTTTAAACCCTTTCTTAAGCCTAATGAAATGAACTCCGTTCAACTCCTATAGAGACTTCCCACCTCTATATAATTCTCAAATCTTTATGAATAACATCCAAAGTCTCTCCTTCCAAGCACTGTTTAACCATTAATGGGCTCATTATTTCAGATGCCAGAGATTATAAATTATAAATTATTACATACTTTCATTGTCAGGTTTAATAATAATAATAATAATAATAATAATAATAATAATAATAATAATAATAATAATAATAATAATAATAATAATAATAATGCAACTAAATCTTGAACATCAAAGATGCAAAGATTTTCTGGGATTAATATAAATGGAGTCAATGACCCCTCTAATTGGGCAAATAGCTGGCCAATAATTATACTCTTTGAAGTCTCTTTCTTTGAAAATAAAATAAATAAATAATTAGCTAATGTTATTTTAATATAAGCCTTGCTAAATGGGTGTTAATCAATCCTTTGTTTTCTTTCTGTTTTGCCTTTGAAAATCTCAAGGATTAATGTTGGGGTTTTGGGTGTCAAGCCATCTCCATGCTTCCTGCCAGGGATTAATAATCAGGTTCCCTACTTTAAACATACAAATCTCTTCCTGGATTTCCAGGATATTTCCTCATTCCCAATCTCAAAATCCTTTGTTTACACTAACCCACCAAGTTATTCTATATATCCATTTGCACAAGTGGTTTTATTACACTCAAATTAAGATTAAAGTAAAGGAACAAACGTGATAAAGATCAAATTTGCCACTCTATTAAATTGAGAGTTGTAAATTTATTCTTCTTCTTATTCTTTTATACAAAATTAACTCTTTATCGTCATTTTTATGCAATTTTATCCATTGACCGTTAAAAAGTGGATATTAAATGTTATGATTGATGATATATGTCAAATGTGACATATAACAATATTTTGAAGTGCTGTAAAAATTAAAAAAATTGTTGCTGTAAGATAAGACAGCATTTATTCATGTGCTGTATATGTGGCCGCAACCTTATGTCTTTAGTAGTATTTTTACATATGTATAATAACACTTATCAAAATGCTGCTATTTCTATTTTATAACAGCTTTTCATGATCTTTTGCATGCATTTTTCATTTGTTGCAAAAGATCTCAATGATAACAATTATAAGTGTTATCAAAAGTATTTTTATATGATAAGATTTATAACAGCACATGTCAAATGCTTCTAAAAATTTTAATTATAATATATAATAGCAATATGCAAAATGCAAAATGTTGTCAAAGTGTTGCCTTTACTATTTTTAACAACATTTGAGAAATGTTATAAAAAAATATTGTATAAAATTAATTTTGGCGTAGTGATATGATATTTGTTAAAATAATAATAATAAAAGTGAATGATGATATGGCATTTGTTAAAATGAAAAGATTGATGGGTGGATTAAATTAAACGAAAAAACACTGAAATGTTATAAAAAAAAAAAAAGTTGTTTTGTTATTTTTTACAATTATAATTTTTAAAGTTAAAATATAAAATTATTTTTCATTTAACACACTCTTTTCACAAAATTCAAAAACATGTAACACATTAATAACTAGTTCAAAATATAAGTTTAGTTCGTACTCTTTGCCAAATTCTTTTAATACAGGCTTCACATATATAATGTGCAAGTTTCTTTTTTATTTTTGTTGGACAAATTGAGTGAAGTTTTTATTTTTTTTAACAAAGGAAATCAAAACTTGAGGATAGGAAAAGGATTGTATATGTTGGGATTTGAACCAATTGTTAAATGTTATCTTTTAATAATAGTTGTATGAATCAATTAAATCAAATCTTGAATTCAAAGTGAAGTTTTTTTTTTTTTTAAATTTAAAGTTGAAATCATTTGAGGTTTTTTTAATTACATCAAATTTGGTTTGGTTTGGGTTATTTCAGTTCTGAAGCATCCTAGGTCTCAAGCTACTCAAAGTTACGATGAGATTTTAGTGGTAAACAATTCATAAAACTGTAACTAAATCTGCTTGAAATATTCAATAATGATAATCTGCATTTGATATAAAGGAAATATTACCATTGAATTCGTCATCCAATAACCATGAATTCTTGATATAATATCAACGAGTTCATGCTTCAATCTTACCTTTGAATTTGTGAAATAATTATAAATGTATCAAGGATCATGACGGCTTCAAACTTTCTATTGTTATTTTCCACATCCGTAACTATATATATATATATATATATATATATATATATATATATATATATATCACAAAAATGGTGCAAGCAAAAGCTACTGGATTTTGTTTCGAAAAGCAGAAACATAAAAAACCTGATGGGCTAACTTCACTCCAAAGAAAATGATGGGCCACGCTATAATCCATGTCAATTGTTTGCCCATTGATTCAGAAGATCTAATCCAAGAAGAGCCAATTCAACTAGCATTTGTGAGTAACAAGGATGGGAAACATATAGCAATTAGCATGTGAAAAGGGCAGCAATCCGTTCAGTAACACAAATTGGACACAGTTCTAGGGTAAGTTTTCTTATTCTGAAATTAAAATAGGTTCCATTATATATAAACATGATAAAATTACATATAAACATGACAAATTACATAAAATTATCATGTTTATATGTAATTTTTTTTTACATATAAACATGACAAATTACATATATACATGACAAAATACATATAAATATGACAAATTACATATAACATGACAATTACATATAAACATGAAAAATTACATATAAACATGACATATTTGTCATGTTTATATGTAATTTTTTAAATAGTGTAATTTTTTTTTTTACATATGTAATTTTATTTTTACATATAAACATGACAAAAATTATATATAAACATGATAAATTACATATATAATGGAGCCTACGAAAAGCTCACCATAAAGAGCTTTCCTTAGAATTTTTCTAAAAATGCTGAGTGAGTTATTGCTAGAAGAACCTCCTTCACCCCAACCCCCACCCCCCTCCCGCCCCCCACAATTTTTGCAATATATATATATATATATATATATATATTTTAAAAGTCACAGCTTGAAAATAAGAAAAATGTTGCAGATGCTAGAATTCGAACCCAAATTTACTGGATGTAATTTCTTAAGAATGATTGCATGAACCAATTGAGTTAAGTTTCAGATTCATTTTTTCAACAATTCATGTGATACATTAGAAAAGCACTCACTACGCCAAATTTGACATATAACAGCATTTTAAAATGCTGTAAAAATTAAAAAAATTGTTGTTGTAAGATAAGACAACATTTTTTCATGTGTTGTATATGTGGCCGCAACCTTATGTCTTTAGTAACATTTTTACATATATATAATAACACTTGTCAAAATGCAGCTATTTTTACTTTATAACAGTTTTTCATGACCTTTTGCATGCATTTTTCATTTGCTGTAAAAAATCTCAATGATAGCAATTATAAGTGCTACTGAAAGCATTTTTATATGATAAGATTTATAACAGCACATGCCAAATACTTATAAAAAATTTTAAAATGCTGTAATTATTATCCATTATAATATATAACAGTAATATACAAAATATTATCAAAGTATTACCTTTGTTATTTTTAACAATATTTAAAAAATATTATAAAAAAATATTGCCTAAAACTAATTTTGACGGACTCTCTAAACCAAGTTCTGTTATATGTAGCTTTTCATTCTTTGACATTGATTAAGGGCTTTTCTCATTCGACTGGTCTCCCAGCACATTGATGTAGGTATGTGTCAAACAATCTTTGAACTTGGATTTTTCTCCCGACAATTTCCAATACTATAGTTTTCGGATAAAAAATAGTACTATACAAAACTTGGGATTTCGAGCACTTCAAATCTCTTTAAGATTCGAGGGGGGTAAGCAAAAAAAGACCCGAACTCTTGTTGTATGCTATATACCGAAATATAAAAAAACGATAACACTTTATAAACAAAATAAAGAAACCTTCATATAAAAATATACGAATAGATTACAAAGATATACAGAATCGAATATAAAGTCACTTACGATAATTGATTTGAAAAAATCAACATCGAATCAAAATTGGACCTCTAACCTTAAGACATTTTTTGCCTGTCTACAGGTGCTTATAGTTTGATACAAATCGTCTCTCAGGTTTTCTTGATAAGCATTGCAAATGAGAACACACTCGGATGCAACACAGCGAACAGAAGAATGCTTAGTCTCTCTCTCAGAAGACAGGAATTTATTGAAGTGAATTGGTGAGTTTCAACAGACAGAATACCCTGGTATTTATATAAATACAGGGGACCGTTTGAAACAGACAAGTCTGTAGCACCGAACTGGTTCATCCAACGGGCAACAGATACTTCTATTGGAACAGACCGGTTCGGTACAAACCGAACAGACACACCAGTTGGGACGAACCGGCTCGGTCAGCACTTTACCGAACCGACTTGACCACCCGAATAAACACAGTCTAGAAGTTTTACTAATCGGTTCGGTCATATACCGAATAGACAAAATGATTTGGACAAAGAGCTGGTTGGTTGAGCTGGTTCAGTTTGGACTGAAAAGAAAAAGACTGTTGGGCAGTAAAAAATTAATTACTGACCCAAACCCGACCCAGCCCAAGCCCGACTCGCGCGTGTGTGGTCCAGCCCAAGTTGTGTAGGTCTTCTCCCACCACAAAAACTTGGGTGCCTCTTGGGGCCCAACCCATCATGACACTCTAGCTTATATATACTATAAGCTAAAGTCATTCTTAGTCCTATGTGGGATTGACTACCACACACACCTTCAACCAACTTTCCTTCCTCTTCAAGTGGGTGTATAATGAGAGTAATTTCTCATTCACTTTGATATCAATTGTGTACGTTAATGTACATCGTGTATCTAGCTACGACAACCTACGTATTAGAATACGTATTTCATATGTATACATAAAACAAAAAATGCTATGATATCCAGCAATCCCTCATATAAATGAAAATTGTCTGAATAAAACGCCGAATTGACTCGGAGTACGAGAGAGACTTTCTTTGAAGAGTAATTGCATCAAGATAGGTAGCTTTTGGCTTTGAACCTTCCATAATGAATAACTATCGAATTTACTCGGCTAACTAGTGAACATGATGTCATGAACTATTCAGCCTTTCGTGTAAACCAAGACAATAGGTATCAGACAATTCCCCTTCGAACATCTTCGGTTCTCACGGTTGTGTCCATTTTGGCCCCGAACACTTCCTGGTTTCTTATGAGTACACTAGAGAATTTAGCCTGATCAATTCTTATAGAAATGGCCATATTTCTTACTCATAATAGGTGATTGCTTATTAAGAGTATCCTACAATACCCCACTTGATTTTTATCAAGCTATAAGAATCATTAAAAGTATAGCTTATCCTAACTCCTTTGCAGGCAGCACTAAATTATCATAGAAATGGATAAGAGTGTTTGACTCTTTTAGTGCTTACACTCAGTTAACATAATTTAGTTGTCCCTTTTGAACCTAGATCTTGGGATCTCCAGTCAGCTAGGTTGGGTTTCCACTATGTAACTTTAATTTATAGGCTTTTGACCCATTCCCCTCGATAATATATTTACTTGCTCTCTTGTTAAACCTTTAGTAAGCGGATCCGCAATATTATCCTTTGATTTTACATAATCAATAGAGATAATCCCATTTGAGAGCAACTGTCTAACGGTATTGTGTCTTCGACGAATGTGTCGAGATTTACCGTTATACAAACTACTCTGTGCCCTACCAATTGCGTATTGACTATCGCAATGTATACTAATTGCCGGCACAGGTTTCGGCCAACATGAAATATCTTCTAAAAATTTTGAAGTCATTCCGCTTCTTCACCAGCTTTATCTAAAGCTATAAAGTCAGATTCCTTAGTGGATCTGGCAATACATGTTTGTTTAGAAGATTTCTATAACACTGCAACTAGGGGTGTTCATTCGGTTAATTCGGTTAATAACCGAACCGAATTACCCAAAACCTAATTAACCGAATTTTTTTTCCAATTAACCGTTAACCGAACCGAATAATTAATTCGGTTAATTAACCGAACCGAAATTATTTCGGTTAATTCGGTCGGTTTCCGAATTAACCGAAATAAATAAAAAATTTATTTTGCTAACCTATTTTTTTACATGATTTTGTATCCAAATTATCCATCCAAGTCCAACCAATCAAAATCCAAAAGCAAAGCATATTATAAAATCCAAATATGAAACAAACACAGCTAAAAAAATGATAAAACATGAACATTACATAGTCTCAAAGACTCAAAAATATATCTAAATTAATATATAAATTAATTTTTAGTTTTAATATATAAATTAAATAGGAAAGGTTATTAGGGTTTTTAGTTTTTAATATATAAATTAATTTAAAAAATATATATATATCTAAACTCATAAAATCTTGTTGTTTTAAGCATTTCGGTTAATTCGTGTAATTCGGTTATTTTCGCTTAACCGAACCGAATTAACCGAAAACCGAAATTTCTCAAAACCATTAACCGTTAACCGAACCGAATTTTATTCGGTTAACCGATTAACCGAACCGAATTAAAATTCGGTCGGTTAATTCGGTTAAAACCGAATTATGCACACCCCTAACTGCAACTCCTCCAATAGTAAAGATAAATCCGCTAGTGGATTTTGAATATTTAGTATCAGATATCCATTTTCATCAGTGTACCCTTCAAGTACAGCTGGATATCTTATATAGTGCAGTCCATAACTTGAGGTGTATCTCAAATATCTGAGTACCCTCACAATGGCCTTCCAGTGATCCTTTCCAAGATTACTAGTAAATCTACTCAGTTTGCTAATTGAGTAAGCTATATCTGGTTTTGTACAGTTCATAAGATATATAAGACTACCAATTATACGCGAATATTCTAATTGAGATATTGCGTCACCAGTATTTTTCTTTAGATGTAAATTAACATCTACGGGTGTTTTGGCTATATTTGTATCATTCTTACTGAATTTCTTAAGAATATTATTTACATAATGATCTTGAGATATTACCATGTCATCTTGTGTTTTAGAAATTTTAATTCCTAAAACCACATCAGCTACACGCATATCTTTCATATCAAACTTACTGGTAAACCATGCTTTGGTAGCTTTAATAATCTCATAGTTACTGCCTAAGATCAACATATCGTCTACGTATAGAGAAACAATGACATATCCCTTATTCATATCTTTTATGTATACGCATTTATCGTATTCATTAATACGAAAACCATTTGACAACATTGTATTGTCAAATTTTTGATGCCATTGTTTAGGAGTTTGTTTTAAACCATATAATGATTTAACAAATCTACAAACCTTCATTCCCTGTCCAGGAACTTTGAACCCTTCGGGTTGTTCCATATAGATTTCTTCGTCTAAATCTTTATTCAGGAAAGTTGTCTTAACATCCATTTGGTGTATAACGAGATTGTTAAGAGCTGCTATAGCTATTAATATTCGAATAGATGTCATTCTCGTAACTGGGGAATACATATCAAAATAAGCGAGCCCTTCCTTTTTCTAGTATCCTTTTATTACAAGTCGGGCCCTATATTTATCAATCGATCCATCTGCTTTCATCTTCCTCTTAAATGTCCGTTTGCATCCTAAAAACTTATGCCCATGAGAAAGATCCACCAGTTTTCTTGTATGATTCTGCATGATGGATTCTATTTCATTTTTACGGCCTCTTTCCAGAATTGTGTTTCTGGAGATGACATAGCCTCGTTAAAAGTTTGAGGTTCATTTTCTAACAAATATGTTAGAAAATCCGGACCATAAGTAGTCGATACTTTAGCCCTTTTTCTCCTTCTAGGTTCCTCTTGTTCCTCTTCATCCATATATGGATCACTACTCGAGGACTCATGAGTTCTCTTTGTAGTCTTGTTTTTCCTTATAAGGAAGAACATCTTCAAAGAACAAAGCATTCCTTGATTCAATTATTGTATTGATATGAATATCGAGAATGTCCGACTTAAACACAAGAAAACGGTAAGCAGCACTATTGTTTGCATATCCGATGAATACGCAATTAATAGTTTTAGGTCTTATTTTGACCTTTTTAGGTGGAGGAACGGCTACCTTCGCAAGACACCCCCACACTTTCATGTGTATGTAGTTTGGTTTTAGACCTTTTCACAATTCATACGGTGTCTTGTCTAACTTCTTGTAGGGTATTTTATTTAAAATATAATTGGCTGATAAAATAGCTTCCTGCCACAAGTTCTGAGGTAACCCTGAACTTATCAACAAAGCATTCATCATTTCTTTCAATGTTCGGTTCTTGCGTTCTGCAATACCATTTTGTTGAGGTGAATAAGGAGTAGTGGTTTGATGGATGATTCCATTTTTCGAACAGAATTCATTAAACAATGAATCATATTCACCACCTCTATCACTCCTTATTTTCTTGCTTAGTTGATTTTTGACCTCATTCTTAAATAGCTTAAAAGCTTCCAAGGCCTCGTCTTTGCTTTTTAGCAAATAGACGTAACAATATTTTGTGCTATCATCTATAAAAGTAATAAAATATTTTTTACCGCCTCTAGTTTGCACAAATTTTAAATCACAAATATTAGTGTAAATTAACTCTAGAGGTTCACTACTTCTTTCTATTGAATAGAAATGAGCCTTAGCTAATTTGGATTCTACACAAATTTCACATTTGTGATTTTTGTCAATGACAAATTTCGGAAAGCAAATCTAAATTGCTGATTTTCTGCAAGGTCTTGTAATTTACATGGCTTAATCTACCATGCCATAAAGTAGGGGACTCAACCAAGTAAACAGAAGAAATATTATTATTAATAATCTTATTCTTGGATACAATTGTCGTAACATTGAGCTTAAAAAGCCCATCACGTAAATAGCCCCTACCTAAAAATATCACACTCTTAGTGAGTACAAATTTATCAGACTCGAATACGAGCCTAAACCCATTCTTGCTCAACCGAGAGCCGAAAACCAAATTCTTTCGGATTTCGGGAGCATGAACAACATTGTTCAATGTAAGTTCCTTCCCGGAGGTCATTTTGAGTACCACCTTTCCATGGCCTCGTACCTTGCAAGCCGTAGAGTTTCCCATATATAGTTGCTCATCAGCAGCAGCTTCTTTATATTCGGAGAAACTCTTCCTTTCAGAACACACGTGAAAAGTGGTCCCAGTATCAACCCACCATGTCTTAGGGTTTTTCATCAAGTTCACTTATGAAACAACAGCAGCAAGCTCAATATCATAATCATCAACCGGGTTGGCTTGAGCTTTCTTCTTCTTGCTCTAACGGAAGTCCTTTGCACGGTGTCCAGGCTTGTTGCAATTGAAACAAGTTCCCGTGAACTTCTTAAAATCCGTTCCCTTCTTAACTTGGGAAGAACTTGAACCAACGAATTTCCTCTTGTTGGTCTTTTTCAAATGTTCAACAACATTCGCTTTGGCTTCCATGGTCTGAACCTTGACCCTCTTCTCTAAACCACGATTATCCTCCTCGATCCTTAATCGAACGATCAAGTCCTCTAAAGTCATCTCCTTTCGTTTGTGCTTTAGATAGTTTTTGAAATCCTTTCACAAAGGAGAGAGTTTCTCTATCAAAGCCGTCGTTTCAAATGATTCACTAAAAGTCATTCCTTCGGCAAAAATCTCATGGAGGATCAACTGAAATTCTTGGACTTGACTTATTATGGTTTTCGAGTCCATCATTTTGAATTCCAGAAACCGGCCAACCAAAAATTTCTTTGTGCCGGAATCTTCGATTCTGTATTTCCTTTCTAAGGACTCTCACAGCTCTCTAGCTGTCTTTATCGGACTATACACGTTGTATAACGTGTTGTCCAAACCATTGAGGATGTAGTTCTTGCATAGGAAGTCAGAATGCTTCCATGCATCTACCGAGGCTACAATTGTAGTATCGGTCTCTCCCTAGTTCAAAGTCGGGGCCTCCTCCCGTAAGAATTTAGCTATATTGAGGGTGGTCAGATAGAACAGCATCTTTTGCTGCAATCGTTTAAAGTCCAGACGACTGAACTTTTCGGGTCTCTCACCATGTGTGACATGTAGAGGTTGTGACGCTACAGGCGCACTAGCAGTACTAGATGTTTCGGCCATTTGTTATTTCAAAAAATAACAGGATCAACTTTCGTATAATATTATAACAGAAATATTACACTATTAATAATTTCCACAAAAATATATAGTAACAAATAATATATGCTCAACAAGAATATATCAAACAGTAATTAAAAACTATATATATATATAATAAAAGCAATCAGTAGCAACTTTGCGTTAGATTATATAAATTCAACAAACTAAAGTATATATGCCTAGGGATGGCAAAACCCGAACCGCCCGATGGATTTCGAACCGATCCGATCCGAATGGAGAGGTTTTTTTTTTTGAACAATGGATGCGGGGCGGGGCGGTTTTTTTTTGTTTGAAAGGCGGGTATGGAGCAGTTGCAGTATTTACCTGATCCGCCCCGCCCCGCCCGACTAGTAAAATTACTATTTTACCCTTCTCTAAAAACCTAACCTAATTACTTCTTCTCTACAACTCCACCGCCGCTAGCCCTTTCCTTCTACTTTCCCCTCTACTTCTACTTTCCCCTTTTCTCTCCAACCAGCCCTTGCCCCTTAGTTCTCCCTTCTTCTTAACTTTGCAGTGTATACAGACTCTGACAGAGCACACTAATGTTGTGATGTCCTTGCTTTGCTGGGAACAATTTCTTTTATCTTGTTCATTGGACCAAACAATAAAGGTTAGTGCTATTTTATGGTTATTTTATCATTTTTATTTTGTTACTCTTTCCAGCCATTGAAGGTAAGGTTGTTTGGATTTTTCGTGTGCAGGTGTGGGTAGCTACTGAGAATGGAAACTTGGAAGTAACATATACTCACAATGAAGAACATGTATGTTGTTTCATTAATATATTATGCATGCTGTATTTTGATTTAATGCAATTAGTTAAGAAGGAAAGGGGTTTGAGGACAGAATTGAAGAAGGAAAAACTGAATGTAGAGGAAAGGTCATCAATGGTCTTTTGCTTGTAGTTTATGTTAGTTGTTAGAGGTGACAGTGACTGACGAATGGAGGATGAAGCTGGGATGGGTGGTTATTGAAAGTGAACAATTTCTGTTTATTTCATTGGTGAACTAGCTAATGGAGGAGCTTAGTTGACAAATTTTCCTTAGAGGTTCTAAGTATGTTGACGGATACATTTCTGAGTATGTTGAAAAATCGGATGGGGCGGAGCGGGGCGGGGCATAACCGACATCCATGGAGGTGGTAGTGGTATTGAAAATCCAACATCCACGGTGGAGCGGGGCGGGGGGCGGGGCAGAGTAGGTCACTGGCGGGGCGGGGGCGGATTTTACAAAATCCGCCCCCGCCCCGCTCTATTGCCATCCCTATATATGCCGTAACGATATATATAGCAAGTGAAAGAATATATAAACTGATATAAATAATATAACAGTTGCACTACATAACAAATATGAAGAAGAAGTAAATATATAAAAACAATCAACAGAATGTATAAATATAAACAACCGATATAACAGTATATAACAAACAAAAGTAAAAAAAAGGTCTTAAGATTGTTGTATGCTATACACCGAAATATAAAAACAGAATATAAAAAAACGATAACACTTTATAAACAAAATAAAGAAACCTTCATATAAAAATATACGAACAGATTACAAAGATATACAGAATTGAATATAAAGACACTTACAGTAATTGATTTGAAAATATCGATATCGAGTCAAGGTTGGACCTCTAACCTTAAGACGGTTTTTTCCTGTTTACAGATGCTTACAGTTTGATGCAAATTGTCTTGCATGTTTCCTCGATAAACGTTACAAATGAGAGCACACTTGAATGCAACACAACGAACAAAAAAATGTTTAGTCTCTCTCTCAGAAGACAGAAATTTATTGAAGTGAATTGGTGAGTTTCAACAGACAGAATACCCCGATATTTATAGAAATACAGGGGACCATTCGGAACAGACAAGTCTGTAGCACCGAACCGGTTCATCCAACAAGCAACAGATACTTCTGTTGGACAGACTGGTTCGGTACAAACCGAAAAGACACTCCAATTGGGACGAACCGGTTAGGTCAAGCACTTTACCTAACCGACTTGACCCACCCGAACAAACACATTCTAAAAGGTATATTGACTGGTTCGGTCATAGATTTGGACTGAAAAAAATAACACTCACTACAAACAAATTACCATATACTGACGGTCCAAAAAGCGTTTGTAAAACTCCAAAATCCGTCTCTAAAAGTCCTAAAACCTTATACCGACGGTCAAAATGACTTCCGACAAAAAATTAAGTGACGGTAAAACCCTGTCGAAATAGGATGTATAACCTATACCGACAGTTTTAGGTGTCACTAATGTTACTACCGTCGGTATAGCCTATGTTGGGATAACCCCTTTTGCTTTTACCTATACCGACGGCTTTTGTATCCGTAGGTATAGATACCGTATCTATACCGACGGCTTTTGTATCCGTCGGTATAGATACCATAGATATACATATACCGACGGTTTTTTTTTTCCGCTTACGTCGTATAGATTAAAATGTAAAATATATAATTAACCTATAGCGACGGTTTGTCATAAATTTACTGACAGTATACTATACATTTTTTGTTGTTATATGAACTGTCAGTATAGAGGTCAGAGCGTCGGTAAAAATAAAATTTTATCATATTTTCAATTACTAATATTGATTTATTTATAATTTAATCCAATATATTTCATATAAAAAAAGCATTATAAGAATAAGAAAGTACAAAATATTTAATAAATAAAAATAAAATTACAAAGAAATTGTCTTAATTATATAACTTTTACAAACTAAATAGAAGTAGCGAACTAAAGTCATAATACAGTCTTAAAATTGAAAATTAGCAGTCTAAACAAAAAGTAAATAAGCAATTCAAATACATAAAATGAAATAAGCAGTCCAAATCTCATAAATATTCCTATGGAGCAGTATCTGCATAAAATTGACAAATATTATACAATTAAAAACAATTAAGTAGTGAAGTCATTATATAAGAATAAAATAATGAAGTAGTTTACCATCTTCATTTTCATTAACTTGATGACTAGAGGTTGAAGACCTTATTATTGTACGGACAAATTTGGAGCACTACCAACATCAGGTACCTAAAAAGTATTACATTCAAAATTCCTATTGAATGAGCCAATGACTAGAAAAACTGTCTAAGTGATAATGTCATGACCATCCACAAGTTCTCAACTCTAAAATATGCAAGAACAGAAAGCACTAGATAATCTAAATGTTTTAAGATACCTATCTTTCCACATATATGTGTAGAAAGATAAGTACATACCTTCAAATGCCTCCAGGATAATCTACCAACTTCATAGAAACGCAAGCTGGGTTATTTCAATGGTAACAAGAATTCGTTTCCCTGTTCAAGAAGGCTCTCAGTGTTATAACAGCTGCCCCAAGCCCTTTCCTTCCAAATTTGTTCCACTTTAACAAATGTCAATCCCTTGGTCTCTGGCACAAACACAATAACAAAAACAACTGCAAGCACAGCTATGCCAGCGTGTAAAAACCAGTTCCAAGTTGTAAAAGTGCCTCATAACTAGCTAAAAACAGGTTCTAAAAAATAATAGGCAGGCGGTAAAGTCACACCAGGGTGTAGCCAAAGTATATTGGAGGCCACTAATTAACTGTCAATAATAGATAGCTGGTGGTTATTCAGTATGGAAGATGAGATGCTAGGGAAATATTTGTTTATATGTGTGTGTTTCTCATCATTCAAGAGTACAATTTAGAAGGACTCATATAATTGTGAACTTATTTAGAGGTTCCTACGTATTTGAAGTCTTTTTTTCTCCTGAAAACCAAGTAATCAAATTCAATGTTTCCTTTTCTTAGAATCTCTCAATGATTGTTCCCCAGAAAAATGGAAGAAAGATGAAGTACATTTGTTAAAGAAATGAAAATCTCTTGATGCCTGTCAATGAAAGAGTCCACTATGAAAAAGTAGTCAGGAGCAAAAGGGTTCATTTCACATCTCTTTAGATTGCATGCATATTGTATAAATTTTCTATGATAACTTGAGCCATCATTTTCATTAGACAACAGATTTTATACTAACAATAGTTAATAGCTTGATTATTGTAGCCAACAACAAAGAGTTCATTCCATCCATGCGTTTTCTGTCTATCACTTTGTTTCTCTAAGGTTAGTTGTTAAGCCTATGTATTTACCAAAGCAATTAAAGAGTGCTGGAACTAACTCTAAATGCAAAACATATAAGTGGTATGCAAAGAACAAATAATAATGGCAATGCAAGAGGGAAACAAGATTTAATACAAGACATTTAAAAAGATTTAGAATACTCACGATATGATCTGCCTGGTTGAGCAAACCTACTGCTCGAGGGTGCCTCAATTTGCAACTTCTCAAATGGGGGAGGGACCACCGGTACCACTTTCCTGGGATGAACTTAATGATGAACGGGAGAAACCTGAATATTTTTGGTTCATTTCCCATTCTTCATAGAGTGATTGAAGAGAAATAAGTAAAAGCAGCAAAAGAAAAGCTACCAAAGACAACCGATTGGACCAATCATTTCAACTCTGTAGTACTGAAATAGATCAAAGACAAGTAAACTCCGAAACT
The DNA here is from genome assembly GCA_030761205.1 of Fremontodendron californicum. NCBI lineage: Eukaryota > Viridiplantae > Streptophyta > Magnoliopsida > Malvales > Malvaceae > Fremontodendron > Fremontodendron californicum. The sequence continues at coordinate 5,834,416 of JAULJL010000010.1, forward strand.
GTGAGAAGAAATAAATAATGAAACCGTTTTTCAATCTGAGGGCAGGGGAAGCTATAAACTATAGAGTGTGCAACTGCAATTATATTAAAATATAGAGTGTCACATACTCCACTTTTTTTTTCATTCTTTTCTAAAATTCTAATATGTTGTATTAGAATTAAGAAACTATTGTTCCTGTATGTTCTGTAAACAAAACTAAATTCTGAAAAAAAAAGAAGAAAATTAATTAATTGTTTTGAGCAACTCACAGTTGGTGTTTTACTCAATCATAAGCAAACTTGGAAGATGCCTTCCTAAACCTGCTTTTTTGTGGGAAGGAAAAGGCCGAAAAACACTCTGCAACTTTCAGTCTTCTTCATATCCCAAAATGCAGAGTCACAACAATACCCAAGGAAATGCATATATTGTTCACACAAACATTTAAGGAAATGGAAACAGAGAACAGCAATTCTACCCGTGGTTTGACCCAACAATTGATTTCCCACTGAAGTTGTGTAAGTTAACTCAGGTATGATAGAATGCAAGGTATCTCAAAATTACTTACAAACAAAAACTTAAGAAATGAGCCATGAGGCCATGAGGTAACTAATGTCTCATGCTGATGTTGTATAACATTTTTATGTGCAATGGGAATGGCTTGTGATTTTGATTATAATATTATTATAATTATATATTGTAAAGTATTATTAATTAGTTTTTGTTCATATCACCATGGAATGGATTATTATCCTATATATATTGTTGAGCTCAAATCTGGAAGAAGCTGAGGAAGGTTTCATCAATATCGATAGGATACATCAGTAAGATTTGCAAAATGAGATTCTCTATCGGGTTTTTGATGATTTCTTTTAGTACTATCCTTCCTTCCTAGCCAGCCAGGTCCCTTCATACTGCTGCAGTTTTCATTATAGGAAATCTGTCGGGTCCTCATGAGAAACCATGCAGCAGGTTCATCCATATATATATATATATATATATATATATATACTGATAAATGGTATCAAGTCATGTGCAATGAATTACCAAAGGTAAGACTAAGATGATATATATATTCACAGAAATTTCAAAGTCTAACAAGGTCTCGTAAGTTGTCTCATATTGTGGTCCAATTGTTTTTTTTAGCAGAGTGACTGCTAAGCCACCTGTAAACCTGCCACAAGCGGATCAAAATTGTAGACTAGACCAGTATATCTTAACAACAAGGGTGTGAATACTTGAGTTGAGAAAGTTAGTACACCCCCCTCACTGATAATACGTAGGATACGATATGGATATTATGGTCCATTCATGATTAATTACTAATATGATTTGAGAATTGTTGGTTGGAGAGTGAAGAGAATATTATATGATGTGAAATAGCAGTGGTAACTTAATCATGAGATGAGTAAGAATTAAGGAAATCATTGAATCTATATGATCATGGACTGAGAGAGAGAGAGTACTTACAAGGCAATGTTGAAGAAGACGAAGAAACTAGTGCATGGAAGAGAACAGAATGTGGAACAGATTTTCCTTTGTAAGGGTAAAACAGAAATGCAACCGATAGGTAACCCAGAACCACCGAGGGATCCGATGGATACTTGCAAATAACCACATCTTTTCCAGAAATTGGAGTTCTAGTTGCAGGTTGTGATTTAATCAATTGGAATAAAAAAAAATTATCAAAATAATAATAAAAAAAAAAAATTACTCCATCATCAACATCAACATATTAAGCGTTTAAAAATTATAGTAATTGTATAAAAGTTGCGTCCCTTAATAAACCCTAAAACTAACAGTAGCAGATTAGAATAGAGAAGGTTGAGAAAAAAATGGAGTAAATACAGTTACCTTCTTGTTTTCGGCAATGACTCCGAAGATTAAAGACAAGACGCCAAGAAAGACGACGATGAGGGCCGCTCGCTTGATGGTCACAGCCATTGTCGATAGAAAATGACAAGAATGACAAGAAAATAAAATAAAATAAAAATGCTTCGTTAGAAAATGGCAAGCAACAATTACCTATATCTGCGGTCCAGCTTTTCAAATCCAAATGCGTGTCCAGCTTTTCAAATCCAGATGAGAAAGAAAATGAAAGGAGATGCGGACGAGAAAGGAGAAAATGAAAAGAGAGGGAGCTAAAACAAACCCTAAATATAATTTAGAGCTATACCGACGGTCATAAATTAATTATCCGTTGATATAGGCTTATTTAATAAATAAAAACGTAAAAAGTAAATTTTTTCAAATATTCTGATGGAAAAAGAGAAGCCGTCAGTAAAAATCATATCTATACCAACGGTCAATGATAAACCGTCAGTATACGGGGTATCTATACCGACAGTCAATGATAAATCGTCAGTATATGTGGTATCTATAGCGACGGAAAACAAAGTGTCGGTATATATTAATTATATTCTGACGGTAATAAAAATCCGTCGCAATAGATCCTTTATACCGACGGATTACGACCGTCTGTATAAATAAGCGTCAGTATATAGCAATTTGTTTGTAGTGACTGTTGGGCAATAAAAATTTAACTATTGACCCAAACCAACCCGACCCAGCCCAAGCTCAGTGACGTATAGTCCAACCCAAGTTGTGTAAGTCTTCTCTCACCACAAAAACTTGAGTGTCCCTTGGGGCCCAACCTATCATGACACTCTAGCTTATATATACTATAAACTAAAGCCATTCTTAGTCCTATGTGGGATTAACTACCACACACACCTTCAACCAATTTTCTTTCCTCTTCAAGTGGGTGTATAATGAGACTAATTTTTTATTCATTCTGATATCAATTGCGTACGTATTTCGTATGTATAAAAAAAAATGCTATGATATCCAACAACTCTTATTTGTGTAGTCCAACCAACATCAACGTTATCATGCTGGCTAACCGTCAACATTGGTAACTATAGCCATTATAGTGGCAAACACTCATGCCATACTCAGAAAACACACTTGCCAGTTCTATAAAGACCTAACAACTGTACAATGAGCAATCATTCAACTACCTTTTATCCTCTTTCGTACATAGAGATAAATTTGAAGGGAGAAGAACCCATGTGAACTAAAGAAGATTGGTGTTCTTAAAAATCAGATAGGGTGTATTATTATCTGAAGCACGAACTGTTAAGTAGGAGTTTTGGGCAAATTATCAGACTGGCCCGCAAGAGATATGGGAAAAGTTGTAGCTTATGATCAAACTTAAATACAAATTTACCAAGCATATAGGATAAGATCTCTCTAAGGGTTGGGCTATTCGTCTAAATTTGAAGGTTCGTCCATATTTAGGAGGGTTTGGATAAAAATATTAAGCCCGAAAAATGAGCTTGGGAAAAAAAAATGCCTGTTTAAAAAATGGGCCCGGCCTTGACTCCAACATTCAAGGCTAGAGCCCGGCCTAACCCATTTTTTAATTAAATAATATATTATTTTTATATATATTATGTAATTTATGTTATATAAAGATTAAATATATATATATAATATTATAGTGTAAACATTAAAAAATATGTTAAATTATCTATGTTTAAGAACTTAATAAAAGAAAAAATATAAAATTACTAAAAATTAAATAAAAAATAATATATTTAAAAAAAATATGGGCGGGTCTAAATGGGCTTGGGCTATTAATTTACAAATATGAGCGGATTTGAATAAAATTTGAAACTTATACTTCGGACCAGGACGAACTTAAATAAATAAATATAATATCAATATCATATATGAATTCGGCCCAATCCAACCTATGGACACCTCTAATAAGATCCTTATCAAAGGGTAAAATGTATAAGGGACCACTATCCTACATTGAAAACTGCCTAATTGCATGGTCAATTCTCAATTTGTGGACACCTCGATGTGAAAATCATGTGTCCCCTGGTACCATAGTCTTTAAGAGCTCACCACAGGCACTGAGAGATGGTGAAAGGCAGGGACCATATTCAAAGACTTACCCTTTTTATGATACTACTCCAAAGATGCATCCATTAATCAAACCAATTAGAAATGGCATTTTTCAAGTCAAAAGTGATTCTGTAATAAAAAGGAAAAAGAACATAAAGTAAAGGCCTTATATCAAACTTTACTTTTATTATAAGAGGAACAGGAGATTAGTTAAGATAGAGATACTATGAATATGATCTGATTGAGATAATGAACAGTTACTATTTATTTATTCTTATATGGCTTAAGTATTAAAAAAAAAATCTTGAACTAAAATTAAGTAATTATTTAAGTCTTTATCATTTTATTGCAATCAATTGAGCCCTCAAACATTTATTTTTATCTTTTTGAAGCCTTAAACATCTATTTTTATCAATTTGAACCCTCAAACATCTATTTTTACCCAATTGAACCCTCTATTGGAGGGAAATTGATTATGATCTTTAATCAATTTTTGTCCAATCAAAAACTCAATTGAATAAAAATAAATATTTGAAGGCTTAATTGATTGCACTAAAACAACAAGAACACAATTGAATAAAAATAAATATTTGAGGGCTTAATTGATTGCACTAAAACAACAAGAACATGAATGAATGATTATTTAGTTTTAGTTCAAAGATTTTTTTATATTTAAGTCTTCTTTTATCTGTCGAGTAAAATGGTGAAAAAGGATTCATTTAGCCCATCAAAACTAGTTCATGATTGAGACTTAATGAAGTTTGGTGTGGTATATTACCCAAGAAAACAAACCTGAGGTGATTGGTTTTCTTCCCAAAACTTAAATCAGAGAAATAGCCAAGCAGCAGCAAGGCAGAACTACCACAATTATAAGAGATGGTGCATTAAACACATTTATAAACTTTCATATTATCATATATATATATATATATATATTTCCACAAAACAGGTGCTTGACTCAAGAAAGCTACATCAAGGAGCTACAACATGAGCGCCATCCGAAAAGAAAAGAAAAGAAAAAGAAAAAACATAATATACCAACCATAAACCATCATACAACCATTACAATCTGTGACAACATGAACCACAGCTTTTATGAAAGAGAAAGGGAAAATGGTCCTAAAGTTCTAAGAACCAAAGCTTGTTCCACTTTTCTCTCCTCAACTTTCACTTGTATTCCAAAATCATGTTGTTTTCAGGAGCCAAGCCAATGCAGGCCCTCAGTATGTTCTCCAGCATTGCACGCTGCTTTGACAGTGCATTCACCACTGGAGTTCCTGGTGGAACCTGTTTTTGCCAAAAGATCGTCATTATCAGTCATCTTGATCAGATGCAATATATATGGAGTAAATAGTTACTAATTACTAACTTATGATTCATGTGATTCCCATGATTCTATTCACATTCTTGCATTAAAGTAGACATAAACTTTACAAACTTCAATTCAATTCTGTCCCCTCTTACCAGATGCTTCATGTGAAATGACAGAAGCAGCTTTAGATAAAATCATTGATGGTCACATGAAATATATCAGAAAGAGGCACCATAAAGCATTTGCAATTCCTTGTTTCTCTCTTAAACTATAAACAGTTGAGTTACCGTTTAGGCCACGACAATAATTTTATTGTATTACAGGTGAAGCTGTCCCCCCCTCCCCACCCCCCATTTTTTATAATTTTTGGTTTCTTGCTGCAATCAACTTCAAAGATATGAGAAAGTATGAAATTTAGTTGGCCAGAGTTGTAGGAAAAGACAAAGGAATCTTTTGGACTCACAAGAGGGGCCTTGGTGAGGTAACTGAGGATAGTAGCCACAGGGTGGAAAGAGTGGAACTTGCCCTGCAAAATTAAAGTTCATATCAATAATTGCACAAAAAAAATTTTAACTGTCAACCCAGAAGAGTCCACAAAGTTAATCACATCAGAATATAAGTGTGGAGCTTTATAGTAACAAAAAAAAAAAGGAATAGAAAACATTACCTCTCCTTCAGCTTTGAGCTGGATCCTGGTGCTGAGCTCAGCAAGGAGAACCAAATCTAGGATGATGGGAGCAGCCAACAGAGAGTCCTCGCATGTGTTGTGCAACACAATGGTGCTCTTCCCTCCCATGAATATCTCTGATGTGTACTCATCCATGGCTCTCTTGCTATCTCCCACATATGGCACATACTGCAACACAAGAAACACAAAGTACACATTTAAGACCAATCAAACAAAAGACTTAGGTTGCAAGCGCCTAAACAGGCAGAGATGGGTAAAATTATTACCTTGATGACCACAACATGATCAGGATGTTCGCCAGGCTCATAGAGGATTCCATTGCTTGAGACCATGTCATCAACAACATTGCTCTTGGAGATCTCCTTGGAGCGGAAGGTTTGGGGAGCAGATAGATTCATGCCATCATTATTTCCCAGATGGTTGTAGCTCACTATTGATGTTGGCTGTTAATTTATCATCCACCATTAGTACAACTACCCATCAGTGTCATATTATTTATCTTTTATTGAAAATAAGCTACCAAACACTTGGTTCTTATTTCAATTATGTTAGTACATTTTGCTTAGTATAAAAATTATGGCGATAGTGTCATAAAGTTCAAAGATTTGTACCTTGATACCAGCCCCAACAAGGAAATCCACCAGGACAGATTTCATCTTGGTCTGGCCACTCTTAAAGTCATCTCCTCCAATCAGACAGTTCCTCTGAATAGCCAAATCAATTAACCCTGAATAAAAACAACAGTCGCTTCTAGAGTGTTATTACATTTACTAATTACATTTTAAAAAATTAGGAAGATAGCTCAGCTCGATTAAGAACCTGGAACGAAGGTGTTTTGTGGGCTTCCATTGATGAAGGGAACATTTTCAAAAACACAAGCAATAGCGTACAAAGTGGAAGGAGAAATCTCTGATTCATTCTTCTCCAAAGAACCCAAGAGGCTCTCCATGGTGTCGTTTAGCCCCACAATAACATTGCTGTACCTCTCAGTGTTTGCAGTCCAGAGTACAACAACCTTGTCCACCTTGTTTTTCTCCTTGAACTCCCTGATTTAACACAAGCAAATGTTAAAATGTCAGCCACTTTTGTACTACAAGAACATACCCTTTTCAGCTTAACAAAATACTTTGGAGGTTAGACTTGATTATACCTGATATCTTTGATGATCTGCTGAACTTGTTCTTTCTTGGTCCCCTTGATGACGTGATTGGCACGTTCACCTTGGTTGGCAGCAATGAAATCAGGGTCGAAGATTCCAGGGAGTGGGACCGTGGATTCCATGTAGGGCCTCAGCTGCTTTTGCAGATCAATGTCGAAGACCTTGGCCCTAGCCATTGCATCAGCTAGGTTCATGTCACTTATGTCCCATCCTCCAAACACAATATCCTCTGGGTTCACCTGTTATGTATTTATTAATCAAGTATTAAGCATTATTTGTCTTTACTATCTCTAACAAGTAGCAAACTAGGAAATTAAAATTCCCTGATTAAACGAAATCTCAGTTCATGAGTTGTATACCATAGGGAGAAGGCTCTTAAATGGAGCATAAATCTCCTCTCCATTGTAAGACCCAACTCGGATTGTTGATGCTTGAGTAAGTGAACCAAAATAATTAGCTTGTTGCACCTTGTCCTTGGTGGCCCAGGAGATACCCCTGAGAATCATATCTCCAAAATCAATAAACAAAGAAAAAAAATCAACAATCAAAATTAAAAATGAGAATAAAACAAAAATAGAACTCACTCTCGGTTAGCTATAACACCACCGGTCAGGGTTGAACCATTGTTTCCTCCCCATCCCACAAGCATCACCCTAGAACATATAAAAAAAAAAATTTAAATTTTAAAACAAACCCAGAAAAGAAAAACCTAAAACAAACCCCGAATCAAAAGGAAATGGAAAAAGAAATGATGGGAAGTTTAGATTCTAACCCTAGTTTAGGGACATGGATATCAGTTTTGAATTCATATTTGACAGTCTTAGGTTTGACAACCCATTGATAGGTTCCATTCCTGTTCTCATGAACAAGCTCGGTAGTCTCATAGCTGTACACAGATTGAATTTCATTGTCTGTGTACTTCACATTTGGACTCTCTACCTTAAAGCTCTCAATAAACATTTTTGCCGATGTTTTTCTTAAAACCCCACACAAAAACCACAAAACACAACTGAGAACAGCAATGAAACCCAAACTACAGAAACTGCCTTTATTTATTTATTTTTAAAGCTTTTATAAAAATTTGTGCTTCTTGGCTTGGCACTGGGATGTTTATTTATAGAGAAAATGTCTACTGAGAAGATATACGTGGCGTTACGTGAATGGTTGATGGCTCACGTTAAATTTATTATTGATGCTTGTTTGGTTTCAAGAGAAGGTAGACCATGCATCTGTTGTTGTTTTCTTTTTCGCATGGGGAGGCACGTGTGAGGAGGAGGTGTCAATTGTGACACGTGTGATTGCGCTTTACACGTGTCGTTATCGAGTAAAGGAAAAGTTTTTTTTTTTTATGTGTGTGTGGGGTGCATGCCCCTTGAGAAGGTACTCGAAAGGGATATTGATTGAATGAGCGGATCGTGCTGTAGGACCCATATCCACGCGCTATATTTGACGTGGAAAAATCACGAGAGTTTAAGCGGTGGATGTTAGAAGACTTGGCGGATGCTGAAGGATTGGTGTGGTTTACGCGCTTACTTGAGGTGTGATGTTCTTCTCAACCGTCAAGGGGGTCCGTTCTTGTTTGTTTTGATGTGGGGCCAGAGTGGAAAGTTAAAAAAAAAGTTACAGTTTAAGTGTTAAGTATTTTTGTGAAGAATATTTTGAGGATTTGAAATATTTAAAAAATTTGTTTAAAATTATAAAAATTTAGAGATTTGAAAATAATAAAATTATTAATTATTATGAAATTTGAGTTTATAAAGATATATAAAAAAAATTTGAATTTTATTAAAGGTTTTTTTTGTTTTTTTTTTTATGGATATTTTTGACTTGTCACAAAAAAATTTTAGAGACCAGAAGGCATTTCTTTAAATGTCCAAAAAAAAGTTAATAAATATATATTTCAAAAAATATTTTGTTTTCTTAGGTTGATTTAGGATCTACATCCAACTCGCTTGAAAAAAATTAAAAAAATTATTTTTATTTTAAATGATGTATTTAAAGTTAGTTCGCACGTTGATTCGCTAATTGATTTAAGATCCGTACTCGACCCACTTGGATAAAAAATTAAAAAATAAATTTATTTTACTAATTATTTTTATTTTAATTTTAAATGATGAATTTAGAGTGGTTGATCCACATGCTGACTTGCGAGGTGATTTAAGATTCGTATCCGATCCACTTGGAGAAATTTTTTTAAAAATATTATATTAATTATTTTTATTTTAAATGATGTTTTTAAATGGGTTGGTTCGCACGTTGACTCGGTGGTCGATTTAGGATCCGTACCCAACCGGCTAAGGAAAAAAGTTAAAAAAAATTATTTTATTAATTATTTTTATTTAAAATTTAAATGATGTATTTAAAGGCGTAGGTCTGCGCATTGAGTCGCGGTTCCATTTAGGATTTGTACCCAATCCGTTCGGGAAAAAAAGTAAAAAGGAAAAAAAAAACTTGCTACTAACCTTTATGAGAAAATCGATCCTACGAGATAATAAAATATAAATCACAATTTTATTTTTTATTTTTACCTCCTATAAATAAAAATACACAGTATATCAATAAAGTTTAAATATTTTTAAAATATATATATATATAAATAATATTTGAAAATACATTTATATCACGTAATTTATAAATAAACAATTATTATAAATTTAATTTTCATAATTAATAAAATATAATTATATTAAGATTATTATAATTTTAAAATAAAAAGATTAAATAAATAATTATTATTTAAAAATATATAATTTAAAATTAATTTATTATTATTAATTAATTAAAATTTTATATAAAAAAATTAAAACTACCTCCGACGAAGTGGGGTCTTTTTCTAGTTTTATTTAAAAATCAGTTTTCAAACAGTAAAACAATTTTTTTTTGTTTGAATTATCAAATTATAATTTTTAATTATAAAAATTAAAAAAAAATATCCGTTTAATATTACAATTACGATAAAATATAACTTTTGATGTTAAAAGTTATGCTAACAAAATGCTAAACGGAATCTAACTCCATTTTAAATCAAGACATGACGTAGGTTTTAATGAAGAGTTGTATATATACTTGTATTGGAATTATAAATCATTCACCAAAAAATTTATTGGTAACGGGACCCGAATTTATACTTTTACGAGCAAGTATCCGAACCTTCGTAACTTAACCAACCTTATTAGGGTTAATCTTCACTAAGTAATTTATATGCATCTATCTTTTGAGACATCAATTAAAATTAATTTTTAAATAATCTTTTTATTTATTAAATGGTTCCATCCAATTTAAATAGCAAATATCTCGTATCCTAATTTTCAAACTTAAATATTCCATACTCACACAAATCATAAACAATTAATTGCTACATAAAGACACTCAATATGTATTTCATGTATGTGATTTGATCAAGTTCTATTTCATTGTTAGACCATGAGTTATAATGTTTAGTTAGAGGTGTTCATGAGCAAAATCAATCTCGGTTGATATTTTTAAAATTTTGTTTAAAATTTTATTCGGCTCGTCTATTAAAGTCTCATTTGATATTATTTAAAACATTAAAAGTTATTTTATATTAATAATTTAAACATATTTTAAAATTAAATTTAAATAAAATATTTTTTATTGGACTTAATTCAAACTTAAATTTTTTTTTTTCTAAAGCTTGATTTGATCGAACCAGACTTAACGAGTCAATCGATTCGTGAATAGGTCTATGCCTAGTCTTTTTTTTAAAAAAAATAGGAATTTCATTAATTTATCAATGCTCAAGAGTACATTCATTATATATGACATTTGATATCATCTCAGGACACTCCTCTATCCAAATTACATCGTTTTGAATTTCTGTACCATATTTAGCTAGAAGATGAGAAGCTTCATTTCCAGTTCTTAGAGTATGTCTTGGCATGCAGGATCGAAACAGTTGCATTTTTATTCTGGCTTCATCCATAATCGGACCAATGATCGATAAATACTCCTCCATTACCTGAAGCTGATTAATTATGCCCAATGCATCACCTTCCAGAATGATTTGCAGAAAACCAAGTTCAGAGGCAAATTCCAGAGCCTTCACTGCAGCATACGCTTCTATCAGAACAGCATTATTTGCATCAGGTATATTACAAGCACAAGCCGCCATTACTGCTCCACTGCCATCCCGAATCACAACCCTTATCCCCCCTGAGTTATTGTGTTGATTCACTGCTCCATCAAAATTTACCTTGACTTCACCCATCCGAGGAGGACTCCATTTTGGCCGCTGAATATCAGACCGATGTTTTTGAACTTTAACTGCATTCAGTTCAGCCACATAACGTTTGATGAAGAACTCTGTTTCCTGAATATTCTTCCTTCCCTCACCATGAAGTTCCCCATTCCTACCTCCCTATATTGTCCAAACTGTGATCATGAAAAGTTGCATTTGCTGTGGAGATGTGAATTGGCATACATGTTGCAGCCATTCTGAAGCATTCGAAACAACATCAACTGTTGAGGTCCATTGAAATCCCAGGTTCTCCCATACTTTGCTAATACACTGGCAATCTTTAAGTGCATGGAGCACAGATTCATCTGCCCCCCCACACCTAAAACAAACTCTGCTTGTTCCAATTTTCCTCTTTACCAAATTGTCCATCACTGGTAATCCATCATACCAAATTCGCCATGTTAACACTTTAACTTTGTTAGGAACTTCGCTTCTCCAAATTTTCTTCCAGACTTCAGTGTATGAAGAGGTCATTCCTTGATCAGCATCATTCGGTAGTCCATAGTCATCACCAATTAAGAGTCTGTATCCACTTTTAACATTATACCTTCCCTTGTTATCATAATGCCATACCTGCATATCTGGAAAACCCAATTTGCTAATTGGTATCTTCAATATAGCCTCTGCTTCCTGTGGCAAGAACACATCTGTTACACGATCCCTCTTCCACTGCATTGTAGACTGGTCAATTAATTCACTAACCAAGCTGTCCTCTCCCATTTCACCAATTTCCGAATGGATCTTAAAAGAATCAGAAGTCGGGATCCATTTGTCTTTCCATATTCGGATATTCTGCCCATTTCCAACCCTCCACCTTATCCCTTTTTCTAGAAGATCTTTAGCTCCCAAGATGCTTCTCCAAGTCAGGGAAGGATTATTACCAAGCTTTGCACCCAGAAAGTTACAGTTTGGAAAATATTTGGCTTTGAGTACATGGTAAACTAAGGTATTCTTCTCCTTCAACAGCCTCCATCCTTGTTTAGCTAGAAGAGCTATATTGAATTTTTCCATATCTCGAAATCCCAGGCCTCCTCTGAATTTAGACTTGCACATCTCCTTCCGTCGTAGCCAGTGAATACCTTGTTTGCCTTTGTTTTGGCTCCACCAGTACCTGCAAATTATAGAGTTTAAATCTCTACAAACTGTTTTGGGTAACATGAATACATTCATGGCATAAGCTGGAACCGCCTGCAACACTGATTTGATGTAGACTTCCCGTCCCCCTTGCGAAAGATGCCTCATGCTCCACCCTCGTAGCTTTGCTATAATTTTTCCTTGAGTTCTCGAAAGGCCCTTCTTTTGCCTCTTCCAACCATAGTAGGTAATCCCAGGTACTTTTCTGGATTTGTGCTGTCTTGAATGTTAAATCCCTGCTTAAGTTCATCTTTCACCCTTTCAGATGTATTGCTACTAAAGAACAGTGCTGACTTGTCAAAATTTATTTTCTGACCCGAGCCTTCTTCATATTTCTTTAGCAAGTGCCTCATAGTTTCTCTCTCACTTCTATTTGCCTTGGCAAACATCAAGCTGTCATCCGCAAAAAACAAATGAGTAACTCTCGGTCCATATCGACTAGCTCGCACTCCATGTAAGTAGCCATCCATCTGAGCTTTCTTGACTAGCGCTGATAAACCTTCACTACATATCAGAAACAAGTAAGGAGATAACGGATCACCTTGGCGTAATCCTCTCCCTGGGCAAAATTTCTCAGTGATGTTCCCATTTATAATAACTGAGTAAGACACAGAGGTCACACAGTGCATGATCATATTAATCCACCTAGCATGATATCCTAATTTAATCATCATAGCCCTCAAAAAATTCCATTCCACTCTATCATATGCCTTACTCATGTCAAGTTTAAGAGCAAAAGAACCATCCTTACCATATTTTCGAGATTTCAGAGAATGTAGAAGTTCATATGGTACTAAAACATTATCTGTTATCATTCGACCCGGGACAAAAGCACTTTGGTTTTCACTAATACACAAGGGCAGAACAAGTTTAAACCTATTGACCAAAATTTTAGCAATGATTTTATAAAGAACATTACTAGGGCTAATAGGCCTAAACTGAGTGATATTTTTTGGTTCTTTTATCTTAGGTATTAAAATGACATGAGTGTGGTTAATAACTGAGAGGGATTTACCATCATTCAGAATAGCTAGGCAAAATTTGATCACATCATTTCCAATAACATGCCAAATTTTTTGATAAAATAAAGCAGGCATACCATCGGGTCCTGGTGCTTTGGTTGGGTGCATTTGCTTTATGGCTAGAAGGACTTCCTCAGCTTTAAACTCCGATAAGAGAGTCGTGTTCATCTCATCCGTTACTCGGGTTTCAACTGCCTCAATAATTTCTTCGAAAGTGCTGGTACCTTGGGATTGAAATAGTTGTTTAAAATAGTCATTAGTAATCCTTTTGATATCCTCCTCATCCTCACACCAATTTCCTGTATCATCCTCCAAACCCCGAATACTATTAGTACGTTTCTTATGTGTGGCCATTGAATGGAAAAAAGCAGTATTCCGATCCCCTTCTCGAAGCCAACTTACTCGTGATCTTTGTGCCCAAAATAGTTCTTCCTTCTCCAAACATGAATTAATCTTATTTCGAATATTTCTCTCCTCCTCAATAGTGTTATCATTCGGTTGAAGCATATTAAGTCGACCAAGCTCAGTGGTTAAAGTATTCACCTTGTATCGCAGATCTTGAAATCGTCCTTTATGCCACTTTCGGAGGTGGGACCTTGTGGTGTTCAATTTTTCCAGGATGCTGTCTTCTTCTTTCTCCTACCATGATTGAATAATTTCCTGCTCACAATCATCCTCTTTCACCCACATGGCTTCAAAATGAAACCGTTTAGCCCTTCTTCTAATAGGTCTGGATGTTTGTTTACCAATCGTATTCACAAGGATTGGACAATGATCAGAAACTGAAGCTGTAAGATGATGAACTGCATTAAGGGGAAATAAATCCCACCAGCTTTTGTTTGCAACTCCCCTATCTAACCTTTCTCGGACATTATTACCACCTTGATTTCCCCTTTGCCAAGTATACCAAGCCCCATTGAAACCAAGATCTTCAAGTCCACTATCTGCCAGTGCATCCCGAAATGCTTCCATTTGTGCCTCCCTTCTTAAACAGCCCCCAGACTTTTCATAAGTCCATATCAGTTCATTAAAATCTCCCAAACACAGCCATGGTTTGTGAGACCTGATTGCCAAGCTCCTGAGCAAATTCCATGATTGACTTCTCATTTGAGTCTCTGGGTCACCATAGAAGCCTGTGAGTCTCCATTCTCCTACTTCGTCCACTACCTCAGCATCAATATGATTCTAAGAATAGCTAAGGAGTCTAAGATTTATGTCCTCCTTCCACATCATCACTAATCCACAACGACTGCCAGTTGCACTTACCCTAACACAACTCTGCATTCCACATTTCCTGCGTATCCTATCTAACTTTCTCTCATGTAGCTTCGTTTCGCTCAAGAACACTACATGGGGATCTTCAGTCTTCAGCAAGTGCCGAAGTGCTCTAACTGACCGCGGGTACCCAAGCCCGCGGCAGTTCCATGCTAGGCATTTCATTGTACCTGGCGGGACTGGTGACCAGTCTCCGCCAATCCAAAAGTGTCTGTTAAAACACTGCCCCCTGCTCCTCTAGCTCTCTTACCCGAGCCATCAATGTCCATTGGATCCTGATTAAGCATATGATCTTCATTTCTCCTTTTGCCCAAGCTAGCATTACATGTCTGTTGTTCGAAAGCTGGTTGTCTTGCTTTCTTCTTCCAAGTGACCTTCCCTTTTTTTATGGATGCGTTGTCATCAATCCCACCAACCTTTTGTGCCATAGGAGTAGCATGATCCATTATGTCTGTCACTTCTGCTCTTGCATTTTCATTTATTTCATGTGCTAGCTGACCCACATTCGTTGTCTTCTTCGATTTGGACATACAGTCATGCTGAAAAATCTTATCATTACACAAAGTTTCCATGTATGCACCACAGACAGCATTACCTTTTGTTTGTTGACCACAGTTACTGCTCTCTTTGTCTCTAGCAATCACATTGATGCTAATTTCCTCCAAAATCCCTCTTTTTCCTCCCTCAAAAGCCTTAATTATCTCTTCCCGATTATTAGACCTCCGTTCCATATGTTCACCTGCCTCATTTCCTTCTTTGTTGTTATTTTCCTTGTTTTGCCCTTGATTCTCGCTTCTTTCCATTTCTGGGTGGTTCCTTGTTGCTCTGTCTGGATCATCCCGATTAGCATGTTTCAGTGCTCCATCTTTTCCGGCCTTCTCATTGTGTGGAACTTGGTTTGCCCTCATACCAGCAACTTGATTAAGTCGTAACTCAGATTTTTTGTTTTCACTCGAGGTCATCGTATATCCTTTTTTACTGGAGAAGCTCTTAACCATTCACCATATTGCTGTGTTCTTGCTGTAGCATCCTCCTCCACATCTTGAACATCATATTCTATGTCACTGTGTCCCAATAAACCACACTCATAGCAAAACATAGGCAACCTTTCATACTTCAATCTT
Organism: Fremontodendron californicum; assembly: GCA_030761205.1. Taxonomy (NCBI): domain Eukaryota; kingdom Viridiplantae; phylum Streptophyta; class Magnoliopsida; order Malvales; family Malvaceae; genus Fremontodendron; species Fremontodendron californicum. Next base: position 5,850,279 of record JAULJL010000010.1, read on the forward strand.
CCACAAATCGATCCCTGGCCTGAAGGATTTGAAAAAGTGACTACTCGCCTTAAAGGTTTTGTAACATCAATCTCCACCCTTGTTCGGAGATACCTTCCCCACCCCATCTGGTTTGTTGTGGTATCAACACCTATAAAACTTCCGACTGATCTTCCAACTTTCTCGGCTACACCTTGATTCATCCACTTCAGAGGCAAACCGTATATCCTTATCCAAAAAGGCATTTTATCGAACACATAGTCTGCAGGCCTCAGATTTCCATCATACTCATGAAACACCATCAGATTTTTATCAAAAGACCATGGTGATCCGTCCAAAACCCGTTGCTTATCTTTTTGTGTTCCAAATTTGAAAAGGAACAGATTAGTCTCCAAAAAGACCACTTGCATCTCTTTCGCCAGTTTCCACACCAACCGAAATGTATTCACCATTGCATCCCTATTAAAAACCCGATTAGTTAATAACTTACCAAGCATCCAAGTTTCTCCTTCCAGTGGATTAACACTGTCTTCGATCCCATCCGTATTCACCCAGATGCTTTCCTCTTCCGTAAGCGTAAGGTTACGCCATGCTTCTTCCAGCGCTTCCGTCATTGCCCCAGATTAGATTACTAATGACTATGAAAACAAAACTAAAAACAACCCCAAAGATCATCCAATCAGGAAATCTTGAGGAAGAAAAGCCCTTGTAAAAAACAAGACTACAGACACTCCTACAGAGCCGACGGCTGAGGAGACTAGTTTTTTTTAGATCTCAATATTCTTATTTAACTCTTCCTATGCCTAGTCTTAGAACTTCATCTCATTTCAATTTTTGATGGTAAGAATCATGTTGGCAATTAAGGCTCATTTTTCCGTTGTCAAATTTTAAAAAAAAAAAAAAATTTGTAATTTTTGAATAATTATCTTATTTAAAATTTTCAACACATAAATAATTGACATATGAGTATTCAAATAATATGATTAATTTAATATGTTTAACTTAAACTAATGATTTTTTATTTATAACTAATTCAATTGAACGTATCTATTATATATCTATCACTATAGATTAAATGAATCCCTTACTTGCCATGTGTCATGTGTGTGGCAAATATTATTTATTATTATTATTATTATTGTTGTTGTTGTTGTTGTTGTTGTTGTTGTTGTTTTATTTTGATGGAAAAGAAAGAAAACAAAATAGAGATGGAAAGAAAACAAAATTGTGTATTCATGTCGTATTCATTTTATTTTTTTGTGTTATATTCGTATTCAATGTATTATATATTTATATAAATTTTGACATGTTAATAATTCATTTTATATAGATTTTGACATGTTTGTATATTCATGTTATTTTTTCGTGTCATGTTTTAGTTATTTTTCCCGTGTCGTGTTTGAAATTACCATGTCTAAACTCTCAATTTTGTATGATATGTCGTATAATGATTGATTTTTTATTTTAAAAAAAATAAGATAATATTAATTTTTTGGTTTTTATATTATTGAATTAAAATTTATTGTATTGATAAATGATAGGTAAAAATTAAAATATTAAATAATAATATGAGATGGTTGATGTAAGTGGAATTTTTTTTAAAAATTTAGGTATTGAATGAAAAGAAAAATATTATGATGATTAAATGGTAAATCAATTATATTAAATGATGTTATAAGTTATGAGTTGTTATATGATAATTGTTGGGTTTATTTTTTACCATTTTTTATAACTCTATGAATATGAATGATGGACATCAATATAATCTAAATGAATTAAATTTTGATACCCATCATAAATTTTTTTACATATAAGGTACATATTTTTTGTACATATTAAAATACTAAATGCATTTCAATCTCAAATATAGATAATAATTACATATATTTAACATCTCTATTTTCTTGTAAAAAAACACAAGAAATAAGACAAAGAGAATATAGAAAAGAATATTTTGACAAAACTTTTGTGAAAGACATCAAACATGTAAGTTTCACATATAATTTTTGATTTTTCATCAAATATGCTTTTGTCTTTTTGAATAATATACTTTTGTATTAAAATATAATGTAATCTCCTTTTTAATTTCAAGAAATACAAAAATAATTGTATTTAAATATGTATATATATATATGTATTATCTCACAAAATTATTTACATTATTTGCTTTCAACATAAAAAAATAAAATCACAACAATACACGAAATTCATCCTAATATTAATTATTTAAACTTTTTTTTTCTTTCAAAAACCCAATCAGCAATATATGGAATAATCTCTCTATTCATTTTATAGTAAAAATAAAACGTAATGTAAAAGATTAGATAACATGCTCTTTCCGGTTCTCTCGAAGATGGTGTCATTTTCCTTGCCACAAATCTTCCACCCTTCTCTCTATCCTTCTAGGCTTCTAGCCACATACCGATAATATGTATAATGCGAATTATATTTCGTGTTTTTTTTTTTATTATTTATGTAAATATAAATATAATATAAATTATTTAATTTATTAAATTTTAAATATGAATATGAGATATATATATATATATATATTAAATATATCGTGTTAATTATATTTAAATATATAGTGTGATATTTATTATATTGTTTTATATTTATTAAACTTATCATTTTTTTTTTATCGTTCTATCCTCTTGTTCCAAAGGCATTCCTCATATATCTAACATACTTACAAAATTGGCTACACAAATTCTTTAGAAGCTGACACGTGTTTTCTTTTTTTTAAGAAGAAGAAGAAAAGAAAGAAAAGAAAGAGAATGAGAATGTGAAAAAAAAAAAAAAAAAAAAAAAAGAAAGAAGAGAAAGAGAAGAAAAGAAAAGAAAAGAAAAAGAAAAAAAAAAGTAGAATAATTTTGTGTGTATTACTTTTTTGTATTTTTAAAATATTATAAATTTATATAAATTTTTACAAGTTAATATTTTATTTTATGTATATTTTGACATATTCGTGTATTCATTTCGTATTTATATTCATATTATTTTTCGTATTGTGTTTTAATTATTTTTTATGTTGTACTTGTATCGTGTTTCAGTTCATCTCATATTTTGCATAATTTGTCATTGTGGTTCAATTTAAGATAAAAATTTGTGCGTTTGTGTCGTGTTTTAATTCATGACATATTTTGCATAATTTATCATAGTGATTCAATTTAGAGAAAAAATTTGTGTGTTCGTGTCGTGTCTCAATTCATGACATATTTTGCATAATTTGTCATAATTATTCAATTTAGAGAAAAAATTATGTTCGTGATATGTTTGTATTAGTTTTTATATTTTCAAAATATTATAAATTTATATAAATTTTTACACATTAATAATTCGTTTTATATAGATTTTGACATGTTCATGTGCGTGTTCATTTTTTTTATCGTGTTTTAATTATTTTTTATGTTATGTTTGTGTCGTGTCTCAATTCATCTCATATTTTGTATAATTTGTCATATATGATTCAATTTTAATTCTAAATTTATTTACTTAAAATATTAAAATATAAAAAATTATTTAAATAAATGATAATTATTTAATATGATTCAACTTAAATTTATTTATGATTATTAACTTAATGAAAAAAAATTTGTTTTTTTTTTTCTTTTCTCTTATGAAACTTCACAAGTAAATTTGAGTAACAAATCAACATAAAATTAAATTAAACTCATATACAATAAGTTTTCTATATAAAACTTAAAATTTTCAAACTTTTCTCCTTTATCACTATCATTAATTAAGACAAAAAATCGTCAACATATGGGTGTAGACTTAAGTAGAACATAGAATAGAGTAACTAGCTTGTGAAATCTACTTCACTGTTTTTTTCTCTACTGGATAGCAATCAATCCAGTTCCAGGTAGACCCTACATAATAATTTTACCAATCCATAACTTCCATGCAAAAATTAATTCGGATACGAGGGATTGACGACCAAAGTTGATGAAATATATATAGTAACCTTTTTATCCGAATGGAAAAATGATTTTCAAAGATCAAAATCATCAAAACCATGCATCACATGGCACTGTTAAAAGGTCAGAATCATCAATCATGCTTGTTTCTCCAAAGGACAATAACAGTGGGATCTGTCACCGAAGAAGAGCCATCTACACCACTAGATTGCTGTGTGGTAATGTGAACACCTTGCACATGAGTGGCCATTCTCACCCGCTAAGTACATGAAAGAAAAATGCTCTGCGGTGGGAGAGAAAGCCGATCACCCGTCTGCTTATACATTTACGTGCAGGTTAACCCCAATTTCTATTTCTTATCTATAATCCTGGCGTTTGAATAAAATATTGAACTCTTAATTTTAATAATCAAAATTCAATCTATCGTAATCTCATGTACATTTTTTTTTTTTTTTCATTTATTGAGACGAAGACTTATTAGCCAGAGACTCTAAGGCAAGGAGGTATATCATTCAACTTTTGCTTTCTCGTTCTAATGTTTATTTCTTTTAAAAAATTTATTCGTCTTTTGAAATCATTGTGATGGTAGAAATTGATTTCAATGTGGTCCATAGGTAAAAAGGTTTTCGCTTTCATTTGGTAATATAAAAACCCCACCTTGTCTAAAGAAACTTCATGATAATCACATGAATGGTTTTGCTGTTTTTACTTTTTTATTTTTTCCTGCAAAATTTACACTACATTTGTGTTTATATTCCTATTTTGTTATGTTACTGTTTGTTTCCTGTGTTTGTTGCTCACTACCAATCAGCAATCAGTACTCCATCTAGACCTTTCCTTCTAGGTATAGAAGAGCTGTGAAAACCGCTTGAAGAATACAAGCTTTAAGCACTTGTCACTCCTACTGGATCATGTAAAAATTCGATTAAAGCATCCTGTTTTGAAGCTCACCACCAATCAGCGATTACTCCACGTAGACTTTTGTACTCGTAAATATGATCAACTAATGCTTGATTGAAAGCTATATTACTCGAATTTTTTATTTTTTAAAATTTTTTATGTTTTTATTCGACATATAAGATATAATTTTTTAAATTTATGAAAAAATTTTAAAATTTTAAAATTTTGAAAATATTTATATATATATATATATATTCAACACTTACTCTGAATTTAAGTAACATAACTTGAAAGCTCTATAACTTCAAGTTAACTTCATCAAAAATCTTGAAACTTCGAAGAAAAACTTTATACTATAATAATACCACTAGTTATTGTGATACTAATTAATTTATTAATCAGTATCAGCTCCGTAAATAGATTCAACTGTGGATATATATACTAGCCATCGTTAAGAACAATGCTTATTAAAGGCCAATAATCTTAAATCTTAATTAATACGTATTAATTAGTTAACAACACAAGTTTATCGAAAACCAAGTAATTAATTGTCGAAAAATAATCTTAACGCAGTAAGCTTTTAATGAATCTATATATTGATTCTTTTCGGACAGTGTGAGATGTCACTGAAAACGAAACTGGTAAAGCCTTTATTTTAGTAATTATAGTAATGCATGCTATGAATTTGTCCTTAATTGTTATTTATTATAATTAAAATAAAAAATTTACTGTCATAACAGTTTTTCGATCGCCAGACGATTTTGAAATTAAGATGAAATCGATATCAATCTTTTTTGTTTAGGTGTGATTGGTCACCTATTAAAACCGATTTTAGTCAAATATTTTAAAATTAATTAAAACATTTTTTTAAAACCAATTTTAAAGTCTACGTTTTAAACCAGAGAGGAAAAAAAAAAAAAAAACAAAGTCAGATTCGGGAGTCGGTTACGTGCGAGGAAGAATTAGCACCCCGCGACCCCCGTTTAGAAAACGGTACCATTTAATCACGTGTTATCTTAAATCTCGATTTAATAAACTTGACACCGATATTTAAAACTAATTCTCTTTTTATTTAAAAAAAAAAACATGTTTTATTTTTTTGAATTGTTATTATTTTTTTTTTTGAAAATAAAAGTGAACGTAAATCTATTATCGAGAACTTTCATTAAATATTTTCAACACTCTTAGTGGTATTTAATGAAATCCTCTCACCTCATGATATCTTAGGAATCACAACGGTGACATCCTTCGAATTCCGTCGTCGACAATTTACATCCACAATTTTTTTGCGTATGATGCGAATATGTAGACATAGAATGTGCACGGTTAAACATATAGGACATATAATTAAATACATAACTATACGATTAAACGTACAAATCATAATATTAAAAAAACGAGCATGGCAAAATATCGAACACATAAAAATTGACTATTTATTCATTTTTTATTTTGATTATTTTCATTTTTGAATGAAAGCGAATTTTTGTATCGAGCATATCGCTAAATACTCCCACCACTCGTAATGATATTTAACGAAATTCTCTCACCTCGAGATATCTTAGGAATCACAACTGTGACATCCTTCGAATTCCGTCGTCGGTAAATCCATATTCATCCATTTCTTTCTTTTTATTCCTTTTGTACAAGCATGCATGATGGAAAAAAAAAAAAACGGATGCCTATATTAGCGCTAATAAAAACATTCGCATATATATATATAATAAAAATACTAATAAAAAATATAAAAATAATAATTTCTTTGGCATTCCGATACTTTTGGAAAATATCTCGTTAACTAACTTTACTCGGAACATTCTTAACAAAATTAATATTTCATTTTTTTGAATAAATTTTTTTTTTGAGACATATATATATATATATTTTTTAAATAAACATTTTAGTTCAAGGCACTGAAAAATGGAATATTTTTCTTATATATATTTCTTTATTTAACTATCATAAAAACATTTTTTTTTATTATACCTTTTTTTAAAGAAAATTTTGGTAAATAAATTATTAATATTTTTACTAAGAAACAATAAAAATAAAATAAATGTTCACTAAATAAATAACACAAAATATAAAAGGAAATATACCCCAAAACTCTCTTGGGCTTTACCCAGTTCTGAAAATAACAAGGTTTCGGTTGCTGGGCCTGGGCCTGGGATGGTGGAGAAGCGCGGGTCGGGTGCGGTCGGGCACGGGTCGAGTCTAGGCTGGCGATCCGAATCCATTTTCTTTTTGGCCTGCAACCGGGTCGGCTGCGCGTGTTGCAGATCCGGATCTGGTAACCCCCGCGGATCTTGCCCCCCCTTTTTTTTTTACCAAAACTATGTCGTTTTGGCTTTTTCCCTTTCCCTTTCTTTTTGTTTTGGTGAGTCAGGTCGGCTGCGTGGGTTTCGGACTCGGGTCGGGTGGACGCTCGGATCTTGGCCTCTTTTAATGAAACGGTGCGTTTTGCACCTTTAAAAAGAAAAGAAAAAAAATATATATTTTCAGAGAGCCTTTTTCTCTCTTCCCACCCTCTCTCTCTAAACCCAAACCAGTTCTTCAAAACCCACTGAAAAACTCATCAAACCCAGATTTCGGCCGGTCACCACCGCCGTGCCGAAGCTCCGGTGACCCTCAAAAATCACACCCTAGCCTCGTTTTGACCTCCCTCTTCGATTCTGGGCTCCATTTTGCCCGAATCGGAGTCAAACTCCTTAGATCTAAGATAAAACCTTTCGACTGACAAACCCTAAACCAATCTTAAACCAAAACCAGACTGGAGTCTTCTTCTCCACTCGTCCCAAACCTTCCCCCAGATATCCCGATCTTTTTCAGAGAGTGATTTGAATCACTCTCCAACCCTAGACCCTTTTTTGTTTTCTTCTCCCTTTTTTTTTTTGGTCTGCTTTTTTTGCTTGTGGTTTTTATTCCTTTTTTTTTTTTGCTCTGTTCGGATCGTTCTCTTTTGAAAGGTTTTGGTTTCAAAACCCCAGGATTCAAAATCTGGGTCCCCAAATTTTAGGGTTGGGACATTGCTTGTGGTGGATGGAGTGGGGGTTTCGGGAAATGGTCCACAGTGGCGTGGGGCTTGAGTTTATTCCCAAAAGGGAATTGTGCGTGTATGTGGTTAGTGGGTTAGGGTCTCTGGTAGGTCTTTTTGGGGTAGCGTGAATGGGATGGCTGTCTGGAGAAGTGGCTGTGGCAGGGGGATGGATGCCTGGGGGAGGGTGGTTGCCTGGGCTAGGGTTTTCTAGGGTTAGAGGTTGCTAGGGTTTGGGGATAGGATTGAGGTTCGCTTTGGGCCTAGGCTCGGTTGGGGGTTAGCTTTGGGCCCGAGCTTGCATAGTAGGCTTGGTGGTCTTGAATGAGGCCTGCCCAGCAGATTGGGCCAGTAGGCCTAGGTGGCCTGTTGGGTTTTGCCTTGGGCTCGTAGATGGCCTGGGTAGGATTCAAATCCGACCCGGGCTAAAAACGGTTGCTACATTTACTAAGTGTTTTAAAGGTATTTTTTTTAAAGTTATTAGATATGGTAATATTTTTATTTAATGTATTACAAATAATAAATAAAGTTATCAATTTTTATATTTAATATTATATTATTATTATAAATAATATATTAATCAACATTAAAAAAATATCTTAATAATATTCGTTAGCAAAACTTTTATAATAAAATAATACAAAAAGAACGTAAAGAGATCATCTAAAAGCAATAATTATTTATTCATTATTGAAATCCTATAAATGTCGTCATGCTATCAGATTTGCATTGAAAATAAGGTGGAACACTTGATGCTTATATAGAATTATTAATGAGTTAGGTGGAATCAGATTTGGACTGTAAAATTTTTTTTGTTTAAGATTTCTTCGGTTTGGTTTTTTGAACTGGAAAAAATCATTTTACTATTTAAAATTAATATTAAAAATTTTTAAAATTATTTTTATTTGCATATCAATATTTATATAATTTTATAATTAAATTTAAATAAAAATATTTTTTATTAATTAAATAGTAAATTTGATCGCATCGTCTCGGCTCGAATTAAAAAATCATATTTCAAACTCGGTCACTTGGACATGTCTATTAATGATTGATTAAAGTGATATTTAAAATATATATAATTAATAAATTATTTTTTTAAATTTAATAAAAATATTATATTAATATAAAAAATTTATCTTAAAATCATAATTAACAATTTCAATCAGAGGCACCAATTAATGATATTATATTGAGTTAGTTGATTGATCAATCACTGTCTCATTTAATTTGAGAATGACTTGACTCGTAACCAAATTTTAGGGTTTTGGGGTTGATGATAATGACATACTGTGCTTTTGCAATTTCAAATTAATTAAGAGCTTGAAAGAACGGAATTTAATCGTCAACAACATGGATTATGAAAGGGAGTACCATTAATTTATTTCTCCTAATTAATTTGCGATTTGAGATTATAGTTAATTTATGCACACTCCTTCTAAGGTTTTTTTGTCCAAAATTTTTTTGAGCAATTTTAATAATATTGCAAAATATGCCTTTTTACAGAATAAAAAGTTTTATATAATTACAATAAGTTATTAATTATAAACTATGTTTACAATAAAAACATATCCAACTTTTGCAACATACCATTTACAACACCTTCCAACAATTTATGTTTTGTTATAAAAAAAAATTTACAACATAAATTTAATTTTTTTATGTTGCAATAGGTTTTGAATACTACTTTTCACCATAAAAGTTTATACTAAAATTTTAATAAATATTTTTTTGTAACATGATAATTTGCAACAACGTACACCATTTAATAAATTTTGTTGCTAATTATCAAAATTGTCCTGAAAACTAGCAATTGTCGAAAATGAAAAAATAAATAAACACTCTTCAAGGTGTATGAGTACGTATTACTTGATGCATTCCCAATCTCAATGTTTTGATTTCTTCCCATCTAAATTGATCTATGCTTGAATGGATTTTCTTGGGATATAAACAAAAATAGCACATTAATGGTGATCGTTGCTGGTTTTTCTTTCTTTCCTTTTTATGTTAAATAACAATGTAAGATTTTCTGAATAAGTTTTCTAATCCAATGATAATTTTAGTTAATTTCAATATTCAAAACATCTTTTTCTTTTCCTTGACGCTATTCCTATCCTCAAAAGGAGTAGGATATATTACTTTAAAAAAATAGTACATAGAGGGAAAATCAATTCTCATTTGCATGCTTCTCCATTATTAATTTTTCTTGCCAAAAAAAATAAGCTCATACATTTTTATTTTTTTACAAAAAAAATCACAGCCTAAGATAACAAAAGAATATGCAGATATTAAGATTTAAATTTTAAACATGTTGAATATCACCTCTTAAAATTAATTACAGGAACTAATTAAACAAACCCAAATTTAGTAAGCCTATACCTTTATTTAATTCTATTATTAATCTTGTTTACAAATGCTAAAATGAAGCTTAACAGAGGAAAGAATAAAGAAATCACGTGAAACAAGCTAACCATAAATTGGCATATATGCACCACCCTTATAAGAAAATTGGGTAAATTTAAAAAATATGCCATCAACAATATAATAATTATTAAATGATCTAATGAACATTTTAAAAATTATAATATAAGTTTTTTAATTAAAATATAAATTTTTTGAAAATAAATTTTTTTTTAATTTTAAAAATTAAATATTTAAAAAAATTTTAATTTACTTTTTTAATTAAAAAATTTTTAAAAATAAAAATAATAAAATATTAAAATATATATTTTTTAAATTTAAAAAAATAATTTCAGAAATATTAATTTTTTGTTTTTTAAAAAAATTTTAATTAAAAAAAGTAAATTAGAAAATATAAATATTTACTTTTTAAATTTAAAAATTTTATGTTCAGAAAATTTTATTTTTTAATTAAAAATAAATTAAAATTTGAAAATATTTATTTTTTAAAATTAATTTTTAAAAAAAAAAATTAATTAAAAATTAAAATTTTCTAAAATTCTGACGTGACAAAATTGCCATGTGTCACTTTTTATTGGGTTTTTTCATTAAGTCTAATTTTGTTTTTACAATTTTCTTTCTAACAAATTTTTATTTTTTTTCAAATAATTCTTGTTCATTAGAGCATTTAACAATTATTGTATTATTGATGACATGTTTTTTAAATTTACTCAATTATAGTGTGAATTAGACCTGCTCATGGGTCGGGCAGCCCGCCCGGCCCGTATTGGGCCAGGCCTGGACAGGATATTTTTGATCCGGACCGGCCCAGCCCGGTCCGGAACAGTGTTTTTTTTATTATAATGATATTTTTTTATTTAATTTTAATTATAAAAATATTAAAATATATATATATTTTTTTAATATGATGAACAGTGAATTCGGACCTATCAGACCGGCCCGATCCGACCGAGGACCGAACTTGAACAAAAAATTTTAAAAAAATCGGACAACAACCCGATCCGACCCGGCCATGTGCAGGTCTAGTGTGAATCAATGAAGTACTGTCAACAAACTTGGGAAGAAGTGAGTCCTTAGGGCTAAACTTTTCAAAAAGTTCATTGGAAGTTTATGTAATTTGGTAAATGGAAGTGCTTGGATGATTGTGTTTTTTGTTTTCTTTTCTTTTTGGCTACTTTTCCATAAACTTTGGGTGAAAATGAATCATGTGAATTCATCTTGTCCTCTTCCTTTAGGCATTTTCCCTGTTATTTATCATGATAAGATTTCTTTTACAACATGTCAATTCCTGGTCTGATTTAGATTTCAATTACAAGACACTTTATTTTAATATATTGTGAGAATTGTTAAAGTGTAACACGTTTCTTAAATTTTGAATCTTTATAATTTTATATTAATTCAAATATTAAAAAAATTCTGAACTATATCATTTTAAAAAAATAAGTTTTATATTTTTATTATACTTAAATAATTTTTATCTTTTAATTTGTACTTAAATAAACTCTTATTTCAAATAAAAGATTAATTTATATTAAGTATTTATTTATATATAAATTAAAGGTTTGAGGCTTATTTAAGTACATTTTAAAAGTTAAGGACTTATTTGGATATAAATTAAAGGTTAAGACCTTATTTGAGTGTAATAAAAGTATATGAACTTATCTAGATAAAATGATAAAGTTTAGGGTTTTTATTTTATTTTATTATTTTAGCCTTTTTATATTTAAGTTAATTTTTTTTTTAATTTACAATTGATTTTAAATTTGATACTTATAAAAATATTTATGAATAGAGAGTTTAGACCCGAATAAGAATTTTTACTTATCTAAATTCAAGCTGAATCAAACCAAATTCGAAAAACCCGTTTTACTGATTTCTTGTATCTAATAACTAGAACTTAAAGTAGAAATTTCTTCTAACTCTTAACTTATGTTCCAATCAATCAGATTCTCATTTAAAAAAAATTAAACCATCTTAAACTAGTGGCATTATAAGGACATTTGAGAATCCAGTAAATTCAGCACGCACTGATAAGGAAAGCTCTGGCGTTTTTCATAAAACATTGTATTTAGGTTGCAAAAGCCAACAATTAAAGGCCCTTTTCTAGCATAATAAATCAAAATTGAAGCATGTGATTTGTAACAAAATTTGGTGGTTGGTACAAATCCATATTAACAAATTTTTTGGACCCCTTTTTTTTAAAAAAAAATAAAAAAAGAATAGACAGGTTTTTACTTTTAAATGATTTTTGTCGCACAAAATAAAGATTACAATTTGTTTACGTTTTCACATGTTGTCGGTTTGTACACTCTCTAACGTTACTATCTAACAAGAAAGAAGAATCCAGGCGGGGCGGCTCTAAAACACTGGTCAAGATTACTACTCAACCATTGCTTACTTTTGCTGTAACTTGATGGAAACAGTATAGAAAGTAACAGTAATTTGATACACATAATAATTTTAAATATAATATGAAAATACAACACAGATATAATACGTTCAATAAATATAAAAATAATATAATAAACACGACATAACATGTTTAAACACGATTGATACAATACGTTTAATACACGTATTGTATTCGTGTTTAAAATTTTAATACATTTAATAATTTTTATTATATTTATATTTAGATTATTATCATGTACACTGACGGTGGATATTTTTAATTTCATAAGCGAAATTTATACGCTTCCATGATTTTTTATACGATTTATATTTGTACAAACTGACCGTTAAATTTAACAATATAATCGTACTCGTCGTGCACGTAAAGTTTCGAATCGATCTGATATCCCTATCATCTCGATCGAGAATACTGTCTTTTTCAATATATATATTTAACGGTTGAAAGTTTTTTACATCAGAACAAATAGTTAAATATTTTTACTCGAAACTCGACGTACATGATCTATGCGAATATAACACGAAATACGACTATCGAATTAAAAAAATATAAATCGTATGAAAAATTACGAAAAAATGTAAGTCCCGTTTTTGGAATTCAAAAAATCCATTAATAATCCTATTTGGATTATTATACTACTAACACGGGAAAAAATACAAAACAAACGGATTGCCAAGTTTAAAATTTGATATACTAAATATTATATTAATATATTCTTTTACATGATTTTAGTGGAATCTTCTAAGAAGACTCATGGTGATTATATGAATATATTATATATACCCATTTACATGATTTTGAATGAAAATGATTTTTTTTTTTTTTTTTAAATCATTCAGACTCAAATCTCAAATTTGTAAGAATCCATCTTTTAAATAAATCATTTGAGCTAGAAAATGATATTCTATGTGTTTTAATTTGGAATATTTTCTCAATTTGTCGACTCTTGAGCCTAAAATTCTTTAGCAACATCGATTTTCCTTGGCCCATTTTGCTCCTTGTACTAGACTAAAGTGGACTATATCTGTTCACTTTGGATCGAAATTTGGTGCTCCAAGCCCATATTTTTCTCAATTTTGTGTTTGAAAATTTGATCCTTCTGCTTAATTTGGGCAAATGACGAGCTACTCTGGCCCAATTAGAATTCATTATTCGGAGCGAGGAACTCGTTGCAAACCAAATCTCTAATTGGGCCACTGTAACTTGCCATTTGCCCCATCCAAGGCCGAAGGATCAAATTTCGACGCCAATTTTATTATTATTTTTTGGTAAAAAAAAATAGAAGTGACAAAATAAACTAAAATCTGAAAATCAGATCGAAAAACCGAATCCAAATTCGTCCAAACTCGATTTGACAAAAAAAAGTTAAAACCTGAACCTGAAATGATTTTAACCCGAAATGAATGGAACCCGAAAAAATCCAAATTCGAAAAGATCCGAACCCGAGATTGATCCAATTATAAACCTGAATTTAATACTAAAAATAAGAATGATTGAATTGTAATTAAATAATTTTTTATAATTCAAAACTTTAATTATTAATTTTATTATAATATCTTTTTTATTGATTTATTTAAAAATTAAAGATTAAAAAATAATTTTAAAATAATAAATTTATCAAAATATTATATTTTCTACTTATAATTTTAACGTCCCATGTCTTGGTGAATCCATCATCTAAATGAATATGTCTTTGTCTAATTGTCAATAATTAATTTAAAATTTATCAAAAGTAATTATTTTTTCTTTGATCACAACTTAATTAATTAATAAGATCATGATATTATCTTATATATCCCGTGTCAGTCACGTGTCATGTAATCGTATCGTGTCTAAAATTATCATGTATATAAATCATTTTATCATCTCATCTCTTTATTGGTCATTACTATTTAATATTTACTATTCAAATGGTTAATTATTAAAATATCTATATATATATATATAGTATATATATCAAGTAATTTTTAATCGTGATTTCTTAAAAAAATAGTTTTAAGTTAAGATTAGATCATTAAGACAAATAATTGAACAATAAATACTAATAATTTTTATTCGCATTGTCGTACTAACTCTTAAACCTTAATCTTGTTTCTTCTTTAAATGTAGCCATTTGCAATTTTGATTTAATTATCGGTGTGTACAATTATATTTATATGTATGCATGATATAAATCATAATGTATGTTGAATATTCGAATTCATCGAATCAATTGTTTTAAATATCAACATGATAATATATTTTCTATAATCAATAATTTAACCACTTGATTTTATATAAAAAATTAATTTTATATTTTTTTTTGTGTTAACAAATATTGATTTTAAATATATAAATATAATTAAAAAAATATCATATTATACAAAAGCTTATTTAAAAAATATATATTCTTGTATGTAAACATTTAAATTATGTAATAATGATTATGTCTAACATAAAAACATAAATAATGTAAAACCCGAACTTGAGCATGAAAAAGTCCGAACCCAAAAAAACTTGAACCGAATCCATCCGAACTCTCTCAATTGCCAACTCTACAAAAAAATGTCGCAGCTTAAAAATAGGAGAAGAGATTTCAAATGTTGATATTCAAATTCTTAACTTGCTGAATTATACCTCCTAAGATTGGTAGTATGAACCAAATAAACTTGAAGTTACAATTTTATTATATTTTGGTCTTTTCTTTTTCTTTCCTGAGGAGTTCAGGTTTTATTCGAGGGAAATATTAAAGTTGCCTATTATCAGTATCACTTGTTAATGTTAAATTTGTCAAAATTTTGTAATTATAATATATTATCTCATTTTGAATTTGGTGACAATTAATAGTGCATTAAATGAAAAAAATATTTTAAAAATATTAATTCTTCCGATATGTATTTAAAATATGGGTTTTTTTTGCAAACGAGTATCTTTAAGGCATTCTTTAAGGTTAGTTAATATATTATTTATAATAATAACATTGTATTAATTACAAAAGTTGACAATTTTATTCATCATTTTCAATGCATTGGGTGAAGATATTACTACATATAGTAACCTTAAAGACTGCCCTTAGGACACTTGTTAGCAAAATTCATATAATATAATAATCCATACAGGATTATTATCTTGTACACTGACGGTGGACATTTTTAACTCCATAAGCAGGGTTTACACGCTTCCGTAAATTTTTATACGATTTATACTTTACAAACTGATTATCGGATTTAACAATATAATCGTACTCGTCGTGCACGTAAAGTTTCGAATCGATCCGATATCCCTATCATATCGATTGAGAATACTGTCTTTTTCAATATATATTTAACAATCGAAAGTTTTTTACGTCGGAACAAATAGTTAAACATTTTTAATTTACTCGAAACTCGACGTGCATGATTTATGTGAATAGAACACGAAATACGACGATCAGATTAAAACAATATAAATCGTATGAAAAGTTATGGGAGCGTGTAAAGCCCGCTTGTGGAGTTAAAAAAGTTCACCGCCAGTATACAAGATAATAATCCATATATTATTATAAAGAGTTAATAGCAGTAATGGTCCCCAAACTATAGGGCATATTTTATATTGGTCTCTAAACTTCAAAACGTATCAAATTGGTCTTTGATTACAAGTATCATGACAAATTAGTCCATTCCGTTAGTTTTTCCGTTACTTTTACTGTAGCAATCAGCTAGTAACACGTATTACCAGCTGATTGCTCCAACTTGCCTCTTCATTTTTTCTTTTGCTTTATTTCTTTTTTATTTTTTCTTTGATTTCTTTTTATAAATAAATACAAAGAAAAAATAATTCATATTATAAATTAAAATAATTTTTTTAAAAAATATAATTAATTTAAAAAGTATGAACTATTTATTTACTTTAATTTTATAAAAACTATTTTAATTTTTTTTCGTTTCTTCCTTTTACTTGTTGTTGCTTTTCTCTTCTTTATAAATAAATATTAAAAAATATTTATTTACATTAATTTTATAAAACAATATTATTTTTTATTTTTTTTCCTTTCTTCTTTTTTCTCTTCTTAATAACAAATACAATATATATAAGTATATTATATTATATTTCAAATTAAATTAACTTTCTAAAAATTAAATAATTTATAAATATAAAATATTTATTTTTTATTTATAAGTTTTTTATTTTTTCCTTTCTTATCTTTTACCTTTTTCTCTTGTTTGTAAATAATATATATAAAAATGAATAATAATTCATACTATAATTTAAATTAATTTTTAAAACATAAAATATTTTATTTACATTAATTTTATAAGAAACGAGGAAAAAAAGGAAAGAAAAAAGTAAGAAAGAAAAGGAAAATAAAAAAAGTAAAAAATATATTTTTAATAAATGAATGTAAATAAATATTTTATATTTTATAATTATAAATTATTTAAGTTTTACAAAATTAATTTATTTATAAAAAAAAAAAAGAAAAGAAAGAAGAAAGAAGAAAAAGTAAAAGAAAAAGAAAAAATATTTCTTATAAAATTAATGTAAATAAATATTTATATTTTATAAATTATTTAATTATTAAGAAATTAATTTAAATTATTATTTATCTTTTGTATATATTAATGTTTTCATTTTCCCTTTTTCTTTATTATTCTTTATAAATAAATACAAAAGATAAATAATAATTTAAATTGATTTTTTAATAATTAAATAATTTATAAAATATAAATATTTATTTACATTAATTTTATAAAAAAATTTATTTACATTTATTTATTAAAAAATATCAAAGAAAAAATAATAAACAAATAAACAAAAAAAAATGAAGAGAAATATGGTGCAATCAGCTGGTGACACGTGTCATTAAGCTGATTGCTACAGTAAAGGTAACGGAAAAGCTAAAGGAATGGACCAATTTGTTATGATACTTGTAAGTAAGGACCAATTTGATACGTTTTGAAGTTTAGGGACCAATATAAAATATGCTCTATAATTTGGGGACCATT